>WOVY01011062.1:0-606822 GCA_013436015.1 Rhipicephalus annulatus | reverse complement strand
CAAGCTTTCGTAATGTAGACCGCCGTCAGGACCGTGGACACTATTCGCAACCCGGTTTTTCGGAGGACCATATTCAGGACTCTTCAAGCTCCCCGTTCATCTCCACGCTCCGAACCGTCCTACGCTGACGTCGTCGCCCAAAGAAACTGCGTCAAGCCGCTCGCCGTCACCTCAGGGTCGGCCGTCACGCTCCCCTCAACGCCGCCGCTCTCCGTCACCGGCTTTATTCTGGCCATTTCCCGGGAAACTGACGAGTGCAGCTCCTGGAGGTGGCGCTGCGTTGACGACTCGGAACGAAAACCCTCAACCGGCTACAATTTCAAGACGCAATTTACTTCGGGTGTTCGTTGATGGCCACGCCGTTACTGCTCTAATTGACACTGGTGCCCAAGTATCTGTTATGAGTTCTACACTTCGATCTCGCCTGAAAAAAGTTCTCACACCAGCTATGTTCTCAACTGTTCCAGTTGCTAACGGAAGTCGAACATCGGTGCTTGGTATGTGCACTGCCCGCGTTACTGTTGCTGGCCACCACACTTCCGTTCTCTTCGCAGTCCTCGATGCTTGCCCACACGACGTCATCCTTGGAATTGACTTCTTAACCGCCCACTCCGCCCTCATCGATTGTTCTACCGGTATCTTACGGCTCGAATTGCCTTTGCGCTCCGACTTCACTCCTCCAAGTCGCACTCGGCTACGATCCGTGGAGTCTCTACGGCTACCGCCCCAGGCTGCTATGTACGTTCCTCTGTCGCCCTTCCCGTCCGTTCCTGATGGAGACTATCTGGTAGCTCCCCTCATTGATTTTACCCTTACGCACCACATCGCACTACCACATACTATAGTGATTGTTGCTAACAAAACGGTGCTACTTCCAGTTCTGAACTTCTCTACGTCGACCCAAGTTCTTCCCGAAGGCATCACTTTAGCCGATCTTTCCACCCTTGATGAATGTTCGATTTGTTTTTTTACACCTGACACTAAGACCATGGCGAAACCTGTCATCACGTCGCAAAATAAGGCGTTCCTCGACAAAATGATATCCAGCGACCTCTTACCTTCCCAAATTGCGGAGCTCCGGGGAGTTCTGTTTTCTTACCTCGATATCTTTGACGTCGACGATCGTCCCCTGGGCCGCACAAGTGTCGTAACCCACCGCATCGACACCGGCGACGCCAGTCCACTCCACAAACGCCCTTATCGCGTGTCACATGCTGAGCGCCAAGTTATACAGACGGAGGTCGAGAAAATGTTGAGTAAAGACGTCATTGAGCCTTCATCGAGTCCTTGGGCCTCCCCTGTGGTCTTAGTTAAAAAGAAGGACAACACATGGCGCTTTTGCGTCGACTATCGCCACCTGAATCGGATCACCAAGAAGGACGTTTATCCTTTACCCGAATCGATGATGCGCTCGACTGCCTCTACGGCGCCAAATATTTCTCGACCCTTGACCTTCGATCCGGATACTGGCAAATTTCGGTCGACGACCGCGACCGCGAGAAGACAGCATTCATCACACCCGACGGCCTTTACCAATTCAAGGTCATGCCTTTTGGGTTGTGCAATGCCCCGGCTACGTTTGAACGTATGATGGACTCTCTTCTTCGCGGTTTCAAATGGTCGACCTGCCTTTGCTATCTGGATGATGTAATAGTTTTCTCGCCCCTCCTTCGAAAGCCACCTGTCTCGTCTCTCGGCAATTCTTGACGTTTTTCGTTGCGCTGGTCTCCAACTGAATTCGTCGAAATGTTCATTTGGACGTCGGCAGATTAAAATACTCGGCCACCTTGTTGACGCCACTGGTGTTCAACCCGACCCCCGACAAAGTCCGTGCAGTCCGAGAATCCCGGTTCCGCATTCCACACAAGAAGTTCGCAGTTTTTATTGGGCTCTGCTCATACTTCCGCCGCTTTGTCTTCAACTTCGCGGATATTGCTAGGCCCCTCACGGATCTCCTCAAAAAGAATGTGGCCTTCTCTTGGGGAAGGGACCAAGAACATTTCTTCGCGTCGCTAATTACCGCCCTCACCCTCACCACCTGTGTTGGCTCATTTTGATCCAACGGCTCGAACAGAGCTTCGCACCGATGCAAGCGGCCATGGCATTGGTGCTATACTCGCTCAGATACAGAATGGCACCAACCGTGTGATAGCCTACGCTAGCCGCCTTTTGTCGCAAGCGGAACAAAATTATTCTATAACTGAGCGGGAATGCTTAGCCCTCGTTTGGGCTATCGCGAAATTCCGTCCGTACTTATACGGACGTCCGTTCGCAGTCATCACGGACCATCATGCGCTTTGCTGGCTGTCGACGCTTAAGGACCCTACAGGAAGACTCGGTCGATGGGCACTTCGATTACAGGAGTACACGTTCTCGGTTGTTTACAAATCTGGAAAGCTGCACAGCGATGCTGACTGCTTATCCCGGCACCCCGTTGATCCACGTAGCTCCACTGATCTGGAATCCGATGCCTGCGTTTTAGCCATCACTGACTTTTTGAACGTGGCTGACGAACAGCGCCGAGATCCATCGTTGCTCACCATCATTGACCGCCTTCAATCGCGTTATGCTGACCCTTCTCTTAGCAGATACCTCCTTCAAGACAACATTTTGTACCGCCGCAACTTACACCCCGACGGCGCGGAACTTTTACTCGTCGTACCGCATCACCTGCGAAGGATGTTCTGCGACAATTCCACGACGCTCCAACTTCTGGACATCTAGGAGTCTCCAGAACTTACGACCGCATTCGTCGACGAGTATTCTGGAAGGGTCTGTACCGCTCTGTTCGCCGTTACATCGCATCTTGCGACCTCTGCCAGCGCCGAAAGAAGCCTACGACTCCCCCTGCCGGTCTTCTTCAACCTATTGAAGTTCCAGCCGAGCCATTTTATCGAGTGGGGTTGGACTTGCTAGGTCCCATTCCTACTTCTACAACTGGAAATAAATGGATTGCAGTGGCCACAGACTATGCCACTCGGTATGCAATCACTCGAGCGCTACCAACCAGCTGCGCAACCGACGTTGCCGACTTCCTGCTGTACGACATTATTCTCCAGCATGGCGCTCCGACTCACCTGCTCACAGACCGTGGTCGCTACTTTCTATCTCGTGTGGTTGATGACCTACTCCGATCTTGTGCTACCCGTCACAACTTCACTACATCTTACCACCCTCAGACTAACGGCCTTACGGAGCGCCTAAACCACACATTGACGGACATGCTTTCCATGTACGTATCTACCGACCACACTGATTGGGACATAGCTCTTCCGTTCGTAACCTTCGCCTATAACTCGTCGCGTCATGAAACAGCGGGCTACTCTCCTTTTTATCTACTCTTCGGACGTCATCCCTTACTGCCCTTCGACACACTGCTTTCAACAGACCACCCATCCTCCACTTCGTACGCTCAGGATGCGATCACCCGGGCCCTCACGGCACGCGCGGTAGCGCGCGCTCGGTTATCGTCGTCGCAGACAGCACAGAAGTCCCTTTACGAACGTCGACATAGAGATGCCGTTTTTTCTGCGGGATCTCTTGTTCTCTTGTGGCTCCCATCTCGACGTGTTGGCCTCTGCGAGAAACTACTATCGCGATACGCCGGGCCCTACCGAGTCATTCGTCAGGTCACACCTGTGACCTACGAGATTTCCGCTACCACAAACTCATCAGCCGCTGCACCCAGAACGGAAGTAGTCCACGTTTCTCGTCTCAAGCCCTACAACGCCGACTCGCTGATTTAACAGGCACCGAGACGGTGCCTTACGGGCCGGGGTGATGATACGTGTATTAAACTGTCACCCCGACACAGCTGAATTGGCACCCAAATGAAGAAGACGACAACGTGGTTGTAGTGGGTTGGACTCTCGAGCTGCTCCCGTTGGCCTGCATGACTGTGCGCTCTTTAAGCCGTTAGCAAGACCAGTTCTCGGCGAATAAATCTTCCCCGTAACAATATCATTGTTAGAAATTTTACTTTTGCAAGATAATGAACAATCTCTTAAAGTCAAACTTTCATCGAGTTATAAAAACAACGCTGGATGGAGTGGACTATGATACCAATAAAGCTTCCTGAAATGAGTCAGTCGTGCTTCGTAAAGCACAGGGCATTCAATCAGAACATGCAAAATGGTTAGACTTTCTCTACAGTGTATACGTGTAGGCGGATCAGGGCCTGTAAAAAGGTGCTTATTTGTGGCATAAGTGCAGCCTATTCTGATCCGGGTGAGAATGAAGTGCCCTAATTATAGTCGCCACATTAGGACTCAGTCTATAGGATCCAGCCGTGCAACAGAGTGTACGTGAGCAAATGAATCTGTTTAGTTTTCTTGGAATAACCTTCTTTAGTTGGAGGTTTACTAGGTGGATCTTGTTGTTGACCTCTTTGTCCCATTCATCTTGCAAGTGGGTGCGTAGCCCTCAAAGTACAACAGGTTTCAGATCCCCCCCCCGGAACAGTGGTTATATATGTGGCTTGCCAATAAGCGGCTTCTCATGCTTTTTTGTCTACTATTGCATTGCTCGCAATTCCACAATGACCTGGCCCTTAGCAAATAACAATAGAAGGTTTCAGGTTATACACTGCATAAATTTTTTAAGGATCTTGTTGAAAGTGGGGTTCCTGCTGTACTTTCCACAAGACAGGGCCGTGACAACGCTTAATCTTTGTACACTATAGACTTCTTTATTTTGTGTTGTATAATGAGCTGTATAATAAGAAAAATGCCATAGTCTTCCGCCATAAAAATGCTTGTATATGTATGCATGGTTCTGGTGTCGGACAATTTTTGTCCAGAGGCTGCACAGGATACAGATGTTTGAGACTTTGAGACATCAGTTAAGAATGTGGCTGAACAATATTTTTTTTCAAGGGCCAAGAAATATCGCTCAATGAATGCACTAGGACATTTTTTTAGTTATTGAAGGACCAGTCACAAGTGAATGGACACCTCTACCAGGGAGGCATGTGTTCGGCATGATTACTTTCCTGTAAGTCATTGAAAAAATTTCGAAGTTTTTCTGCTGCAGGTCTTATTGCCGATGGAAACGGTCGGGCGATAGAAGGACGGTTTCGGTATAACTGAGTAGTGGACACATCATTCATAAATATTTTGCATGGGTGCTGCTTCATATACATGATTCTAACTGCATATTTCACTCCTAGATACGTGCGCTGATAGTCCAGAGGCTACAAATCTAACTCTGCATAAATGCCGTGGACAGGGCTGGTACGGATGGCGCCAAATGCCAGCAGGATACCTAAGTGTTATACCGCCACAAAAAGTTTGAGTACTGTCCTTGAAGCTGCCTGATATACTGTGCATTCGTAGTCTATGTGTGACAAAACCAGGCTTCTAAACAGAGATATGAGACAGTGCCGGTCTGTCCCCCATGAATGATGCAACAAAATTCTTAAAATGATCATGTTCTTGAGACATTTTATGTTCAGCTGTTTTACATGCTGCATGAAGGTGAGTTTAGCATAGAAGACTACGACGAGAAATTCTCGTTGTTTCGCGATGACTAAGCTTTGTTCATTCATTACTATGCATGGGTCAGGATGTACACCTCTTCATCTTGAGAAAAGCACACAAGTAAGTTTTTAGTGTTAAACCTAAAACCACTCTCATAAGCCCAGTTATCAAGGCGGTATACACTTAACTGTATCTGGCATTCGCATACAGTCAAGTTACACGACTTGAAATTGATTTCTATGCAGTCCACATATACGGAGTACAATATCACAGGTGGAATAAATGAGCGAAGAGAATTCATTTTAGCCTTAAATACTGTGCAGCCTATTACTCCTCTTTGTGGCACTCCATTTTCTTGAAAAAAAATGGGCGACTACACAGTGCGTATCTTCACGCAGAACTTCCTTTCAGCTAGGTAATCTCTTAAGATGGTAATCAACCTGCCACATATTCCCGAACACGAAAGGTCTTTCAGGATTCCGTATCGCCAAGCAGTGTCATATGCCTTCTCAAGATCAAAGAAAACAGAGAGACAGTATTGATTGTGTACAGACACATCACGTATATATGACTCGAGGAGGACAAGGTTGTCAGTTGTCGATCTAGCTGTGTGGAAGCCAGACTGGCGCGGGTTCAATGTACCGTTGTATTCCAAGTAATAGACCAAACATAAGTAATCATTTTTTTAAACACTTTGAGTCGGCAGCTTGCGAAGGCAATAGGCCTGTAACTAATTTTCAAAGAGGGATCTTCGCCATGTATAAGGATTGGTAGTGCTGTTGCCTCTTTCCAAGTAGAGGGTATTTTTCCAGTACAAGAATTCTCGCTGTGAACTGCTAAAAGGCCGTTCAGGGTTTTGTCAGGGAGATTTCTCATCATTTCGTAGATAATAGTATCAGAACCGGGAGCAGAAGTTTCACTGGCACCAAGGTCAAGCTTTAGCTTGTATAGTGTTAGTGGGTTATTGTATGATTTTGATACAGGTTTTTGCGGCGCAGATGTACACTTTCAGCTAGGCTTTTGTGGCATAAGAACCTCACGGTTTATTTTTTGAGCTTGATATTTTCTCGCAATGTTAACCCAGAGCATTTGCCCCTTCTTCCATTGTATCACCACAGTCATTCACCAAGTGGAAGAAATTTGGATGTTGTCCATTAAGCATATGCACCCTATCATACACCTTGCTGGCATATATGTAGGAGTTTATTGAGGATATGTAGTGTGTTCAGCTTTCTCATTTGGCTATACAGTGGATACTTCGGTCATTCGCCCTGCAACGTCTGAAGTTTATCAAGTTTTCTATGGTAGGGTATCGAAAAAAAGTGCTCTGTGCAATGTTTTGCCGTTTTTTAACAAGTTTTCACTGAAAATTCTACGATGACGTTGCGTTGATTTTATTGTTGCTAGACTGCTGTATACACTTTTTAGAACAAGTGAGGATATATTTGGAGCTATAGTTGGTCATCTCTACTACGCTCAAATGGCCCTCCTCTTCGAGGTGTAGTGTACCTAGCCCTCTAAAGTTCGCCCGGTTCGCACGATGAAAGTTCCACTTTTAGGATAAGAAGGTCGGTCGTCTCGTTTTCTTGTTTCGAAAAGAGTCGGAAAATTGTGACTTTCATGTAAATTACTATTACTTTCCAATTAAAGTAAGGTAGGAGTGACGGTATCCGAATGGCTTAATCTATGCATCAATTTGTATTGTGTGTGGCACTGTAGTATGTTGGCTTTGCCTTATTGAATAGGGAAGCTCCAGATAAGAGAAGAAAATTTGCTACACCACGGCCTATCTCATCACATCTGGTATCAACATATGACAAACTGTGAGCAATAATATAGCCAATTAAAACATACTGTTCTGGGAGCTGATCAATCATCTTTTCGAACTCCCTTTTATTGAACGATTCCTCGGGGGTACGTAGCTGAAACAGATAGTTATCAAATGATTGAATAAAAAAGCGCGAACAGCCACAACCTCAAGAGAGCTTTGTAGTGTAATGTGCTAGCATGCTACACTTCCTGGTGCAACTATTGTCACATCTGCCGATGAGGAATTGCCACCATTGCGATCTTTACAAAAAACTACGTATTGATTTAAGAAATTCATGTGATTTGACTTAAAATGAGTTTCTTGAACACAGAACATTATTAGATGACAATTATTTAGTAACTCTTTGATATTATCAAAGTTGCGAAACAAGACTCTGGCATTACACGATAGTGTTTGTGTGGTCATATTGAGGAAAGATGTATGTACCGTGTGATCAGATGAACGTGCTAAAGATATGTGGTGAATGGGGATAACCCTTTAAGTTATCGACCTTTTTGGCGAAGTGGTTATAGGATGTTTTCCTTTCTTATCGCGCGCCAAAGAGCGCTAGTCTTTGGACGTCGGCGACGCTGGTGTTGGTCTATCGATTTCCATGGCCTTATCCCAGGCGCTAGAAGATCGAGGATCAGGTAAGGAGACTTTCGTTCAATTTTCATGACCTTATTCTAGGCGCTAGAAGTTCGAGGACCAGGTACGGAGACTTTCGTTTCCGCCCTTGGAATTCGATTCAGCTTTGGGGCCTGTTGAGCCGAAGCCTGCAGACCCGCCTTTGATGTTGGTAGCCTGGTAAGAAGTTAGACGTTGCTCATCACTTGCTCATATAGTCACCAGTTGCTCATCAATAAGTTGCTTATCACTGAGGTGCAAGAAGTCATCTTCCGATATTGCACCACGGCTCATGTTTACTGTTCTATGTGCTGACACGGTAACTGGGACGTCAAAAATACATTTCAAGTAATTCAATTTCTCAAATTGGTCTTTGTCCTTAAGTTCGAGTAGCAAATCACTGCTAGTCATTTTTGCAGCCTTGTAGCTTGGTGCAATGGTGTTTCAAAGGCATTTCGCTACCAAGAAAGCACACAATTTACGAGCAATTGTGTTTGCCTGACTGTGGACTACATGATATTTTGGGAAATCGTCAGCGCTTTGCAGGAAGAATTGGAAAGGTGCTTCGGTGAGTCCTCTTTCCTGATGGCGATCAAGGAACAAGGAAGCTTGCTTAACCATAAAGTACTGCTTGTGTTCAGTGACAGTGCCAACGCGCCCCAAGAAGTCCAGCAAGGGGACCCGGCAAGACTTGAATGAAGTCTGCACAGCACCAGCTGTACGCTATCTTTGTAACCGAATATAGAATACCCAAGGTTGGATACCAACACAAGGTTAACAATCACCTCCAGGAAACAATAAAGTAAGTGGAAATGAGATGACAGGATAGATTAAAAGAGGTGAAAAGACGAAGATGTAGGGAGAGAACGATAGAAAAAGGCGACTTCCGATTTTTCTTTGGGTGGGTCAGCCTAGGGGTACCGTTTACGTGATGCCGGAGACAAAGGGGTGTGTTGCCTCTACCTGGGGGGCCTTTAAGGTCCAATCATCCGAGGTAGCTTCAACCCCACGAATCCCCCTTTCCCCTGACACAGCTCAACCACGCAGGGCTAGGCGTAGAAGAACTTCAGACCTATCCTCCGTTACCTTGGGTGGTAGTATCGCCACTCACCAAATTCCTGGTTGCGCAGACGACCCTGCGGGAATTATTTTTAAATTAGTGATATAGGGGTGTCAAGATGTTTTCGGCAGCGTCTGCCTACATCCTCTTGATTGGTGTAGTAGGAAGAGAGTATTGAATACAAATGGATATGGTCATTTGATTGCGAAAAGCCTAAATGAATAAATAATTTCAGAAGTGACTACTGCCTTTAGCATCGGCGTCAAAATGAGTAGAGCGAGAAATTTCCATCCCAGAGTAGTCTGTAGATGACGTCACCAAGACATGACATGATGTGTCATCGGTTGATTATATCATCAAGCAAAGCCCCAATTTCAGAAGTATCTGTTCCCAGAAGTGGTATAAGAATATAGAGAAACGTTGGGCGCAGAACTCTAGTCAATTGGCGGAAGATACAGACAACAAAAGCAGTAATCCAACACGCCCTCACCAAGAAATGTAAGACTGTGCCAGTTTCCGCGCACAACGAAAAGCAGATTCATAACGAACAACTTGAGTATTCATATTTTTTACCAACTTATTTCGGCGAACTCTCGTCATTTAGGGAATGCCTTTAAGGGGACAGAATAAGCACAAATATTAAAAAATGTTTTTTACGTAATTTGATATCTGCAGGCTCTTATGAACAAGAATCAGACATTTGTTCGTTCTTGCGCGAAGTTTCTGAAGAACAAACCCACATTAAGAAACCTCTTCGGTGGCTTCCTTCGTCACCCATAGGTACGCTTCCCCTGAGGGCACACGTGGGCAGCTAAATGTGCCAAAATGAAGGGCACTAATTTTGTGACCAGCTTAGTTGGAGGTATATTTGTTCTGGCAGGAAACGATTCATCTGCCAAGTCAATTTTTACCCGCAAGAAAAAGTGGTTTGCGGGCAACTTTTTGCACTCGTTGTTTGCGCGCGTTGCTCGTGTTTTTCGCAGAGTTCCAAAACTCTTATGGTTTAGACTATAAAATGATTATAGTCAGCTTAGACCACATGCAAAAGGCTCTCTCGGTCGCACAATTTTACATGGCATGAAGGAATAATAATTCATTCTATTGCCTTTGCCCGAAGAGGTGCTGTTACCTGGTTCAAATTCAACGAAGCCCAGTACAGTGGTGAACCACACGTTCACAAAGAACACCCTCTGGCATCCGTTCTCCAAGCTTTTAGGCAAATTTGTGAGCAGCTTGCTAATCCCGAATAACTTACGAAATACCTTCATGGGAAATCCCTAAATCCCAACGCACCGTTGAACAATGTCGTGCAAAAGCGCACTGCAAAAAAAAAACTTGTTTCTCGAACACCTAACACCTTAAATTTGCTGTCTTGACGCCGTATTCACCTTTATCGATGGCATTATAGTTCGGCTGAATGTACTGAACTCAGTTGAAATATTGCCAGGTCGCTATAGAGTTCATGGCGCACATGAACTTAACCTGCGTCGACAGTACTGCGCTGACAGGGCTGCGAAGCAAGCCCCAAAGGAGGCACGCCTGGCCAATGCCTCAACTCAAAACGAAAAAGTGTAATTGGCGATGAATATGTGGCTGGCGCTTCTTAAAAGTGTACTCCTACTGCCAGTTATTTTGTGGTACTTTTGAAATAAAGCATATTTTTCATTTTAAACGTGATAACCTCAAAACATGCTTTTTGTACTTATGTACCTCTTTCTCATCGATAACTGTATTTAAAAACAATGATTCCATTCAGTATATACACAACGTGCTTATGAATATACTGAAGCACACTTATTCTTGCGTGAGGAAGTACTTTTTTACCAAGACATGTAATATCGATTGACAGCTTATAATTATTAACTTCAGGTATTAAAAATACAAAAACTTAGGAATCCATGTTTCAGAGATAATTCTTCTTCAGTAAGAGGAACGGGTTGTAATGACGATAATATTAATAATAATAATAATAATAATACTTTATTCTGGCATGTGTACACAACAGTTACATGCAACCGAGATGAAGAAAAAGGGAACAGACGAAACTTGTAAAATAGCAAAATAGTGAAATATTCAAATAGTTAACGTTACTTTCAAGGTTCTGGAAAAAAAGGTACAAAAAGTTGACCTAAAAAAACAAGGTCTGTATAGAGCTTACCGTCTTCTCTTAGGTTAAATTGATATTAAACGAAAACCCCTGACACCTTCATTCCACCTTAATGGTAGACTACGCGTGGTTTTGGTCATC
Organism: Rhipicephalus annulatus; assembly: GCA_013436015.1. NCBI lineage: Eukaryota > Metazoa > Arthropoda > Arachnida > Ixodida > Ixodidae > Rhipicephalus > Rhipicephalus annulatus. The sequence goes on along the minus strand of WOVY01011062.1, from coordinate 595,600 downwards.
TAAGCCTGTGAGCTTCACGTCTGAGTTATGTCACTGGCGTATCGCATTTCAGCTACTCTTTTCTTGCTGGAGATTTCGCACTTTTTGCGTTAAACATTATGCAGCACTCATGCTTGCTAACGCAACATCATATGAGGTGTCTCAGCACGGTGGTTATCACTTCAATTTTGGGATAATGTAACCTGCGCCTGGTCTGGATCTTGTAATGAAGCATGGTATATGACGCATGTAAAACGCTAAAGATCTGTCTGTTGCGTTGTCAAGCGTGATTTGTATAATATTCTAGCCAACCGTGGAAATTATTTAAGTTCCTATGTTCGTTAGAGTGATCTTTTCTGCATTATTTACGAAGCACTTTTTATGAAAAATTTACCACGTCGAAAACCGCTTACCACCTTTTCAATCATTATCGCATGAAGCTTCTGTCGACTGCGTACGAATATATCCGTTATACTGTTGTTCTTTGAGTGATGACGCCTGGCTTGTGTATTTAAATCCAAATTCGATTGAAATCTGTTTGCGCTATTACGGTTATTACATAATGAATATTTTCGCATATTACTGATCCGGGCAAAACACACTATTCTCATTGAGTCAGAGCGTAAAATGCGCAATGTTTTTTATAGAAAACGAGATGAACGAAACGGCAGCCTAGGAGACGTAACACCCATGGGAAAACATCTACGACCTGCGGAAACACGAGCTCATGTTTTTGTTTACGCCTCTAAAAACGAGTCGTCCGTTGCCTAGGGCATGACTCACTAAATGGCTGTTGTAAGCATTACTCTAGCGCAATGGGTCACAGAAGTGCTTTCGACAGCAGAAGCCTTGCCGGTAGGCGACGCTGATGGCCGACGTACGCTGACACCAATGGTTCGTGTACTGTTTCTCAGAGTTCTAGAGAACAGTAGAACATTCAAGTGGCAAAACAGTCGAGTTAGTAAGAGATCATCACATTTTGTTTTAGTGCAACACATGTTAGTATTTGAATGAAAAGAAAATAGACTTTGGTATAAATGGCATTTCTTATTGATTTACAGAAGGTTTTATTTCGGTTGTTAGGCGGACGATACTCCCCAGAATACAAAAGCGAAATAAATATTATTACAAGATCAGTCTTTGAAATAGTTTTGGCTCCTTTTATGACAAATGTAAGCAATTCATAATAAGTATTCAACTCCACCCATTAAAATAGAAGTGGTCAAAAGAACAACCGTTGGATCCTAAATAAAATAAAATCGGAGTTTAAGTTTTTCGCAAACTAGTAGCATTGTCTATATTTAAAGCAACTCTAGTAATAAATCTACAAGTGATCGGGTGAAAATATTCTAGAGGAAACACAATAAATGACACGTGGACTTTTGGAGTTGTCGTGTGTAATAATGTGCCGCTATAAAAAACTACATTTGCTGCCGTTTACGTTCTCCTAAAAGCAATCTTCTCCCAACCATACATTCGTTCAAGCACAAACAGCAAGACCAGACTGAATTTTTTACCTTCAATGCATCTTGGTGTGCCCCATTTGCTGCTTCATCTGCCCAAACTGGTTTATCACCCTTCACCTGGCTTTGAGCAGAGACGAAGGCAAGAGAGAGTACAAGAAGCTTTATGCTGACCTCCTTCGTGGGTCAGTCGGTGGATGCAGTGCTCGGAGAGCAGAAGGCCCCGTATTTATACACGGCACAATAGAGCATTATTAAAGAGTGATGACACCATCGCGTTAATTGATTATCGACAGAGCTTTATTTCTAGCAATGTTTAATGATTGAAAGTTTTTCAAAATATCAAATATGGCGTGAAAGCTTGCTGTATTAAGTACAATTTTTACGAGTCCTGGTCCTGACTCTCGATGGTTATTCTTGTATTCACTTAAAAATTGTCTTTGACGTACTCGTCATGTAGTCTATGCCTATGTGGAAGACATATGACTAGATATGAGAAACTAGTCTGTGTGTGAGCTTGATTTCGCTCAAGGGATCTTTTATTTTCGAGGAGTTTTAAATGTGATGAGCAGCTTGAAGACAGAGAGGAGGGGAAGTTTAGCGAAAACATATGAGTAAAGAACGCTTGTTTTTCACTGGATTAATGTATAACGCCCTGTTTCCATGATTTACGCTTTCAAATTGACCAGAACATAGAGGTTTTTGATGCTAGGAGCTTGAAATTTCGCTCCCGTAACATTTCTTACAGGGAAAGATTGCACAGAGGAAGACGCAAATGAACTGTATTAACACTATCTAAATCCACATGTTATAATCCCTCTGGTCCACCTGTTATAATCTCTCTGGAATTGACAGTATGTATAAATAAAATAAATAAATATACACCATCCAGAAGCTAATAAACGGCAAAAAGTAGCGCACATTCATGAAGCGAATCATGTCAATGGAGCAAAGCACTGGAGATGACCCGTGACGTCCCTGGAGCGTATGTTATTGAGTTTGGACGCGTATACAGTATAATATAAACATCATCAGCCTCACTACGCCCACTGCAGGCGAGAGGCATCTCTTATGTACCACCGGTCGACTCGCTCAAGTGCTTGCGGCTGCCACTTCATGCCAAAAACTTCCTAATCTCACATGCCCACCTGTCTTTGTCTCTCCGCGTCACCAACTTCCCTCCTAAGCTTGCCTCATAAGAGGTCGGAGTTCCAGATACAAGGAAGGAAAAACTGTACAGCCAATATTTGTTGGAATGACGACTGGTCGAGGAACTAGGAACACCGGAAAGCAGCGTGAAAGCATCTCACGCATAGTCAGTATCCTAGTAATGTGAACAAGAAAGAGTTTATCGCAGCGCATTTCAAGCGCACTGTTGCGAAAGCAGAAGATGAATATAATGTTCGCCATTTAAGTTATTTGCAAAACCAAACAGTAAAAGCGCGTTGTGCCGGTATATCAGATCTATCAAATTAATTCCGCGTCATTTAAATGCAGAATCAGTAGTGCATACTGCCCAAGAAATAGAAGACTCACTAAGTGCAATTGATAGAAGTTTGGAGGCTAGATTTTCTACCTTCATTCATTCACTTCTTGTGAGAAAAGACATTTTCGAAAATACCAAAGATATAACATTGTCAGTTCTCTCTTCAGTTGTTTCACGTTTACCAGCGGCACCACAACGCCCTGATGGTAGCACTATTAAGATGCTGACAAGCTTCTTCGATGTTGCTCCGAATGTGCTATTGGATGCCGTATATTTTTATATAAACAATTTGGGTTCCTTAAGTGTAAAAGGTAGCTAAAGTGATACCCCTGCTTAAAGATAACAACAAGTGACTTACTCTAGACGACATTCGACCAATTTTTTTCACATGTAATTGTGGGGAGTCAATTAAGAGACTGTTACATGCTAAAATAACTAAATTTGTTGCTCTTAACAAATTATTTAGTTGCTGTAAAATTGATTTTGAACAGGAATGTCTATCTGGTGTGCTCACGCTGATTTTGACCCCGCAGGGGCGTTTGCGCAAGTAGGCGTTTGGCACGTAGACACACCCCGAAACCGAGCAAACGGGGCAGTTTCGACACCTTGTCACGCCATCCTGTGCGTGATTTTGCCGTGTCTGGAGAAAAGAGGATCCTCAGGGTTAAGCCGACGCTGGGTAATTGGACCATTAAGATGCCCCGGCAGAGGCAACACAACCCTTTGGCCCCGGCTTCACGTAGGCGGCACCCCTGGGCTGACCCATCCAGAAGAAATTCGCAATCGCCTTTTCCTATCTCTCTATCGCTTCCAACATCTTCGTCTTGAACTCTTAATTTTATTCTGTTGTCTTCTATCTTCCATTTACTTCGGAATTTCATGGCGGCAAGAGTTAACATTGTGTAGTTACCCAACGTTGGGTAGTTATAGATGGTTATATTGGTAATGGTGTCTGCAGCCTTATACTCTTAAATGCTTCAGCATCCTCTGGTCGGACTCCATGGTGGGTGGTCGCCATTGCTGCCGGAAAAAAAGTACATTACTATGCGAACACCTGCATTTTCTCATCTCCCAGATTGTCTTCCGCTTAAGAGGGGACGCACCGATGAATTATCAGTTGTCAGCCAACCCAGACATTGCTTGCCAAAATTGCACGTTGTGCACAGCGAAAATCCAACAGAACAATCCAGAGCTACATCTTCGTATGTTTCCAAATCTCTGACTGAGGTCTTTGGCCCAGGGGACAAGGTTACAAAGATGGCTAGTTGAACACCCCATGCGAAGTTTTTCATGTGAATGAACACCTCTAGCGGAGTTGTTTGAAAGGCAGACCTCGTTTAATTGTCTGAACAGGAACTGCTTGAAGGGTGGAAAGAGCAAAATGTCACAAATGTGAAGCGAATCGACATCGGACGCGACAACAAAGAAATACCTATCAAACATTTATTACCAACTTTTGCGTTCAGCACATTGCCTTCATCTATAGACACAGGCTACATCAAAGTCTCTGTCCGCCCCTACATTTCCAATGCAACACAGTGTTATACATGTCAACGAATTCGTCATGGCTCATAGAACTGCTGTGGTCAGGAAACTTGCGCATGATGTGGTAGCCACAGCCAGCCATCTGATAACCCTGTCTATGCGCCTCACTGCGTGAATTGTGACGGGGAACACGCCGCGTGCTCGCATTCATGTCCCAACTGTAATAAAGAAAAAGAAATGATCCCTCTTACAGTAAAAGAAAATATATCATTCAAGCAAGCCCAGAAGAGGGTCTCTCCTTCCTACAACACATCTTATGCTGATGCGGCGCGTCAGGGGCAGCGTCACAGAAGCTATAGCCACCTGCACAGCCCGCACACAGCGAACCGTCGGTTGGGGCAACTGCCCCCGTGGTGCCAGTAGTGAAGTCTGCTGCACCCAAACAGCACCAAAGTCTGGTTACTCCGGGGTTCCCAGCTAAAAGCCAGCCGTTGATGGCAGCCTACACTACGCACAACAAAAGTGCTGGGATGTCCCAAATTCCTGCGGGCGCTGCTGTCCAGACTGCCCCTGCTATTCTAGTCCCTGATAGTGCTGAAAACAGCCGGCAGAGTCTGGACTCTAAGAAAGCGCCATTGGCCCCGTGCTGAAGAGAGCAAAAGTCTCGTCTTCTTAGGCGAGACTTTCACAAACATTGTCTCGCTCGCAAGAGCACGTGCCCGGCTTCTCAGAAGCGGCAATGGACACTTCAAATATCTCGAAAGCGCATCAAGCGCCTAAGGAGTGGCACGATCTTGTCGATCACTCGAAAAGGACAAGTTGCGCGTTACGGGGCCTGGAAAGAGCCCTAAGTGAATGCCTTTCTTTTGCACACACAGCACTAGTTTGTTTTAAATATGAGTACTAAGATATGCAATGGAACGTCTGGGGACAACATATGAACCTTGATGACGTCAGAGCTTCTTCAAAAACACACACGAGAAGTGCTGTGTGTTCAGGAAACACACTTAAAACCAACACACACTAACTTTCTCGTACAATATATCATCTTCCGCAAGGACCGCCAAGATGTTCTCGCATCCTCTGGCGGCGTTGCTATCATAATAGACAAAACCGTACCTTGTCACGCTCCACAGCTGCAAACGCCCCAGGAGGCAGTGGCTGTCGAAGTCGTCCTCTTCAACAAGCTCTTAACCCTCTGTTTACTTTACATAAAGTCCCTATCAGCTAAAGAAGCATGAACTTTAGTCAGTTATTGATGAGTTGCCAGAGCCATACCTTGTCATTGGTGATTTCAATGCACACAGCAGCCTGTGGGGAGATCATCGCTCTAATCCTCGAGACCGCGTAATTGAGCAGTTTCTGTTGTCTACTAGCACATGTCTGCTCAATAGAAGGAGCCAAAATTTTGAGCCTTGCTATCGAAAATTATTCATGAATAGATCTCAGCCCTTTTTTACCCACCATTTTGCCCTATTTTAAGTGTGACGTTATAAAAACCCTTGCAGTAGTGACCACTTCCCCATACTCTCAAGTACAGCTATAGAAAAGGAATCTCCCTCGTTGGCTCCCAAGTAGAAATTTGAAGCAGCAGATTGAGTGCAGTATAGAGCTCTAACGAGTAACCTGTTGATTGATTGATTGTTTTTTGTGTAGTTCAACGTCCCAAAACACTATAAGATTATGAGAGGCGCCGTAGTGGAGGGCTCCAGAAATTTCGACCACCTGGGGTACTTAAGCATGCACACTGATCTGAGCAAATGGGCATGCAACATTTCTGACTCCATCGGAAATGCAGCTGCCACAGCCGGGATTCAATCCCACGACCTGCTTGTCAGCAGCAGAGACCGAGTATCTTGCGGTATGAAATGACGTTTTTCGAAATCGATGCTGTTGTTCAGTTTTTGTCGTTTTTAATATTGACGCTGCTTTAAAATATATTGCTCAGTCAAGTGGCATTGCTTCCCAACGACGTGTGCCGTGGTGAAATGAAGGTTGTCTGGAAGCTCGGAAAAAAAATAAAGCGTGGTGACTACTGCGCTCATGGCGTGTTGACTACTGCGTGGCGACTACTGCGCCACTCCCCCACCCGCTGAGAATCCTATTTACTTTAAACAAATCAAGTCCCAACGTCGACAAATATGCCGCCAGGCAAGAAGGAGCAGCTGGAGCATTTTTTTCTCGGGCATTATTTCTCATAGAGATGAGGCTAAGGCCGCAAACAAAAAAAATAGCATACAAGGCCAAACAACAGATTCTTTCCCTTGTGTAAACACTGTTGGCAACAGCCTAGAGGATTAAGCAAATTTTCCGGGTGCACATTTCAACGTATTTCTAGCTCTGCGCACTACTCCGACACGTTTCAACGTCATAAAGCAATAATAGAAAGCAGGAAAATAGATTTAAAATGCACCAAAAATGAAGCATTAAATGATGCACTTAGCATGACTAAGCTGCAACGAGCACTATACTGCTGCAATGAATCTGCACCAGGATTTGACCGTGTTATGTACAAAATGCTGAAAAACTTGCCATATGGCACACAGAACACCCTCCTCCACCTCTATAACGCCGTATGGACTTCCGCTGATATTCTGTCTGCGTGCAAAGAGGCCATTAAAATCCCAATCCATCCAGTGTATTTAGAGACAGACCCATCGCACTAACAAGTTGCCTATGTAAAGTCTTCGAAAAAAGGATGAACTGCCATTTAACACATTTCCTCGAAAAACACAATATTGTCCCGACTAAACCTGAGCCAGTGCGGATTTCGGGAATGCCGATCGACCACCGGCCATCTAATCAGCATAGAGTCACAGATTCTTGATGAATTGGTCCACAGACATTTTTATTGGTATTTTTAGATACGAAAAATGCTTATGGCATCACGTGGCGGTTGAGAATACTTAGACACCTGTCTCACTTAGGATGTTCGGATGTTAAATGTTATAGAAAGTTATCTGACTAACCGCAGGTTCCGGATTCGGGTTGGAAATACCGTGTCACGATCAATTTTACAGAAAACTGGGGTACAACAAGGTATGATTCCCGTAACATATCCGCCGCAGTGGCAGTAGCAGCTAATACGCTGTGAATTATCCTTCGTTGAAGTAACCAAAGACGCTCCTTTTGTACATATATGTGCGTACTTTCTCGAAATGCAGCTGAAATACTCCTGTCCAGAATACTCTACACATGCTTCAAAGTCTTGTATTGGTGTGTCCTATGCTACCAATGGTCAATTCTTTTGTGATTCTGGTGTTCTTCTTCATAATTCGAGCATCATCACTGCAGAATCTTATGCGATACTTAAAGATGTTAAGCAGACTCAGGAATCAAAATGACAACGCGCAGTTTTTTGCACGGATTACGTGAGCAATGTAAACGCTTAAAAAATTTCTGCAAACACTTAAAAATACTGTACTTGTGTCAATTTACAGTCTTTGTGCACAATATACACATTCAAACAACATTTAGTAGTGTTTTGGGCGCCAGAACACCGTGAGACTGGGGGAAATGTTTTGGCGGATACTTGCAGCATCTGCCCAAAACAACGCTACTAATAATACATCCATAGCCGTCCCTGCACTTGACATACAGCCATTCTTTCTACGGGAGCTTAGAGCGTGTTGGCAGCGGCTATGGGATAGACAAACACAAAACAAACTACAACCAATAAAGCCGGGACTTGGAAATTAGCCACAAGGGTCCAGATCACGTTACACACAAGTAATGCTCAACAGATTACAAATAGGACACACACAGCACACATGACTGTTTGTTGTCTGACGGTTAGCAACCCTTCTGTGAGAGATGGGGCGAACCACTTACGGTTTTTCATATACTTTTTCAGTGCGATAAGCTAGACTCTCTAACAAAATACCACTTTTTATTACCCTACCGACAGAAACTTCTATTACATACAGTCCAATCATAGGTACAGATCCTATTTTTGAGCTTGAATCGCTGTTCATGTTTTAAAATATATAAATAGCTTTTATTCCATATTCCCATGTGATTCGTAGCACGATCTCTGTACAGAGGTCGAGGCTGCCGTGGTCAATACAGACGGATCCTGTGTCGATGCCCCTGGACTCCAGGGCATGCATTGACGAGGCATTCGTGTTAATCTTATCTCCTCAATCTTGTTTTATCACCCCGAACACTGTCTTTTACTTCCACTACACACATTTCACGTCACTTCCATGATTTTAAATACTTGTATGTTGTAACCCACTTCCGGACGCGGAATTTCTGGTCTCTTTATAGCCACAAGCCGTATCATAGTTCATATCCTGTACGTATTGCATCAAATCATGCAACATTGCCATTTCTTCAACACTTTTCATTGCACTATTTGACCAAGTATGGCTCTTGCGCCTTTAAAACCCATATATTATCATCATAGCGCTGATTTAGAGAGTAGAATCCAGCTAGCACAGAGACAGAAACAGTATGCAACATTCATCATCGTCAGCATCAGCAGCAGTCTGACCTTGTCCACTGCAGGACAAAGGCCTCTCCCATATTCCGCCAGTTAACCCGGTCCTGTGCTTGCTGCTGCCAATTTATACCCGCAAACTTCTTAATCTCGTCTGCCCACCTAACCTTCTGTCTCCCCCTAACCCGCTTCCCTTCTCTGGGAATCCAGTTAGTTACCCTTAATGACCAGCGGTTAGCCTGTCTACGTGCTACATGCCCGGCCCACGTCCATATTATCTTATTTATTTCAACTATGATATCCTTAGCCCACGTTTGTCCCCTAATTCATTCTGCTCTCTTCTTGTCTATTAAGGTTACACCTACCTATTTTCTTTCCATTGCTCGCTGCGTCGTCCTCAATTTAAGCTGAACTCTCTTTGTAAGTCTCCAGGTTTCTGCTCCGTAGCTAAGTACCGGCAAGATACAGCTGTTATATACCTTTCTCTTGAGGGATAGTGGCAATCTACCTGTCATAAATTGACAGTGCTTGCCGAATGTGCTCCTTCCATTCTTATTCTTCTAGTTACTTCAATCTCGTGGTTAGGCTCTGCGGTCATTACCTGCCCTAAGCAGATATAGTCTTATGCAACTTCAAGTGCACTATTACCTATCTCGAAGCGCTGCTCCTATCCGAGGTTGTTGTACATTACTTTCGTTTTCTGCAGATTAATGTTAAGACCTACCTTTCTGCTCTCCTTGTCTAACTCCGTAATCATGAGTTGCAATTCGTCCCCTGAGTTACTCAGCAATGCAATGTCATCGGCGAAGCGCAGGTTACTAAAGTATTCTCCATTAACTCTTATCCCTAACTGTTCCCATTCTAGGCTTCTGAAAACCTCCTGTAAGCACGCGGTGAATAGTATTGGGGAGATTGTGTCCCCCTGCCTTACACCCTTCTTGATTAGTATTCTGTTGCTTTCTTTATGAAGCACTATGGTAGCAGTTGATCCCCTGTAGATTTCTTCCAGAATTTTTATATATACTTCATCTACGCCCTGATTCCGCAGTGTCTGCATGACGGCTGATATTTCTACTGAATCAAACGCCTTCTCGTAATCAATGAAGGCTATGTATAGTGGTTGGTTATACTCTGAGCATTTCCCTATTACCTGATTGATAGTATGAATGTGGTCAATTGTTGAGTAGCCTGTTCAAAATTCTGCTTGTTCCTTTGGTTGATTGAATTTTAATGTTTTCTTTACTGTGTTAGCAATTACCTTTATAAATAGCTTGTACACTACAAAGAGCAAGCTGATCGGCCTGTAATTCTTCAAGTCCTTGTCATCTCCTTTCTTATGTATTAAGATGATGTTAGCGTTCTTCCAAGACTCTTGTACCCTTCCCGTCAGAAGACACCTCGTAAACAGGGTGGCTAGTTTTTCTAACACAATCTGTCCTCCATCGTTCAGCAGATCTGATGTTACCTGATCCTCACCAGCAGCTTTGCCTCTTTGCATGCTCTCCAAAGCTTTTCTGACTTCTTCTATCATTACTGGTGGGGTGTCATCTGGGTTACTGCTAGTTTTTATAGTATTAAGGTCGTGGTTGTCTCGGCTACTCTACAGATCTCTGTAAAACTCCTCCGCTATTTTAACTATCCTATCCATATTGGTAGCTATTTTGCCTTCTTTTTCCCTTAGTGCATACATCCGACGTTTGCCTATCCCAAGTTTCCTCTTCACTGCTTTGACGCTTCCTCCGTTTTTCAGAGCGTGTTCAATTCTCTCAATGTTAAACCTTCTTACATCGCATACTTTACGTCTATTAATCAACTTGGAAAGCTCTGCCAGTTCTAGTTTGTCTGTTGTACTTGACACTTTCATGCTTTGACGCTTCTTAATTAGGTTCTTTGTTTCCTGGGAAAGCTTTCCAGTGTCCTGTCTAACTACTCTACCTCCAACTACCACTGCACACTCCGTAATGATACTCGTCAGATTATCATTCATTGTATCTACACTCAGGTTGGTTTCCTCACTAAGAGCCCAGTACCTGTTCTGCAGCGACACTCTGAATTCCTGTACTTTCCCTCTCAGTGCTAGCTCATTGATTGGCTTCTTGCGTATAAGTTTCTGTCGTTCCTTCTTCAAGTCTAGGCGAATTCGAGACCGTACCATTCTATGGTCACTGCATCGTACCTAGCCAACCACTTCCACATCCTGCACGATTCCTGGGTGTGCAGTCATTATAAAGTCTCTTTCGTTCTTATTGTCGCCATTAGGGCTCCTCCATGTCCACTTGCGGTTTTCTCGTTTTCGGTAGAAGGTATTCAAAATCCGCAAATTATTGCGTTCTGCGAATTCTACTAGTAGCTCTCCTCTGGCGTTTCTAGTGCCGATGCCATAATCTCCTACTGCCTGGTCTCCAGCCTGCTTCTTCCCTACCTTTGCATCAAAGTCGCCCATCACTATAGTATACTGCGTTTTTACCTTACTCATTGCCGATTCCACGTTTTCATAGAAGCTTTCAACTGAAGCGTCATCATGGCTGGATGTAGGCGCGTAAGCCTGTACTACCTTCATTTTGTATCTTTTATTCAGTTTAATTACAATACCTACCACCATTTCATTAATGCTATAGTATTCCTCTATGTTACCGGCTATGTTTCTGTGAATTAGGAACCCCACTCCCAGTTCTCTTCTGTCTGCCAAGCCCCGATAGCAAAGAACGTGCCTATTCTGTAGCACAGTATAGGCCTCATCTGTCTTCCTAACCTCACTGAGCCCTATTATATCCCATTTAACACCCTCTAGCTCCTCGAATCGTACAGCTAGACATCCCTCACTAGATAAGGTTCTAGCGTTAAACGTGGCCAAGTTCAGATTCCAATGGTGGCCTGTAGTCCAGAGATTCTTAGCACCCACTGCTGCGTTGCAGATCTGACCACTGCCATGGTCAGTTGGTTCGCGGGTGCTGGGGACTGAGGGCCATGAGTTATTTGACGTATGCATGTGGGAGGTAGTAGCCAGATACTGCACCAGGGTGGCCAATCCTTCTTTGGTGAGGGAGTGCGTTCCCGGCGGTGGTTACCGGTGAGGCCGCACCCCAGGCCTCTTAATGCAGTTCCATCAACACGCGTATTTTTTTCCGGTTGGGAACTGCGCGGCACCGGGATTTTAACCACGGACCTCTTGCATGCGAGGCGGATGTTCTAACCACTACGCCATCGCCGCACCCCAACCGGAGATGTCAGTGAATAATTTCGGGTGCAAGACACGCAGTGTATGCAGTGGTCGCCCAGAATACTATCACCTCAACCATCTCAAATACTTTGAGTTCCTAGCTACAATACTGCCACAGCAATTACCGGGGCTCCGTCGAGGCCATGGTGGTTTTGTCTTTTACAGGCATAGTAATAATACTAATAACAATACTAATAACAGCTGAGGTTTAATGTCCCAAAACAACCATATGACTGAGAGACGGCGTAGTGGAGGGCTCCTGCAATTTCGACCCCCTGGCGTTCTTTAACGTGCACCTAAATCTAAGTACACAGGCCTCAAGCTCTTTCACCTCCACCGAAAATGCGAGGATGGCGGCCGGAATTCGACCCCACGACCCGAGTGTCTTGACCACTCGACCACAGTGGTGGGTCTTTTACAGGCATGGCTGTAAAAAGAGACTAGTTACAAGAGACTGTAAAAGAGACTAGTTACACAGACTTGTTCGCACATGTTTCAGGGGATATTTATTTTCAGACCCAGTGACATTATTTGATCACCGGGCCTGCTTGTTTATAAAAAATCTACATGCACACAAACATATATACACACACAGACACTTCCTTAGGTTGTGTCTGGCCTGGACGGATTTGAATACTGGGTATTCTTTTTTTTGTCAACTACACAAATATGTCAAGACACTGTACAGCTAAAACTGCTCACTCTCTGTGCAAAGGCTGCACCTCTATCACTCTTGCCATCTGAATCGAGAGACTTTTCTGTCTGCTCTACCGAAAATAATTATGCAGCTGCCACAGTGATTTGTTGGTATTCTCATTAAAAGAGATTGTTTGACAAAATGAAAAAAAGTAATTGTCAGCGCCTATAAGTTCGACAAAACAAAAAGTATCCAAGAAAACCAAGCTACACAAACATATAGATGTAAGTTCAGGAAAGATTTCACACTACTGTTAGAAAGTTTAAGGCTGTCATTGCCATTTTCTTTACCAGCGGAACGACATAATAAATGCCAGGTTTGAACGAGTGCCCCAAGAAACAGCGATTTGTCCAAGCAAATGAACTCGACAACTCTATAATAAAGCATAGCAGATAAGGTCAAGTTGTACATTTGAGTACACCAACATCAAAGAAAATGCCCAATTTGTGTTTCAAATCATTTTAGAGTCATTACTTCACATTAAAACTGAAAGATAATTGAACACCATCACACACTCAAGTTTCTTAAAACACAGCAGGAAATGTTGCAGCTTACGCTTCTGTGCTAATCCGTTTTTTTTTTCATTTTTATGTGGGGTTTAACGTCCTAAAACTACCATATGATTATGAGAGACGCCGTAGTAAAGGGCTCCAGAGATTTTGACCACCTGTGGTTCTTTTACGTACACCTAAATCTGAGCACATGGGCTTACAACATTTGCGCCTCCAACGGAAATGCAGCCACCGCAGCCAGGATACGATCCCGCAACCTGCGGGTCAGCAACCGAGTACCTTAGCCACTAGACCACTGCTGCTGGGCATGTGCTAATCACTGTAGGCCTATCAAATAAGTGTTGCCTTTCACAACGGTACCTACTGAATGTGATCAAGACTGTTTATCAAATGCAGCATTTCATTTTGTTGCAACTTGCTGTTTCACCGGGGCAAAATCAAGTGATCAAAGTTCATCATCGGTGGGCTGACCGCAATTAAACAATGGGCACACCTTGATCGGTATTTTGCAGTAATAGCTTTCCTGATGCTAATACCTTTTCCTGCGTGGCCAAAGGTCACAGCTGCTATCCACGCACATCCTCAATGGGACCAGATAGCCCCGAGCTGTGGTTTACAACACTAGTGCAGAATCGAACACAATGCACTGCTATAAAATACCCGCCCAGTTAATTAAAGCCCTGGGCAAGCAGGTTTACAGCAACAAGCATAATGAAGCAACATCTCGATTAATTTGCCAGTGTGCCTGTCTCAACTGTTAAAACTGTAACAAGCTACAAATAGCTTTTGAGCTGATGAGTTTGTCTTTGCACGTTATAGTTAAACAGGCATTGATAACTAAAGTAAGAAAATAACAGTGGACATTCAAAGTGGCCTTATTGTGCCATCCTCAAATTAAATTAAAATTTATATATAACACTAGTTAACTGCACACATCATTTGAGTTATCAGCCCTTTGCCCTGCAAGGTGCCTAGCTGGAAACGTTGGTCCAATGCTATCAAAAGGCAAGATGCTGGCAATAACAAGCACTCAACGCACGTTACACACACTGCTGAATTCTAGCTGTAAACAGCTATTATGAATACATTAAATGCGAGCAAGAAAGCACTCAGTAGAATATATCCTGTTAGTGAAAGTATGACCTCAACAGGCAAGCACGCAAACATGGAAATGCATGGGAACAAAGGGACAGCACGTCACCATTCCTTTTTATTCGTATTAAGTCTGTATTGGCATGAGTTCTTTTCAGTAAATGTAGCACCACGAAACCTACTAGCTTGCCTAACTTTCGCTGATTTTAAGCAACTTAAGACTGCCAGTTTTCATTGGTACTCATCTAATCACCAACCGGATAGTGAAAGTTCTGTGGCTAAAATCCCGCTGCCACCACAAATGGCACAACCAGTATGGTATGGTATGATATGGTATAAAGAACATTAATAAAGTCCTGAGGGTCAGTTTAGGACTGATGCTGGCTGCTCTCACATCGAGACAGAGAGGCCAAGTCCCTCTGCCGCCACACGGGTAACTCAAATGGAATTCTACCTGCTTCTAACCTGCTCGCATTTATTCAATCCACACCAGCACCTTGACACCGATTTCCCAGATTTCGTTACGAGAGAACAACGGTGAGATGTGCGTTATGTACAAGTGAGATGCAGCTCTGGCCTTTCGAACTAGATGGGCAACAGTGCAGCTAAAGAGTCAGCCAGCTTGAGCGAACGGTACCGCCTTCAACACAGGCAGACCCCCCCGGCTACAGGGTCTCCTCTCTCTGGCAGTGATAGTGAAACGATGGTTAAAGGGAAATAACTGCCTTCAACTAGCTTGGCTAGTAGGCAAGCCTTTGCAAACACACAGAAGAAACAAGAAAGCAGTAAACAAGAAACAGTGGCCCTCTGAACACATAAAGCTATTCTTTAAAAAAGAAAAAAGGAGGGGCGAGAGGGGACAGAGAGTAGTATAACTGTGATAATCAATACTTGAAGTTACCTAGTTGTCAGAGATTCTGTTCACTACAAGAGTAAAATGAAAGAGTAACGTTCGTGTGGTTGAATTTTTTGTGAAAAATACCTGGAAGGTCAAAACTAATATGCAAGGGGAATAAAAATGTGACAGACATCAGCAGGGAATCAATTTCCTGATATGTACGAAAAGATTGTTACAGTAATAGTAAACATGAAGAATTTGCTCATTATAGCCCCTGGCTCTTATATGAACAAACGCACAGCTCTTGGAGTGCCGCTGGTACAAAGACACTGAAGCAACCAAACTGTGCGACAATGTTTTTTCGTTAGCTTCCTGTCCTAGAAATTTCAGTCTGATATGCTTCGAGAGTTAAAACAAAAACAGTGTTCTTACTCTAGACAAATGTTCTTACTCTTGCCAAAGATGGGACAAAAAGAGTCTAGCTAGACATGATCACAGCACTGTTAGTCAAAACCACTCGACGACTGGTCTTCTCTCGAATCCCCAACTAGTTGCAGGCTTCACTTAGTGCTATCTTAGCACGATGCAATATCACATATCCGTGAGATTCAAAGAGATATTGTTTTAAAGGAGGAAACTAAAACTTCCACCATCTAGTTGTGAATACACAATGAGAAATGGCATGAACCTCCCGGGCAGTCTGCTTATCAGTATACCATCAGAGTAAAAAAAGTGTGATTTGCTTTCAAATAGCAAGCCCTATAGTCACTTACAGCCTAAGAATAAATGTAAGCTCTACCCCCAGTGGTGACCGCCCATCCAGGCAGAATTTTCATAAATATCCCATTTATTGTAATAGCTTAATTATGTGATGTAGGAACCTTTCACATATTTTAGGCATACGACTTAGCCATACAGGCATGTGTTCATTTCGATAGCTTTCGGTAAAAAAACATTTACTATTGGCATATTTCATCAAATATTCCAACTTCACTGCTCAGCCAAATGTAACATTTTAATACGAAACAATAAGCTTTTCATTCATTCTACGCACAGTATTTACATTATCAGCAAAAAAGTGCCTATGATTTGAACGGAAATCACTAATCATTGCTTTGTAGCACAGGTGAATAACAGGTGCGCTGCAGTAGTGGGGGCGGAGCGCATATTTATTATTCTTAGGTTGTAACCGACTATAGTGAGACTGGCCAACAATAAGTTATTACTACACAGAATTTATAAGTGCTACCACAAACAGAAAAATCACATCAGGCGCAAATGAGCACGTTTAGTAGAACCAAAGCGTGCATTAAAAAAGTTGAATGTTTTAACTGTCACTAACCTTCAAATAATTTTGCAGTTATAAAAGGACCAGGCTATCAGACCAATGGCCATAAATAATGTGATAATCAATTCTCCTGAAGCTCATGACAAAAATACACTTGTCAACAAAACTTTTCCCTTGCAATAATCAGGGGGGAGAAATCAATTCCCCTGAGGAAAGCGTTTGATAGTGAGCAGCCATGACATATCAGATCATATTTTAAACAGCTCGACATGCAACCAACACTTTTTTTTTTTCATGTGGCTAGCAGATTCACTGCGAGTCTGCGCAAGCATATTGATTTGGCCAGCTCGAAAGCATAACGAGGTAATTCGTTTTTGTCATGGGGCCCGTCGCACATCGTCTACGTGAATGAAAGGATATTTATAAGATAACATTTATATAGACTGTTGAAAACTTTTGTTCCTCTTAATAAGGCTTTCAACCAAGGAGTAGTTCATAAAGAACCTGCCAACAACCTTTCAATATTAAACTTTTTAAAAACCGTGGCCAATATAACCACCAAAGTGGCTACTAACTTCTACACAGCCTGGAGGTCTCTAAATGCATTCAATAAGAAAACATGGCACTTCTTATCAGGCACACCGGTAAAGCACTCTTATGCACAAATTGCCTTGTACGACGTTTTTTTTTCTTTTTGATGATCATTCACTTACTTATGCACAAATTGCAGTGTACGAAGTTTTTTTCTTTTTGATGATCATTCACTTACCTTTCCTGCTGCCATAGTCATGCTTTGCCATGACAATAACAGCAAGAAAAGTGCCCAGAAGTTTCTTATAAAAAGTGCCAATAACAACGTTCGTGCAACAATGCAGTGACTTGCTACAGGTTGAAGCCGATATAAAATGGTGATGCGTTGCACGCACACAATTACTTCACCAATACGCACACGTGTTCGAGTGTGTCCCCTCCGCCGAAATGTAGCTGCAACGGCCAGGAGCTGAACTTGTGGTCTCACAGGCAGCAGTGTCTTCTTCTTATGAGATACAGATCCCAAAACAGATTTCTGGAAACACATTATGTAGGGCTGCCCCGCTCCACAATTGGTCTCTACACTCGAGGGAGCTGTTTCTTGGCAGAGGAGGTAATGAGGCAAGCCGACTTGACGACCCATCATATAAACCACTCTCGTTTCTTGGTGACGTCGTGACCCCTGACCCCGTGCACCACAGCAGTGTCTGCATTGGGCGCATCCTTGGCACCAGAATCTTCATAAGTGAGGTACTCTCCTTTGTGGCGAGACACGTAGCGGCCCAAGATGATAGCCATGATCACGATTGCTGCTAGAATTACAGCCAGAACATTAGACTTCTATAAAACCGATGATAGTGTTGAATACCCCATTTCGCTAATAACGATGAGAGAGATTGGTTTGTCTGACTTTTTTCTTGCGGAAACGACGGAGTTTTTGCAGGACAGAGAGTTTTACTGTTGACAAGTTGGGATATCAACAGAGAAATTCAGACAGACACGAAGTGTTCCTGAAAGAGCGGATTCGTGTCTGCTACTATTTAATATCTTGCATAGGTCTATTCCTCATCATATAAGAATGGACACGGATGTTTACGCAAATCATAGCATTTTTTGTGTCTGCGGATGACATTCAATCACTCTACTTCCTTTTTGAAAGGATAGTTACTCACCTTAAAAGCTTGGTAGCCAGCACTTCTTACTCTCGATATACAGAAGTCTGCAGTTCTAGCGTTCTCTCCCCAAGACAATATACATGTATCACTCTCATTCCACCAAGCAGATCGTCTCAAAGTGTAAACACCTAAGTATAGCTCGGAATTATCTACGATGGCAAACTCCACTGGCGTTTGCATATTGAACATGGAGTGACCAAAGCGTCACGTGCGTTAGGCATACTCAGAAGAATTAGTAATATTTGATGGAAATGTGGACAGACGACTTAATAATACTACACCGGATGTACGTACGCCCAACACTGGAGTTTCGGTGTGCCTTATTTTCTGGGACACCAGTATAGAAGATACGTCCGATAGTTCTAATTGAGCACAGGGCACTTCGCTGGTGCCTGGGATTACCCAAATGTGAAGCAAACTGTTCTATTTGAGGAAAGACGAGTTCTTCTTTTGCCAGCTATATTCAAACTATTAACAATTTCAACATTTCTAAGAGTACATGACTCGCCGATAAGACGTGAAGCATATATATATATATATATATATATATATATATATATATATATATATATATAAGTGATCTTGCTCTTTTTCTTTTTTTTATTATGACATGGCCTTGAATTTATACCCCTCGCGTAATTGAGCCCAATGCAGTTAAAGCCTAACGATATAGTGCCTAGGATAGGTAGGTTCAGTTAATTAGCCAAACCATACGACGACATATTTCATAACGATGCGAAACTTCTATCTTGTAATCTTATGACTATCATTTTTCAAGATCACATAATCAAATTGTTTCTACAATTGGGATAGCAACTCATGCTTCGAAGTGTGAAGAAAAGGCCGGGGTGAATATTTTTTCTGCATAGCTATACTAGCCGTTCTCTGTTAACCTTTCTGATTATACCCAAAAATTGTTGGCCGAGTTCTTAGCTGTTATGTAAGCCTTGGGTAAAATCCGTTAAACTAAAGCTTCTGTGGCTATAGAGACAGATTCGTTGTCATTGTATTCGGCACTAACTGCTTTAACATATTCGGATATTCTAAGAACTCAGCGTTTGCTGGTCCCTCATTATATACGAAACTTGCGATTAATTTGGGTGCCGGTACACTTAGAAACTGTACTCAATTAAGTTGTGGACACTCTGGTGAAATCTTCTCTGGCAGGTCCAGTTCTCTCTCTCCTACCTGTTACAGCGTTTCTTGCTGCGGTAACGTTCAGAAAGTATGCATTATGTGTGCTTAACCCAGGCCTCGATTCATCACCGGACTTTCTGCAGCTACAGTTTTCTTGGAGCAAAAAATGGTGTGCAGCAAGTTGGGCTGAAGTTGTAAATAGCCAGAGTGCGTTCTAGAATTCCAAATCCTATTTTTTACATGCACAGAGCTGGTTTGGAAATCTTCCCTTTTTCCACGTATTACAAGGAACTCAAAACTATCAAAAACTTCTTGTTGAGCTGCTGACAATTTTTTTACACCGAAATTGTAGTATTGAAAATATATTGCGACAATGTGTTCTACCAGTTACATCGACCATTTTGTTATCATTTAGGGCCTCTGCGCAGAGACACTCAGAAAAGAATAACTTCGAAGCTTCGAAAAGTTATTATGTTACTACAATAGATTGGGTAGGTGTGTCAAGTACTATTTTTTTACTGAGTCTTCCTAGTACAAATATCTTCAGTTTGGTAGAATACACAAAAATGCAACTTGAATTTACAATATTTCATAGTACCGTTACATTAAAAATAATCTGAAAATTATTTTAGCTTTTACTAAAAATGTTCATAAATCCAGTATGTGTGGTACGCCCTACTAATGGCTGATTTCCCAGGATAGGCAGGCGCAAATGATCTAAAATCATCATTATCAATACGCGTCGATCTTCTTATCTTGATAGTATATATATATATATATATATATATATATATATATATATATATATATTTATATTTATATATGCTGTGGTATAAAAAAGCTTGCACATAGTAAACAACTTTGGAAAGAGCAGTGCTTGTACAGTGACTTATTGTACAACACAATAATTACTATTGTCATACCTGCTAATTCCCCAGTTTATTGTTAATTTTGTGAGCAGTGGCTGGATAAAAACTTTTTCCGGCTGATATTTTCTTCTTTCAATATCTATTTCAATCTTGGACCATATCAGCACTTTTTAGAGCAAACATGCACTGATTATTAAATTCCTTTTACACAGTTTTCTCTGCAGATTATCAACAGTAAATATCTTGAGTACAAATAGCAGGAAAAATAGCTACTCGGGTACTAGCAGTGTTGTCCAAATTTCTTATTTCTAATAAATCCGTATTTTTTCGTCAATTATTCTTATGGGCAAAGTACCAGATTTTCCACCATAACGTCCACGAAGTAAAGAACGTGCTATGTGACGATGAAGAACGCGAACACGGGTGTCGGTGGTGCTTAACACAATATGGCAGCCTAGCGTCATTTGGCGACACCTACTCCTTGCATACTGCTTTGATGAGCTTTAGTTTTCCTCTAGAATATCTTGTGCTTTCAAACTTGGTCGTCATAAAAGTATAATCTTGACTTGATTGGCGAAGGGCGTGATTGGCAGCTCGTAAGCAGATTAGGCGTTATGTTGCCAGCAGGAAGGACATTTTTGGTCTTGGGCATGTCGAAAAATACATTCACGTAGTGCTAAGAAAATGCACATCGAATTTGGAAACGTAGCTCGAATGTCGTCTACCGACGCAAGGCTCTGCTGACAAACAACGAAACTTCTTTTTGCTCACGTTTCCTCTCCATAAGATCCAGCACGCCTTTCTACTTGAAGTACTTCTGTGGTCCTCTATGGTGTGACAATGCTGATGCCGGTTCACTGATGATGTGACTGAACCTTCATAGAGATGATAGCGTATCACTTTTTATTGAGTCACTCATATCAGTGAAACACATGGAATCTATTAAAATCTATGGGAGGCCCTTATGATCCCTCTGAGCGCCTCGCACATACAACGCGCAGCAGCTATCAGCTCCCTTCAGCATCGTAGGCTCTCTAGTGGTCCTTAGTGTATTGATCGATGCAGTTCAACAGATGCATTGTTAAAATGTAAACTTGGTGAAATGGTATTCCTTTTTTTTGTGTCAAAGGGGACACCCGCACATAACGTGCTGGAATACAGCCAATGAGCAGCATTCAGGGCAGTTGGAAGAAGTAAGAATAGTGGGTATATAAGGAACCACACAGGCCGAGAATAGAAATGTCTCCTAATTAGGCGAAAAGTGTTTTAATAATTTGTATTCAGCTGCCCCAGTGGTGTTTGTAGCAACCTATGCTCAAGCGGCAACGAAAAGTAATTACTTATTAGATGGTCATCACCTATTCATCGACGACGTCATGTAACTGAATAAACAATTGTATCGGGCCAGTTGGTAAGAATCCATCTTGCTAGGAAGCGCAGCCAGTATAACAAAGAACACACAACACAAGCGCTTGTGTTGTGTGTTCTTTGTTATACTGGCTGCGCTTCCTAGCAAGATGGACGTCATGTAGTCCCATTTATAGCGAAGGCGTTGAGCCTTGTCATGTAAAAGGCGTGCTCTAGCATGAACCACCTAATTAAAGCGAAGGCGTCGGTGACTATATGACTACAATATTGTGTTGCAGATTTTTTCGGCCATAATAGGAAAAACGTGCTAACGAGTCAGCATCAGTATTATTGAAGAGGAAGAATGCTTGAGCACTCTTCTTATCCTCGCCAAAGTTGTGAAACGTATTGGGCACGCAAGTAAAATCATTACCGTGCACTGGGTCAGTCCTAATACTTGCTTTTATCATATAAGAAACAGCACTCCTACTTAGATGCTGAAAAGAAATATGCGTACTTAATCACAGCTTATACTTAGCTTTTCTGATTTCTAGCACGTTACTTGTTAACTAGTGATGTAGCGCCACCAAGATGCCCTTCAACAGTGTCTACTAACATCCCCTTGGTTGGGTCGGACTAGTAAGAGGAAAATATAAAATGCAAATCGACAGGGAAAGGCGAATGAATATAGTCCTAATGACTCACTATATTCGTGAAGTGACTGCTGCCCTCAACGCTCGCGCAGAGATGAGCATCTCAGTCAAGCAGCACTCGATTATATCTACAAGCAAAGCCCTGCAATCACCTTGGTTTGAACTGCACGCAAAGTATACTAATTGTTGTGGGAAAACACTCTAGACAGTACAAAATAAATGGCGCGTAAAATTTTGGTATTGTCGCGAGTAATAAAGCCGGTACGATAAAAACTACAATCACTGGCGTTTACGTTCACCCGAAAAGAACTTCTCCTTTTCATATATTTCTTCGTGCATAAACGTTGAGACCATTGGGAAACATTTCATGTTCAATGCATCTCGGTGTGCTCCATTCGCCGCTTCATCCGCCCAAACTGGCTTATTGCCCTTCCCCTCGCTTAGGGCTTAGACGATGGTAAGAGAGAGTACAAGAAGCTTTATATTGACTACCTTCGAGGATCAGTCAGTGGATGAGGTGCTTGGAGTCTTGAAGGCTCCGTATTTATACACCGCACAATAGAGAAATAACAAAGAGTTAACATGATAACACCATCGCATCTATCGATTATCGACAGCGCACTATTTACAGCATTGTTGAATTATTGAATGGTTCACATAATTATTCATATGGCACGAGAAGCATGATGTATTTTTCCATTTTTATGAGTTACCATTCTGATTGCCGATGGTTATTACTCTCTTTTGAAAATAATTCTTGACGGATACCTCTTGTGAAACTTGTCTGTGCAGCAGACATATGAATAGACATGACAAATTGGCCTGTATGTGCACTTGATTTAGTTCAAGCGTTTTTTTTTACTTTCAAGCACTTCAAAACGTCAATCGTAGCCTAAACACATTTAGGAGGCGAACTTTTGGGAATATATAGCTATAAAAAACTTGATGTCTCCACTTAAGTTAAGAAGAACATCCTGATTCTATTGCTTACGCTTTCATAGTTAGCAGGGCATAACACACGACCAAAAATAGCGGTTATCAATGCTAGGAGCTTAAAGTTTCTCTCCGGCAAAATCGCTCCAAAACAAAGATTGCATAGGGCAAGACGCATATGTTGTGTGGTAACACTATCCAGATACACCCCATCCAGAACGTAATAAAAGAAAATAATAGTGCATATTTTTAAACCAAATCATGACAATTGGGCGAACAACCCGTAATTGCCCTTGACATTGCCCACAAGTGCATGTAAATGAATTACAATGAGTGTGCAGTATATCATCAGCATTATCAGCCTCACTACGCCCACTGCAGGACAAAGGTCTCTCCTATGTCTTCCCAGACAAATCGTTCTTGCACTTTGTTACGCCTGGGAGGCCACAGCGAACGTCACTGCCTCTGCAAAGGCAATCTGTGTCAAGGCCAGCGAGCGAGCCCGCCTGACATCATCATCTTAACGACGGTATGCAAGCGGCGCCATCCAGTATGGCGAGTCTTACGCAATGCCTGGCAATATCACTCATCCTTCGGTGCAACCCAGCGCAGCGGCTCCAGAATCGAGTATTATGACGCCACCCAGCGGTGGTTCCTGACTGGAGGAATCTGACATCTTGGCCAGAGGTGTTTCTGCTTGGTCGTTTCTGACATAAAGGTCCACCCAGTGCCTATAAAAAAGCCAAGTGGCGGGTTGCCAGCATCTGGCCTATGCGTCAGAGAGCAGCTGACCTATGCGTCAGAGAGCAGCTGACGTATGCGTCAGAGAGAAAACATCTCGGCTCTTCGAGTTCCTTAGCTGTCGGCCCCACTGCAAAACTCGTAATGCATCTGTGTATATGCTGTACATAAACGTCGCCTTAACTCACCGTCATCTTGCCCGCCGGTGTATCAACTCTCCCCAGAATCAATCGCGAGCGGAGAAACACACGCTACCAAACGGCTGGTGAGTTTGGCGGCGAGTTTCCCAGCAGTGGCGCCTTCGGGACCTTGTTGACGTCACGCCTCGTAACAGCTTGCAGCTGCCACTTTTTACCCAACAACTTCCAAATCTCAGCTGCCCACCTCAAATTTTGTCTCCCCCTAACCCACTTGCCTTATCTGAGAATCCAGATCTTACCATTAGTGACGAGCGGTTATCCTGCCTATGTGCCACGTGCCAAGTGGATGTGGATTTCTTTTTCTTGTTTTCATGTATGATATCATTACCACCCGTTTGTTACCTGACCCAGTCTGCTCTCTTCTTGTCCTATGAGCTTACAGCAATCAGTTTACATTCCATCGCTCGCTGCGTGGTCCTCAGTTTAAGCTGAATACTCTTAGTAAGCCTTCAGGTTTCTGCTCCATATGTATGTACCGGCAAGATGCAGCTGTTATACACCTTCCTCTTGAAGAATTGTGTCATTCTACGAAACAGGAAGCGAGAATGCTTGCCGAATGTGTTCGACCTCATTCTTATTCGTGCCGCCAGTTTGATCTGTCGATTCGGCTCTATTTTTTACTTGTCCTAAGTAGACGTTTCTTTTACAACTTCAAGTGCACTGCTTCCTATCTCAAAGCGCTGTTCTCTTCAGACGTTGTCAAGCATTACTTTCATTTTCTCTATAATATTGCAGGACCTACTTTTGTGCTTTTTTTCACAGTTCAGTAATTACGAATTGCAATTCATACCGTGAGTTACTCAGTAATGTTTTGTTATCGTAAAAGCACAGTTTACTTAGGTAGTCTCGAATAAATTGTATATCTAACCCTTCCCACTCTCCGCTTCTGAAAACCTCTTGCAAACACGCAGTAAATATATCGAGAATATCATATTCCTTAGTCTTGCACCCTTCATTATTGGTACTTTGTCGCTTTCTTTAAGGAGCCTTACGCTGGCAGGTGATCCTGTGTAGATATTTACAAGCTTGTTATTATATGTTGCCTGGACACCCAGATTTCGCAGTCTCACATGACTGCTAATATCAATACTGAATAAAATGCCTTCTCGTATTCAATGAAAGGTATTTTTAATAGCTAGGTGTATTCCTAGTAATGTTTTGTTATCGTAAAAGCACAGTTTACTTAGGTAGTCTCAAATAAATTGTATATCTAACCCTTCCCACTCTCGGCCTCTGAAAACCTCTTGCAAACACGCATTAAATATATCGAGAACATTATATTCCTTAGTCTTTCATTCTTCATTATTGGTATTTTGTCGCTTTCTTTAAAAAGCCTTACGCTGGCAGGTGATCCTGTGTATATATATACAAGCTTGTTATTATATGTTGCCTGGACACCCAGATTTCGCAGTCTCACATGACTGCTAATATCAATACTGAATAAAATGCCTTCTCGTATTCAATGAAAGGTATTTTTATTAGCTAGGTGTATTCTTAGCATTTCTTTTGTACAGTATGTACTATGTGCATTTGCCGCTGAACAAACGCTTCCCGTGCCTTGAACTTCGTGAAGAGGAGAAGGTTGTTTGGCGTTGCTTTTGAGCTCTCGCCTCAGCGGTAGCTTCCTGTCTACGCAAACAATGAGCTGTCGTATGCCAGACTGTGCCACCAGAGTAGCAGGTTGTTGTTAGTGCTGCCGCTTCGCCTTTCGTGGACGAGAGATATTTCAGGATAGTGTTCATCTATGACAAAATGTGTGTGGTCTGTAAATCGGTTAGTCATTATTGTCATCGCCTTGGAGTATAGTGGGCAATTTACGTGAGCCACGTCCGATAACGGAAAACACTAGGCAGACAAGCCCAGAACCTAAAGTGCTCCATGCATAAAAGTAGTAAATTTTCCATATCACATGGCAATATAACACGTACCTTCATATTGCTCTCCTGTTTCTACTAAAGCCTCCCCTTCTAAGGAACCCTACTGAAACGTTCCGTATGAATTCTTACGGAAAATATGGAGTTTTATGGAAATATACGGAAGTTGTATGGTATTTACGGAAGACATCTTCTGGAGTATATGGAAGGATAAGGAAATTGTATGGCGTATAAGGAAAGCTTTTTATGGAGTATACGGAAAGATAAGGAAAATGTATGGCATATATGGAAGGCTTTTTATGGAGTATATGGAAGGATAAGCAAGTTTTATGGCGTGGATGGAGTGAGTTTTATGGAAAATATGGAACGATAAGGAAATTTATTGAGCATAAGGAGAGTTCATTATGGAAGATATGGAACTATAAGGAAAGTGTATGGAGTGTACAAAAGCTTTCATAAGGAAAATGCAGAATGTAAGATCTTACGGAAATATACAGATTTTCTAAGGTGCTTACAAAAATGTGCAATAGTGTATGAAAGGCATGTGGATTGTTGCAAAAATGTGGAAACCCTACAGTTGTTGTCACATTTTCAGCAGGAAATCTGAGCTCTATATAGTTATAAATGAATGCACAGTGACATATATAGTACAAAAGAATAACGCAGGCTAGTCTGTGTTGTCAGTCACCGCTGTTCGCTCTTTCCAGAATGAATACAACTTCTGCAGATGACCAGGTGCTAAAGTCTGTCACACGGAAAATGTGTCATTCACAAGGAATGACAATAACATTCATTTTACTTGCATGCTGTCTCACGAAAACAAATCAAGCAAAAAAAGCATAACTTCAAGACCTCGTTTTTTGGTAGAAACAATTAATGAGAACTAAATTCAATGTGAATAAACTTGTCAATACTAAAGAAAGTGTTCTCATTAACATTGGCATAGACAAATGTCATTTTAAAATGTCGACCATGAGCTTAGCCCTCCTGAGCACCGACTAAAGAAATGAAAATCTATGAAAACTAATTGCATGTAGCCTAAAAATAATTTTTTATTGATAGTATGTGCTCCTACAATATAAATACAGCTATACCCAACTTGCCACAGCTTCACGACAGAAACGAGGTAGTGGCAGAGGGAGTGGTCAGAAAAATAATTAAGTATGAGAGCACAACTGATATGTACGGACACATAATGGTGCTTATCATTGATGCTCGGTTGGTCGTGTATAGAGCTGGGTCGTTTTGAGATTTTCAAAAGCATTGTTTCAGACCACCATGCAGATTACGCTTCAATTGTAGTGCTACACAAGACACAACTTATGGGCCAGCTTTAATGAGTAAGAAGATTATAGGTTAAACAAATGCTTTAAAATATATCATATCTTGGCTGCATGGAAGCATACAAGCTATGTAAAGCGTAATAAAGTGAGGACGCATGAGCAGGCTCTTGATGCTTCAGTTCTACATAGATGCTTCAACTGTGCTGCAAAGAAATTTAACCAATGTCTGTGTGTGCAACATTGTCCATTTTAAAATATCTATATGTATATATAAAATTCCTACTGCGAGTTAAGCTACGTAGCACTCCATAACTCTTCCTTTTATTAAGGGCAATTTTTCAAACAATCAACATTATTCATTTTCTGTCTCAAGACTTCGTGCCCGCAATTCTTGGTTTGGCTCGATCACAACTGTGCAGCCCTTATTTTGGAGGAATCAAAAAACTTCAACCAGAATATATTTTGGAACTGCTTTTCGGTGATATTGCCTTCCCTCAACTGCCACAGCTTGAGATGAGTCATATAGCAAGTCTCGCGCATACCTAGGGCCTACCCTTGAAGAAACTGGTCCGGCTGTGAAATGCTCAGTTTTTTCTAAAATAAATTTTTTGGTTCGAGTTTTCTCACTTCTCGAGTACCTTCACAATCAAGCAGACCCAATGTTCCCCTTAGTTCTAGTTTTGTTGTATTATGAAATAAATAAAAAGATTAATAATGAAAATAAAAATACTGTGAACTGTTGCGCAAAAAACACAGTCCCACATACGTACTTGAATGCAATATTGCTTTTATTTCGTTTTAGAACCTAAGGCATTAGAAAAGATAGCAGTACAATAATAACGTTGAAAAAAAACAAAAAATAATTCGACTTGGCCGGACTCGAACCTGCGCCTCTCAGTTGTGCTCGCGTACGTGAACTGAGTGCGTTAGCTTGCTAAGCTATTCGCGCAGAAGAGTTTACAGTTTAAGTTATGCATATAAATTTGCTTTTTACACGCTATGTGTTGACATATTTATGTACGATATGCGATCGTATCTATTGTTGTGAGCATATGTTTTGTGATTGTATATA
This sequence comes from Rhipicephalus annulatus, assembly GCA_013436015.1. NCBI lineage: Eukaryota > Metazoa > Arthropoda > Arachnida > Ixodida > Ixodidae > Rhipicephalus > Rhipicephalus annulatus. The sequence continues at coordinate 567,284 of WOVY01011062.1, read as the reverse complement.
CGTCACATGCTTTTCTCATGTCTTTCAACTATAGATTGCTGCCCCGCCGTGGATGAAAACAAGTATTTTTACACCCACACACAAGCTTGAGCAGTTGAAGGTTGTTTCCCGGGGCTCTCTTGCGATTGATTGAGTCATTGATTTGTGGGGTTTAACGTCCCAAAACCACAATTTGATTATGAGAACGCCGTAGTGGAGGATTCCGGAAATTTTGGCCACCTGGGGTTCTTAACTGTGCACCCAAATCTGAGTACACAAGCCTACATTTCCGCCTCCATAGGAAATGCAGCCGCCGCAGCCGGGAATCGAACCCGCGTCTCTTGCGATTAAGTCGGCCACTACAGGGAATTAGAGTGATACGCCATTAATCCCTACATCTAGCTGTATTCCACTTAGTAGCTCTATCGCTTGATGACAAATCGAGCGCGGGGCGCGACGCTATTGCGCACGACCATGCCTCGCGTAGTGGCGACATCAGCTGATTGCGCCGGCCGCCTTGCTTCGATTTGCTTCAGAGTAAAGAAATGTCATACCTTGAAAGATTGCGTACTGCACTATGTCAAAATGTTACTGCTTTGTAGCCATCCTATGATTCATTGAGAATTGATAACTCTGATATCACTACTATAGAGCTTTGCGTCGGCGACACGCACCGAACGTGACACCACACTACGTCTGTCGTAGAAGCAGTAGGAGACTGTCGTCTGCTAGAACAAAAACAAAACAAAGACCTGCGAAAATATTCATAAGTTGTAACTTGTTTTTTGAATAACCGTTTATCACTTTTAAAGTTATTTTGCCAGACAACATACATTTTTTTCAGTTTATAGCAGCGACAGATGTTTTTTTCCTCACAGAGATATCCAAGTCAAATCCATTCACAGCTATAGCCACATGTTGCTTGTCTTCTTTGTTTCCGTGGGCATGCCGTTTCGGTGCGTCTCTCATGTGTTCGCGCTGCTACACACGAGGGCACGAAATGTTAAATTTACGCAAGGAAGCACCGTTCCTCATTCGTGTGATGTGCTAAGATTGCGCCCTATCCCGCGGTTGTTCGAGTGCGGATCAAGTGCGAGTCGTCCAAGGAATCGGCGGGTTGGGCGGGGCGCTCGAAGGACTCTGAGGTGACGGCTGACGCCTGTGGTCGCTTCCCTTAGGACAGTTTGAAAGAAACTAAAGGTAAGGGGGACACTTTTTTATGTAGACCAAGTATTCCACTCAGTGCAAGTGTGTGTTGCTGCACTCGAACGAGGCGACATGAAACGGCAACCTCACGCGCATTTGCGAGTGCGGTTGCCGATTCGCTTTGACAACGCTAACGCCAGCAGAGCCATGGCGCATTGGCGCGGCCTTACTGGAGCTAATTCGAGACAACTGCGGCAACATGCATGTGTATGGTGATCAATTTTCTCATATGTGCAATGTAGTGAGGAAGACGCACACGGCGCTTGCTACGTTGTTGATTAAACGAAGCCTGCAGTGCCATTTGATGCAAAGCAGCATTTTGTTTACGTTCGCGGGCGATACAATTTGTAACTTGGCTCGATTCACCTAGCCAACCGCCTAAGTGGGTTGATTAGCATACGTTCACGGTAGAGCGTTATTATGCCCCTAAACAGTGGCGTGTGCTTGTTAAAAGATATAATGTGCGTGCCTAGTGTAGAGATATGGAGGTGTTCGTGCAATCTGCATGTGTACCTGCAAGACGCCTTTGCTTGTAACTAATAATGTACCGGCCAGCACCTACATTGTACGCCTGACTTTGAAGAAAACTTGCATGCACAATGTGAGATTTTGTAATCTGCCAGAGTTGCTCTTTATAAATTAATACACTGCCTGCATGTTCAAAATATGTTTCGCTGCTGTGTGGCAGGGGTGCGGTTATCACGCTGTTGTGTAGTTGCTGATGCAAGCACTTATAGTTTTGATGCGTTAATATTTCTCATCTAACTCATCAGGTGTTTGGCTGTTTCAGCACAAACAAGGCAAAGAGAGAAGGAAGACGGGTAATGACAGGACCAGTGCCAACTTATGTTTGCAGGAGAATACCCATGTTAGTGTATTTATTGTGACAGCCTTTCTGTGTTGCTTTTTTGCCCAATTTATGCAACAACACAGTTGTCAGCACTATGAGAGAGAACACAGAAATTAGCTTTTAAAGATCATGGTGTCTAAATGCCTAGCAATTCACAGCACAAAGTACCAACAAAAGACATCAGTATGATCAATGTGGACGAGTACAGTATTGCATGTAAAAAATATATTGTGCAAAATGTTGCCTAAGTAAGAAACGTCTCTATGTTTGCAAATAGTTTGACGTCACTTCGAGCACCGTGCCAGCCATTCCCTCCCTCTGTGCAAGGGCTGGTTGGCAAGGAAGTTGTTTGTGACGTTCCTGATAGACCACTGAGATGTATGCGATTCTAAACCTGTAGCCTAATATATACGTAATCTTTTGTGCAGTTACACCGCTGCATCTGACACCTACAACTTATTTGCATATTTACATTGATCCCTTAGGACCTAACACACAAACTTGTTGTTTGCATTGTCACTTCATGAATATCGAGCGGTAAAGGTACTGAGTATATGTGAAAAAAGAATCTCTGTTTATTACATGAAGACATATGAGGCCTTCGATAAAACGAGTTATACCTTTATTGGGCTTGCGTACTCGTCGGGGCGATTCATACATGCAGCTTCAGCAAATAGTATCTTTCAGCCCGGTGACCATGCAATTTTTTCCTGCACACAGCGCAAACACCGAGATGTACCCACTCGCAAATGGTCGCGTCAAGTGCATATTTACCTTGACTAAAGTATTGAATCAAATTTTTTCATCGACCAGTCCCTGCCATGAGTGCTAATGTCTTCGCAAACAAGACACATTGTTATTGACACTGCACACACCACACACAATATTCTCAGTTGAACCGATATTCTCAATACCTTTCAATGCACACTACATGCCGCAATAAACAGTGCACATTTTTGAAGACTATGACGCTGTTCCTCGCACAGGCCACCACGTGTGTTCACTTCTTCAAGATAAACAGACAGCATGGCAAATATTTTACCACACAGTTTACCACACAGCTAGATGTTTGCTGACACATACTACAGCTAATGTCGACATTGTAACGTGAAGTGTAAGCTTTGAAAAATTAAAACTTGCCCCAAACACCACACGACTGTACCGGGCTGAGCCACCAGCGGGAGTGTTTTTCCAGCCACACCTTTTACATGTGCCAGTGACATCATGCTGTGACGTACCTCGGTAGGGGCCTATCGCTGCATACTTTATGTGAATGAGGGTCCTGTTAGTGAAAGCAGGCATTGTTGATTTCGTAACTTGTTCATTCCCAACTGGAAATTCATTCGCACGAGTTGTTCTGACTCATATTCAGGCGAACTTTTGTGCAATAAATTATACAGTTGGCAGTCTGTGCTTGCCCGATACTGTTGTTACTGGTGTTTCTTGTTGTTACTTTGCAATGCTCACCTACAGAAACTAGCCTATCTTGCCGCTGTTTTGAACAAGATGCAGCTGGCAAGTGCGATTGTGTTCATAACTCTAAATTCTCAAGAAAAATTATCGTTTCATATTCAGTTAGTTGCATTCATATCAGTACATTATAAGAAATCATTGATTAAACATGAATCCGTGTTCCTTCACACAATGCTCACAACTTTTATATCAAAAGGAATGGTGTTTATAAAAAACATGGGTTTTAGCTAAACTTCATGTTCTTTTCGCGAACAGCTGACAAAACGCTATTGCATACTTACTTGCCATGAATTGGACTGTGTTTGAAACACATTGCAATTCTTCACCGGACTGCCAGTACACTTCATATTGGCGGAACATTTATTAACCATGGATTGATTAATTAAGAACGGAAAAAAAGAAGCGGCAGGCCGGGATACTTGATATTGGCATCCGTTTTGCTACCCAGCGCATTATCATGCAAACTTCCTATAGAGTGGTTATGCGTCTTGCATGTGTGTCTGTAAACCAAGAACTTTGGGTAGAACTATATTTATCTTACAAATGGCTGCAGTACTGTGGAGGCTGTAAGGCTGCTTAGGAATGGTGGAATCCCTGGACATGTGTTCAACCTTGCTGCATCAGCTCCTTGGTGTTTTCACGGAATCTTTACAGATGTGTTGGGTGAGTAAAGCAACCAGGTTTCAACACAAGGAAAAGTATAATATGGCAGCACCTCTTGTGCGTGCCTTACTTCTTATGTATATCAAATATTTATCTTGCACTTTGTGGCCTGTAATTTTTAAAGAGACACTTTTCTTTCTTTATATTTGAGTCTTGATGCTTTGACAGCAATGTATTTGTGTTTGACAGCAAGTGTTCTTGAACAAATAACTGATCTCAATAATGACAAAATACCCTTCATACTTGGTCCTTAGCATAAGCTAGCACATATCTGTAGCGGATTCAATTATTCATTTTTTGCTGGGATGATAATGGGCAAGCAGCAAAGGCAAGTTCAGATTGGAGTGGTCGGTGACGTCTGTTTAGGCTCTGCCATATTGCTTTGCAACCAGAGTTACTTGTGGCCACATATACAATGAAGCCACATGACGTGCATTCTAAATTAGATTACCATATCACATTTCACTGCATCTTAATATGTGCCAAACAAATGCAGATATCATTAGCTTGCCACTATAAAGGGATCCTAAACCAACACAAGGTTGAAATTTAGTCGTGTTGTTACTGCTGTGTATGACTCTACAATGGATGCATAGCCGTGATAATTTGTCTATATGTTGTCACAATAGTAATGTTACACACATTGTACGATACAAAAGAGGTCCTCGCTTATTTCGCTTTTTTTCGCTATGCTTCTTTCTTGTCTCTTCTTGCCATGTGCTCCTCCTCACTGTACAAGGAGCAAGAGCAGTGGGCACACAAACAAGTATTTCAAAAAAATGTTGTAAGGTGAGCATTGAGAAGCTGAACACTTTCAAAAGGCTCAAAGAGGTAAAGGTATTGTTTCTAGCTACTTTTCGGGCACCCATAGCTAGCTGTGCTGCTGCAGTTAAAAATAAATAAATGTTAAAAATTAATTGGAGGTGGTTTGGCACCCATAATTGCAGTTACATACAGAACTAGGTATCAATGCGTAAGCAAAATCTGTTCACTCTAAATCAATCCTAATGATATCTGAAATTCAGGAAATATTTACAGAAAAGCTCAGGAAAAGGCTAAGTGGTTGCCCCTTGAACGCGAAGGAGATACCCTTCTTCTAAAAGATCAATAGACAGTCTAGTAGTCTCGATATTACATGCACTATAAAATATTCTGGTGTGGTGCTTTTCAAGCCTGTTATAATGCAAGGGGTTTTTAATAAAATTGTTTTCACTTTGCCCTGCGTTGCTGAAATTGTTCACATAGTTATAATACATGAATCACTTTATGCCTTTTGATTTTATGCAAATGGTTTGCTTACCCAGTCGGTCTAACTTGATTTAGATAAAATCAGAAATGCTCTAAATTTTTTTACTATACAGCAGGTTTATTTTTAAAATACGCGACCATTGATGTGAACGCAGTTGGTGGCGTGCTTGATTAATCCTTCACTATCACCACTCTAACTACACCTGCTACAGTGCATACTGTGACAAAAGTAATGATACTTAACATTACTGGTAGCAAACACTTTTATGTCTCAAAATGTGTTAAAAAGCCTGGTAAAAATGTGTGTACGTTTTTTTTCGCTCCAACTAAATATTGTGGTCTACTCAAAGTAGCTTCCGCTCTTTAAGGTCCTCAAACTATTAGGTGTTCAAAAGAATTATCAATGCCATATACTTTCTTTGTCAGCCTACTCACCACTCTAATAATGAGAATTACCCGACAAAATACCCAGTAAAATATAGAGATGTTATAAAAAGTAATGTCAATTAAATTGTCAAAAAACGTTGCCAAGTTACGTTTTTGTTCACTTTTCCTTTCACGATTTTGTTAAAGTTACTTTTGATAACATCCCCTATAGTTTGTTTGGCATCATTTTCTGCAGGTTTTCATTATAATGTGTTCAACAAAGACAACAAACCCTTGAATTTATAGTTCTTTTCTTTACTCATGAATCTGAAACAGTGAATCTCTGTAATATTAGCGGTGTGTGACTTGTTTTTTTTATCAGTTCTGCATGTGTTCAAGTACATGCATTTAGGTGGGAGGGCGAACCATTGCCACCTCCTGTGACTAGCAGATTTTCTGAGAACTGACAGATGCATAATGCTGCCAAAGAAGTAGGAATAGTGGAAGTAATCGTAACGTAATTGCAATCGTAATGTAATTGCCAGTAGGCAAAAAAAGGTGTCCCACACTCGCCATAATGGTAACAGGCAGCGCTGACTGACTCTTCCATGTATAAATGCACATATATACCGTACAAAATGGAAGAGGGATAGCCGCCATGGTAGCTCAGTTGATAGAGCATCGAACATGTTATTCGAAGTTCGCAGGCTCGGTCCCTGTACAGGGCAGGTTATCTTTTTTTTCCTTCTACTTTTCTTTTTTCACAATTACAACACTTCTATACTTGAAGATTTTCTGGTGTAAAAAAGGTACCTTATAAACTGAAGAGGCAAACAGAATGTGCCAGTGTACTAGTTAGCTCTTGTAGTGGTTACAAGTGAGATATGTTTCGAAGAATAAATCATTCTGCCACTTGCATAAGGAATGGCTACAGGACATGACGCTGGATGCACTTTGTTATTTTTAAATCAAGCTATCTTGTATTCTATATTTAAAAATTACATAGGATACACAAGACGGTATCACACACTTTAATGCCACAAAGAATATGCAGCGAACAATGTTATAAAGGCGAAATTGCATAAGGATAAGGTAAAAACTGCACCCTCAACGAGAATGTACAGGGAGCACAGGGTGCAGGCGTCATTCCTTCTGCCCGTGCTTTTCAAGTGCGAGCTGTTTTCACCTCGTTCTGACCAACTAACTAGATTGAGATGTGTTTTTATAGTGCAAGAGGATGCTCCACGGGAAACTAGGTTTGTCTCAAACTCTGTGTGTGTCTTTCAACCTATATGGTGCCCGGTTCAAGAGTTCATGCAGACCAGATCGTGTAAAACAGGACCGTGTAAAATGGACCGTGTAAATAAAATAAAATGGACCATGTAAATAAACAGGATTGTGTAAAATGTCGTTTGCGTGTGCAACTGTACTTGTGGTTGTACTGAATGACCTTTCTTTATATACTATACATTACAAACTTGCTCTTTTAGAGTCGAGTGCATCTTCTGATCGATTGTAAATGTTTGCATATGCGAGGCCTTAAGTTTTATAAGAAATTCCTCAGTGTGCCACGAGGAAAATAATGTTCAGCGAAAATTTGTATATCATTATATACAAATCTTAAAGCCTCGTCTACAATTTTGTGCAGGTTGACCTTGAGCAGAAAACGAGGAGCGGCAGCAGCCCCCAGAAAAGAGCAAGCACCGTCCAAGCTCCTCAAGCTCTCTTCGACAGGAACAGCAAGGTCACTGTGTGGCATTGAAAACCATTGAAAGGAGTGCCTTATCAGTACACTGTGCTTCTCTTTCATCGCAGAAGACGAAGTTGACCACTCCAGAGGAACTTCACGCTGTGTACTGTGAGTGCTTCAGTGGTTTTGTTTTTGTCCAGCCAGCAGTTAAGAAATCATGTGTCAGATTCAGCCGGGATGGCTAGAGGGAGTCGGGCAGGCATGTTTAGACATTTGTCTAGCCAAGTAGTGCCAATTTTCGCACTGGTCCTGTTGGAGTTACTGCGACAATCACAGAAGCTACGTCACCTTTCTAAATGTACTGATGCGTCGGGGAAGATTAGCTGCATTAGGTTTTTCTATAACTGATAGCTGCCAACATTCTTCATTGTGCAGGAGTTTTGTTCCTCACCTATTGGTGTAAAGCCCTCCACAGAACAAATGCAACACGTCTACTTCCAGAAGGCTCCAAGGCCCTACTTATAGGTTTTTTCGGCTTGTATCATAAGCACCTTGTTTGGTAAACATGAACATTTTATAAACGTGTACAGCGAAATACTTTGGTGGCTGGTCATTTTGTCGTTATCATGTTCCTCGCAGTATTCTCAAGCATGTTGTGCATTACGTTGTCAATCTGGTTCATGTGCATAGAAGACATTACGAAGTTTCAGGCTACAGTATAAAAAGCCTGGAAGCAAGCTATCAATAATTTTTTAACAGAGTTGCTTAATCTGATACATGATACATCACTAAACTTTCGTGCGTATTCATCGATGTAAGCTCGTCTTAGTGTTATCCAAAATGAAGATGTGAGTCGACAGATGGAAACATCTAGTGGGGTAATCAGGGTGAACAGTGGAAGTGCCTCAGACAGGCTGGCTGATGTTGCGATAGGAGGACCTATTTTTTAGAAGTCACCTTGTCATCCTTGGCGTGTTAGTTTAAATGGGGTCAGTAATGACATCATCTTTTGGTGTAGGCGTCTGTGCCTGTTGGAAATGTTTGTCTGGAAAAAAACCTATAACGCAGAAGAGCGCAGCCCTTGCTTCTTTTCAAGTTAGGTTGCGCTGATACAAAGTGTTCTCCTGTCGAAGGTTGAGGGTAAGGGAAGCAAAAAAATAAATGTTGGAAAAGAAGAAAAAAGAAGAAATAAAAGGGGGATGCAAGGTAAAAGTAGTGCTACACTGCTCCTACTTTGCATCCCGCTTTTCAACTTTTTTTTCCTTGTTTTCTTTTTTCACCTGTTTTGTTACATTTGCATTGTCCCATCTAGTGCATGAATCAATGACACATGGCTTTGCTATAGCAAAGATGCCTATGTGGTGTTAGATTGAACAGTGCATTGTACTTCATTCAGTTGTTTACAGACTGATCAGTCTTGCAATAAGTGCTTCCTGTCTATCACCACACATGATCAAATAAAAAGTTTGAGCTTGGCTCTTAGTATGCTGGTATATAGCCTATGTTTGGGCCTACTCAAAATGAATGTTATTTTGCTGCTGTTTATGGTAATGAATTTATCGAACATGAAAATATCTTGCCTTGTGAACTTTGTCAGACCTGCCTTTCTTTTTCTTTCCTATGCAGGCATTGTGTGTGAGGAAGGCAGTAACAGAGAGGTGATAGCTTGAGCTTCGGAAGAATAAATGCTGGCAGTGAGGTAATTACACATCAAACATCCCAGCCATTTTGCCAACCATCCTAAATGTGTTCTGAAAAAAAAATATTGTGCTCGTTTACTGTATTGAAAACAGCAAAATGCCAAAATATATCGCAGAGAACAAAAGATTAGGCCACGTTGGTGCCTTCTGGACTTCCCAGGATGTCGTCTGGGTGTTGTTTGTAAAAAGTAAAAATGAGTGTATCAAAAATACTGCCTCTTCTAAACCAAATTCGGTCTAGGTATTAAGTAAAGGTGATTGTGTGTAGTGCATGAAGCTCAGTTATATTAGCGCAAGTTTTTTGCCACATCAAAAGCAAGGAAGCAGTTCTGTTTATGTGGCAAGTTACATGATTACACTTTGTCTTAAAGTATAAAAGAATTTTTGAAGTTTTCTTATGATGGCTGTTTTCTGCATTTGATATACGACAGCTTCCGTTCCGAAGTTCCCCATGGCCCTCAAAAGGAGAATTCAAAAATAATTTTCCTCATTTAAACAAAATTTGTAATGATAACACTTGCCATATAACAAGAACTGTTTATTTGCTTTCAACTTACACATAAAAGTAACTTTCAATTAGACAAACACACAGCTCAAATTGCATCTCAATGTGGACAAAAACTATTATATAGTGATATTTGTAATCTGGACCTAACATTATTTTTTTTTCGTGCAGTGAGTATTTGTGACTCAAATATTCATACAAAGTGCGGTATTGCCATACAAGAAATGCAAATGATAACCAATTTGGCTGAATTCTTCAAATCCTATGTAGCGAAAAAATTTCACTAATTTTAATCGGCTTCAAACACTTTAAGAAGCAGCTTTACTTTATATGTAGATCAAATTTGATATGGCAAGAAAAAGCGGTACTTTGAAATTTTTCTCACAAATAACACCCGCACGACATTCTGCGAAATTCTGAAGGTACCCACGTGACCACTACTTTCTTCTCTTCGAAACATTTCTGCAAACAACTATTTTCCGAAGAGTAAATTCCCATTATTTTTTAAACTATACATCTGTGATGGTCGCCAGGCAGTATGGTTTGTATGTTTGGTGTAGAACAGCCCAGTGCGAAAAACAACAAATGTCTGAGACCTTTGACGCTCGGGCAATTTCGAAAGCATTTGTTTGTTAGCAGCAATTCAGTTAAGCCCTTGTCCTCATGCTAAGGCCCAGAAACAAAACACAAGTAACCAAAGTAGTCCTAAGAGTCATGCAGTCTCGCTGTTCCAAGGCTTGTGGAGCCTAATTTAGTGCAAGCTTCACCATTTTTTAAAAATTCACATTCAACCAACAGGTTTTGGAGGCACAGTGCATTTTCAGCTAACTTGTTTCACACCAGTTACTTAGATAAAAAGCGGAAAGTAGAGGTAAAAATACCATTTTAAATGCATTGTAGGTAATAACAAAAAGGACTGCTTTCTTTTTTGTGTGGTGCTTTGCCTGAACGCTGTGCTTTTTGTGGTATAGTTCATTGTCTAGTGAACAAAGGCCTTAAAAACTAACAATCGCCATGTTGAGGTCAATTTCTTGGTTATAGTCGTAGTAGCCATACTAAAAATTATGACTTCAAACTTGATTGTCCTTTTGAAGATTTTTTCTTGCATAATGATACTTCAGAGTCTTAGTCAATTTTGTTATAAGAAAACGTTATGTCATAATAGGGTCACTTTTTGTAGAGTCATTCATTTCTACCTTACCTTTTACATTCCTAATAGGGCAGTTATTTTCAATATCGGTATTTAAAATGGAATGAACATGCTGTATGTAGTAAGGTGTAAGCATTTACAGATAGCACATGCACCCAACTTTTCTGTTGGCAGTTTATTTCTGTTATCCTTGATTTATATGTGGAGTTTCACGTCCGAAAACCACTATATGTTTATGACAGACGCCGTAGTGGAGGGCACTGGAAACTTCGATCACTTGGGGTTCTTTAACGTACACCCAAATCTGAGCACTCGTGCCTACAGCATTTCTGCCTCCATCGGAAACGGAGCCGGGATTTGATACCGCGACCTGCAGGTCAGCAGCCGAATTTCTGTTACTCTTGCTCCCCTATATGTGTGCAGTTCGGTTATAGTTGTCTGGCTTGCACAGATTTTAATGGCACCTGCCTGGTCTTGCTTGCTTTCATGGAGTAGCATAGCCCTGGTGTGCGCATAGCAGCGCCGGACCAGCAATGTGTCAACGTAGTCAGCAGAATTAAAAGAACATTTATTCAAAAAGTGTACAACTTATTTATAGGCAGCGTAGTGTTAGCCAGATAACGATGTGCACGTGGTAGTAGAAAAATTCCGATGTGATGCAGGCGGCCAGCTGACGCGTCAACAGGTGCGCGCGCACACACACACACACAGAAACTGCGAAGACACAACATTCCTTCCCCCATAGAATTGAAAGCGTTGTACTGTCTTGCGTTCTCTTGTTGAACGCCTGAGGGCTTGTTGGGCGACACCGGTACTCATGGACGGCCGTGATCTTCGGTGATGCACGTTGTGCAGAACCAGCATCATTAGGGATGAGCCGAGAAGACATGCCTGCATTCGAGCTTACCGCTTCCGGATGCGATGGTTCCGTTGCTTGGTCTGACTCGCTGGGACTTGTGGCAGTTGTTACCGGTGGTGAGTCCTGTCGCGGGCGAATCAACATACCGCTGGACGACTCCGTCCGGAGTGTTCACGGTCACCATTCTCGCTCCAGACGTCGCCTTCACATTGCCAGGCGTCTATTTCCTCCCCACACCATAATTGCGGGCGTATACGTCACTTCCGGGTAGCGGCAGCCAGTCCTCTTGGTCTTCTTTTGATCCTTTAAGGGCTGGAGAAAAACATGTGTCCAGCCGTGAGTGTATTTGGTAACCCAAGAGCAATTCTGCTGGGGATTTACCGCACTTTTGTGGCGTCCTCCGATAGTTAAACAGCAAGCGTATCAGATTCTCCTCTAGCTTTCCTCTCCTCATTTTTCGAAGGCCATCTTTTATAGTACGCACTGCCCTTTCCGCGGCACCATTAGACTGGGGGTGGTAGGGCGCACATCGGAGGTGCACTATGTTGTTGTTTGCTACGAATTCCTCAAAATCATGGCTTGAAAACTGAGTCCCGTTGTCGGACACGATTGTGCGTGGTACCCCAAACCTGCTGAAATTGGCACGTAAGCAGTTAATAGTGGTTTCCGTTGAAGCATGTGACAGAGCTACGGCTTCGAGCCATTTCGTGTGGGCGTCAACTATGACGAGTATCATTTTTCCGCCGATCAGCCCCGCGTAGTCAGTGTGAATGCGGGACCACCTTTCGCCGGTTTCCGGCCACTTGACAACGGGCGCCGCGGTTGGCATGGCAAATTTTGAACACAGTTCTGGCACTGAGTAGACACCTCTTCAATATTTCTGTGTGGGCCTTGCCACCAAAACAAAGAGCGCGCGACAGATTTCATTGCCGGCGAACTCTGGTGAGTCTCATGTAAAAGCTGCAGCACTTGCACTCTTGCTTCGGCTGGTATTATGACCTTATTGCCCCAATAAACAAGGTCATGTGCAACGGATAGCTCTAGCTTACGGTCGAAAATGGCAGTATGTCCCTTGCCAGCCCGTTGGCGTGTCTGGGCCACCCTTGTAATAAGTACCGTTTGACTTCTGCCAGGACAGGATCCGAAGCGGTGAACGCCTTCAGCTCACACGTTGTCACGACACCGTTGTTCAGCTGATTTAGTGAGAGTACATATTCGGGTGGCTCACCGTCTTCGTCAGTTTCCGTAGTTTGCAGCGGCAGGCGGCTTAAGGCATCAGCATTCAGCATCTGTCGTCCTGGGGCGTACTGCAGCTGGTACCGGTAGGCCCCCAGCTGAAGCGCCCAACGTTGGATCCGAGCAGCGGCCATTGTGGGCGCCTGCCTGTCTGACCTCAACAGGCCCAGCAACGGTTGGTGGTCAGTCACCAAGGTGAATTCCCGACCTAGAAGGTAGTCGCGGAATTTAGTTACGCCAAATACCAGTGCCAGTGCCTCTCGCTCGAGCTGTGAATAGTTGCGCTCCGCCTGTGTTAACGTACGCGAGCGAAAGCCGAATGGCCTGTGGACGTTTCCTATCGTGTGAAACAAGACTGCGGCCACTCCGTATGGCGACGCGTCACACTCAAGTTTTAGTTCCTTCGAAGGGTCGAAATGGACGAGAACCTTGGCTGCTTTGAGGCTTTGCTTAGCAACCTTAAACGCAAGCTCTTCAGCCTGTTCCCAGTGCCAGCGCGCATTCTTTTCCAGCAGCTGATACAAAGGAAAAAGTGTGGTCGACATGTTAGGCAGAAACCTCGCGTAGAACGTAATCATTCCCAAAAAAGACCGCAGTTCGCTGACATTACGGCGGCTCTGCGCCTGCATGATAGCATCGAGGTTTTTCTCTGTCGGATGAAGCCCATCGCGATCGATGCGATGCCCGAGATAGGTAACTGCTGGGCTGCGCCGCTTGCACTTAACGTGTCTCAACTTTACGCCTCTCTCTCGAAACCGCTCCAAAACGTTTTGCAGCCTTTCACCACTGTCGCTTGATTTTTCAGAAATGAGCCGTCGTCAAGGTAAGCTTGTGCACCCACCAGACCAGCTAGAACCTCATCCATTTTTCTTTGGAATATCGCGGGTGCGGAGGCTATTCCGAAAGGCAGTCGGTTGTAGCAAAAAAACCCTTTTGGTGTGTTAATGACGCAAATTTTCTTTGCCGACTCATCCAGTGCCACTTGATTGTATGCGTCCCGTAAATCCAGTGTGCTGAAACAATCCCCATCGTGTAGTTGCGCGAACATATCTTCAATGATAGGCAAGGGATATTGTTCAGTGGCGCATGTGGGATTCACTGTGGCCTTGAAATCACCGCAGATTCTCACTGCGCCGTCTTTCTTAAGAACTACGACTATAGGTGACGCCCATTCCGAGTGTGCTACCAGTGATAACACGCCTAAGGACACTAACCGATCAAGTTCAAGTGACTCGCGGTCGCGTAGCGCATATGGAATGGGTCTGGACTTACAGAACTTAGGTACGGCGCCTTCTTTTAGGTGCAGACTGACCAGAGGGCCTGTTATGAGCCCCAGTTCCTCGGAAAACACGTCGTTGAAATCGTTGAATATGCTATTCACACTATACTTGCCCGTTTGTTCTGTGGGCTCAGAGTCTCCTGCAACGCGAACCACCGGAGCACCAGAGGCGTTTAGCAGCTGAATTAAATCTCGACCACAGAGGCTTGGTCCCGCACAGGCTAACACGGTCAGCGCACACTCCGCCGTCACTCCCGTATGAGAAACACTGAGCGCAAGCTCCCCAAGCACTGGCAGTTGTCCTGTGTAGCAGGATAATTTCACCCTGGATGGTCTCAGTTTCGGCCATTGGTCGTGGTGCTTCTCGTACAGTTGACGTGGGATAACACAAATGGGCGACCCAGTATCAACTTCCATGGTAAGCAGCACACCACACCAAGAGAACGTTCGGCGAATTGGTGGCACCAGACAACTCTTCCGTTCCGAGGCCAAGGCCCAGATGTGCGCTGCTTCGTGTTCGTCGTCTGTCGAACCTTCCGTCCCCGTGAGAATGTTGGTTTGTGCCCTGCTTGCTGTTTCTTGCTCGTGAAGACCGCGGCTTCGGCATTTCCTCGCAAGGTGACCGCGTCCTCCACAGCAATAATAGCGAGCGTTAGACCAGGTGCAACGGCTCTCATTCTGCTTTGTACTACCGCACCTTGAGCATTCTTGACGTGTAGCCCTCCGTCTCTCGTCTTGCGGTGTCTTCTGCTGATACGCTTGTACTTTTAACACTGGTGTCAATCCAGATCCGTTCATGTCTTTCACGCCACTATCTGCAGCTTCAGCTGAAAGGACCATCGCTTCAGCGTCTTCTAATGTTAATTCAAGCTTCGCAAGTAGCTTCTTCTGTAGTGCACTTGACCGGACACCTCACACATTGCGATCTCGTAGCATGCGATTTAATGCACTGCCAAAATTGCAATTATCAGCTATTCGGCGAATGTCAACCAGGAATTCATTAATGGGCTCACCCTCCACTTGACATCGACTGAAAAACCTGTAACTTTCTGTGATTTCGTGTCGCTTGGGGTCGTAGTGCTCACTCAACACTGCCACGACTTCTTCATAAGTCAGCGCATTCTGCTTGCGTGGAGCCACCTTCCCTGCCAGCACTTGTATTGTGTGCGTGCTTAAGGCAGCAACCAGCAATGCTCTTTTCTTAGTCGAGTCTTCAATGGCATTCGCTTCAAAGTATGCTTCGACTTTGATAAGGTATGGCGTCCACTTATCTTTGCTCTCTTCGAAGTCCGGAAGCTGGTGGAGAGCCATGATCGCCTTGGTTGCTCGATTTTTCGTAGTTTCAGGTTCAGCGTCGTCTTTCACTGCATGGGTGGCGAACATCCTTGTCGCCACTGTAGCATAGCCCTGGTGTGCGCATAGCAGCGCCGGACCAGCAATGTGTCAACGTAGTCAGCAAAATGAAAAGAACATTTATTCAAAACGTGTATAACGTATTTATAGGCAGCGTAGTGTTAGCCAGATAACGATGCGCACGTGGTAGTAGCAAAAGTCCGATGTCGTGCAGGCGGCCAGCTGAGGCGTCAACAGGTGCGCGCGCACACACACACAGAAGCCGCGAAGACACAACACATGGTGATTTTAACCTTTATAAGTTGCATAGGTTTAACTCTCAAAATTGTTCAAGATGCCAATTTTGTGCACAAACTGTATAGTATAAAGGCAGCAGATGTACATGCACACAATATTAAATGTACATTGAGAGCTTTCACTTGCAGTTCCTAAAGTTTTACTGTTCAGAAAGCATTTAAATCATAATTTCATAAGGACATATTAATCGATTATCTCTACCATTGAAAACTGTGACAACCTAGTTATTTTCACTGTGATAAGCTTGCTGTTTTATTTGATGTGGCAGAACTAATTTATACACTCATTCCTTCTAATATTCACATATGCATAACATGAAGGATTGTGTGCCTTACATTTTCAGTTTTATTCTGTGTGTTATATTTCTTGTGCATGTGAACTAATGTGCTAACATGTGTCTCTGACATTATTTGTGCCAATTATTTTCATTTCCAGGTGCCTATGAAGGACACATAAGTTCTATGGCAGTGACCTTTCAAACTTACAGTGGTGCCGGAGCCTCAAGCAGCATTTCGCCGATCTCCACAAGGCGTTCATGAGATAAACACAGCGCCACACTTTCACAGTGCTATGATTATTATTTATGTTTAAGCATTTCATTCTGAAATTGCTGTTACATTGTGTTTTGTGCCACCATCCCGTGGCTTAGGTGGAGCTTGCGAAATGACGGTGCAGTCACCTCATTTGTGTACCATCAACACTGCAATGTCACTATTCACAGCTGGAGCATACAGACAAACAAAAAATTATATTGATTGTAGCAGGGCTGATGTGTATACAAATGCTTCTCTATTGATATTAATAACTTTATAAGTTCTTTAAGTCTTGCATAGAACACTGCGTTAATGTGTTGCAATGTAACCACCATTTATGATCGCTAGCATGTTAGTTTAGTATTTTTGTAATGTATTTTATTTAAAAGGTAATTTTGCTTCCGCATCACGACAATTAGAAAGGTGCAGATGATTCAATCCTCATCATGCACATTTAAGAAATATTGTGACTTGTACACAGTATTGCATGTACTCAAGATGTGGACGTCTATTCAATTTACACATTATATTGCTTTGCACTAGATTCAGACGTAACATGCACACATTTCAGTAATTTCTGCATGATACATCTTTCCATAAAATGCGGAGTCCGCATTATACGTCTTATGCGGAGTCCGCATAATACGCCTTCCATATTCCAATCCGTACTTGAGGTCTCCGCATCATACGGAACGTTTCAGTAGTGAAGGTGATCTTCTCTTGCACCTGCTTACTGTGTCTTGGGTATTATTGGAAAAACACTTGGTGAAGTCGGCTCTCTCAGGGACTCTCTGTCCTAGCTGCCGCATCAAGATAATAAAAATTATATTCAATCCCAAGAAGTCACATACACTCAATACGAATACTCTGCTAGAATTTTCGTTAACTTGGTATAGTGGCTTCCAGCATGCAATTGACAGAATGCCGATTGAGCAAATTTCTCAATCAGTAGAAGCATGGAGATATTTAACCTCCGTTTTGCAGTTTAAATAATCTCAAGCATAGCCACTGTACCATTGCTTGTATTTGCTTCTTCTCACTTTGGCGTCCATCAGTTTAACATTGACTATGACCAAAAAATACTGCTAGAAACCTTGATCCAAACAAACGCAGAATATTTTGTGTTAGAGCTATGTGTGCGCATGTTGTAAATCAAAATACAACAATAAACATATCTCTGGCAGAATATGCGTAACTAGTCTTTGTCATGCATTGCTCTTGAATATATTTACGAAAATATTATTTCAACCTCAACCATCTACTGACGTATTAAATCGCTTGCCACATACTGTGCCCATGAACTCTGCTTTTTGGCACTCATAGCAAAATGAATATGCAAGAATGCATGTCAGTGTACATGTAAAGCGACTTTGTTTCTCGGAATAGTGTATCTATAAACAACTCTTCTGAAGCTTGGGCACACATGATCCGGCGGTGAATTTCGCAAATTTATTTTTTTTTCGTGGTATGTCCACTCGGAACAACAAGATACCGAATACCTGCAGTTAGAATGCTTCGCTCTTTGTTCAATAGGTGTATTAGCGAAAGGAGATAACTGTAGAAAGAGCACGTCATCTGTCCCTGCACAGTCGACTAAAGTACCATCTCAGCTCTCTAAGGATTTTATAGTTGGTGTATTCGGGTTGATGATTGTGACAGAAGGTGAAGTTCAGATGTCAGCTGTAGCCACATCAGCAGAAAAGCATGGCACAAGGAGAAAGCAAATAATGGATGTTCCAGGTTCTCAACTTAAATCTCAGTGAATCCTAACAAACAAATTTTGCCATAGCTGTTTTTGAATGGCAGTGATCTGTAATAAAGATCGAGAAAGATTCCCTACTTGCACCGTTCGTTCACGAAACATATGTTCAATACAGTTCTGTTGAGCTATAATAACGAAACGAACGCGCGTTTGAGCACATGACAAAAGACAGTCTAAACTCATTACCGTTGAAATTTATTGAGAAAATTGCCGCTTCTGATATTTAACTATGTTAACGAATTGACCAGTACTGCACCTTTTTATTTCTCCAAAAGTAACGTACAGCTCGCAAACCATTAATAAATTGGAGCAATGTGTTCCAATATTTCAGTATATTAGTCAGATTACGGGCCGATATTTTTGCGTCGTCGACATTATAGTACACGACAATAGTGCATAGTAGGTTTGTGGCCTAAGTCACATATGTCAGTTAAATAACAAAGAAAGGTTACGAACACCAGCCATTCTCCAGTATAACACAGAAGATCGATTCGGTGCGATGAACTACATGGGCTCCATGTTCAAGATGCGTAGCCCCGACTATACACTGTCGAACATGCTGACAGTTTTCTTTCGGGTGCGGCAGCTTCCTTTCCTTGGGATTGTGGTTTTGAACACATAGCCACAGAACTTGCACTGACCGCGAAGCTATCCAGCCTTGCATGCTCGATAAATCACTTTTTCACTCTTATGTACAAGAAACCGAAAGGACAGCTGGTTTGTCAAGAAGTAGTGAACAAAACTTCATTCTGCATGGTTATTGTGGGTCCTGCTGCGGTGGTCTAGTGGCTAAGGTACTCGGCTGCTAACCCGCAGGTCACGGGATGAAATCACGGCTGCGGCAGCTACATTTCCGACGGAGGCGGAAATGTTTCAGGCCCGTGTGCTCAAATTTAGGTGCACGTTAAGGAACCCAAGTGGGGTTCAAATTTCCGGTGCCCTCCTCTACTGCGTCTCTCATAATCATATAGTAGTTTTGGAACGTTAAACATCACATGTAGATCAATCAACTATCGTTGTTGTGAGGGTAGGGTGGAAAGGTTAAGCAGCTATGAAGGCTCGGCTTATGCACAAGACAGCCAGTAGACGGCATAAACAACCGTCAGAAAATGTGCAAAACGTTTTTCTGAGCTTGACAAGAAAGGATTTGCAATTGTGATTCGAGCCATGCATTTGCACCAATATATTGCCCGTGAGCATGTGCTCATCATGGCTGCCCGTTAGCTACTACTTCAAAACATGTGTGCAACGTTTATCACGGCGAATGATTTGTTGGTGCATATTTTTAGCGCCTATGACCGAGAATTGGTTTAGCAAGTGGTTAATATACGCAAGCTTATATGCTGGTGAACTCACTCATCAGTCGACTAACTCGGATACAGTCAGACTTATATGGGTCCGCGACTCTGAGCGAGCCGTTTGAAAAATGTTTTTGTGAAATTGAGTCCGAGGAGTTCGGTTCAGAAAAATTTTAGTGAAGCAGCGTCCAAGTGAAATCAAAGCAAACATTAGGTTTCTTGAGTGAGCCTGAGTTAGTTTCACATTATTTTGTCAACCTAAAGTCCTATTCAGTCATTTTCAGCAGAACTATAAGCTTCATCTAGATTCACGCTTGTACTTATAGGCCTGTTTGCAGGTATTTAAAGCAGCGCCATACATACACCGTCTCAATACTTACGTATTATTTGCGTGAAATACGTGGGCGGGTGCCTTTACACCCCGTAGCAACTGTTCAACAAAATTTCTTGGTTCTTTTATTTGATGTTGTCATCTCTTTCAAGAAAAATTATTTTACTGCTTTTAATGCAGTAAGAACGCCTTTTCGCAGACACTATGTCAAACAAACCAAGAAAAAGATCGAATCTGTGAGATAATTCTGGTAATTGCGTTGAGACCACGATCATCATCATTATCATCAGCCTGACAAAGTCCACTGCAGGACAAAGGCATCTCCCAAGTTCCGCCAGTTAACCCGGTCCTGTGCTTGCTGCTGCCTATTTATACCCGCAAGCTTCTTAATCTCATCTGCCCACATTACCTACTGTCTCCCCTAACCAACTTGCCTTGTCTTGGAATCCAGTTAGTTACCCTTAACGACCAGCGGTTATATTGTCTACGCGCTACATGCCCGGCCCATGTCCATTTCTTCTTGATTTCAGCTATGATATTCTTAACCCCTGTTTGTTCCCTAATCCACTCTGCTCTCTTCTTGTCTCTTAAGGTTACACCTACCATTTTTCTTTCCATTGCTCGCTGAATCATCCTCAACTTAAGCTGAACCCTCTTTGTAAGGCTCCAGGTTTCTACTCCGTAGCTAAGTACCGGCAAGATACAGCTGTTATATACCTTCCTCTTGAGGGATAGTGGCAATCTACCTGTCATATTTTGAGAGTGCTTGCCAATTGTGCTTCACCCCATTCTTATTCTTCTAGTTACTTCAGTCTCGTGCTTCGGCTCTGCGATTATTACCTGTCCTAAGTACACATAGTCTTTTACAACTTGAAGTGCACTATTACCTATCTCGAAGCGCTGGTCTTTTCCAAGGTTGTTGTACATTACTTTCGTTTTCTGCAGATTCATTTTAAGACCCACCTTTCTGCTCTCCTTGTTCAACTCTGTAATCATGAGCTGCAATTCGTCCCCTAAGTTACTCAGCAATGCAATGACATCGGCGAAGCGCAGGTTACTAAGGTACTCTCCATTAACTCTTATCCCTAACTGTTCCTATTTTTAGCTTCTGAAAAGCTCCTGTAAGCACGCGGTAAATAGCATTGTGGAGATTGTGTCCCCCAGCCTTACACCCTTCTTGATTGGTATTCTGTTGCTTTTTTTATAAACCACTATGGTAGCAGTTGATCCCCTGTAGATTTCTTCCAGGATGTTTATATATACTTCATCGACTACCTGATTCCGCAGTGTCTGCATGACGGCGGATATTTCTACTGAATCAAAAGCCTTCTCTTATTCTAAGAAAGCTATGTATCTAGGTCGGTTACTTTCTGAGCATTTCTCTATTACCTGATTGATAGTATGAATGTGGTCGATTGTTAAGTAGCCTGTTTGAAATCCTGCTTGTTCCTTTGGTTGATTGAATTCTAATGTTTTCTTTACTCTTTTAGCAATTACCTTTGTAAATAGCTTGTATACCAGAGAGAGCAAGCTAATCCGCCTGTAATCCTTCAAGTCCTTTTCATCGCCTTTCTTATGTATCAAGATGATCTTAGCGTTCTTCCAAGACTCTGGTACCCTTTCCGTGAGGAGACACCTCGTAAACAGGGTGGCTAGTTTTTCTAACACAATTTTTCCTCCATCTTTCAGCAGATCTGATGTTACCTGATCCTCACCAGCAGCTTTGCCTCCTTGCATGCTCTCCAAAGCTTTTCGGACTTCTTCTATCATTACAGGTGGGATGTCATCTGGGTTACTGCTAGTCTTTATAGTATTAATGTCGTGGTTGTCCCGGCCACTCTACAGATCTCTGTAAAACTCCTCCACGTTTTTAACCATCCTATCCATATTGGTAGATATTTTGCCTTCTATGTCCCTTAGTGCATACATCCGATTTTTGCCTGTCCCAAGTTTCCTCTTCACTGCTTTGACGCTTCCTCCATTTTTCAGAGCGGGTTAAATTCTCTCCATGTTATACCTTTTTACATCGGATACCTTACGCCTATTAATCAGCTTCGAAAGCTCTGCCAGTTCTATTTTGTCTGTTGTACTTGAGACTTTCATAATTTGACGCTTCTTGGTGAGATTCTTCGTTTCCTGCGAAAGCTTGCCAGTGTCCTGTCTAACTACCCTGCCTCCAACTTCCACTGCACATTCCGTATGATACTCGTCAGATTATCACTCATTGTATCTATGCTAACGTTGGTTTCCTCGCTAAGAGCCGAGTACCTGTTCTGAAGCGAGACTATGAATTCCTCTACTTTCCCTCTCAGTGCTAGCTCATTGATTGGCTTCTTGCGTATCAGTTTCTGTCGTTCCTTCCTCAAATCTAGGCGAATTCGACACCGTACTATTCTATGGTCACTGCAGCGTACCTTGCCAACCACTTTCACGTCCTGCACGATGCCTGGGTGTGCACTCATTATAAAGTCTATTTCGTTCTTATTTTTGCCATTAGGGCTCCTCCATGTCCCTTTGCGGTTTCCTCGTTTTCGGTAGAAGGTATTCAAAATCCGCAAACTATTGCGTTCTGCGAATTCTACTAGTAGCTCTTCTCTGGCGTTTCTAGTACCCATGCCATATTATCCTACTGCCTGGTCTCCCGCCTGCTTCTTCCCTACCTTTGCATTAAAGTCTCCCATCAGTATTGTATACTGTGCTTTTACCTTACTCATTGCCGATTCCACCTCTTCATAGAAGATTTCAACTGAAGCGTCATCATGGCTGGATGTAGGCGCGTAAGCCTTTACCACGTTCATCTTGTATCTTATTCAGTTTAATTGCGATACCTACCACCCTTTCATTAACGCTATAGTATTACTCTAAGTTGCCAGCTATTTTTCTGTGAATTAGGAACCCCACTCCCAGTTCTCTTCTGTCAGCCAAGACCCGATAGCAAAGGACATGCCCATTCTGTAGCACCATATAGGCCTCATCTGCCCTCCTAACTTCACTGAGCCCTATTATATCTCATTTAACACCCTCCAGCTCCTCGAACAGTACAGCTTGACTTCCCTCACTAGATAACCTTCTAGCGTTAAACGTTGCCAAGTTCAGGTTCCGATGGCGGACTGTCCGGATTCAGAGATTCTTAGATCTGACCACCGCCGTGGTCAGTTGCTTCGCAGCTACTGGGGACTGAGGGCCATGAGTTATTTGACGTATGCATGTGGGAGGTAGTGGCCAGATACTGCACCAGGGTGGCCAATCCTTCTCTAGTGAGGGAGTGCGTTGCCGGCGGTGGTTACCGGTGAAGCCGCACCCCAGGCCTGACTATAAGTATATATATATATATATATATATATATATATATATATATATATATATATATATATATATATATATATATATATATATATATATGAAATAGATGATCGGAGTTTCTTCCGGCTACCGTAATAAAAGTTATAAAGTTCGAGAATAGTGCAGTATAGGAAACAAAACAATAAAATATTTATTTAATCCTAACAGTTTCGGCTGGTCGACCAGCCTTCTTCAGAGGATGTAAGTATATAGGATGTATATATATATATATATATATATATATATATATATATATTGCTACATGCATGTATATTGATATTATAGGGGGCGACGCGCGTGTGTGCCTGACGAGGAAGACGAAGGAATGTCTCCGCTCAAGCGCTGGTGAACCGATCACGCCATTACCGATGGTTTTAAATATATCTAATCCCCAGCCTCATCAATACGGCGTAAAAAAGAATAATTCTAGGCTGACTGACTTAAGAGTCGACTCATTCAGATCAAGCCATAAATCTGAGCCTAAGTGAATCCGCATTAGTGTTGTTTTTGACAATATATAGTAGCGCAAACAAAGAATACGGAAAAGAGAAGGCACAATCAAAACAACACTTCTACTGTCTCTTGTCTACGCTACCGTATGTTATCATGCTACCATTCCGACAAGACTAAATCACCACCCTCATTGAGTGTTTCTTTGGTGAGTTGGAGTTTGAGTGAGTTCCGCTGAAGCAAAATTTCCTGAGAGTCAGTCCATGTCAGTCCGGCTCAGGAATATTTTCGTGAGTCTTATTCTAATTGAGTTCAAAGCTCCAAATATATTATATAAGGAAGTCAGAGTGAGCTCCACAAATTTTTTCGACGTATGTTCAAAAGTTTACAGGTGCACACTGAATTTTTTCTGGCTTGCAATGCTGATGAGCTGGCAGCAGGAAGGGACGTTCTGATGATTGGATGGTTGTGCAAACGTCCACTGACTGCTGAGAAGATAGCCAGACTTACAGTGGAAGACCCACGCTTTATGAATTTCAAAATGCTCTACCAACCTGATGCACGGCATCATAGCGGGGTGTAAGTTTCCAACCACACAATTTCGGGTACAAGAACTATCGAAACATTGTGGTTGCTGGATATGAAGAACACGACTTGTGGTTACTACGAAAGCAAGAGGTGAAGCATTGACTTTTCTTAATGCTAATCACCCAGCAATGACTACGAAAAAACGTTTCAGTCACTGTTACACGTGGCGGCGGCCTGGTTTCGAAATCGACAGTGTTGAAGGCGCGATTCGGCGAGACATATCAAATGCACAGCTGTCAAAGATACCCGTAAGCCTACAAGACAAAGTCCAGATACGGAACTTGAAACAGACCAGCAATTAGCATCTTTTGATTCACCTCCTAATGTGAACGTGGGTTCTGCCTCTGAAGCGGGGACACCGCAAAGCGAAAGCCCACACAAAGCTTACATTCCAGGTTGTGTGCCACGCAGCTGCTATGTTCATATTTTGAAGACACTGGACTGGCGGTGTACAATAAGATACCGACAATCCATTGACTTCGAGTGTTAATGAAGCTTTATATAAGGCGGATGTATTACAACCCAGCCTTCGGACAAGCGAAAGAAGACGAGAGTAACAAAGTTGCGCCACCGGGAACTCTCAAATTGTTAGCATCAATTAAATGCTCTAATAATACAGGTACTCTGCAACAGAATGTCGGGAGTCATGTGCTTAAAAGTAGAAAAAAGCTTAAAATACAACTAACGAGAAGCAACGCCATTATTATTACGGTGTTAACAAGAAACTACCACAGGGAGCACCCTTCACTACTACTGTTACGAGTTGTTCATAGATAAAATTATTTGCATATACCACGTCTATATTTCCTATTCCCAAATTATTCGAGCAAGAAAATACTACACCTCTAAAACTCATCTTCTTGAAGGCAAGGGGTGCCTAAAATATTCCATGTGGTAGGTATATTTCGTCGAACATTACTTAGATATATTGGTCCAACATTATCAATATTTTAACCAAATGTTTGCCTCAAAGCAAAGCAGTAATTTATTTACCACTAACATACACTTGCACATGCTGAACGTTCGCTATGGCAGACCGAGCATAAAGTATTCTCATATCCAGGTGACACAAAGATGGCAATTGTCTGTCTGAATCTGCGAGAAGCAGATCATAATCATGAACTGTGCGAACAAATGCAATCAAAAATTGTGGGGGCAAAAAGAAAAAAACCAATTTAAAAGGATACAGTCAAAGATATCTGTATCGTAATTTCTTTAGTGAAGAAGCAAGCCGCTGTATAAGGGCGTATTGAAGGACCAGTTCTGACAATATATTAAAAGAAAGCATCACAAAAACGTGTAGAAAAATGACAGATCGCACAACAGCACTTGCGAGTGATCATTCTTCATTCGCATCGTTTTTTCGCTGTTTCGCCATAGTATCAAGAACTGTGTTCTTCAGGCACAATTTGCAGTTACTTCCCACTACCACTCATCCTTTCTTTTGTGGAAGTGCTACTGACTCTTCGTAGCTCCTTTAAATTCAGTGCAGTGCCGTGGATATAGGGTGGGCAGGTGCCTTATGGTGGTACCCTAGCAGCACACGTTCACGAAAAACAGCTTTTACCTCCCAATAGAAAATTTATCACTGCCATAATTTTAACCCATTTATTGCTTCGGTAAACTGAGCTTAGCTGCATTAAAACAATGAACGCTACTGGTAACTGCCGGAGAATTACAATTTGTTGGTATGTTAAGGAAACATAAAAAAATTGACTTTTACTGCATCACCAATGCGCAAACAAGCTTGTATCTTTGGTTCCCAACGATTAAAAATCAGATTTATAAAGTGGACATAATTAAGCACTTACAAACACCTTGCTTACGTGGTCGTGTTGTGGCATCGATTGTGTGAAAGCAGTTTTGTAGTCATTCAAACTGTATTCGTATGCCGGAAATGTTGCGAACACAGCATCCTTCTGTAGAACATCACCAGCACAGACTGTATTAACTGCGACCGATATCTATCGAAAACCTTATGGAGCCTGGGCCACGATGCCCAATGATACCCACTCGGAAGCATGAAAAACGGCTAGCAGAGATGGAAAGGTAAAAGTGTTGAGATATATATTTTAAATAAGGCAATCGTCACAGTCTGTTTGATATCAAATAGAAAAAGAACACTATGATTGAGAGACTTGTGATTGTCAATCTCTCTGGGTTAAGGTAAACTGTCTGGGGTTTTTCAAGCCGTACTTAGCTGCAAGTATAGTCACAAGAGATATAAGCTGAAACGGCGCCTATGCGTTAAGGTCATAATACGAAGACGAAATTAGCGAAAACGCACTATCGAGCAGCGAAGAACAACATCACAGCAGAACCACTGGAATTACAACTGGCTGTCCTTCTTCGCTGTTTTCGTGTGGGTTTTGGCTGGTGTCATGTTCCTTTTACTGTGAACCGACTCGCCCAGAAACCTACGTACTGACATAAAGACGTCGTAGCACCCCACAGCTGGCAGAGCAAATGTGCTCGACTGACGAAAACTCTTTCGTCCATCCATGTTCGTTTCAGTTCAGTTCAAGGAATCATTCTATAAACATAAAAGCTTTGTTCCTGTTCATACTGCACGCGCAATAAAATTTATGTAGTAAAATTCAAGTGGGGCTACGTCAGTCACGTATTAACCTGTTAAATTTCTAATCAGTAAAAAACAGTTAACTGGCAGCGCCTCCAATGGAAAATAGGATACATAGATGGTCGCTGAAATAGCACAAGCAAATGCACATATCAAAAATGAACACTTGGCCGAATTCTGCTTGATCGGGATAGAAACTCGACCAACAGTAAAACTCAAAAATGTATTTCAGCGGAAAATCCTGGCAGTTCTAACGCCGGGCCTCCTTCTTCATTGATGGTGAGAAGGCGCGAGATGCGTGGCGCCTATACCCTGTTCTTTGCCGTGCGTGAGAGGCTCGCTGTGACTCGTCTCAAGCCCTGACAGAAGGAGGGGGATCGGCACTGTCCATGTCGAGCAGCTTGATGTTCCCCGATCTCTGCTAAATGTGCCAGGATTCGAGGTCGAATCGCCGGCAAGGGCTTCATTCATTCTCCAGAATTACAGCGTTGTGGGGTCGGAGTGGGTGGTAATACCACTCGCAGTGTTCTGCTACGGCCCTCGGTTAGCAGTTCAATTGACAGGGGTAGCTCTCGTAGTGCCACATTCTTTCGTGAAAGTTCTTTTCCCAATGTACAAAGCGGGGCAGTCAGCGCATGGTATACCGTACACGATGCCCAGACCTTGTTGCATGATTTTCGGGCTGAGAGATGGAGCTGCTGATGATGGGTGATAACTAGTAGGCAAGATTGAAGCCTGGCTTTCTCACTGCACTCTATGTTGCTTACGGATTAAACATGCAGTGTTGTTGCGACCATTTCATTGATTGGTTGATCAATTGATTCATATATTGATTGATATGTGAGGTTTAACGTCCCAAAACCACCATATTATTATGAGACGCCGTAGTGGAGGGCTCCGGAAATTTAAGCAATGTGGAGTTCTTTAACGTGCACCCAAATCTGAGCACATGTGCCTACCACATTTACACCTCTATCAGAAATTCAGCCGCCGCAGCCAGAATTCGATCCCCTGACCTGCAGTGTCTGCAGCCGAGAATCATATCCAGTACAGCACCACGGTGGGGGTTGCGACTAACCCAAACCAAAATATATTTTGGTTCAAGTTTTCTGGTTTCCTGAAAACCAACACATGTTTCGCATTAAGCAGCGTGCATTTGAGACAAGTAGAGTTAAAACGGCTGTTGTAAAGGCGCACAAAACATCTGATAAGTCAAACTCTGACGCTGTATGCAGCCTTCAGAATGTTTTATTTCTGAGTACTCGTGCTGGCCGTCAGCAATGACCAGCAAATACCCAACACAAGAATCCCACACAAAGTGCTTCTTCAAACGCACTACACCAAGCGGTCGAAGCATATGTTGAAAATAACACGTTTTCACGCTCAATACTCGGTACCCCAAGCATAATCTTCTAATTTGGAAGGCAATCGCTTGTGAATACGTCCCGTACCGGTAGACCGGCAGCGTACTCATTGAACTTCTCCAGACAACTAGCTGGAACTTCATTGAAATCAGTTGCCCATAGTTCGTAGCCTGGAACAGAATGCGAGTTAATTAGTCTTACAGGATTAGACAACAACGTTTTCATAAACACCATACCAATGTCTACAAGACAAAGTGCTATGATGCGTTGTTAGGGAACAATTGAAAAATAGTTGTTCGTATTCACGTGTTGGTTCTAAATTTTAAAATTCTTCATACCTTTTAGCAAATACAGTTATAAGAATGAAGTTCACGCATCTTTCCTGATTCATCAGCTCAGAATATAAAGACTAATGTTTAAAGCAGAACAATTTACAATTCATAGTGCACCAAGCTGTGATATGCAAAACAATGCTTCCGATCTCACAAAACTAGTGTTACACTAACAAGGTACGAATATAGCGTGCTGTATCCGGCGAGTTATCGTTGCATCGTAAAGTTATTTCTATTGCTATCCGTAGATTTGGCTTTCATCAGTAAGTTCAAAGGATATATTTCCAGACGATACTGCGTAATCATACTGAGGCTCAGTTCATCATTGAAAATCTCTGGTCACCTGTTGCTAATGATAATACCTTTGGGAACAAGTGTAACCGAGCGAGGCTGCCACGATAAATGTTTGTCGTAAAATATATAGAGATATGCATGTTATATATATATGTGTAAATATATATATATATATCATTTACCCTGTTTTAACGCCATAAGTAAAACTTATCGATACTAACTTTCATATGTGGACATAAATTTACCCGTGTTTATAATCATTACCGGGTAAAAGACATTCTTTTTTGTCAACTACTTAGCATTACTTTATCAATTTTTTTTATATTTGCCGAAAAAAGTATGACTATCATGAGGCCTTTATAAGGAAAAGCGAACTGCGGCTTTAGTGCTTAGGCTAACCATACAATTCCGCATACAAGGTTTCTTCAGGTACACCCCTAAAGCTTTTTAAAACGATGTTTATTAAATCATTCAGGTAGTGAATTAGGAACAGCACTGAAGAACAGCATTTAGGTGGTAACTACTCGCCGAGTTCTTCTTACGCTTTCTAATACAAGTCAACAAATTTAGCTGTAGAAACATCTTTGTCTGTGTCATGATGATACGAGTCTACAGGTAAAAACTAGACAAAACTTTGAATGACTGAAAAGAGTCATACCATCTATCCTTCAAGTGGTCTTTTTTCAGATGCCGTAGCCAACGCGTGCAGGGAACTTTAATTAAGAAATTAATTGTTTCAAGTTTCTCGCAAGCAAGACATTCTAAGCAAACAGGAAATCAGATATAAAATTATCACGAAGTTATCTACAGTCACTCAATTTTCGAAGCACTCACTCTCAGTGTTTCAGGCGTAAAGCGCGATACCTTCATAAGATTGGGACATTACAGTTCCTCGTAGGAATGTGTGTCACCGAATTTACGTACCTATGCCAGTTCCATCTGCGGCAAGAGCGTAGACGACATAGCAATCTTCGTCAGAGAAAACGAGGACGTCTGTCAAATGTTGTCCTCCTACAAGCGAACAAGATAATTAATTCCTAGTGCAAAATTTAGAAAAAACACACATATTCATAGAAACACTGTCCAGTTCTAATCATTTAAAGTGTTCAATAGAGGAGGCACAAAATTTTCGCGAGAGTTTATTATCTAGCTCATTCATTTTATGGAACTTAATTGGCTCCAACGTGCCACATTGGGAATGCACGTCCGATGCTTTACCGATTGAGCTACATTTGAGGAAAGGGGGGCGGGGTTGGCTCACCTCCTTGACGAGGTATTTATTTTGTGAATCCCTTGGAGTGCTATTCACCGTCACTCAATCAATACGGCGAGATTGCAACGCTATTTTTCATGCAAGATGGCGTCGCGTAGCATGCGATAGTATTAGAAGCTGGAAGCTAACCAATATTATATGAAAATCAGGTTAAAGCGTCAAATTTGTGGGCACGAGACCACCGCTGTCAATGTTTCAAAAAATGATTGGTTGACTAAACACAAGGGTTTTTGCTTAGATGGTAACGCAGTGTGCATCACACTCTACTTGTCTCAAATTGTGAAACCGCGGAGAACATTCTCTACGTTATTGATAGTTTACACAAAATGTGAAACTAGCACAGGCTGCTACAATAGTCAACAAAGCGTATCTTGGCACTTTCTCACTAGAAACATATTCAACGTTCACTTAGTGTATTATCAAAACCTTTCCATTACAGTTCATGGATCCTCCGCCGCCGAAGGCTAGTGGCTAAGGTACTCGGCTGCTAACTTGCAGGTCGCGGGATCGGATTTCGTCTGCGGCGGCTGCATCTCCGATGGAGGCGGAAATATTGTAGGCTCGTGTGCTCTGATTTGGGTGCATGATAAAGTACCCCAGGTGGTCGACATTTCCAGAGCCCTCCACTACAGCGTCTCTCATATTCATATGGTGGTTTTGGGACGTAAAACTTTACATATCAATCATTACTTTTCATGATGTTCTTGAGCTCAACAATTGGACAACTCTCAATAAATTTTCAGCGAAAATCACAGGAAGTATTTGTGTACTACTACTGTGATAAAATAGAGCTTGAACATGTATTTTGCGTAAAAAATAGCTCACAGGACCAGTATGTTGGTGTATTCATCCAGCTGACTCCCCTGTGAAGATACCCATCAGTGGATAGAGACCTACAGTGCTTCGAACAACGCGCATAATATGATTTTTCAACAGGGCAATGCCCCTCAATGTGTGTGGCAAGTCACTCATTACAGAAGTAGAATGGAGTAAAAATAGCTCGTTGCCTTCTATTAGTATCTCACAGACACATTTCAAGTAGACATTACTTCCGAAGGAATAGCAGTGTTTCTACAGCTTGCATTGGCCTAATCATCGGACCCGCACAGAACGCACAAATAACCCTTTCCAGCTTTATGTTGGGAACAGTGATTTTTTCCTAGGCTTTGTGCATCTGAAAATGGTATGCACTAGTATAAAAACGGCTGGTGGTTGGCATGGCAGTTAAGAGAATATATTAAGGCACTGCTTTCGGCGTGTTGGTATGTGATAATAAAGTTTATCGCGGACAATAACGCATGTACCAAAACATACAAAAGTTTTCAGAAACGTATAATACAAAGCATATCTTCGCAATGATAGCTGAATTTGCAGAGCTGTTTTAAAGTTGATTGTAGAAAAGCGAACCTGGCTGTGTTTGAGGCTTCCTGTTCGCGAAATATATGTTGTTATAAGATGGCGCCAGTATTTGTCTCGTCTTTCTCCGTTCGATTGTTGTCATGTGCTGTAAAACTACAGCAGTCAAGAGACCTCTCAAATACTAAGAGTACAGTAGGCAATAAAGGGAAACTTACCCTCAGTTTCGTATGTGATGGCGTTTTCTTTATTGTAACCATACATTTTAACAGCTGTTGCCTTTTCTTCGGAGCTGTGATTGAAAGATTAAAAAAAAGAGAGAAGGTTGGAGTTCAGGCTCAGCTACGGTTAGGCTTATATTCAAAGTATATTTTAAATCAAGGCCATTAAAAATCCAGCCAATGTGTCACAAGATAACTCTCCTCCATAAAGCGAGGAATAAAAAGAGAAGCTCTGCGAACACAGGAGAACCTGTGCATCATTGAATATGTCGCTTCTGTACACTGTTGACGGCGTTATAAAATAACAGTTTGTAGGGCGCGTGAGTTATAGAAACGAGAAAATTTTTCTGATCTCATCGGCACAATTACGAGGTATACCGGTCTCCTACTGTTGCCACTCTAAATGAGTGGTTCTGTTTTGTGTCAGCCTGCCATAGCTCTAGGTTGATACGCATGGTCACCGCGTAACCAAAGATCAAGACAAGCTTTTAGGAAGTAGGATTATCACTATCATTCTAACGAACAGACGAGACAAGGCATTCAAAAACACTAACCACTCAAGTTAAATTTGAAAGTTTCATCCAGATGTGCTATTAATTTGGTGCTATTAGTGTACACGGGAAGGTCTTTTTTCATATTTAAACATTCGCATTGCTCAGTGGGGCACCTTTAACTTCACGATAATAAAACTTGGGTTCACAAAATGACTAAAAAAACCCAGAACACCAGATTTGTGACAAACTCAACATGTTAGAGTTATCTAGCATGAGCAAGTGGCTTAAGTTCGGAAGAGATGCGCACATTTGTTTAAATATTGCAAATTGAAACAAGCGTGATAGTGTGAAAAGTTGTCAAATGTGAAGACGTGTCGAGATTCTTCGTGGTATAGCTGTGAACAAACGAACGCAATTCTTAGTTAGCATTTTATTCTGTCCTGTAACTGTCTCTTCTTACTTAATTTTGTAGACGTAAATTTCATGTTGAATTATAATGGCGGAGTAGGGGCAGCTGACGGAGTCTGCAAATGAGCACTCAACTCTGGCGTTGAGCAACGCCTTGGAATCCACAATTGGAACACAGTTCGCACTGCTGGATCAAGTACGGGGAGCAACCTAGAAGCGGAAGTCTTTGGGTTGTTCAGAATACCTTGCTTGTAGTAATATTTCCCGCTAATTCCACTGTCGAATTCTTCTTACGCGGTTGTTGGCTGTCACTCTGCGATGAATTCCTTTTCCCAGTCGGCTATTTTATGCATAATTACTGCCGAAACACAACAGTGGTGCCACAAGCGAGCGGGCGAGCGTAAGAGGGGTCATTCACACAGTGGTAAATACCCCCGTTCCGTCATTGTCACCGGAGTACAGCACGCCGAGGTCCGGCCTGAACCGCCGATTTCAGTGGAGCGACTTTTATTGCTCCTTGAAGTCACTCCCACACTGAATCCCCTTCTACCCTCTTTTTCAAACACCTAACACCCGCCCTTACTCTGCCATTCGAGCACACTGACCCCAGAAGGTGCAGAAAAGCTTGCTCTGCTTCTGCCATTCGAATTAACCACCAGTAAAAAAAAACCTCTGCTGGATCCCGACATACATGTATAACATGTCTCAAGATTCAATGAACACGACTATCTTGCACTCTGGTAGGCAATATATAAATCAAATTATTACGAATGGTATATACAATCAATGCTTTCCTCGTACTTCATTTCACAATAATGCACAAACGTTTTGGCATGCGTATCAATTATATGCTGATATTTCTTATAGGCGTCTTTGACGAATAGACTATAATTATGTTGTATGCTCCCGTTTGTTCTGTGTAAAGACTAGGAAGCGCAAGAACACACATTTCAGCTGCCTCTTCCAAACACAGGGTCATACAGTTTTAAGATTTGCTGAACAATAAGAGACTAATTGCAGTGTGCTTCCTCTTCATATGCAATCAATGATGAACTGAAAGGCAGCTACATTATTTGTCTTCTATTGTTTGGACCCCCGACTCTGAACCAAGTAGAAACTTTTGGGTGCTTAAGACCAAATTGACAACGACTAACCCTATTTAAAATATTTCCCAAGTTTTCTAAGCGATAAGCGTCAAGTTTCTAATCTACAAATATACCATGTATCTAAACATTTGCACGAAGTAAACAACTTCGTAAAGAACAATGCATGTACTAGGACTCATATTACTACATCAAGGTCACCTATTTTCATACCTCTTATTCTTTCCTGGTTCATTGTTGTGTTCGTGCGCAGTGGCTGGCTAGAAAACCGCTTTCCGACTGAAATCGACTATTTTGAAGGACCATGCTCTTCCTAAACCATATCAGTACACTTTTGAGCAAGCAATATAAAGATTGTGAAGCTCGCTCATACTCAATTTTTGCTGCAGAAATATACTAACCCAAAATATATATGGCGTACTAATAGAAGAGAAAATGTTACTTAGAAAATAAGAGACTTTTTTGCCCTAATTTATTATGTCTTCCTAAACATTTTAATATTTAGTAAATATTTATTATTAGCAAAGTTACACAATCTGCACCATAACGTTAACGAAGTGAATAACGTGTTATGCGGCGATGACGAATGCAAACACCGTAACTATTGGTGTTGAACTCAGTAAGGGCAGCCTTGCGTCACCTGGCTAGAACGAGGCCTTAATCACACCTTCGATACGCTTTATTTTTTCCTGTAGGATATGGTGTGCTTTTAGTCTTGGTCGTGATTATACTAGAATCTCAGTCTGATCAGCGGTTGGCGTCATTAAAAGCTGGGAAGCAGATTGGGCGTTATATTGCCAGCAGTAACACTATTCTTGCGCTACAGCAATGCCGAAAGAAAACAGAATTTTGCACAGTATTAAGCAAGTACATATCAATGTACGACTTGCAGCCTCAACGACCTCTGCCTACGAGAGGCTGCACTGACAGGCAGCCAAACTTCTATCTGTTCGCATTTGCTTTCCACAGGGTACGACCATTCTTCTCCACCCGAAATACTTTTGTGGTCCTTTAGTATAAGACGATGCTGATGCTTTTCGCAATCATATGTATTTGAACTTTCATTGAGTTTTCAGCGTGTCACTGTTTCTACTGAGTCAGCTACGTCAGAAAGTATTACGAATTTTTTTACAATCTTTGGGAGGCTTCTTGGAGCTTTCTGAGCGCTTCGCCCGTAACAGAGGCAGCATCTGGTCGCTCCCTTCAGCATCGTAAGTTCCCAGAGTTCTTTAATTGATTCATCAATGCAGTACTATATTTTCATTAGTAAAATACTAGCGTGGGGAATTGGTCCTATTTTGTCGCGTAAACAGAGACACCCTTATATATGGTGCTTGAATTTAGCCTATAGGTCAAACACAGGGCAATTGGAAAAAGTGGGTATATAAAGAACCACGTAGAAGAATGATGGAAACGCTTCCGGATGAGGCAAATGGTGCTTCGATTTTTATTCAGACACCCAAACGGCGTTTATAGCATCTCTTGCTCACGCGGCAATGAGTGAGACATGCTAAGCGGCAACTTGTATTCATTGCGAAGGCGTGGGGCCCCGTCTGCTGAATGGCATGCTCGCGCATGGGCCAACTCATAAAGGCGGGGGACGCTGTTGATGACTATGTAACTTGAATGATTTTCTTCTGTAACTGAAAGCTTCTTTTCTTTAAATTGAGACTTTTTAGGATATGTTAAGATAGAAAAATGTACTTACTAATCTGCTTCAGCATTAATAAAGAAGAAGAATACTTGAGCGCTCTTCTCATCTTCATTGAAGTTGTCAGATGAAATGCTCACGCAAGTGAAGTCGTTACCCCACACTGGGTCATTGTTGTAGGTGGCCTTTACCAAGTCGTAAGGAGTCTCAACACTCTTATTGAGATGCTGAAAAGAAATATACGTAATTACCTCGCAGCTTGGATTTAGCTTTTTCGATTAGTAGCATGTTTTTTGAAAATTAGTTATGTAGCGTCGTAGGATTTTAAGCAGTGTCTACCTAAATCGCTTCAATACGTGTAGTAATATGAGCATATAGAACCCAAATGGACATTGAAGATTAGATTTGTAGAATTTAACGTCCCAAAACCACCATATGATTATGAGAGACGCCGTAGTGGAGGGCTCCGGAAATTTTGACCACCTGGGGTTCTTTAACGTGCACCCAAGTCTGAGTACACGGGCCGACAACATTTTCGCCTCCATCGGAAATGCAGCCGCCGCAGCCGGGATTTGAACCCGCGACCGGCGGGTCAGCAGCCGAGTACCTTAGCCACTAGACCACCGCGGCGGGGCAGGACATTGAAGATTGAAAGGAGATAGTCATAAATGACACGTTAAATTACAGAAGCGACCACTGCCCTCAGCGGAAGTACGTTACTTCTAGATCAGTTATTTAGTGGTGTTAAGATGTCCTTCAGCAGCATCTGCCTTTATCTCCATGATCAGTGTATTAAGATGTGAATATACAATTGACATGGAATATTGAATGGCGATAGCCTTGAATAACTCTTTAAATTTTAAAAGGACCACCGCTCTAGGCTGTGGGGCATTACTTGTGATTTAGTTATTTAGCGTCCTCATGATGCTCTTCAGCAGTGTCTACCAACATCATGTTGATTACTGTCGTAATATGGGATTATAGAGCAAAGTATGACGTAGAATATTGATTTGCGATAGTCTTATATGAGTAATTAAATTCGCGAAGTGGTTACTGCTCTCGGCGGTTGCAAGTTACTTCTAATGTAGTGATATCGCGGTGTCCAGATGTCCTTCATCCGTGTCTACCTGCATATCCTTGATCGGTGTAGTCAGATGTGAATATAGAATACAAATTGACATAGAATATTGAATGTAGGTAGCCCTAAATCACATTAAATTTTAGAAGCGAGTACTGGCCTCGACGGTTGCAAATTATTTTTAGGTGTGGCGCCAAGATGTCCTTCAGCAGTGGCTCCCTTCATCCCCTTGATCGATGTAGTAAGATGTGAATATAGGATACGAATTGACGTAGAATATTGAATGATTATAGTCTTAAATGACTCATTTGATTTGCGAAGTGACTACCACCCTCGGCATTGGCACGTTATTCGTAAATTAGTTGTTAAGCATCGTCAATACGCTTTTGGGCAGTGTCTACTCACATCACCTTGATTAGCGTAGTAAGACGAGAACATAGATTACCAAGTTACGTAGATTATTGAAGAGCGATAGTGATGAAAAACTCATAAATTCTCGAAGTGTATACTTCCCTCAGTTGTAGCAAGTTACTTATAAATTACTCATACAGCATCGTCAAGATGTCTTTCAGCAGTGTCGGCCTACATCGCCTAGATCGGTGTTGTACGATGAGAAAATAGAATACAAATTGACATGGATTATTGAACGAGGATAGCCATAAATTGCACATCGAATTTAAGAATTGACTACTGCCCTCGGTGGTTGCACGTTACTTCTTAATTACTGATATAATGGTGTCAAGATGTCCTTCACCAGTGTCTACCTACATATCCTTGATCGGTGTAGTCACATGTGAATAGACAATACAAATTGACTTGCAATATTGAATGTCGATATCTTTAAATAACTCTTTATATTCAAGAAGCGACTATTGCTGTCGGTGGTGGCACGTTACCTCTGAATTAGTTATATAGCGTTGTCAAGATGCTCTTGAGCAGTTTCTACTAGCATCCTCGTGCTGGTTGAAGTAAAATGGAAACATAGAACACAAATTGACATGGCATTTTGACTGGTGATAGCCCTAAATGACAGAATAAATTTGAGAAGCCACTACTTATCTCGGTGGTTGCACGTTACTTGTAAATTATTGATATTGCGATGTCAAGTTACCCTTCAGCAGTGTCTATATACCTCCCCTTGATTGCGGTAATAAGCGGCGAATATAGCATACAAATTCACATGAAATATTGAATAAAGATAGCTCTAATTGATTCCTTAAATATGAGTAGCGACTACTGTGCTCGGCAAGCTACGTTATTTGTAAATTAGTTATATAGCGTCGTCAAGATGCTCTTGAGCAGTGTCTACCTATAACCCCTTGATCGGTGTAGTAACATAAGGTTATAAAATAAGAATTGACGCGGGATACTGAATGGGACAGCCTTAAAATACTCTTTATATTCGAGAAGTGACCACTGCCCTTTGCGGAGGCACGTTACTTGTCGATTATTATTACGTTAAGTTTTATTGGCGCGTGGGCATATGAGGTCGAAGAGCGCCAGTACAAGCGTGATTTCATTTCACGTTATTAGTCTAAAATTTCAAAAAATGTTGTGTATGGAATGCCTATAAAATTTTTTAAACATTGCATATAAAAGTAGCGTCACCTCGTTACAGGCCTTCAGTTAGCAGGCTGTAGTCTAATGACAAATGTGTTAGCAAGGCCCGACACCATCACAGCTAAAGTCCATGCCTGAGTAAGAACAGCGAAGGCACAAACGTAATTGTGTTTTTTGCACTTGGCTGTACCTCACAAGTCAGGCCCAGCCTGATGTCTAGGATGGAAAAATACCATTGCTAGAAAGTTTAGTTTCGCAAGATAATGAACAAGTCTCTTAAAATCAAACGCAGTATCGAGTGAAAAAAAACAATGCTGGATGGAGTGGAATATGATTCCGATAGAGCTCCCTGAAATGAGTCACTCATGCTTGGTGAAGCAAAGGGCATTAAATCAGAACCTGCAGAACGGTTCAATTCTCTTCACAGTGTATACATGTAGGAGGGCCAGTGCCTGTCAAAAGGTGCTTATGTGCGCGTCTGTCATAATCATATGGTGGTTTTGGGACGTTAAACCCCACATATAATTCAATCAAAAGGTTTTTATGTGTGGCATAAGTGTAACCTATTCTCAGTAGTGTTAAAGTGACTTCTGTGAATTTGTTGAGTTTTTATGGAATAACTTTCTTTAGTTAGGGTTTTGCACGGTCGAGCTTGTTTTCGACCTGTTTGTAAGTTTCATCTTGCCAGTGGTTAGCCCTCTACGAACAAGAGGCTTTAGGTCCACCCTCAGAACAGTGGTTATATATATATGTCTTGCCTATCAGCGGTTTTTCGTGAATTTTGTCTACTATTTCATTGCCCGCCATCCCACAATCTCCTGGCACAAAGCAAATAACAATAGGAAGTTTAAGGTTAGAGGCTGCATAGGTTTCAATAAGGAGCTTGTTGAAATTGGGGTTCTTGATGTATTTCCACAAGGCAGGGCCGTCGCAACACCTAAAGAATGTGTGTACACTATACGTTTCGTATCTTGTGTTCTATAATGTGCTTCGTAATGAGCAGGATACCATATGCTTCCGCCGTAACAAAAGCTGGTATGTGTAGGCATAGTTCTCGTGTCAGAGACGTTTTGTCCATAGGGTCCACATGATACAGATGTTTC
Organism: Rhipicephalus annulatus; assembly: GCA_013436015.1. Taxonomy (NCBI): domain Eukaryota; kingdom Metazoa; phylum Arthropoda; class Arachnida; order Ixodida; family Ixodidae; genus Rhipicephalus; species Rhipicephalus annulatus. The sequence goes on along the minus strand of WOVY01011062.1, from coordinate 528,311 downwards.
AGACTTTGAGCATCAGTTAAGAATGTGGCTGAACAATATTTGTTTTCAAGGGCCAAGAAATGTTGATCAATGAATGCACTAGGACCATTTTTCTTTTTGAAGTTTTTGAAGGAGCAGTCTCTAGTGGCTGAATACTGCTGCCAGTGAGGGATGTGTTCGGCATGGTCACTTTCCTGTAAGTCATGAAAAAATTTTAAGTTTTTCTACTTCAGGTCTCATTGTCAATTGAAATGGTTGGACGATAGAAGGACGCTTTAGGTGTAACTGAGTAGTGGACACATCATTCATAAGAGTTTTGCATGGGTGCTGCTTCATAAATTTGATTGTAGCTGCATAGTGCACTCCTAGACACGTGCGCTTATTGTCCACAGGTCACTGATCTGACTCCGCATAAAAGCTGTGGATAGGGCTGGTACGGAAGACACCAAGTACCAGCCGGATTCCTAAGTGGTATACCGGGTCCAATAGTTTGAGTGCTGTCCTTGAAACTGGCTGATATACTATGCATCCGTAGACTATGCGTGACAAAACCAGGCTTCTAAAGAAAGATATGAGACGGTGCCTGTCTGTCCCCCACTACTGATGCAATAAAATTTTTCAAAATGTTCATGGTGCTGAGACATTTTAGCTTCAGCTGTTTTATATGCTGCATGAAGGTGAGTTTAGCATCAAAAACTACGCCGACAAATTCTCGTTCTTTCGCGGTGACTAAGGTTTTTTCATTCAATAGTAGGCAGGGGTCAGGACGTACACCTCTTCGTCTGGAGAAAACCACACTAGTAGTTTTGTCAGTACTAAACCTAAAACTATTCTCATCCGCCCATTTTGCAAGGCGGTTAACACCTAACTGTATCTGGCATTCGCATACAGTTAAGCTACACGATTTGAAACTAATTTGGATGTCGTCCACATATATGGAGAACGATATTGCAGGTGGAATAACTGAGCGAAGATAGTTCATTTTCACTATAAATAGTGTGCACGTGAACACTCCTTCCTGTTGCACGCCATTTGCTTGAAGAATAGCGCGCGATAACACGTTACTTATTCTTACGTTGAACTTCCTTTCATACAAGTAATCTTTTAAAGTGGTAATCAACCTGCCATATATTTCGAAAATGATACGTCTTGCAGGATTCTTTACAGCCAAGCAGTATCATACACCTTCTCAAGATCAAAGAAAACAGACAGACTGTATTAATTATGTACAAACGCGTCACGCCTACATAGCTCGAGGAGGACAAGGTTCTCAGCTGTGGATCTAGCTGTATGGAAGCCAGACTGGCATGGGTACATAATATTATTGTATTCTGGGTTTTAGACCAAACGGTGGTTAATCATTTTTTCAAACATTTTGAGTAGGCAGCTTTTGAGGGCGCTAGGCCTGTAACTATTTCACCGAAGAGGAATCTTTGCCCAGTTTAAGGATTGGTAGTACTATTGCCTCCTTCCAAGTACGGGGTATTCAGCCAGTATTGAAAATCCTGTTATAAAGTGCTAAAAGTCAGTTCATGGTTTCATCAGAGAGATTTTCGTTAATTTTATGGGTAATTGTATAAGAACCAGGGGCATTATTTCCTCTGACACATAGGGCAAGCTTAAGTTATGTAGTGTTAGTAGGTTACTGTATGCTTCTGATAAAGGGATGTGCGGGCGCAGATTTACACTTTTGGCAATTCCTTCGTGCCATAAGAGTTACACGGTATAATTTTGAGCTTGATATTTTCTCGCAATATTCCCCCAGAGCATTTGCCCCTTCTTCGATTGTATCACCACAGTCAATCACCAAGGAGAAGGAATTTTGGGGTTGTCCTTTAAGCTTTTGCACCCTATTATACACCTTGCTGGCATCTGTTTAGGAGTGTATGAAGGATATGTAGTGTGTCCAGCTTTCCCATTTGACTATACGGTGAATACCTCTGTCATTCACCTTGCAACGTCTGAAGTTTATCAAGTTTCTTATAGTTGGGTATCAAGAAAAAGTGCTCAATGCTTTGTTTTTACGTTTTTTAGCAAGTTCACACTCGTGATTCCACCATGGCATTGCGTTGATGTTATTAATGCTAGACTGTGGTATACACATTTTAGCACAAGTGAGAAAATATTCGGAGATACAAATGGCCATCTTATCTACGCCCAAATGGTCCACCTTCTCGAGACATAGTGTACATAGCTCTCTAAATTTTCCATAATTGCACCATGAAAGTTCCACTTTTTATGTTATAAAGTCGGCCATCCCGTTGTCTTGTTTCTAAAGGTGTCGGAAAATAGTCAGTTTCTTATGGATAATTTAAATCTTTTCAATATAGGTAAGGTAGGAGTGACGGTTAACTTATGGCTAAATTTATGCATGAATGTCTATTGTGCGCGGTCCTGTAGTATGTTGGCTCAGCCTTATTGAACAGACATGCTTCAGATGAGAAAAGAAAGGTTTCTACAGCGCTGGCTATCGCATCGCATATGGTATCACCCCATAACAAACTGTGAGCACTAAAATCTCCAATGAAAACATATGGTTCTGGGAGCTGATCAATCAGCTTTTTGAACTCTATTTTATTGAACGATTCTTCGGGGGATATGTAGATGGAACAGATAGTTATCGAAAGATCTAATACAACAGCTCAAACAGCCACAACTTCAAGAGAGCTTTGTAGTAGAATGTGCTGGCATGCAACGCTTCTTTGTGCAAATATTGCCACACCTACCGATGAAAAATTGCCACAATTCCGATCTTTACGAAAAGCCACCTATTTATTTAGGAAATCCATGTAAGTTGACTTTCCATCAGTTTCTTCAACACAGAACACTTTCGGTTGCTATACATTCAGGAAGTCTTTGATATCATCAAGGTTATAAAACAGGTCCCTGGCATTCCACTGTAGTCTTGGTGTGTTCAGGTGAACGTGCTAAAATATGTGTTAAATACAGGTAACCCTCTAGTTTACTGACCTTTTTGGTAGAGGGGCAATGGGATGTTTCCCTTTCTCATTTCGTTCCAAAGAGCGCTGATCTTTAGGCGTCGGTGACGCTGGTGTCCGTCTATCGATTTCCATAACCTCCTCCTAGGCGCTGAAAGGTTGGGTACCGGGCACGAAGACTTTCGTCTCCACTCTTGGGATTCGATTCAGCTTTGGGGCCTGTTGAGCCGAAGCCTGCAGACCCGGCTTTGATGTTGGTGGCCCGGTATCTGCAGCAGCCACTTGAGGGGCGGACGAATTGACTACTGGGCCACTATTGGTGAGCGCAGTAGACTGCCGAAGCATTTGTGGAACTACCCCCTTTGCACCACCTCGGCAAAACTGGCGTGATCAAGGTATGAGAGACGGTTCCTTGTTTCACGAAATGTTATGCTTTCTTTTACTTTTAGTGACATTATCTATTTTTTCAATCTTTCATTCAGGACATGTTCTAGAGTAGGCTGGAGGGCTTCCATCACAGTTCACATAATGTGGAGATGATTCGCCATCATTCGATTTGTGTTCATTGGAGCTGCATTTGGCACATTCCTGCTCTCCCCGGCATGTCTGGAATTGATGACCGTATTGCTGGCACTTTAAGCATCGCCGACGGTTCGGAATGTACGGCCTCACGCGAAGTTTGATGTAGCCTGCATCTTTATTAATAGGGAGCACACAGCTGTCAAAGGTTACTATTATGTGCTTAGTGCGGATGTCCTCACTCTTTTGGCTACTCAGGATTTGTTCAGTCTTTATGACATTTTGATTTTAAAGCAATCTAGATGCTGCTCATCAGTGAAGTGCAAAAATTCATCTTCTGATATTGTACCATGGCACATATTCATTGTTCTATGTGCAGACACGGTAACCGGTACGTCACCAATACATTTCAAGTCATTCAATTTCTTGAATTGGTCTTTGTTCTCGAGTTCTAGCAGCAAATCACCGCTTGTCATTTTTGTAGCCTTCTAACCTGTTCAACGGTGTTTCCAGGGCACTTTTTATTCATTTATTTATTTCCATGTACCCTCTAGGCCAGAAGCATTAAAGCGGGGAGTGGTTACAAAGATACAGGTCAAATACAAAATTAATTAATTGAGTACAGGCTTGTTAGGTTCCTGGGTAAACAAGAAACACCAGCACAGGAGACAATTACGAACAGTTAGGTTCTCTCCCTATGAATTACACAACCTTTGGGAAAATTTTAAGTGTTTTGCAGGAAGAATAGCAAAGGTGCTTTGGTGCGCACTCTTTTCTGAAGGCGATCGAGGAAAAAGTAAGCATGCTTAGTCATAAAGTACTGGTCGTGTTCGGTGACAGCATCAACCGCCAACCACGTAGCCCAACAAGGGGACGCGGCAAGACTCGAACGAAGTCTGCACAACGCCAGCCGTACGCAATCCCTATAACCGAATATAAAATACCCAAGGTTGGATACCTACACAAGGTCGACCCTCGCCGCCAGGAAACAATGAAGTAAATGAAAAAGAGATGACAGGATAGACTTGTAGAGGACAAAAAGACGAAGATGCTGGAAGAGAGAAATAGGAAAAGGCAACTGCCGTTTTCCCCTGGGTGGGTCACCCCAGGGGTGCCGTCTAGGTGAAGCCGGGGACAAAGGGGTGTGTTGCCTCTGCCAGGAGGCCTTAAAGGCCCAATCCCCCGGTGTCGGCTCAACCCCAATGATCCCCCTTTTCCCGGACATGGCTCATCCACGCACGGTTAGGCGTGGGCGATGTCGAGGTCCCCCCTTAGCTCGGGTCCGTGGAGTCGCCACACACCAAACACCTGCTTGTGCAGACGCCTCTGCGGGGGTTACTTGTAAATTAGTGATATAGCGGGGTCAAGATGTGTTTCAGCAGTGTCTGCCTACATCCTCTTGATTGGTGTTGTAGCATGAGAATATATAATACAAATAGACATGGTAATTTAAACGCGAAAGCACCCAAATATATATTTATTTCGGAAGTGACTACTGCCTTCGTTGGTGGCGTCAAATGAGTTTAGCGAGAAATTCCCATCCCAGAGTAGGCTGTGGATGACGTCACCAAGACATAATATAATGTGCCATCGCTTGATTATATCAGCCAGCTGCGGCGGCTGCATTTCCGATGGAGGGGAAAATTTCGTACGCCCGTGTGCTCATATTTAGGCGCACGTTGAAGAACCCCAGGTGGTTAAAATTTCCGGTGCCCTTCACTACGACGTCTCCATAATCATATGGTGGTTTTGGTACGTTAAACCCCACACATCGTCATGATTAATTATATCTACATGCAAAGCCCTCATTTCAGAAATATCTGTTACCCGAAGTGGTATTAAGGTATAAAGAAATGTTGGGCGCAGAACTCTACTCAATTGACGCAAGATACAGACAACAAGAGTAGTAATCCAAAACGCCCTTATTGAGAAATGTAAGAGAGTGACATTTCTCAGTTTCCGCGCACGAAGAAACGCAGATTCGTTGCGAACTGTATGAGTATCTATATTTTATAATAATAACACAAACACTTACTTGCGTTCAACTTGTTTCAGGTAATTCTCGTCATTTAGGAAGTGCTTTTTTGGGGACAGAACAAGCACAAATATTGAAAAAAAAATCTATATTTTTCTTTTTACGATTTTAATATCTGCAGCCTCTTATGAACCAGAATAAGTCATTTGTTTGTTCTAGCGCGACTTTTTCTTTATAGCACTCCCATATTCTGAAACCTATACGGTGGCCTGCTTCACCCCCCTTAGGTACGCTTCACCCGAGGGCACACGTGGGCAGCTAAAAGCGCCGAAGTTAAGGGCACTAGTTTCATGACAAGCTTAGTGGGAATAATATTTGGTCTGGCAGCAAACTATTCATCTGCCAAGTCAATGTTTACCCGCAAGGAAAAGTACTTTTTGGGCATTTTTTGCACATGTTTGCGCACGCTGCTCGTGGTGTTCGCAGAGTTCCAAAAATATAATGGTTCAGCCTATAAAACAATTATAGGCAGCTTAGAGGACATGCAAAAGGCTCTCTGGGCTACATTATTTCAAGTGCAATGAAAAAATATCAATTCATCCTACGGCCTTTGCCCGAACGGGTGCTGATACTTGGTTCAAATTCAACAAAGCCCAGTTCAGTGGTGAACCACACGTTCACAAAGAACACCTTCCGGCATCCGTTCTTGAAGCTTTTGAGCCAATTTGTTAGCAACTTGCTAATCCCGAAGAACTTGCGAAATACCTTCATAGAAAATCCCTAAACCTCAACGCGTCGTTCAACAATGTCGTGCGAAAGCGCACTGCGAAAAAAAAACGTCTGTCTCGAACACCTAACACCTAAAATGTGCTGTCTTGACGCCCTATTCACCTGAATTGATGGCATTTTAGCTCGTCTGAATGTTCTGAACTCAGTTGAAATATTGCCAGGTCGCTCTAGTGTTTATGGTTTACACGCACTTGACCTGCGTCGACAGTACTGCGCTGACAGGGCTGCGCAGCAGGCGACGAAGGCGGCACGCCTGGCGAGACGCCTCAACTCAAAAAGAAAAAAGTGTAATTGGTGCTGAGTATGTGGCTGGTGCTTCTTAAAATTGTACTCCCGTTGGCGGTTATTTTGGGGTAGTTTTGAAATCTACCATAATTTTTCATTTGGAACGTGATAATCTATAAAGAATGCTATTTGTACTTAAGTACCTTTTTCTCAGCAACGACTGTGTTTAAAAATATTGATTTCATCCAGTAATTACAGAACTTGCTTGAGAATATACTGAAGCACAGTTATTCTTGCGTGAAGAAGTACTTTTTTTTCCAAGAAATGTAATATCGATTGACGGTTTATAAATAGCAGCCTCAAGTAATAGATATACACAAAATTAGGAATACGAATTTTCAGAGAATTTTTCTTCAGTGAGAGGAATGGCTTGCAATGACGATGGTAGTAAAATATTCATTGTAACTTTCAAGGTTCTTGAGAAACTACTACATGAAGTTGACCTAAAAACAAGGTTTATATAGGGGTTACCCTGTTTCCTTAGGTTATACTGATTAAAAAAAAACCTTTGACACCTTCATTGCAGCCAAATGGGAGACTACGCGTGGTTTAGGCCATCTGAGCCTATGAGCTTCACGTCTGAGCTAATGTCACTGGCGTATAGCATTTCAGGTACTCTTTGCTTGCGGGAGATTTCGCTCTGTTTGTGTTAAATATTCCGCAGCACTCATGCTTGTCAGTGCGACATCATATGAGATAGGTTGGTACAGTGGTTATCACTTCGCTATGGGGATAATGCACCTTGTGACTGGTCCGGAACTTTTAATGAAGCACTTAATATGACGCATGTGAAACGCTAAAGATCTGCCTGTTGCGTTACCGAGCGTTATTTGTATGAAAATCAATTCAACCGCGGAAATTATTCAACTTCTTATCGTATTTTTGTTTGAGCAATCTTGTCTGCATTATATAATGAAGCACCTTTCATGAAAAATTTACCACGTTGAAAAACCGCTTACTAAGTTTTCAATCATGATCGCATGAAGATCTAGTCGACTCCGTACGAATATATTCCTTATACTGTAGTTGTTGTTTGAGTGACGTCGCCTGAGTTCTGTATTTGATTCCAAATTCTATCGAAATCTGTTTGCGCTATTGCGTTAATTACGGAATGACTATTCTCGCACATTATTGATCCGGACAAAAGACCCTATTCAAAGTAAGTAGGAGCGTAAAAGGCGCAGCGTTTTTTTTTTATAGAAAACGAGATAACGCAAATGGAAGCCTGGGAGATGTGACACCCATGCTAAAACGTCTACAGCCTCCGGAATCACGAGCCCAAGTTTTTGTCTATGCCTCTAGGAATGAGTCGTCTGTTGGCTTGAGCATGACTTTCACGAAATGGCTGTTGCAAGCGTTACTCTAGCGCAATGGGTCATACAAGTGCTTTCGACAGCAGACGCCTTGCCGGAAGGCGACGCTGATGGCCGAAGTATGCTGACAACAATCGTCCGTGTACTATTTCTCACAGTTGTAGAGTGCAGTAGAACATTCAAGTGGCAGAAAAGTGCAGTTACTAAGGCATGATCACATTTTGTTTTAGTGCAACACATGTTAAAATTTGAATAATGTTTAAATTCACTTCGACATAATTGGCAATCTGGATTGATTTACGGAAGATTTTATTCAAGTTTTTAAGCTGGTGCCACACCACCGAATCAAACAGCAATATTGGAACTAATACAAGATTGGTCCTAGAAATCATTTTGGCTCCTTTTATCACGCTTGTAAGCAATTCACACTGAATATTCAACTGCAACCGTAAAATAGATTGGCTAAAAGAACAACCGTTGGCCCTTGATTAAAATGAAATCAGATTTGAAAATTTCGGCAACAGAACGGCTATGTCTACACCTTAAGCAACTCTAATAATGAGTCTACAAGTGATCGTGGGAAAATATTCTAGACGAAACACAATAACTGGCATGTGAACTTTTGGTTTTGTCATGTTTAATAATGTGTCGTTACAATAAAAACTGCATTAGCTGGCGTTCACGTTCCCCAAAAAGAAAACTTTTCCCGTCCATACATTTTTTCATGCACAAAGATCGAGACTAGAGAGAATTTTTTTTACCTTCACTGCATCTTGCTGTGCCCCATTTGTCGCTTCATCCGCCCAAACTGGTTTATCGCTCTTCGCCTGGCTTAGAGCTGAGACGAAGGCAAGAGAGAGTACAAAAAGCTTCATGTTCACTTCCTTCGAGGGTCAGTCGGTGGATAGAGTGCTCGGAGACTAGATGGCTCCGTATTTATACACGGCACAATAGAGCGTTAACAAAGAGTTAGCACGATGACACCATCGCATTAATCAATTATCGACAAAGCACTATTTCTGTTGTTTGATGATTGAAAGTTTCGCAAAATAATAAATATGGCCTGAGAAGCATGCTGCAATTAGTACATTTTTAGGAGTCCTGGACCTGACTGTCGACGGTTATTCCTGTCTTCTTCTTGAGAATAGTCCTTGACCGACACGTCATGCGAACCATGCTTATGCGGAAGACATTTGACTTGGCATGATAAATGAGCCTGCGTGTGCACCTGATTTCGCAGAAGCAGTCTTTTATTTTTAAAGAGTTCTAAATGTCATGAGCAGCCTAAATACAGAGCGGAGGCAAAATTTAGCAAAAATATTTCAGTAATGAACGCTTGTTTCTTACTGAAGTATTGTAAAACACCCTGTTTACCATATTTAAGCCTTCAAATTTAGCATGACACCGTGCTCTATTGCTAAATAGCACTTTTCAATGCTAGGAGCCTAAACTTTTGCACCAGTAACACTTATTCAAGGAAAAATCTGCATAGGACAAGACGCAGATGGACCATATTAACACTATCCAGATACACATCATGCAGAAGCTTATAAACGGGAAAAAATAACGCACGTCCATGAAGCGAATTATGACCGTTGAGTGAAGCAATGGAGATGACCCGTGACGTTGCCCTAGAGCGTATATCATTGAGTTGGACGCGTATACAGTATATCATCACCATCATTAGCCTCAATACACCCACTGCAGGAGTAAGGACCGCCCGTAAACTCAGTCCAGTGCTTGGGCTGCCACTTCATACCCGAAAACTTCCTAATCTTATCTACCCACCTAGCTTTCTGTCTTTCCCTCATCTACTTGCCGTCTCTTGGAATCCGGTCACTTACTCTTAATGACCAATGGTTGTCCTGCCTATGTGCTACATGCCCGGCTCTTGACCATTTCTTCTTCTTTATTTACTGTATGGTATCCTTAGCCGCGGTTTGTTTCCTGGTCTATTCTTCTCTCCTTGTCTCTTAAGCCTACACCTATGAATTCACATGCTATCGCTCGCTGCGTCGTGCTCAGTTTAAGCTGCACCCTCTTTGTGCGCCTTCAGGTTTCTGCTGCGTTGGTGTGTACCCGTAAAATGCAGCAATTATCGCACCTTGCACTTTAAGAATAGTGTCAATCTACCAGCCAGAAGTTCAGAATGCTTGCCATATATGCTTCACCACATGCGTATCTGTGCAATTACTTCAATCTCATAATTCGGCTCCGTGGTTGTTACCTGTCTCAAGTAGGCTTCCTTTTTTTACAACTTCAAGCGCACTGCTACTTATTCAAAACCCCGTAAGTCGTCTGCGTAAGCAGGCGTTTGATGTGTAGTGACACCGCAAACCCGAGCTAATGGGGGGAGGGGGTAACCTCCTCCCATGCCCAGCCATGCGTGGCTTCGCTGTGTTCAGATAAAGGGAGATCCTGGGGGTTGAGCCTATGCCGGGTGATTGGACTTTAAGGCCCCCCGGCAGAGGTAACACACCCGTGTGGCCTCGGCTTCACGTAAACGGCACCCCTGGGCTGTCCCACCAAACGGAAATCGGCAGCCGCCTCTTCCTATCCTCCACTCTTCCCTTTTTTCCTGTATATTTCGTACCTTTGCTGTATTCTTATATCTTCTGTCTACTTCATTTATTAGCGGCGAGGGTTAACCCCGAGGGAAATGGCTTCTCTAGGTCAATACCAAAGGGTTATAGTGTCATTGTATGGCTAAAGTCTGTATACGTTCCCTTTGTTGGACTCTATGGTGGGTGGCCAGCATAGCCACCGAATAATTATATCTTTCTATGGAAATTGTATCTCCCTTTCCACAATGATCGATCCCGTAAAAAGGGTCGCAGGTCGCTGCGAAGGTATCGAAAATTTTGAACTAAAGAGAGCGACTGCGCAGAATTCTTTGTCGTAACCTCTTTGATTGAAACTAAGATTCAGGATATATCACCATTTCCGAATGCAAAAGTAATCAAACATTGCATTGGAAGCAACTGCAGTGCAAAAAAAATTAAATGCGGAGATCTCCTATTAGGAGTGGAGAACAAAGCACAAAGCAAGAAAATCAGACACCTAGTGAAAATGAAGCAAGATGAAGTCCATGTAACAGCCCACTGAACTCTCAACAATACGCGAGGAGTAGTATCAGACTATAGATTGCTCAAGAGCAACGACGCAGAAATTGAGGAAGCTCTAGCGGATCAAGGTGCACTTGCGGCATGAGCCATCATTATTCGCAGAGACAACAAAGAAACCCGGACAAAGAATGTTATACTAACCTTTCAAGCACAACGCTCCCCACAACAGTTCAGGTAGCGTACGTATATCTGCATGTGAGGCCCTACAAAACCGGTCCCCACAGGTGCTTCTGGTTCCAGAGGTTCAGATGTGGGTTTGGGCACGCGTTAAACTGTGTGAACTGCAAGAGGTCCTATGCGGCGTATCCCCGCTCCTGTCCACAATGGCAAAAAGAACAGGACATACACTGAAAACGAAAGAAAACATATTGTCTCAAAAAGCGTCCAAGTGAGTGGCGCTTGCCAAAAATCGGTGCAGAGGGGAAAGCACCATCGACAGTCTCTGTAGGCATACAGGTCGAACTCCGAGACCTACTAGCTACAGTCCGTTCCCAAGACAATACCGCAAAAAAGGCACCAAGTGTCTTTCTTCAGGGAGGCCCTAAAGCCTCGACTAGTGTTGGTGCCAGGCAACCTAATGTCGAAGCAATTGAGGCCTCAAAGATGGTGCCGAGTAGCCAGCCTTCTTTGAGGAGGCCAGCGTCTTCGCAGAGTACCGATATTGTTGAGCATCGTGGTGGTGCAGATTTCATGGACGTGAGTTCATCCTGCGATGAACTGAAAGCCTTGGAGACCCTCCTTCAACCAGCAGGGTGATTAGGCAGCTAATCATTCCTCCCTGCAAAAAAGAGAAAGAGAACAAAACCCAGTTTCAGCCCCACAAAAAAAGTGACCAAGCACAAGCATAGCGTCGCCTTTTAGTTTACGCACAACTATCTCAAAGTACTAGATCTTACACACATCATCTCACACAATGGCTTATATTATTCATTGAAACTGCAGAGGCATGATGTGCACTTTAGGCGACGTTAAGGCCATCCTTACAAGCTTCTCTCCTGTTGCACTGTACTTGCAGGTAACTATTATAGGACCAAAACCACCGAAATATTGAAAGATTACAATGTTATACATCGCGGCCGCTTGCAAGGACATAGACTTTCGGGCGAGGTCGCCATTATACTCCAAAAGGCATAGCGCCTAGAGAAGTATTAGGTATATAATAGTTCCATTGAAACAGTGGCCGTCCCTATTTTATCGCACAAAAGTATTACTGTGTCTTCAGCATATATTCCACCTTATAGAGCATTTACCGTAACAGATCTAGAAGTGATTGTGAAGCAGCTACCTGAACCCTATGTGATAGCAGGAAACTTCAATGCACACAATACACTATGGGGAAGTGTTATGAAAGACAGTGGAGGGCAGGTAGTTGAGGATTTTATCTTACCCAACAATTTATGCCTTTTAAACACTGGAGCACCTACGTACGGCCCTTCAAGCACGGTAGCCGGGAGCTGTTTAGATTTGGCACTGTGGTTCGGCTTAATATTTGGTGATTTTATATGGGAAATGTCAAACAACGCTTATGGCAGCGACCATCTACCTGCTGTTGTGAAACTGACGTCTCCCCTTCCAACAATACAATCTCGACCGCAACGTGGGGAGCTATACCAAGCTAGCTGGCCTCTATTTAAAGAAAAAGCCATTCTACAGAATGAGTTATTGACACCATAACAATAGACAAAATGAAGGACAGCTTCACTTAGCGCATACTGTCAGCAGCATATCAAGCTATTCCTCTGTCCACGGGACTAGTGCGGAAAAAGCTCAAACCTAGACTAGCGAGTGCACAATTGCATAAAACTACAAAACAAAGCGTGGCGCAATTTTCGCAGATTTCATACGTGTGACAACCTCCTCGCTTTCAAGGAACCGAAAGAAAAAGCAAGATATATACGTAGACAAGCGAAAACACATAATCATGATCAACACCTCAAACACATCTAAAATAATGTGGGGCTAGGTTGGAAAGTTCAGAGGTTACTACTCCCCATACACAATACCCATACTTACAAGCCCCGGTTCACAAACATCCCTAGAAGAGCAAGCAGATATTCTAGGTGAATATTTTCACACTATATCTAGTTCAGCGCAATTTTTCCTGAAATACAGACAGCCGAGAAACAGAAATTACCGATAACTGTAGGACTAGACGAGCCATATTACACATCCTTAACAATGCATAAGTTAAATGCTGTGCTTTCAGCGGGAAAAGAATACAGCAGTTGGTCCGGACAGAATTTATTACATAATGCTCATGCACCTATCGCAGGCTGCCATACAAGCACTACTAAATTTTTTAATGTGATATGTAAAACTAGCTTACTGCCCACCAAAAACAAAATGGCAACCATAGTCCTATTTCAAAAACGTAGATAACCACCAACGTCACATGGTATCTATATATCTAATGCACTGACAAGCTGCATGGCAAAATCATGCGAAATCATAATAAACATCAGACTAAGATACGGTCTTGAAATGGACAACTTACTAGATGTTCATCAGTGTGCGTGCAAGAATGGCCATTCAACGATCGATGATCTTGTTCACCTTAAACGCATTGTACGTGGAGCCCTCTTTTATAGACAGTACTGCCTTGTAGTCTTTCTTGACCTAGAGAAAGCCTACGACACCACATGGCGGTTTAAAATATTCAGACACCGCACAAACTTAGGAATCCACGGCAAAATGCTCAATTGTCTGTCTGACTTCTTATATGACCTAAAATTTCAGGTACGGCTAGGCTCTACCCGATTACGTGTTTTATCCAAAATAATGGTGTTCCGCAGAGTTGCACATAAACCACCGCACTCTTCGTGGTCAAAATGACTTTAGCAAATAGACTAACGCCATCGTCCATCACGCATTCACTATATGTGGACGATCTTCAAATAGCATGTCGGGCTTCAAGTATATGAACATGTGAAAGACAGCTCCAGCTCACCATCGACAAACTAACCAAATGGACTGACCAAAACGCCTTGCGCTTTTCGGCTCACAAAACTGTCGTCAATCTATTTTCGCTAAAGCGCGACATGCATCCCGATCATGTTCTTAAAATTAACAACAGCCTATTGCCGCTGAAACAATAACACCGATTTCTGGGCTTAGTCTTTGACAGCAAATTAAACTTCCGTGCTCATATAAGCAACATAAAACATAGAGAACAAGTCACTGGACATCTTAAAAATGCTGTCATAGAAACACTGGGGCGCTGACTGAATTTTTAATTATGGAATTTTAATTTTTCAATTGTGCGCAGCATACCCGACTATGACAGCCTGGTTTATGGGTCGGCGAGGAAATCTTACCTGAGAAGTCTTGATCCAGTACGTAATCATGGACAACGCTTGGTTACTGAGGCGTACAAGGCTTCACCCGTCCAAGCTCTGTATGCTGAGAGCAATGAGCCTTGACTCTAACACCGAAGAGCGCTGCTTACCATATGGTATTTATTAGGAACGCGATCGAAAACAAATCACATATGTCACAGGATTGTTTCTCACATTAGTACCAGAACACAGTACAACAACAGGCCACAAATGATGAGACCACTTTTCCTGTGCTTCGAAGAATTATCCCTAGAATATAGGGTACCAAATCAAGCGCACGACAGTGCTGAAACACCTGGAAGACTAGCTCCATGGTTGTACTTTTCGCATTACACTAATTTCACCCTGTCCCACTTAAGGAAAAAGGAAACCTCACGGGAGAACATCATGCAGGCTTTCGTAGGGGTACAAGAAAAATATAGCAAACATTTTGAATACTACATTGATGGTTTAAAAACACAGCAATATAAATGGAGTGCTGTTACATCAAAGGACTCAGAATCCATTATCCGACTCCACAAATTGCGTCTGTTTTTACAGCGGAAGTATATGCTCTTTTATTGCTCCTGAGGAGATTTTATCTAGAAATCACAAGCAATAAGTCATATACTCTGACTCGCTTAGTGCATTGAAAGCTCTACATGCAAGGTCTGACAGCGGACGGCTTTTTAGGGACATTTTACAGATGCTTCAAACAGCTGAGAAGAGTGGCGCTTCGCATGGGTGCCAAGCAACGTTGGCGTACCAGGAATTGAACAGGTAGACAAGGTAGCAGCAATGACAGGCAGCCATAGCCTAGCAGAACTAAAGATACCGTTCAAAGATTGTTTTAACAGATGTCAGACAGCTTTTAGGGCAAAGGGGCCGGTAGAATGGCGAGCTAAAGTACATAACAAACCTATACCTGTCAAGCCAATTTTAAAAGAACGGAAATCATGCAATCACCAAATGCGCTTGACTGAAGTGATACTGTGTCACCTGCGAATAGGTCACACTCTCTTATCTCACAACTTTTCATGGCGAGGAAATCATAAGCCCGAATGCGAGCATTGCAATGAATCTTTGACTATTATTCTTGTTTTAATGAGGTTTCTAGTTTTCGGAAACAGAAGGCGGGAATATTTGAAATCATGCTATATTTGAAATAATGCTAAATAACGCAAACAACTTTGCACCTAATGTTAATGCTATCGAAAATGCAATCATCTGCATTGAAGACGTCTTCCAGTTTTTAGAGGCCACATGTAATTTAGGCAAATTATAAACAAAATTTTTTATTACACTCCTCATCTTACCATCCCGTAAAAACCACCCATTGTCTGGCGCATCATAGCCATAGCTGCTTTTGCGTCAAAAAACCCGACATAACTAACCTATCCAAAAGCGCTGTACTCTTCCTAGGTTGTCATACAATGTTTTCGTGTTCTGTACATTATTTGTCAAGCCGACGTTTGTGCTCTTCTTGTTTATTTCAGTAAACACCTGGAACGCTACAAAATTTTCTGAAAAACTCTCCCCAAAAGTTCTGGAATTACCTTAAACCTAAAACCTCCGGCAAAACGTCCACCCCGGAAAACAAAAGTTATGTAAACGCAGACTCACTAAATGAATACTTTAAATCCGTAATCACAGTAAATAACGTTATTTTACCTGAAATGAAACATATATTCCACAAGCAGATTGACCTTCTTACTCTGACCGAGAACGGGATATTTCATCTGCTGCTTAATTTAGACGCCAAGAAAGCCACGAGCACTGATGACATTCCTTACATTTTTCTTGTAAGATATGCAGAACTATTAGCCAAATATTTATGCATCCTTTTTAATATGTCACTATCAATTGGTGGTCTTCCACAAAACTGGAAAATTGCCAAGGTTATCCCAGTGCATAAATCAGTAAATGCAGATGATTTCGCCAACTTTCGTCCCATATCTTTAACAAGCACTGTACGCAAAATACTAGAACACGTCATCCTGCAACACAATACGTCATTTCTTCAGAGCGAAAAGATTTTCTCGCGGTACCAGCACGGCTTTAGGCGAGGTTTATCTACTGTAACGCAGCTAGTAGAACTAACGCACGATATATCAAGCTGTCTTAGTAATCAGAAACAAATTGACCTAATCTTCCTAGACTTTTCGAAGGTCTTTGATACAGTATCTCATGCAAAACTACTGCGAAAGCTGGAAAATGTGCATGGGGGCACAGTCATGGTTACTTGGGTTAAAGAATACCTAAGTAATCGCATGTAGTAGGTAGAATTCAACAATAAGACATCCGCAATCACACCGATATTATCAGTAGTTCCTCAAGGATTTGTTTTGGCTCCTACTCTATTCCTTATTTTTATTATGATTTACCATCACGAGTACCAGTTAACATAAAACTATTTGCAGACTACTGTGGAATTTACAGCGAAATTAGCACAATTCAAGATAGCGTAGCTCAACAAAACACCCTGTCGAAGGTATGCGATTAGTGCAAGGAGAATCAAATGCTGTTGAACTCCAAAAAGTGTTCGCTCCTGTCTTTAAGCAGAAAAAAAAAACATTTCCAACATTCTCCATATTATCAACAACAACCCCCTTGCGCGGGTAACGGAGCATAAATAACTAGGAGTCACATTAACCACCGATTACAGATGGGAATCGCCTATTAACAACATCACTTCTTCAGCATTGAAATGCCTGTTTATGCTCCGACGACGACTGCGACATGCCCCACCTCACGTAAAGCTGTTGGCCTACACGACGTATGTCTGGTCCGTACTTGAATACGAGAATATAGTCTGGGCCCCTTTTACTACAGAATAATCAATAAGTTGGAAGGTGTCCAAAGAAAAGCGGTAAGGTTTATCTTTAATCAATATAAAGTGAGCGACTCTCCGGCAGAGCTACTAAAACAAGCTGGCCTGTTCACCCACGATAATATAATCAGGATAGCCAGATCAAAATTTCTGTATGAACAAATTCACGGTCACATAAAATTAGAGGACTCAGACTATATATTCGTTGATCGAACACGGCTAACCAGACTAAAACATCCCCAAAGGCTAACAGAATACTGGTTCAACGTAAACTGTTTCAAGTACGCTTTCTTTCCATTATCAATAAAGAATTGGAATTCTCTAGGCAGCTCGATAACTGGTACCGCGAGTTTGGCAGAGTTCGTAAGGCTGGTAGAAAAGAAAATTGACACGATGTGACTATAACTTGTTATCACTGAGCGAATGTGTGTATAAATTCATTTGTGTTTTATCTTATCACTAAATTATGAATTCTTGAAAAGATTTGTAATGAAGAGGTTTTTTTTGCAACCTGTAATATCCAAACCTGTACGGTATGTTACTCTTGTAAAATGTAAGCGTTCCTTGTTCATACTTATTCAATGAAGAATGTATAATGTGTACTATACTCCACCGACTGTGTAACCCCCCCATATCTTGAAAATCTCTGACATGTACTGTGTCTATGCCCTTTCTGCGAGAATATCGTAAGGAATTGGCAGTATGTTCAAATAAATAAGTAAATAAATAATCTTGAATAGCAATTTGTCCTCTTAGTTACTCAGCAATTTAATGTACTCGGTGAAAAACAAATTACTAGGGTGCTCTCCAAAATCTCGTATCTCAAAATTATTTCCATTGTAGGCCTCTCAGAACCTTCTATATGCACACTGGAAACAGCACTAGGGAGATCGAATCTCCTTGTCTCACAACCTTTTTCATTGGTAATCTGTCGCTTCTTTTATGGAGCACTCTGAAGGCAGCTGATCCTGTAGAGATATTTGACAGATTCTTTGAATATTTTCCCTCAACACCCTGATTCCGCACTGTTTGCATGACTGTTGATATCTCTACAGTCTACTAAATACAATACATTCTCGTCATCTGTGAAGGATATATATACATACATATATATATATATATATATATATATATATATATATATATATATATATATATATATATATATATATATATATATATATATATATATAGTGATTTGGTGTATTCGTAGCATTTCTCGAGTACAGTACATTCGATGTGCTTTTGCTGCTGAGCCACCGCTTCCCGCGACGTGAACTCTGGGGAAGAGGAGGCAGTTTGTTCAACGTTGCTGTTTTATCACTGCTTCCTGACCTTTACCTTTCGCCTCAGGGGTTCCTTGCTGTATACGTACATATTGAGCCGCCGTATGCCGCACTGTGCCACCGGAGTAGCAGGTTGTTGTTGGCGTTGGCACTTCGCCTTTTGCGGGCGAGGGCGATTTCTAGATCGCTTTCCTCTATTGCACAGTGTGGTCTGTAAAGCACTTAGTTCTTATCGTCACGTCATGGCGTATGATGGGCACCATACATGAGCTGCGCCAGACAATGGACAACACACATCGGGCCAACATCGACCCTAAAGTGCTCTGTGCCTAAAAGTTGTGAATTTGAGATATTACGATGCAATAACTCTTGTATATTATCATGCTCACCTGCTTCCACTGAAGCCTCCTCCAAAAATGCTTTTCTGTTGCACCTTTTTCAGAACAGGCGTTGCTTATTGCGTGTGAGCGTTATTGGAAGTGGACTTTGGGAAGTCGACTCTCTCTCGTGACTCGGTGTCCTAGCTGTCGCAACAAGGTATTAAAAATTATACTCAAGTCCAACATCTCACATACACTCGTTACGTTTATTCTGCCAGAAATTCGGTTCACCTAGTAAGGTGGCTTAGAGCATGTGATTTACAGAAACATTATTGAGTAAATTGCTCATTCTGTAAAAGCTTGCCGGTATTAAACCTCCATATGGAAGTTCAAATGATGATTGAGTAAATTGCTCATTCTGTAAAAGCTTGCCGGTATTAAACCTCCATATGGAAGTTTAAATGACTTGGAAGCATAGACATGATATCCCTGTTTGTCTTGCTTTCCTTCGCGTTCGCGTCAATATGGGTTTAAAGTTGCATATAAGCAAACAAATACTGCTAGAAACTTTGGACAAATAAACCCAGAATATTTTGTGTTAGGGGTATGTATGCACACGTTGTAAATCAAAATACAGCTTTAAAATATCTTTAGCGGGATTTGCATCAGGAGTCCTTGTTACAGGTTGGGCTTCAATATAATTTACGAAAATATTTTTTTCAACCTCAACCATCTGGTGAGGTATTCAATCTCTTTCGTCATGTTGTGCACATAAACATTGCTTATAGACGCCCATAGAAAAATGTATACACTTAAATGCATGTCAATGTATTTGAAATTTGTTTTTATTTGTCGGAATATTTTAAGTATAAATAACTCATCCCGCACATGGACAAAATTCAGACAGTAAGCTTCGCCTATCCATTTTTTTTATGTTTTATAATGACTCAGAAGACAAGGATGCCGAATGCTTGCAGTTAGTATGCCTCGCTCTTTCTTCGATAAGTTAATGAGCGAAGTGGGATGTTTACAGAAGCAGTGCGTCAATTCTCACTGCACAGACGACTAGAAATACATCTTCAGCTCGTTACGTGGTGTCCATTTTTACTATATTCTAGTTGATTACTGTGACAAAGTAAGACCAGCAGCCAGCTGTGGCTACGGTGCAAGAAAAGCGCGGCACAAGGAGAAAGCAATTATTTGCTGGGCCAAACTTTAAAATAAAAGGTAACTGAATTTCAGGAATCCTTGTCATATTTATTATTGTATGGCAGTGTTCTGTAATAAAGTTTGGAAAAATTCTGCACGTGCATCATTCGTTTATGAAACAGATGTTCAATACTGGCCTGCTCATCAGTAATGTTAATATTAGCCACCTATCTGAATGAAATAACTTATGTATGAACACACAACAAGAGTCCATCTAAAATTAATATCGTTGGAATTTATTAGAAAAACTGCAAATTTTGATATTTACCTATGTTAATAAATTAAACAATACCGCAAAGGATTTTGGAACTACAGCTTTTTATTTCATCAAAAACAATGGGAAGCTCACGGAACAATACTACAGCATAGCCATGTGTCCCGAAATTCCAGTATAATAGGCAGATTTCGGGCCCATATTTTTCCGTCACCAATTTTGTGTTATATGTAAATTATATGTTTGCTTCGTCACTGTGAGTTGCCTGAGGTATCGCCTTAGTACGTTGATTGATTGATTTATTTGTGGGGTTTAACGTCCCAAAACCACCATATGATTATGAGAGACGCCGTAGTGGAGGGCTCCGGAAATTTCGGCCACCTGGGGTTCTTTAACGTGCACCCAAATCTGAGCACACGGGCCTACAACATTTCCGCCTCTATCGGAAATGCAGCCGCCGCACTCGGGAATCGAACCCACGACCTGCGGGTCAGCAGCCGAGTACTTTAGCCACTAGACCACCGCGGCGGGGCTCGCCTCAGTACGTCCTTGTTCTGTGCGTCCATGTAGGAGAATCGTGGACAGGCAGATTGAAGTGTCTTAACTTTTCTTTCTCATATTGTTCCAATAAAGCCAACCACGTCATTGTCGCTGCGCCGCAGGGGCGTCGGGGCCAGTAGACCTTTGCTATTTAGCGACACCACGGACGCGAACTAACGGGGAAGGGGGGGTTCGACTCCCTCCTACGCCTTGCCATCCGTGACATTGCCGTGTCTGGAAAAAAGGGGATCCTGGGGGTTGAGCCAACGCTAGGTGAATGGACCTTTAAGGCCTCCTAGCGAAGGTAACACGCACCTTTGGCCCCGGCTTCACGTAGGCGGCACCCCTGGGCTGACCCACCCAGCGGAAATCGGCACTCTTTTTTTCCTACCTCACTCCCTACATGTTAGTCTTTATCTCTCACTTTCGGCTTTTCTTGTCCTCTTTTCTTTTTCATTTACTTCCAAATTTAGTGTGAGCTAGGGCTAACACTGGGGGACTGACCTCCCTTGCTCAAGACCATGGAGTTATAGTAGCAATGTGCGGCTAACGTCTGTGTACGTGCGCCTAGTGACTTCATGGTGGGTGGCCAGCATAGCTACTGAATGATCATGCTTTTCAATGAAAAAACTGTCGTCTTCCCCTTTTCGCAATGATCTGTCCTGTAAAAGGAGTCTCACTGAAGCAAAGGAAAATTGCTGACTAGGGAGAGCAATTACACAAATTTTTGTGTTGTAACGTCCTTGACTGAGAATAATATTCAGGACAAATCACCATTTGCAATGGAAGCAATTACAGTGCGAAAAAATGAATTCAGGAGACCTCCTCATCAAAGTGAAAACCAAAGAACAAAGGACAAATCATAACCTTGAAAAAAATTGGACATGAATTCGTTGCAACAGCTTACCGATCTCTCAATAACATGCGACGAGTAGTCTCCGACAATGAACTGACAATAAAAAACACTCGAATCTAGGTCTTGTTTTTTATAATAATGATTTCTCAAATCTACACCCTTTTCGAAGAGCTCGTACCATTGAAGATACCGTGTACTTGGTTTCACATATTGGAAAATATATTAGTTTGCAAAAATAATATACTCTTGGTTGTTCCGAACTCGGCGCCCTAATGGTAGAAACCTTGGCTGGTGTACTACGCCTAGCAAATTCTGCACTCGATCAATCAGTGACAGCACTGGCTATTTTATCATGCAATCGCTCCTCGCAGTACAAATTGGACATCGAGGGATGAACTTGCTTTTAGAGTATTGAAAGGGATATACGCTGATACGTTACTATGACAGAGTAGGCGTCACTGCACGATTAAAGTCTTCGGTGGATGCTGTTGTAAAGAATTCTTACAAGGTGAACATTTCTCAATCAAGAATTGAATGCTTGAGTTTATGTAGGGCCTACAAACTTCTTGTCTTTCTCTAGCTTTGTAATCTATCTGAGCTAGATGACCTGAGTGGATAAGTTTCAAGATGCCACTGTTCATGCTTGTTGGTATCACTAGTTTTGTCAGTTTCTATCATATGTCGTTTCGTACAGACAGCTCGGCGTCCAATGATTTCAGAGCGCACTTGGCAAGCTCCTCTTCATCGATTCTTTTTAGCTAAAGGCCAAGATGTGAACCAACAGCTGTTTTCCAGACAAGTTTTTTGCTCTCATTTCGCTTACGAGAGTTGAAAGGAATGTTATAACACCCTACTGAAAATCCTTGGTTTTTGGATGCTGAAATTTGTGGTGGACTACGTCGAAATTATAGTGGGCATAGTCTCAGAAATACAAATAAATTCTTCCATCTATTCATGGTGAAAAGAATGGAGGATAAAAAATGTGCTGGAAAGAAAAGCTCATGATGGTGAAACCAGCAAAATTGGTGGCTAATAGTAACGCATGACTGCTAAGGTGGTGCTGGTGGCGGCGGTGCGCTAATTTTTTAGGAAATGATGATGTGTGGTGGTGAAAGTATATAAAATAGTCGCCTATAGTGCTTGTGCAGGTGAGCTTATTCTGGTGGTGCAATGGCCTATTGTCTTTACCGTAATAAAAGCTGGCTGGTGGTGGCTGCTAGTGGTATGTGAGAGAGCTAATTTGTATTGAGAATATCTCGTGGTCGTGATAATGAAAATGCTGCTTGATAATGATGGTGCTGAACAATTGAGGTGTATGTTTTTGTAAACAAGCTAGATTACGACTGGAAGCGTAATCAGCCTAAACACTCACAAAGGTGGTTGGAATGCTGAAAAAGGGTTCTCAGCTCTCGATCGCCTATGATGTCCCATCTGCCTGTATTCTACGGTCACGGTCATCTCTGTTTGTCGCACATCGTTTTTGTTGGAGTTCCTTCCGTCTGATCTGCGTATTTGTGCGGTAGTACGTGTGCCCTAATTATGCACTGACAAGTATAACTCACCACTAATGCTTCTCACTTTATGAAAAGGTCGAGACCTTTCGGATAACCAAAGTATATCCGTGTCAGTGAGCCACACAACAACATATACGTTGTTTTTGTTTTGAACCTTTAATTCACGTTTATTTTAGAAACTGAGGTGGTTTACTCCTGCGGTGGGTACTGCGCATACTAATGAGCAATCCAGCGCTAATTGGGTAAAAATTCGAGCTACTGTATAGGCTGAAATTAGGTGGAGTTGTGCGTGGATCTTAAAAACGCCGCTAGCATCAGTTCATTGCGAAGAACTTTACGTTTTATCCTACTTTGTGTTTGTTGACGCCGACGCTGAAGCAAACTTGGTTGACAGCCCTCATCGATAGTCCAGCTCATCGCCGGCATAAATATATCAGTCGTTGATACGGTGGGCATGTCGCCTGCTAAGACACAACTCGACCTCAAAGTATAGCTATTACTTGCCGGACGTGCGCACAACACTGCTGCTTAAGGGAGGTATACGCTGTGAATACGTTACAATCACCTACGTTCTGTCTTTTCTCCTGCCTCTTTCCCTGCTTAGCTGCCCTTGAATGGAGTAGCATATCGATGTCAACGCACACCTTATTATTGTCTATTGCCTGTTGCCAATATTTCCTATTAAGCTGATCATATTTGTGCTGATATGTTGCCCCCCGAACTGAATTAACGATTTTGACCACTTTGTTGCTTAAGCCAGCTTGAGCACACTGTTGTTCATATTTGATATACGTATTCTAGGGAAATTTCCGGGGTAGAGGATTGCTACAGTTGGCTGTACCTAGCTTACCACAACTAATAAGAGTCGTGCAACATTGTAATGAAGTACAAGTAATGAGCACGAAACCAAAAAATTGAATGAATTAATTTAGGCTTCTATAGTTTAGCAGATTTTACCTAAAAGACCAATGAGCACATGTAGCAGACGCGTTGAAAACTAGCAGAAAAAAGTGACAAAGAATATATGTTACCTCAATATACGCTCTATTTTCACAAGAAATAACACCACATATGCTTTGCCAAGAATATTCAAGACAATGAGGGAAGAAATGATACTATTTACTATTGCCTAATTCTCAGTGCATCATTGTAACTTTTGCTACATAGCAGACAATGATGTCTGCAAAACGAATACCACAAAAGCAAGCCGAAAATGAGGTATTAGTCAACAAAACATTTTAAAATAGAAATTTCATGTAGCAAATTATTCACACGTGTTTCATTTAGCTGCAAATGCCCAAGGTCATATGCTGGAATGCAGAAACTCATCTACAGAAGAATTCTTCCCTAATGCATACAACAACAATCAACCAAATGTGCAAACTTAGTTTTCCTGATACCTTTATATGCTGTTCTAGACAATGTTCAGCTGTTCTCTTAAAATGACGCTTTCCACCAGATACTGGCTGAATCAAGGCACAATTTGTAGCATGGCAATTTTCAGTCAGTGTCTCTGAAAGTATATTTCTTATACTTACATTAATATACCTGTGCCATGTCCAATGCAGCATACATTTACCTTGTATGATTATTGAGAAAAGTGGGCAAGATAGATAACTGGTGTTTAATGCCTTAAAAGTAACACCCTATATGATACCAGTACACTTGTTTCCCTGTAAGTATCACTGTAAACAACTAGGCTCTTATTACGGTGTGATCACTGATGAGCTCACTTAAGCATGAGTCAACGCACTCTGATTCACTCAGACTTACATTGAGCTGCAAGAATGGTATGTATGGGAGAGTGACATATTTGCGAATTAAGGCCCCAGCACGTTTGGCAGGGAAAAGTTTCTGTGAATCCTAGTTAAGAATAACCTCTTTCAGGAAAATTGTGGCAAATGTTACTCCTAGTGATTCTAAATTGTGTATTGAGTGAATCTGAGTGAACTTTACGATTTCGCCGACCCATGATTCTGTCTGCTAAACTTGAGAAATAGTAATAACTTTAGGTAGGCTCACGTTTGCACACACGTCTGCTTACAGACAATTTAACTGACTAGCCTCGTGCAGTAGCTCAATATTTACTGACCATGGCCTTGAGAATCGAAAGGCATGGAAAGAGGCTGCTTTGATCTCCCCCTTGTTTACTCTTTGACGGCAATTTCTTGACAAAGGATCCTGCTCTAGTCATTTTACTCTAAAATAAAATGTCCCGGCTGAATTGAAACTACTGATAACTTGCATTTTATTGTACCAAATCAAAAAATGCTTAGTAGAGCATCATTTATCCGTGTTAGTGACGGTATAGGAAGTTTACAACATTGTTCAAAAAAGCTAGTTGTAAGCTAACAGGCTCCAGAGTAGACCCACTCAAGCTTACACAGGCTCAGATCGATACGTAATTCATACTGCGCAGTCTGAGAGTACTGGTGCGTAACATATTGTAGAGTTTCAGTCAGAGTGAGTCCAGCTGAGAAAACGTTCAGCAAATCGGAGAATGAGCCATTTTGTTTAAGCGAAATTTTGCCGACTCTGAGTAAATGCCAAGCACAAAATGTATTATATTGAGGCAGTCTGAGTGAGCTCTACATTTTTTGAAGACTTATCGTTGTGTTTCAATCAAATAAAGTTTTTTTTTCGTACCTTAGAGGTTAGATACCTAATGGCAATATTCAGTGTGGTTATGTGCAACTGTAATACAAGCGTACGAATCATAAATTGCATTTAAGTTGCACACATCAGTGCGCACGTGTACGTTTAATGACCATTCTTCCTTATAGGGGCCCTGAAAAACTACCATGAAACGAATTCACTGGATAAGCTTTTTGCCTCACGAATTCAACGTCAAAAAAACTATGATTTTCTGCAATACAAGCGGAGTTACGAAAACTTGACGCATGCTGAAATGGCATTCTCGCTTTTCTCGTCCCAACCAGAGCACTGGAAGCTAAGCAAAGAGAGATGGCACGGGCAAGGAAGATACGTGGCACCTCATGACCATGACCCCTTTTTAATTTTTTTTCGTATCCGTGGCTTTTCAGTGTCGTCATACGCACACGCATGTAGAAGTCACGGCCTTTGTAACGACCAAACACGCCATGTGCAATTCAGCCAATGGCTGATAGATATGCTCTCTACGAGTGATTTTTGAGCATGTTATGTCAATTGTCGAGAAAAAAAAGCAATTTCAGCGGGCTAAGATAAATTATTTCGAATTTTAAAGTACGCGCGGCGCTATAATATTTGGTTCGTGTGTTGTCGGGATCCTTTACTTCCGATCGAGTGTTTTCTGACTATGCTCGAAAAGTGTTGCAGAGCCTCTTTAGGTAAGCCTAATTTTTGCTTTTATCTTCATCAAATCAAGCACAAAACTCAGACGCCATCGCCAGCCTAACCTTTATTTGTTCTTCGGTGTAAGTAAAAGCCACGGTCATAATGACCATGTAGTGAATAAATACACAATTTCTGCAAACTAATGTTCTCACCATAATAGAGAAGAAATTTCACTGCTGAACAGTACCGGCAAATTAGAAACAAACTTGTGCAGTCAGCCATATAACTTATGTACACATATGTCAGAGGACAGCATGAAACCCTACACACAAAATAATATGCATATTGATTTTATAGGCATATCATCAACTCATTGCAGAAATACAGTTGGTGTGAAAATGACCGACAGGGCTAAACTACGGCTGTGTGATTTGTGTAAAATTTATATTCAGCAACACACAGCAAGTGAGTGACAACTAGTATTAGTAGTGATGAACATAAAGTTTGTACATTCCTACAATTGTTTCTGATGCACAAGAGATTTTATACATTAGTTCACTAAGATGAATAGAGCTAGAATGTTTCTGAACATATAAGGAGTGAAAACCAAAGTGTAAGGTGCAACAATGCAGGCTTAGAGACTCACAGCAGCAATAACCTCTAGAATAAGTGTCTTCTGCATAGTGCTGGCAGCAGAGTTCTGAAACGCAAACTTCATTACTTCTTTCCTTTCACTGAAGACAAAGCTACTTGGGTAGTGTGGCATAAGGAGGGTAAGGTGCTCGTTATACGGGCTGATGTGATTTATATGTGTAGTCTAAGCAATTGAGCGAAGCAAGCCTAAAGTGGTGGTGACAGGTTCAACCTATTGAAACAGGAACGAGCAGATATCAAGAGTAGTTGCGGCCAGCTGGTTGTCTGTTTCAGCTCAACTAGTGCACAGGTATAAAGCCACAATAACGCAATGATTCACAGCAGATGTGTATGGCAGCAGACCGTCTAGATCTTTTACAGTCCAAACAAAGTTTGGCATTGAGCACGCCAGAATCAAGCTTGCAGTTGTAGCACTCAGTGCAAAATAAAAGGTTCTTTTTTTTTCAAGGGTGTACAGTTTCGCCACACAAACATGCGACAAGTCAGATATGAATAATACTCGTACTTTTGTTTCCGGGGCCAACAGGTCTGGTCCTAATTAGGAGTGTAATTTGCCTAACAAAAAAGTGACCTTTAGCAGCCACGGTTCCAGCAACCAGGTGTTAACGGAACCTATGGCTCGTAGTATTCGTTGTACTAAAAAAATTTATTTCAAATTTCAAACCATGCGTACTACTCCACATGATGTGTCAATAATTCCACGACAGCCGGCAGGGTGTAATTTTTCATCACACCAACGTCTACGCACACAGAGTCATTGTGAGAAGCAACAGATATGTAGACACCGCACTGTTTTAATTGAGACATTTGTAGGTATTTGCAACTCCAGCATTGCAGTGACGAAGTTGTAGAGATAAGGAGTTCCGCAAGAAAAGAAGTGACAAGCCTTCAGGCACAGTCTTGAGACGGCAAGAGTGCAAGGTAATCAGCAAAATAATTCCTCAAACACAATCAATTTATCTTTAGGCTGTTCCGAAGTCATGATGATCCATTTAATGCATATTGAAGATGTTAAAGAAACAAAAAAGTCATTGCTTCGGCTTTCAATAGACATTGCAAAAGTGTTTTCACCGAAGACAATGATCTCTGACGTAATTTTGTATGACAGTTCCTAAAATGCCTAAAATAGAAATTTCTGAATAGGGTATCCTTTAATTCTAGGTTAAAGTTAGTGTTAAAATACACCTAGACTTAACGGATCACCGAACGTCTTTTTGAAACGTGTTTTCGAACTAGAGGATTTTTTTGTGTGCTCAACGAGTCATCAAAAGAAGATGTCTTGCCGGACAACTAGATAACTGCCCAAATCAAGCCTATGAATAATTGTAGTGATAAAAAATCTAATAAATATTACCGTTTCGTATTGTTACGTGGAAAATAACAGTAGTCGGTCCGCAGCCACAACACAGCTCGCTGACAACGTCCACTTCTTTACTCTCAGCCTGAGGCACCTTACTTGGGTATGCCCCACTATGCCCTCTTTCAGTCAGACGAAATCACGTAACACGACCCCCGGCGGCAAAAGCGCCGACCCGGCGAGTTTACGGGGCCACAGCAGGAGCAGTGTGGTAACGCTTGAGCCTTGATACGTGGACGATGTCCCTTGACAGCAGAGCGGAAGAGGTTGATGGATTATCAGGGACAATTTCATATGTAGTGTCGGTCACTCGTCTAAGCACGCGGTATGGGCCCGTGAAACGAGAGAGAAGTTTTTGAGACAGGCCTGCATGTCGCATAGGGGACCAAAGAAGAACGAGGGAGCCTGTTGGAAAGTGTTCGTCGCAATGCCGCTCGTCGTAACGATGCTTCTGCGAGTCTTGGGACGCCAATAACCTGCTGCGGGCAAGCTGACGAGCATGGTCAGCTCGGGTAATAGCGTCGCGTGCATATTCAGAAGTATACTGTGCAGCGGCTGGCAGGAAGGTATCCAACGGCAATGTTGGTTCGCGTCCAAACAGAAGGTAAAATGGCGAGTACCCGGCAGTGTCATGCCGGGAGGAATTGTATGCGAACGTCACGTAGGGTAGTGCAAGGTCTCAATCACGATGATCGGCCGAGACGTATTTTGATAGCATGTCTGTCAAGGTGCGGTTTAAACGTTCTGATTTGTACACTACGGTGTAAGAATACTCCTGGAGGCGGAGTGCCCAGCGGGCGAGACGACCTGTGGGATCTTTGAGGGAGGCGAGCCAGCAGAGAGCGTGGTGGTCGGTAAGAACTATAAATGGTCGGCCGTATAAATAAGGGCGAAATTTCGCGACTGCCCACACCAGCACTAGGCATTCGCGCTCTGTTATGGAATAATTACGCTCCGAGGTGGACAGCAGCCTGCTGGCATAAGCTATCACGCGATGCTGCCCACGTTGTCGCTGAGCCAACACAGCGCCTATTCCGTAACCGCTGGCATCGGTGCGCACTTCCGTCGGTGCCGTAGGGTCGAAGTGAGCCAGCACAGGAGAAGAAGTGAGCCAAGTGGTCAGGTCGGAAAATGCTGCTGCTTGCGAGGGACCCCAGGTAAACGTCTCATCCGGTTTGAGTAAATCTGTTAGGGGCCGAGCGATTTCCGCGAAGTTCTTGATGAACCGCCGAAAATAGGAGCAGAGCCCCACAAAGCTGCGGACATCTTTGGCGGTTTTCGGCACAGGAAAGTCCTTCACAGCTCGAACTTTTTCTGGGTCAGGCTGTACAGCGTAAGCGTCAACAATATGTCCAAGTATTGTAATGCGACGGCGACCAAACCGGCACTTAGATGAATTCAGCTGAAGGCCGGCGAGACGGAATACATCAAGAATTTTTGACAGTCTCTCAAGGTGCGCTTCAAAAGTGGGAGCAAACACAATCACGTCATCCAGATAACAAAGACACGTAGACCACTTGAATCCATGGAGCAGGGAGTCCATCATTCGTTCAAAGGTGGCGGGGGCATTACATAAGCCGAAAGGCATGACTTTGAATTTGTAGAGGCCATCGGGTGTTACAAAAGCCGTCTTCTCTCGGTCCATGGGGTCCACGGCAATCTGCCAATAACCAGAACGAAGATCTATAGACGAAAAGTAGGCGGCACCATGGAGGCAATCAAGGGCGTCATCAATGCGGGGCAGAGGGTATGCGTCTTTCTTGGTGATGTTGTTAAGGTGGCGATAGTCCACACAAAATCGCCACGATCCGTCCTTCTTTTTAACTAATACCACCGGGGATGCCCAGGGACTGGAGGATGGTTCAATAATGTCCTTCGCTAGCATCTTGTTCACCTCCTTCTGAATTATGCTCCGCTCAAAAGCAGACACTCTGTAGGGACGGCGGTGAACAGGGTTGGCATCACCTGTGTGTATGCGATGCTGGACAAAGGACGTCTGCCCAAGAGGTCGCTCACCAAAATCGAAAACATCCTGGTAGGCCTCGAGAAGATGTTGTAGGGCTTCAACTTGCGGAGGTGGAAGATCAGTGGCGATCATGTCTACAATTTGACGGCTGCCCGAATGTGTTGCGAGTGATGTGCGCTGCGGTGAAGCAAGTGTGTCTAAGGCAAGCACTTCAATTTGTGAATCGAGCAACGGACACAGGTGGGCCACAGAAATGCCTTGTGGAAGCACATGATTCATGTAGCCGAAATTGACAAGAGGTAGACAAGTTTTGTTATCTGTGATGCTGAGCACCGTATAGGGCACTGCAACATTGTGCGCAAGGAGTACGTCGGTGAGAGGCGTAGCGTAATAGTCACCGTCGGGCACAGCTGGTGAGCACAGAAAATCGACGTACGTCACAGTTTTCGAGGGCAGGCGAACAAAATCGCTGCATTGTAATCGGCATGTAGGTTGGTACGGGGCGGCACTGATTTGTGGTAGTTCAAGGCGGAGCACACCAGTGGAGCAATCAATCAGAGCAGAATTGGCGGCAAGAAAATCGAGGCCTAGTATGAGGTCGTGGGGACATGTTTCAAGCACGGTAAAAAGGACGACCACTTGATGACCGGCTACGGTAAGTTGAGCTGTGCACATACCGACGACAGGGACTTTTGCACCATCTGCAACTTGGACGACACTGGTCAAGGGCGGCGTGAGGACCTTCTTCATGTGACGACGAAAACGCGAACTCATAATACAGATGTGAGCGCCCGTATCTATCAAAGCTTCAACAGGTGTACCATCAACATATACTTCTAGGGTGTTCCGGTTCAAACGTAAGGGCAACAGAGGATTTTTGGGTAAGGTCGACAGGGCAGCTTCACCTCCAGAAGCTGCACAGCCTAGTTTTCCGGGGACGCGCGGCGGTTGAACGATGGCGAGGGAGAGCGGCGACGCGTGTTTGAACGAGAAGGGCGGCTTTGAGGCGGTGGCGACGACGGGGCAGGGTGGCCGTAGTCCTCAGGGGCAGTAAATGCTGTAGACTGAGTGCGGGTCGGATAACGGTGGTTTGGTGGACGGAATGAGCTACTGTAAGCGGGGTACGAGCCAGAAGACATAGATGGCCATTGACTGGGGCAGTAACGAGCGATGTGTCCTGCGCGACCACAGCGGAAGCAGATTGGCTTATCATCAGCTGTTCGCCATTCAGACGGGTTCCTGGTTTGAATAGAGTACGGACGGCGACGTCTCATGTCCACAGAAGCTATCGAGGGACCAGTATTATCCAGTGTGGATGCAGTGGACAGGATACCAAGGTTTGCGAATTCCTGGCGGACAACAGACTGGATAAAGGCGACAGCTGGCGTTGAGGCGTCGGGCAACGTCGGTAGTTTGTTGGCAGCCGGGTAAGCGGCCTCGAGTTCACGTCGGACGATGCGCGTCACGTCTTCGGTTGTAGACGGATGACAAGGAGTGGCTTCGCAAGACGACGTTAACGCGGTGTTGGGTAGGCGCTGAAACTGCTGCAAAATGCGTCGACTCTTCGCCTGCTCGAGACGGCGGCACTCTTTGATCACGGCGTCCATGGTACGTTACGTTGGTGAATACAAGCAGACTGAACGCATCGTCGGCGATTCCTTTTAACACGTGCGAAATCTTGTCGGCCTCAGTCATGTTGGGATCGGCCCTTTGACACAACGCTAAGATGTCTTGAATATAAGTCAAGTAGGGCTCAGTGGACGTCTGTGTACGGACAGCCAATTGCTTTCGGGCATCAAGTTGTTGACCAAACGGGTTGCCAAAAAGGTCGCGGAGCTGTTGTTTAAACATTTCCCAGCTCGTGATTTCGTGCTCGTGGGTCTCAAACCAGGTGCGAGGGGTCTTGTCAAGATAGAAAATGACATTCGCAAGCATAACGGTTGGGTCCCAGCCATATTGCTTGCTCATACGCTCGTACATGCTAAGCCACTTGTCCACATTCACGTTGTCCTCTCCAGTAAAAGTACCGGGATCACGGGGTTGCGTTAGAGCGACGTACCGGGTTGCTGTCGTTGCTGAGGTAGGTGGCGAAGCCGTATCTTCACCCGGAGCCATGGTAGCAGACTTAAGGAGGCGTCCACTGCGTAGCTCCGTTGTCAGAAGAGTACCCAGCACCTCCACCAAAATGTTACGTGGAAAATAACAGTAGTCGGTCCGCAGCCACAACACAGCTCGCTGACAACGTCCACTTCTTTACTCTTAGTCTGAGGCACCTTACTTGGGTATGCCCCACTATGCCCTCTTTCAGTCAGACGAAATCACGTAACAGTATTATTAACCCCAGCAGCAGGCAATATTCTGGGTCATATGGATCATAAGCACAGGTTAATTATTTTTATTCATGTAAAACACTAACAAATCTTAACATTGTTTTCAACGAGAATATTCTACTGTTACACACTTAGTTTTCACACCGATGATTTTCGCTCCAGCTTCAAGCAAAAGTAAACAGATGTATGAAACATTGTGAACATAAAAAGCATTCTAAGGAGTGTTGCACAGAAAATTCAATCATAAATAAGCTTTGAGCTTCAATCGCTGTGACTTTCTTTCATATATTTGAACCAGTTAGCCAGACATATTTTTGCAATTATATATATATATATATATATATATATATATATATATAAATATATATATGTCATCCCTAGCTTCAGCACATATGTCATCCCTAGCTTCAGGGTCAATAAAGGGAGGGAGTACAATAGTAAGTACAACCAGAAATCCAAAACAACTGGCACTGAAATAGCAATGCACACAAGAAACCAATATTGGCAGTAGTTCAGTTCATCCATGACCAAGATAAGCATCAACTTCTCTATCAAAAGATTCCACATCGGTAATAATAACAACATGTAGGGGTAAACGATTCCATTGTTCAATAGCATCCGGAAAAAATGACCACCGAAAAAAATGTCAGTGCGAGCGTAGAATGGTTTAATTGGGGGCATCAAGGTTCAATCGAGCGCTACATTTTCCGGGAAAGCGTATGTAATCGCCTTTAGGTATTTTTAATATACCTTCCATTATACAATTATAACGTTTTAAGTTTTTGTTTTTGTCTTCGAATTTCTAGTGGCTCTAAACTGCATGAATTGAGCATGTCAGTTTATATATATAGGAAAAGTAGAGTACGACGCACGTTGAGTTTGGGCGGTATATTCTGACTGACGTTTCAGCTGGTGGACCAGCCTTTGTCAAAGTAACAAGTACATGTCAACGCGCTTGCTTATAAATACGATTCACATGGGATAATAAACATCGGCGACGTATATCAGTGATTAGACAATTCATAGCGTGAAGTGTTCATGAAGGTACAGTTAGATATCATGCTAAAACATAAATAAATATATATACATATATAAAAATGTGGAACACCAAAGAGTCATACGAAGAAGTGATGTCTGCTCTTAGGTGTTCTACATTTCGACAACAGTTTGAGGACGAGGGAAATGAAGTGGCACGACAGAGGACTCTTAATGAACTGGTGAGCCCATTTCAGTGTTCTGGAATTATGTAAATGCAATGAAGGTACTTTGTATTACGATAATAGCAGGGACATACTTAAAAGCCTAAATAATCTATATTACAACTAATGAGGTGGCGCGCTAATATTATTACTGTGGCAACATGAAAATACAGCTGAACCTTCATTATTTATGTTATTTTTGAGCTGGCATTTTTCATAGGTAAATGTATTTGTAAATAGCACGTGTATATTCATAATTCTTGAATACTTCCAAACAAGAAATACAGGACTTTAAAACCCGACTTTTAGAAAGGAGGGGCGCTCATTGTATTTCATGCGAAAGGTAAATTTCTCGAACTTCAGTTTGATGATAGTAAATAATATCGGTCTAATATTACCCATCTTTTAACTGAAGCTTTTTATTTGCCGCGAATATACACTTGCCTGTGGTAAGCATTCGCATTGGTAGACCGAGCATAAAGCACTATCCTGTCCAGGTGACTCAGAGATGGCAATTGTGCACATGAAGCTACGAGAAACAGCTTATCAACAAGTACTGGGAGAACAAATAAAGAAAATAGAAACAGACAAATCAAGCAAATAACAAAGAGACGATCAAAGACACCTGCACTAATATTCCTTCGGTAAGGAAGCCAACCACTGTAGAAGGGTGTCTTGAAGGGCCAGTTGTTACATCATACTGAGGGGAAACTGCGCAAAAACTGGACGAAGAATAAACTTCTTGTGGTGTTATTTTGTCATCCTCATATTTTTTGTGCCACAATGACGTCATAATGAATCAGTACGAACTCTCTCGCCTCTTTGTTTTGCTTGAAAATGATTGGAGACACAAGAACGCTTGTGTATTCACATGATAGCGCTAGAAAGCTCGTGTCGCAGAAATTCCGCCGTCGGCGTCGGCGTCGGCAACCTTGGTTGGGAGCGAAAAATTGATATGTGTGGTTTAACGTCCTAAAACCACCATATGGTTATGAGAGACGCCGTTAGAGGGCTCCGAAAATTTCGACCACGAGGGGTTCTTCAACGTGCACCAAAATCCTAGCACAAGGGCCTACAGCTATTCCGCCTACATCGGAAATGCATCCGCCGCAACTGCGATTTCATCCCGCGACCTGCGGGTCAGCAGCCGAGTACTTTAGCCACTAGAACACAGTGGCGAGGCGTGAGCGAAAAATTAAGCAAATAAAAGAAAGAATAAAATTTTCGACCCCACTGAGCATCGAACCTGGTCCGTTCACGTGGCAAGCAGATGTCCTACAACGAACCTACAATGTTTTTTTTCTTTATTACACGAACCATCATTGTTACTTGCGGGTACTTCGGAGAAAAAAACGCTACATAAATGTCAGAAAGTGAAGGAGTCTCCTTAACGCATTTAGTTTGACAGGTGTCACGACAAGGCGAACTTGGAAGGCCATCAAACTACGTAGAAAAAGACCGGCATAATGCAGCCATCGCCCCTAAAAACACACAGGAATTTTCAAACAGCTTTAAATTGGACAACTAGGTTCATCTAGCGGAAAACATATCATGCCTTTCCAGAGGCGTTGATCAAGCAAACAGCAAATGCTAGATAATGTGCTGCCATCTGTGAGGCATTGTGAGACTCCTTATGTCCTCCTCATGGCTGCTATGAGGAGAACATGAAAGAGTCATAAAGGGCATGTCCTCCTGCATGGCAAGCGAGTGGGGTAAATCTTGAAGGCTGTACGACTCTTTCTTCAAAATCAAAATCTGTGTGTACCATTCGCGCATGCGCCCTGGTACAAACTACGGTGTGTATGTGTGTGTGTATGTGGTTGTGTGTAAAAACATATTAAAAAAGCATGCACTTAGCGGTTGCTGGCGCACTACGAAAGAGATTGCGCTATCGTGTTCAACTCTCAAAGGTGAAGCTTAAGGGTCCCCCAATTTTTCTTATCAATCTTACTTCGTCCCGTTTTTCACTGTTTCCCCCCAGTACAAGCCACTGTGTTACTTTGGCAGCAGTTGCAGATAAAACACACAACCTTCCGCTGTAATTTTGTATAAATAACTCTAATGATTTTTCGAAACCCCTTGTAAATGACTGTTGCGTCGTAAATAGGATATCTTAACGCGGTACCGTTACAGCACATATTCATGGAAGCGCATTTGCCTCAACATTGAAAAGTTATCACTGAATTTATTTTCACATCTTTACTGCACCGTTAAACTGGGCTAAGCCACTTCTAAACGCTGAACTCTGTTTGTATCTGCGGGCAAATCGGAGTTTCTCTATTTGATGGGGAAACTTGTAAAATCTATTCTTTAGAATTTCAACTACATTAAAATTGTGCAAACAAGCTCATAATATTGGTTTCGAACAGCGACAAATGAGATTCATGATGTAGGCAACATTCAGCACATACAACGATCATGTTTACGTGTAGTGTGGTCCCATCGGTTCTGCGAAAACGGTGTTCTAATAATTCTAACTATGTTCGGTTGCCGAAAACGCTGCTAACACAGCATCTATCTGGGGAACACCACCAGAACAGACTGTAGAGGTGAAGTCGAAATCTTTTGAAAACCCTGTGAAGTCCTTGCTGGAGGCGCCCAATGATATCAACTCGGAATCATAAAAAATTGCTAGTGCAGACCAGAGCATAGGAGTGTTCCTATATATGTATACATATATATATATATATATATATATATATATATATATATATATATATATATATCAGAAATGAAGCAATAGTATCAACCGGTGTGATATAACATAGCGAAACAACTTTCTGATTGAGATAAATGTCACTTTTAAATTCTCTCGGTTAAGTTAAATAACCTGAGGTTCAATAACCCGCCCTTAGCTGTAGGTATAGTCCCTTGAAATATGTAATGGAACGGTGCGTTGACATTAAGGTTCTAATAGAAAGAATAAACCAGCGAAAACCCACAAGGAAACAGCGAAAAGAACAACCACGTAGGACAAGCATAGAACTTACGACTGGATGTTTTTCGCTGTCTTCATGTGGGTTTTAGCTGTTTCTTTTTTTTCTTTTACTATGAAGCAACTTGCCCAGAACGCTGCGTTACTGACAATCAGGTTCTGTAGCGCCAGGCCACTGGCCGAGTACAAGTGCTCGAAAGACTAGTACTGAAATGTTTAAGTATGTGTGGCAAATAAATACGCCGTGCTCATGTCAGGTCAGTACAAGTAAGCAATAAATAAACATAAACTTCTTGTTCTGGTTCGTACTGCTAGTCATACATGTATGCTGTAACATTCCACTAAAATCACAGTGCGGCAGCGTGTGTCGTGTATTAGGCAGATGTATTTCCAATTAGCAATATACAGGTTACCGGCAACGCTGTTTTGTTAGTAGGAACACGTGGATGATTGGGCCATGCTTCAAGTCAAAAGTGAAGGTTTGGCACAGTCTGGCTAGTTGAGATAGAAACTGAAGGAACAAGAAAACTAAAAAAATCTATTTCTCGAAAAATACCGACGTTTCAAACACCGGGCGTGCTTCTTTTTCAAGCGTGAGAAGGCCTGAGATCCGCCACCCTTATACATTGTTCATTGCCGTACGTCGGAGGCTCGCTGTGACTCGTCTCAAGCCTTCTCTGTATAGAGAAGGCGATTTCCCTGTGAAGTAGTTTAATGTTCCCTGATGTCTGCTGAACGTGCGAGGATGTAAGGTGGACTCGCCGGCGAGGGTTTCATCATTCTCCAGAATCGGAGGAGGTGGTAATGCCGCTCGTAGTGTTCTGCTACTGCACTCGGTTCGATGTTCAGTTGACAGAGGTTGTTCTCGTGGTGCCACATCACTTCGTGAAAGTTATTTGTATTCCCCAACGTATGAAGCGTGGCAGTCGCCGCACAATATGTTGTGCATGACACCTTGAGCATCTTCGACGCCGTGAGCATCTGGACGACTTGAACATTAAATGGACTATTTCTTCGTTGGTGTTGGCGATGTAAGGGATGGACACGTGGCATCGTTGCGGCCAACCTAAACCCAAAAGTATTTCGGTACGAGTTTGTTTCTTTCAATTCTTTAAAAACGACACATTTTTTCGCATTAGGCAGCGTGTATTCGAAACAAGTAGGGCTGAAACGGCTGATGTTACGGCGCACAAAACAAGCGATAATTTCAAGTCGGACGCTGTATTCTGCCTGCAGAAGGTTTTTATTTCCAACTACTCGTGCTGACCGTCAGCAGTGACCACAAAAAAACCATCACGGAAGCCTATACGGCTTCCATCGTCGAACGCGCGGCACCAAGCACTCGGCCCAAATGTTGACAATAACACTTTTTAATATTTAAAGCTTTATTATACTAATTCTGGAATGCAATCACTTGTGTATACGTCCCGTACCGGTAGACCAGCAGCGTACTCATTGAACTTCTCCATACAACAGGTTGGAACATTATTGAAGTCGCTTACCCATAGTTCGTAACCTGAAATAGAATGCAAGTTAATTAGTGTCACACAATACGACAAACAAGTTTTTTGTAAGCCCAAAACCAATTCCTACAAGACAAGGTGCAACAATGCATTGTTAAGAAACAGCTAAAAAGATATTATTGGTAATGGTGACACTTGGCTCTAAATTTTCAGTTGTTCATAATTTTTAGCAAACATGGAGAAAAAAATATAATACGCATCTCTCGTCATTTATTAGATAAGAATATAATGCGCAATGTGTATAGCAGAACAATATATATTTGAAAGCCTACAAGCTCTCATAACCAAAACAATGCTTGCGATCTTACAAATCTAGCGTTACACTAACGTGGTACGCACATAGAACACTGTGTCTGACGTGTTCTCAGTGCATGATGGAATTAGTTCCATCGGCTATATTAGCTATGAGTGTTTTAGCATTTTCAAAGGCTCTAATCTCAGCTGATGCTTCTTAATCATACTGAGGTTCTGTTCATCATCAAAATTTTTGTGTCACCTGTTGGTAATTCTATGTCCTTGAAGTCTGAGTGTCAGCGAGTGAAGCAGGCACAATAAATGTTGGGCGTTAATTATATAGAGATATGCTTCTTATATATACTAACTTCCCGGTTTTAACACCATAGAGACAAACTCATCAATACTAACTTATTATTTGTGTATAAAAATTACAGTGTTTACAAAGAATAGCCGGTCAAATACATTTTTTTCAACTACTTAGCACTACTGATTATGCTTTTTTTAGATTCACAGAATAAATTGCAGTAATATTATGTCCCTGTAAATAAAAATTGGACTATGCTTTTAGTGGCCTAGGCTAACTGTACGATTCAGCAAAAGAAGCATCTTTGTATACACCGCTAGTGTTTCTTACAGTGATGTTTCAGAAAACGTCCAGAGAGTGAATGAGGAACAGCACTAAAAAACAGCATTTATATATGAGCCACTCACGCAGCTCATGTTACGTTTTCTAGTAAAGGTCAACAATTTTAGCTCTAGAAACATTTGTTTGCATGTCATCGAGGATGCGATTCTACGAATAAAGATTAGACAAAGCTTCGTATAACACAAAAAGAGTGACGTGAACTATTCTGCAAGTGCACTTCTTTTAAATGCCATCACCAACGCGTGCAGGAAAATATAAATATTAATTTCATCTATCCAACTCGTGTACTATTCATCTATTCATCTATCCAACTCGTGTACAGTGCCCTATATTAGAAAAACAGAAAATAAGATAAAAGATCGTTATCTAGTAACTCATTTTTTGAAGCGCATGAATTGAGTACTTCAGGAAAACTGC
The DNA here is from genome assembly GCA_013436015.1 of Rhipicephalus annulatus. Lineage (NCBI taxonomy): Eukaryota > Metazoa > Arthropoda > Arachnida > Ixodida > Ixodidae > Rhipicephalus > Rhipicephalus annulatus. The sequence continues at coordinate 488,764 of WOVY01011062.1, read as the reverse complement.
TCAATACCTTCCAAAGAGCGCTGTGTTGCAAGTTCTGATAGAAATGGAAGTCCCTAAAATTACGTACCTCCGTCAGTTCCGTCTGCGCCAAGATGGTAGGCCACATAGCAATTGTCGTCAGAGAATGCGAGGACATGTGTCAAGTTTTGTCCACCTACAAGCGAACATTAAAATTAAGGCATAACAATTTTAAAGTTTTTAGGAGAAGAGGCATACAATATCGTGAGGGTTTGTAATCGAGCCAATTCATCTTATGGAACTTCAATGGCTCCGTGCTGCCACCTTGAAAACGCGCGTCCGATTCTTTACCAACTGAAGCAAACTTGTAGTGGATTACACATTTACATGACTATGTATCTCTTTTGTGAATTTCTCGAAGTGCTAACCAGCGTCACTCTAATCAATTACGGCGAGTGCGCAGCGCTCTTATTGTCGCTGGCTGGCGTCAAGTTGCACGTAATAATATCAAGAGCTGGAAACCAAGCGATAATGTATATAAATCAGCTTTGATCGTCTACTTGTGGTCCGGAGACCCTCGCTATCACTGTTCAAAACACTCATGGTTTCACAACACACAGAAATGGTCGGTAAAAAGGTGTTAACTTCCTGTTTTTCTGTATTTCATCAAGAGAAAAGGAGGATATCGAACAAGAAAAAAATTTTTGGTCCCGTATCTGAATGTTTCACTGCCAATCTCGTCGAAAGAAGATAGTCTTGTGTGTGGAGAGATTGAAAAAAAACGTTTATTTGATGTTCTGTGAGAAAAAATTGCTGAATTGTATTTTGGAATCGCTGCGTTAGAGAGTCTCCATTGGTGCAGTGAAGGCGAACGAGCACATAAAGGATGACTTCATGAATTGATGTATCCGGCTGTTACCTTTAGAGCAGGTGGTGGCTCACGCCCCCTAGCCAAGACACTTAAGTACTATCACTGTGTGTTTAGGGAAGGAATTTCACTCGCGCCTCGATTGTGGCCACCAATCAGTTAGCGTCCTCCTGTTTTTTGCAACCGTGTAAAGTCTATTTTGCCTTCACTGTCCCTAACCCCAATGCTTTGAAAAATTTGGCGCAATTTTCTTCTACTATAGGGTGGAGCCATTCAAAGAACATTATCGAATGTTCAGCCATTTCCTACTCCTCTCCACCAGCACTACATATCGTGTCTGTGTCTTCGTATTTTGCTCGGTACGCCTTGGTCCACAATATTCCCGTTCATGCTACGAAGAGTAAATAACTACCCGAAAATTATTGCAGATCTTTTTTCTGGTTAGTTTTTGCTTAAAAGTTCGGCAGGTCTCTAGTGATAATTTCGTGAGCATTCCCGTATTCCACATGTCTCTCTCTGTTTCCTTCACCTTCTTCTTAACCGATGTTTCATTTTGACTTGAGATTCTGCGGGTGTCTAAATACTTGCGTGACAATTTTTGAGTTCATTTCTTCCACTTAGCATCGACATTCTCCATGTACAAGTAACTAAAGACATTCCTAGCCCAACGCTCCTCTCCCATTTTTCTCAATCACTCATTAAAATCTCTCTTGCTGCTAGCTTTCCTGCATTAAAACGATGTCCATCCCATGTCTCCCTGTACCCCCTGGTTTGTAATATTTCCGTGAGCTCCCAAAACAAGTCTACCTAGGTCACGTTGTTAAATTTCCAAGCTTGCATGAACTTCTGAGTTTATGCACAAGACCGAACGTCCAATCCGGGACCATGACACCTTTCGAAATCTCTCTCACAACGTCATACTTAATGTAGTTCCACAGTGCCCTATTTTTCATTACAGCTGCATTCCTCATGCCTTTAGTAATTACGTACTTTTCGTGCTCCCTTAGATACACAGCCCCGTCATTTATCCATATGCCGAAGTACTTGTATTTATCCACCATTTCTAGCCTGACTTCCTGTATGTTATGCTCACGGCCCTTGTTATCATCAAAATCATGATAGTTAACTTTTCCCTGCTGAACTTCACATTTAACATATCTCCCTCAAAAGCACAGATGTCTATCAATCTTTACAAGTCTTTTTTGTTGTCGGCTACTAATACTACAATATCTGCATGCATCAATGCTGGTAATGACTGTTCAATGTGTTTTCCTTGCTTGACAAAAGAGAGGGTGAATCCGAGTCGACTCCCCTCTAATTTGGCTTCAAGTGCCTGGAGATACAGCTTAAATAACAATGGTGACAGGGGACATCTCTGTCGAAGCCCGCGTTGTATCTCTATAGGTTCAGATACCTGTTGTTCCTATTTGATAACTACCTTGTTACTTTTATAGATAACCTTTAGAACATTACTAAATCCATCTTCCACATCTAGTGTGTCCAGTATTCTACACAAGTCTTCTTTGATCACACTTTCATATGTTCCCTTGAAATCTAGAAATGTTAGCCATAGGAATATCTGTACTTTTTTCGCTATATCAATACACGGCATCAATGAAACAGATTGTACTCCAACCTCCTTCATTTACGGAACCCAGTTTGTAGTTCTGCCAGCACTCTCTCATTCTCCACCCATGTCTGTAGTATTTCTTTACTATCTGCATCACCAAGCTGCAAACTACTAATGTCACTGCTATAGGACGGTAGTTGTTTCTATCGGCTTTGTTCCCATTTCCTTTATAGATCATGCTCATCCTGCTTATTTTCCACCCATTGGGAGCTTCAGCATTCACTATTGCTTTGTTCGCTGCCTCTCTTAATGTTTGGTTAGAGTTTGGTCCTAGTTTCTTTATTAGCATGATTGGGATGCCGGCAGGGTCTTTTGATGTACTCTTAGGAACTCTTTTCTCGGCCCTTTCACACTCTCTTTGTTCCAGTGGCGCCACTGAGGTAATTGGTCTATCTTCATCTGGTAGGATGCATGTAGTGCTTTTGGTGTTTAAATCTTCCGTCATCATTGTTTTTATATATTCCATTGCCTAATCCCCTTTTAGTCTGACCCCTTGAACTGTAGTTATAAACCTGTTTCATGCTTATCTTATTCCTCGGAGGCTAGAGATGGTTTAAAAACTTTGCAGCTGCCTTTCTGTCCTTTTTGTTTACTTCTTCCATCCATTGGGCCCCCTTTCTTCTAATCTTTTCACTAATCAAATTGAACGCTTCCCTTCTGCATCTCAAAAAGTTATCCCATTTTCTTTTGACATCATCCTCTGGTTCAGCCCCCTCTTTAGCATACCTTCGTTTCCTGGAGGCTTCCTGACGTCTTACTATGGCTCCCTTAAATTCTTCATTTCACCAGCTCTTGAGTTTGTGTCTGCTTTTCTCTGTTAATTTGACTCGTACTTTAGCAAGCTCTAACTCAAACAATCTAGTTAGATTTGTGTACATCCACTTTGTTTTAGTATCCTCGGTGCTTATTTTCACAATCTCTTTAGTTGCTATTTCTTTTTGCCTTTCTGAGTAAGTATTATCATGTGGTTGCTCGTAATGTGGCCTTTCGAATACCATTTTTCTTCCGAAAGTAAGCTTGGTACGTTTGTGATCAACACCTGAGCTTCTAGACCCAAATTCATTTAGGTTCATCACCCTTAGCCGATCGTACATCCTATGTGACATCATTGCGTAATCTATAAACGACTGCAGCCTTCCCACCTCCCATTTTATCTACCCTCCGCATTCCTCAGTGCTCTTGCAAATATTTAAATCATGCTTTTCACACATATTCATTAGCATTCTGCCTGTTGGGTCAGTATATCCATCCATATCTTCTATGGGGGCATTCATATCTCCTAATATATTTACCTCACACTTTTCTCCTAGTTGATCAATGTCATTTCTTATGCACTACATCATTTCTTGATTTTACTTTCTAGCTTTTGCCCCGGTCCACAAGTATACAAAACCCAGGAGCGTCATTTGCCCTGCCACTTTTCCTTTTAGACATAAATTTTCCTTGCACTCCTGCTTGACCCTTTGCCAGTCTGTACATTTATGAATTAATGCCCCAATACCACCCTCCTTTCTGCTGTCATCTGTTGTAATACAATCATTCCACGTGTAGTCCGATTATCAGGAGGTTGTTCCACGTCTCTAAAATGTGTTTCTACAAACCATTTACCATCGGCCTGTCCTCTCTTAGCTGTTCTTCTATCTCTTCCCACTTTAGCCTATTCCTGCCACCTTGCATGTTAATACACCCTACGTCTGAATGGGCTTGGGCCTCGTGGCTAAGTCGATTTCTGCCCCGGACTCTACCTGTCTTGGTTATTTGTGCCACATGGGAATCGTGTCTCTCTATACCACCTGCCAAAGAGTTACCTTGGTTGTGTTCCTCGTCACTAGCTATCCTGCACCCCGAATAGCCCGCGTGTCCCCCGAAAAAGCTACTGCGCGTCCTGCAAGTCGCCAAGCCACCTTTTGACCTAGCCTCCTAACGAATCGACTTCTGTCTCGTTGAAAACTACCCCACCTCAGCATCTTCCTGTATATTTCCACCACCTCAAAACCTTTCTCTCGACTCATCCGCTATATCACTTCGTTTGTGTTGACAACCGCTTTTTGCAGGTTGCCGTCACGCACCGGTACCTCCGGTATTGTGCATATTTCACCTCTACCTGAGGAGAAATGGCGCGCATGTCATGGACCCCTTTCGCCAGTTTGGTCGCTAGTACTGCCATATTTTCATTTAGGACATCGTTTAAACCCTCTGAGTTAATCACCCTCTGCATTAATGACTGCAAATGACATTCAGCCATTTGCTTCGCGCAAACTCAAACAACGGCTTGATTTCGTTTTTTACTACTTAACAATAAACTCGCCATTGATCCATCACCGTATCCTACTTTCCCATCAAGTAGGCAGACCCGACATCACCATCCCAATTTGCTTACCCCATTATTCGCGAGAACTGATGTCTTTATGTATTTTATTCTTTCCATGGGCAGTGTCTGATCGGAACAATTTATGTGGTCCCCATTCATTGTGAAATTAGTAGAGTGAATTGCTCCAACGTTGGTGAATCTCTAAGCAACTTTCATGCCTTATTTTATTTTTGTGCGCATCACGGCACTCAATAGTTCTCTATGGGACTCGTCGTTTGCCTGATGGTCCGCATATTCGGGGTATAGATTTTATTGCAGCAATACTCAAAAATACTGTCAAGTAGCTCAGGCAGCTTTTATGATGAATACCCCCGTGTCAGTCCAAGTTAAGAGAGTCATTTGTTTTAAACTGTTTCCAATGGGCTTAATCAGTGCGCCATTTGGGAACTTGTGGAAGACATGCATTTGATATTATTGTGCAGAGAACTATAGAAAAATGGCCACTACCGTATGCATTATTGATGACTTCCCATTCAAATAGAAGTAGGAGTGATGGAGATGTTATGCTGATGTCTATCGACGAGTAGGCATTGTTAAGGACATTGTAATATGTTCGCTTTTTTGCGATTCAGGAGGCACATGCCGGAAGAAAAAAGAAACTGTTCAAACAGGTGACATATTGAACGTTCACTCAGTGTGTACTATTACCTCTCATGATGTTCTCGAGCTGAACAATCACACAACTCTTAATAAAATGGCAGTAAAAATGAGAGGAAGTATTTGTGCACTAGCACTGTTTTCAAATAAGAGCTAAAATATGCATTTTGACATAAAAATAATAGCTTGCATATAGGTGTCTTCTACCAGCTGTATCTATTGTGAAAATAACCATCAGCAGTTAGAGGCAAACAGTACTTCTAAAAAAGCGCATAATTTGATTTTTAGGGGCCAAGCTTCTCAAGACATCAGTATGCCCAGCCCTTGTATGCCCTTGTATAAATTTACATCACCACCTACAGTTCAACCTTTGCCAACTGCCCACTACTTCATCCTTGCAAACATTACCCTACACCCCACCACCAATCCACCACTTCACCGACCATATATCACATACTATAGAGAAGTAGCCAGTAGGAAATGTCAGATGTTCGTGCACATGTATATAGGTGCGCGTCCAAGAATCATAGATTGTCCCTCTCGATCAATCTCTTGTTTGTACGTGACCGCCTATAGTTCACCTTTGCAAACTGCCCACTACTACGTCCTTGAAAACACCCCCCTGCGCCTCATCACATATCCACCCAGTTACCCACCATAAAGCCGTTATAATGAAGGGAGGACGTAAGCGATGTATAGCAAGCACTTACAAATAATAATTTTTAGTATCAATAGTTGCAGTGTTGGTCATGGTGTTTGATGATGTAGTGGGCACTCATCGCGAATGATTCACGCACGGTATATTGATAAAATTCTCCAGCGCTCCGCCCCACTTATCATCAAACATTCCGTGGATATTCTGTGATTCTTGACAAGGCAACATACGTCGATGGGCGTGCCGAGACACTCATTTCAGATGAAAAAATGAATAAAATTAGCTCGTCGTTTCTTAATAGCTTCGCACAGGCACAGTGCAAGTAGGCATTACTTCTGGAGAACAGCAGTGTTCTTACAGCTTGAACTGACCTAGTTTTCTAACCTACACAGAATGCACGTTTAACATATTCAAGCTTTATCTAGACAATAGTGCTTTGGTTCTATATTATACCTTGCACATATTAAAATGGATGGCACTAGTAGGAAACTGCTGGCGGTTGGCATAGCAGTAAAGAGCTTAGTAACGTAGCGTTTTGGGCGTATTTCTATGTCAGTGCAGTTTTATACAGAAGTTGCTGAAACACATCAAAAAGTTCCCGAAATTATATGCTACGACTTACATGTACGCAAAGATGGCAGAACTTGCAAAGTGATCTCAAAACTAATTGTTGAAAGTAGGGTTGCCTATATATCTGGTTCCCTGTTATCTAAATAAACATTATTACAAGACAGCGCCTGTGTGCGTCCCATCTTTCTCTGTTCGAATGTTGTCATGCGCTATAAAGCTTCAGCAGTTTTGAGGTCACTCAAATAGTAAAAGTAGAGTAGGCCTTACACCAACACTTACCCTCCGTTTCATATGTGATGGCGTTTTCTTTACTGTAACCGTACATCTTAACAGCAGTTGCTTTTTCATAGGAACCTTAGCTGAAAGTTTTGTCAAAGAAGATTGAAGGTGTAACTTTAACCTCAGGTAACAAGCAACATTTATTGATGAACACAATATCATAAAATGCTTCTTTTAAAACGATATACTCTAATCAACCCTATTGAAACAATCAACCAGTCTACCACAGGATAGTTTTCCTTCACAAAGCAAGGAACGAAATGTTAAGCCCTGGGTATTCACGAGAACTTATAAATTATATGATGCGTCGATTTTGCAGACTGCTGACGTCGCAGTGCAAATCGCTGTATACAGGTTGTGCTTTTCTCATAAGCACCGTACCAAGGTTTACCGGTCTCTGCCACTCTACACTTGGAGTGCTATTTCAAGAAAGCCGACTGCTCTATCACCATAATTCTAGATTACTACGCAGGGTCACTCTGTGAACAAGGTTCGAGGCAAGTCCTTAGAAAATAGGATTATCACAATGCATTCTAATGAACAAATGAGACAGAACTTAAATATACCGCGACCACTCAAGTTTACACCTCAAAGCTTCACTCAGATGTGCCATCAATTCGGGGCTGTGAGTGTACACGGGAGGGCCTTTTTTATGTTAAAAGCATTCGCAATACTCAGATGAGTCCTTTTATTTCTACGTTATCAAAGCTTGTGCTCACATTCTAACTAAAAATGCCCGCAATGCATTATTTGCGAAAAGCTGATCTTGCTCGACATTGCTACCCTGATTGCAGTGGCATACTTTCAGAGCAAATACCACATACCTCTCAGTGATGCACATTGAAAGGAGCGAAGGAAGTGTGAAAAGTTGTCAACTCCTATGAAGCGTCGAGATCTTTCGTGTTATAGCTGCCAACAAACGAGCGCAGTACTAGAGGCATCATTTCATTCCGCCCTCTGACCATTACTTTTTATTCGATTGTGCAGATGTAGGTTTCAATGAAAACACCTTTGCAAGAACATGACAGATAACCATAATCTGTATCAAAATTATACAGAACAGCTCCAGACTGCACTTGGGGAGTCATCGCATAAATGGTAATAATATGACTTAATTGCACATTTTATTTCTGACTCGTATTTGATTTCACAAAAATGCACTAACGTTTTCATGTGCTATTCAACAATATGCTGATATTTCTCCTGAGCGTCTTTGAAAATAAGGTTTTGTGCTCTTGTTTTCTCTATAAAGAGATCAGAAAGCCCTGACTTATAAATTCTGGCTGCCTCTTCAAAATACAGGGCGATGGACTCCTAAGATTGGTTTTAGATCAAAAGACTAATTGGAGTGTGCCTCCTCTTCGTGCGCCATCAGCAGAGGAACGAAACACAGTTACATATGTTCGTTATCAATTGTTCAGACACCCGACTTTGTTCTCAGTAGAAGCTTCTGCGAGCTTTAGAACAAGTAGACAATGCCTAACGCATTTTAAAATACTCTCTAATGCATCTAAGCAATACAGGTAGACCTTCCTATCTGTATATATGCTGTGGTATCTAAACTTCGCTTGCAGTAAACATCTTCGTAAAGTAAAGAACACATACAATGACTCATTGTTCTACACTATAGTCCTCTATCGTTACACCTCCCTTTCTTTCCCCCAGTTGGATCATTAACTTCATGAGCAGTGGCAGGCTAGAAAACCGATTTCCGACTGATAGCGCCTTCATTCAAAAAATATCTTCTTTTTGGACCACATCAGCACACTTTAGAGCAACCAATGAAGTGATTATGAAGCTCGCTCATACTCGATTTTGTCGGCAGAATAATAGTAACTGCAAAATATTTTGAGTGTAAATATCAAAACAAATTCTACATGGGCACTAACAGTACTTTTTGCTTGAATTCTGTACATATTGTTCTAAACTTCAATTTTTTTGCTAAATCATTCTCATTATCCAAGTACCACATTCTCTGCCATAGCAACCACGAAGTAAAGAATATATTTTCCGACGAGTAGAATAATGAACACCGGGGTTGGTGGTGTTCAATAAAGTAAGGACAGCCTGGGGTCAACTGGGTAGCTCGAGTGCTCGCATGCAACTTGGATATGCTTTATCTTTTCTCTTGGATAACATTTGCTTTCAGTGTTGGTCTTCATGAACCTATATTCTCAATTTGATTGGCGGTTTGCATGACTGACAGGTGATGCGTTATATTACCAGCGAAAAACAAATTTCAATCCTACAGCGATGCCGAAAGAAAACAGACATTCGCATAGTGCTAAGCAAATGCATATGGAAGTTGCATGCAGCGTCAACGACGTCTACCGACGCGACCCTCTGCTGACCAACAGCCAAGCCTTTCCAGGTTCAAGTTTCTTCTCCATACGGCACGACCATTTTTCTGCACTCGAAGTACTTCTGTGGTGCTCTATTGTAAGACAATACTGATGCCTGTTCGCCAAGAAATGTGACTACACCTTCATAGATATCATGGCGTGTCACGTTTTGTATTGAATTAGTTACGCCCATCAATCACACGAAATTTTGTGCAATCTTGGGGGAGGATTTTAGGAGCCCTCGGAGCGCTTCGGACGCACCAAGGGCCACAACCAGTGTTTCTTCAGAGCATCGTAGGCTTCCTAGGACTCAACAATTGATTCATCATAGCAGTGCTATATTGCATCGCTAAAGTAATACCTTGGTGACGTGGTCTTCTTTTGTCGCGTAAGTAGAGACCCTCCACATAAGGTGCTAGAATACAGCCAATGGGCCACACTCAGGGCCATTGAAAAAAGTGGGTATATGAGGAACCCCTTAGGCAATGGTTGTGAACGTCCCCGTATTAGGCAAAAGGTGATTTAATAATTTTTGACTTAGTGATAGAACGCGTCTGTCACTACTAACTGTTTTTCGTTATATTTTCCATGATTCCTGGGACGCTCCCTGCGTCCCGCCTTGTGGCGATGGCAGCGGCGACTTCTACAGGCCCACGTGGTCAAATGTCAGCGCCCTCAAGCTCTTCTGTGGCTCAAGGCTCATGGTCCATCACCAGCGACGGCTCAAGAGATGCTCCTGCTCTCGTGCCCATGGACGAAGAACGAACTGCTGGCCCGTCTGGCTACAGCTCAACATTTGTAAGCTCCGCAAGGAAACGAGGCTCTTGGTGCAGCTCCAGTGAAGACACGGACATCTACTCAGTCGACGGCGACGACTCATCAGATGGCAGCTTCGTGTCTGTGATGAGCCGCAAGGCCAAAAGGAGGCTCATCAAGACGTCATCACCAGCAAGCACGTCAACCGTGAAGGCAAGGAATGAACGCTGGCCGCATACCATTCTCTTCATGCCCGTGGATCTTTCCGCCAGCCTTCGAAAATCGAACAGGCAAGCCATTTCCAATGTTCTTGAGGGAATAGCACAGAATGAAATCAAAGAGGTCCGGCTAAACACACGTAAGAACGTTTTAGCCGTTGACACAACACATGCAGATACGCTTGAGAAGCTTTGAATGATGACAGAGTTTGGAGATGTCAAAGTACGAGCGGTCGTACCGATGACTGGAACCTGCACTGCAGGTGTCATTTACGACATTGACTTGGCAATCCCAAACACGGATCTACCCATTCTGATAAAACCAGCGTACGAAGGAGTGGTCATTAAGCATATAAGCCGCCTCGGGAACAGCCGCTGCGTTAAGCTAGTCTTTGAGGGTGACTCGATCCCTACGCACGTCAAGGTAGGACATTTCCGGCATGTGGTACGGCATTTTGTCCCAAAGCCGCTTCAGTGCCACAAGTGCTTCAAGATCGGTCATGTCAAGGGCGTCTGTGCAAACTCCACCGTATGCCCCCGGTGCGCGGAGGCGCACACGGTAGACACCTGTTGTGCAACAACTTATAGGTGCGGCAATTGTCGAGGTACGCATGAGGCCACGTCTAAGGAATGCCCAAGACTCAAGAAAGAAATGGGTATCCTGAAAGAAATGGTCAGGGATAACTCAACCCATAGAGAAGCTTCACAGAAAATCCGGCGTCGACGTCGCCACCGACGGAAGCGCTCCAGTCATGGTGATATTCATGTACCACTTCGGTCTACACCACCATCAACATCTAGTAGACAGCCAGAGAGTACAAGAAAACCTCCACCGGCGAAGCCTCTCTCCCCTGAAGACTGGCCGGTGCTTGGGAACGCACGGCCTTCCGAGCAGCCTTCCCGCTCTCTGCTCCCAGTGAAAGCCAATGCTGCTGATGACGAGGCTCCAAAAGCAGATCGTCAAATTATTCCTATGCTGCGATCCATTGTGAGTGTCATTAGAAGTCTTCTGACAAGCATCGACACGCCAACTGCTAGGAGCGGCCTACAAGTGCTGGACGCATTGAGTCCGGTCCTTGCAAGCCTCCAGTAAAGCCATGGCCGACAATAACAAGTCGTTCCGTCAGGAGGTCAGAGAAGCATCGATCTTTCAGTGGAACGCAAGAGGTCTGAGATCTCGCATATCTGATTTTCGCCAGTTTGTTCATCTGCACCGATTTCCCATCATGATTATATGTGAACCGAAATTATCGCACCCAATCAGATTATCCGGCTACGAGTCATTTTTCTCTTCAAGTGACATCGAAAGTAGCAAATTTGTTGTATTTATTCGCCGGGAGCTTACTTACGTCGTCCAGCCAGTGCAACCTCACGACAGCAATCAGTATGTGTGCTTGTCTGTTAAAAAAGGAAAAGTGACATTCGCACTTCTAGGCGTGTATATATCCCCATCAGGTCATTTCGACGCCAACAAACTAGACGGCATATTAAGAGCACATCCGGGTCCGTGGGTTGTCACCGGGGATTTCAATGCGCATCATCCCATCTGGGGAAGTTCAAGGCTTAATTCAACGGGACGACGTCTAGCATCATTGGTTTCCAGCCATGGTCTCGTCCTTCTGAATGATGCCAGTCCTACGTTTTTACGAGGCACTATATATAGCAGCTGCCTTGATTTGTCCTTTGTTTCACGCCAATTTGCTACACGGGTAAAGTGGTTTTGGACATTGAAACACACGGAAGCGACCATATCCCCACTTACCTGAAGATCAAAGGTGTTTCGAACACGTACTCCTCTACCACAACACAAAGAATAGATTGGAGTGTGTTCAAGACTCAACTTGAGGATGCTTGTGAAGAAGGCCTGTCCAATAGTCTTCAGCAAGCTATTAAGGAAACTGCACATGCGACTACGCGCACAATAATACGCTCTTCGAAGTATTCTGAATATGACCTCGAGCTGGAGCGACTTCGTGCGATACGCCGTCGTGCCGAAAGACGATACCGACGCACCAATTCCACAGACGATCTACGGACAGCCCGGCGCATCCAAAAGAAGATAAAACGGCGCCTTGACAAATTAGACACCCAACGATGGAGGAAATCTTGTGCGTCGCTTGATCCTCATAAACCACTGTCTCAGATATGGAGAATTTTGCGAGGCCTACGTTCTGTTCCAGAGCAGCGTTTTCCCTTCAAAGCCCTTGCACTTTTTCATCGCCGGCATGAAATTGAGGTAGCAGAAGATTTCTGCGCTATGACCGTGGGCCAGACAGCGTACACAAGCCTACATACAGTGAATCAAATCCCTCACTCACGGGACCCACGCATGGATCTACCGTTTACATCACAGGAGCTCGATGCGGCGCTCGTCTTATGTAATAAGTCGTCGTTAACTGGCCCGGATGACATCTCATACAAGATGCTGTGCAACCTTGGTAAACGGCCATGAGAAGCACTCCTTAACATCTTCAACGATTCCTGGCAAGCTGGCGTCGTTCCGCAAGATTGGAAGATTAGCCGCTTGGTACCGATCCTTAAGCCTGGCAAATCTCCCCTGGACATTGCCTCTTACCGACCGATCGCACTCTCAAGTTGCGTAGGAAAGGTAATGGAGAGAATGATCTTGGCCAGGCTTGAATGGTACCTGGAATACTATGAGATATATCCGAACGCCATGGCTGGTTTTCGCCATCACCGATGTTCGATCGACAATGTTATAGATCTTGTCACATATGTCCAGCAACAAAAGGCAGGTAAACGACTATCTGCAGCCATGTTCCTTGACGTAAAAGGAGCATACGACAACGTTCTACATGACACCATCCTCGAAGCCATTGAGTCAGTGGGCCTAGGCGGGCAACTGTATTGTTGGACACGCAGCTATTTACAAGGGCGGACCTTGTTTGTGAACACTGCAGATGGTCCAACTTCCCAACACCCAACGCATCGTGGAGTCCCGCAAGGTGGCGTCTTGAGTCCAACCCTCTTCAACCTCATTCTCATTGGTCTTGTAGAACGATTACCAAGTGTGGTCAAGTTATCCGTGTACGCTGACGACATCTGCGTCTGGACATCTGGCGTGACAAGGCCTCAGGTACGCGCAAGACTTCAGAAAGCTGTGACGTTGGTATCATTGTACCTCAAGGACCAGGGTCTGAAAATCTCGCCAGCGAAATGTGCATTCATTGCTTTTAGTCGAAAGCCAATGAGACCATACGCTATATCAATCGATGGCCAAGTCATACCGTATGTCAAGACGCACAGATTTCTAGGCGTATTCATTGATAGAGGCCTCTGCTAGGGCCCACATGTGGCCCACTTGAAGAAGAGGCTGACAAAAATTGCTAACCTACTCAAGTATCTCGGAGGAAAAACCTGGGGGATTTCAGTACATGCAATGATGCAATTGTACAAGACGCTTTTTCTTGGCTATTTGCGCTACAGTTTGCCTGTGTTGACCAACACCTGTAGAACCAACATTCGGACTCTCGAAAGCATCCAGGCCATGGCTCTGCGAGTTTGTCTGGGGCTACCGCGATGTTCATCATCAGCTGAGACAATCGAGATCGCTAATGACTACCCGCTGAAGACGCATATCATGATGGAAGTGCTCAGAGCACACGTGAGGCATCTTACTCGTGCCCCTGCCCATCATCTAGCTTCACTGCCAGAAGCCCGACCTCGTGCCTCATTCTGCCAGACAGTCTTGTCATATCGCACACACATTCCTGCGGGATATACAACTCCATCGAGAATTTCAACTCCCCCATGGAGTATGACCTGTGCACATGTGGAACTCACGGTTCCAGGCATAGGGTCAAAAGCCCGGCTCTCGTCTCCAGCGCTAAAGCAGCTTTCTCTTCTCTTGTTATATGAGAAATACAGTGACCATACTCATCTGTATACTGACGCTTCAACTAAAGTGGATGGGTCTGCAGGGTCGGTGATCTTTCCTGCAACAGCGACAACGGTGAAGTTTCGTTTATCCCACCAGACATCATCGACAGCTGCGGAACTTGCTGCTCTACGTAGCGCAATTCAAGTCATTAAACACCAAGAAGCCAAGAAATGGAGCGTGTTCACGGACTCTAAGGCAGCACTACAGTGTCTGACATTCGCCTTACGCCTGGGACCTCATGAACAACTAGTGCTGGAAATTAGAGAGCTGCTTCACCACATCTTCGACGAAGGACACAGAATCACGTTACAGTGGATTCCAATTCACTGCGGCATATTGGGCAACGAACATGCCGATGCAGCTGCCCGATCAGCACACGAAGATGGTGAAGAAAAATCTATACCATTTTCAAGGACTGATGCTGCAATGACCATCCGAAAAATCGCTGATGCAGAATTAAAATCTCTGTGGAACACTGAGTGCTTACGGCACACGCGACTGCGTAGACTGGACACGTCTCGTCGACTCCGGCCTCCGTCTGGACTCTCCCGACTCGAGACAACGGTGCTTTGCCGACTATGGCTTGGTGTCGCCTTCACCAAAGCTTTCGCCTTCCGAATCGGCATGGAAGACAGTGCTGCTTGCGGTCATTGCGGCAGCGATGAAACTATAGAGCACGTTCTCTGTCACTGCCCTCGTTACAGCGTGCAAAGACGACAACTAGCTGCTGCGTTAGCTCGCCTTGACGACATACCTTTGTCTGAACAATCAGTGCTGGAAAGACGACATGATTTGTGTGCTCACAGAAAATCAGTGAAGGCCCTACTGAACTTTTTGCGTGGCAGCGGCCTATTGTATAGACTGTAGCACCCCAGCTCCCCCCCCCCCCTTTTTTTCGCGCGCGTCTATTTCCCTCTTCGCTTTCTTTCCAATCTTTCTTCCCCATTCCCCCTTTCCCTAGTGCAGGGTAGCAAACCGGATGCTCCATTTTCTGGTTAACCTCCCTGCCTTTCCCTCATTTTATTCTCTCTCTCTGTCTCTCTCTAATAATTTTTATTCGGATCGCAGAGAGGAGTTGGTAGCTATCTCATGCGCAAGCGGCAATAAAGGGTACTTCCCTAAAAGAGGTCAAGACTTCATGATTGGTCACATTATAAACTCTCGTTTATTGCGAAGGCGTGAAGCTTAATTAGCTGATTGGCGTGTTCAAGCACGGGACAACTCATTAGGTTTTTGCGAAGCTGCGATGACAGTGATTTCAATATTGTGTTGCAGATTTTTTCGGATATATTAAAAAATGGTACTCACAATAACACATCATCCTCGTTCCTAAACAAGAAGAATACCAGAGCGCTCTTCTCATCCTCGTTATAGCTGACAGACGAAACGCCCACGCAAGTGAAGTTGTTACCCCACACTGGGTCGATCCTATAGGTGGCATTTAACATGTCGTAACGTTGTGTAACACTCTTCTTGAGATGCTGAAAAGCAATATGCATAATGACTCACAGCTTCAATTTAGCTTTTTCGATTATCAGCAACTTACTTTAAAATTGGTGATGTAGGGTCCTCAAGATACCCTTTAGCAGTGTCTACCAACATCCCCTCGATTAGTGTAGCAAGATGAGAACATAAAATTCCAATTTACATTAAAATATAGACGACGAGAGCCTTGAATTACCCAATCAATTCGAGAAGCGACCACTGCCCTTGACGGGTGCGCCAAAATGAGTCGAGCGAAAAATTCGCATCCCACAGCGATCCCCAGATGACGTCACTATGACATTACATAGTGAGGCGTCGCTTCATTATATCGTCACGCAGGGTGCCCATGTCAAAAAGCATCTGTTCCCGGAACTAATATCAAGTAACGCTGGGCACAGAAAGCCTGTGCCTTGATGGCAGAGAGAGAAAAGATGATGGCCAGCAGGTCCTCTTGATATATATATATATATATATATATATATATATATATATATATATATATATATAAGTATTTTATTAAATGTATGTAAGGAGAGGTTGGTGCCAATGCGTTGTGCCGACTACTCCTCTTTATATATATATATATATATATATATATATATATATATATATTTATGAGATCTAACAGACAGTAATACCAAGGAATGTACAGGGGAAGGTATTAGAACCAATAGAATGTAAATAAGAAGAAAAGAAGAAAGAAAAGTGGATGAAAAAATCGAACGCGTTATTCGATTCCATCGAACGCGTTATTCGGAGGTCGTGGGTTCGATTCCTGCTCACGGCTGGTTATTTTTTCATCCAGGTTTCTTTCTTCTTATTTACATTCTATTGGTTCTAATACCTTCCCCTGTACATTCCTTGGTATTACTGTCTGTTAGATCTCATTAATATTGTGTTAAAACACGGAAAACGAGCCCTTAGGTATACACTTCTTTCCCATATATATATATATATATATATATATATATATATATATATATATATATATATATATATATATATATATATATATATATATATATATATATAGTAGGTGCCTACACTACATTTACGCCACCGTTTCCTCATCCTCTGGACTTCACGCCTTATCCAATTTCAATAGCGTAGAGCATTTCAAGTACTGTTTACTTGCGGAAGATTTCGCACACTTTGCAGTAATTAATACACAGCACTCACGCTTGCCAGTGCAACGCCATATGAGATCGGCCGGCACAGCGGTTTTCACTTGGGCATGCAGGAAATGTATCCTGTGCCTGGTATGAATAATGTAATGAAGCACGTTATATGACGCACGTAAAACGTTACATATCTGCCTTATGCGTTGTTAAGCGAAATTCGCATGAAAATTTAGTCAACCACCAACAAATATTTTGTTTTTGTGTTACTCTCATTTAGGTGATGTGGTCTGCATCATATAACAAAAGATATTTTGTGACTGATATAGCGCGTTGAAGAACCGCTTAACACGTTCAGAAGCGTTATTTTCATAAATATCTAGTCGACTGTGCACAAATATGTCCTTTATACTGTTATTTTAGTTTCGTTGAAGTTGCTTATGTTCTGTGTTTCATTCCATGTTCTATCAAAATGCATTTACACCATGTCTTTTTCACACCATGACAATTTTTCTACACTGATTAGCACAAAAGAAATTATGCGCAGGGAGTCAGGATGTAGAAAGCACAAAATGTTTGCTAAAAAACGAGTGAAACAAACTAAAAGCCTGGGAGGCGTAAGAGCCGTGATAACAGAATCTACGGGCATTGGAATTACGAGCCGAAATGGCTGTCAATGGCGTCTAGTCAAAAATCGTCTGCTGCCCAGAGCATGCCTTTCCCGAAATCACTGCCAAGAACATTACTCCGACGCCATTTGTCAGAGAAATGCTCTCTGTAGGAGACGGCCCGCAACAAGACAACGCTGAGGAGAACGATATGCTGGGGACAATTGTCCATGTAATTATCCTCAGGGGTGTAGTGCGCACTTTGACAGTCAAGTTGCATATTAGGCGGGTTTGTAAGACATGTTTGTCTTTTTGTTTTATAAGTGTAACACATGTGAAAAATAGAATAAAACTATAATATATAGGTGTAATATATATAGGTATAAATGGAAATTGTAGTTGATATTAAAACGTTGATGGAAATTGGAAATAAATGGAAATTGTTGCTGATTTTAAAAATATTTGTCTGGTTTTTCAACGGGCCTTTCCGCACAAAATGAAAAAAATGGCAGATCGCACGTACAATAGGAATCGATCATGAGAAGCACGAATGCGGAAGGTTGATATATCAAATTAAAATAAGCATAATTTTACGAGGTCGACGTAAAGTATACCGTGCATCAATTGACATGGTTATTAGTTTTGCGCCTGGCGTTTGTGTTTGCTGTTCTTCACGTCAAGTAATACCAAATTTGATGTATGTGAAGCTAATGAAAGGGCCACGAGCACGCTTTCAGCGTAGCATGTAGCCATGTTCAAGGACACGCATGTCATCGTTATTATGTTTAGACGCGTCATTTACCTTAGTCGTCTATTCTTCTAACGCGATACCAATTCGGGTATATGTGGAGTTGGCAAAATGGCCACAAGCTCGCAATTAGCGTAGCATGTAGTCATGTTTTATATGACACGCATGTCATGATTATCATGTTTGGACATGTCGTTTATTTTTTTTTCTATTCACATCACGTGATAATAAATTTGGTACTTCTGGAGCTAGTGAAACGGCCCCGAGCACGCTATGAGCGTAGCTTGTAGTCATGTTTTACGTGACACGCCTGTCAATATTATCATATTCAGACGCGTCCTTCATCTTCCTCGTGTCTTCACTTCACGTGTTATCTAATTTGGTATATTTGGAGCTAGCGAAACGCCCGCGAGCACAGGATGAGCGTGTCATGTATACATGTCCTCACATGACATGCATGTCGTGATTATCATGTTTTCACCAGTCATGTACTTTTGTCAATCATTCACGTCCCGTAATACCTAATTTGATGTATGTGAAGCTTGCGAAATGACCGCGAGTGCACCATGAGCGCGACGTGCACTCATGAGTTACAAGACATGCATGTCATGATCTCCACGTTGGGTTCTGTCAGTTGTGTTCGCCATGCAGTCTTGTCATACCATATCAGTTTTCTAATATATCATGCGAAGGAAAGGTTCTATTTGGCGTTGCATATCTCAGTTGCCAGACTAGGGGATGGTTGTTGCCAAACTGCCGCCATTTTTAGAAGCAAATTTAGTCCCTGTAGTTGTAACTTCTCCGTGAGGGTTTATGTCGTCCGTGATGCAGGCCACCTGATGTGCATTTTGCGAGTGCGTGTTTCGCAAGAGCTTTCACCACTGATGTATATGCACTTTACACTAACGACAAATCTCCAACCATAAAATAGAATGTTCAAGCGGCTAAAGGGATAGACGTTGACCCACTAAGAACATCTAATAGTTTTTAAAGTAGTTGAAAATTGACCAGCATTGCCTACCTATTCTCTATCTCCACTACTAAATCTGCTGATTCTGTGAGAACTTCCTACACTGCACATAACAGATGGCGTGTGGATTCTTTTCGTTGTGACAACGCATGGTGTGTCGGCACAATAAAAACTACATTCGCCAGCATTTACGTTCACCCAAAAGAGAACTTCTCACTTTCATATATTTCTTCATGCATACACATCGACACCAGTGTAAAACGTTTACCTTCAATGCATCTTGGTTTGCCCCATTGGCCGCTTCATCTGCCCAAACTGGCTTATCTCCCTTCACGTAGCTTAGAGCTGAGGCGAACGCAAGAGAGCGTACAAGAAGCATCATGTTGACTTCCTTAGAGGTTCGTTGGGTGGATGGAGTGCTTGGAGACATGAAGCTTCTGTTTTTATACACAGAACTATAGAAGATCAACAATGAGGTAAGGTGAGGACACCATCGCATCGATTGATTATCGACAAAGCACGTTTGCTAGCGTTGTTTGATGGCTGACTGTCTCGCATAATAATACATTTGTCTTGGTAAGCACGCTGTAGTTTAGAACATTAATTCGTTTACGCATCTTCAAACTGAAGGACCACGATCATTCACTTGTTTCTCAACAGCATTGTCGAAAGACATGTGATTCTGCGCAAATCTCTGTGGGGTACTCATTGTATGGAGATGAATTTGTGGGGTAATAATTGTATGGAGATGAACGCATTGTATTGTGATGAATTCGTATTGCAAGTATCCATGGCGTAATGGGGCGGTGGATACAATGCAGCTAGTCAGATTTTGTTTTCCGAGTCTAGCATTACGTAGTAATTTATGCAACCATTTGAGCTTGTCTTGGCTATTTCAATAGGCTCACGTGTGTTCGCGGGGTTACAATGCCTGTATGTACGAAAGGCCCCCGCCTACTCTCAGGGGGCCGTTCAGCTGCAATTAGCATGACACGAACCAGCAACGCTAGGAATAAGAACCGCTTTCTATTCACGACTCTGAAGCAAAATGAGGCTCTTACCGACTAGGATAATATTGCACAAACACATACTAGAGGACCAAAAGCCTGGAACGAGCAATCACCGTAGTCTGACCGTCAACGAAAAATAGGGCGCGAAACGTAAAGGCAGGAAAAAAACGAATTCACACGGAACTCGCAATAGAATGCGAGTCAACGATACACCTTAGCGGATGGTCCCAACCGGCATGACTTCTGCACTGCAGCACCACCAAATGCAAAACTTGCCGTGTCGCGCAACCATCACCGCATTCAATCTCCTTTCGCTGAAGGGACGGTGGGCAGGTATATAAAAAAAAACAGATTAAAAGGGACACCAGGCCAAATTTTCCCTTTATACATTTAGCTATAGATTGGTCTGGGTACCAAAACTTTTGGGAATTTTTCTCATTTAGAAGGCGGATGCGTTAGCTAAGTCATCTTTAGATGGACCTGTTATTCACATATAACCAGCATCTAAATTCGTTATAGGGCACATACTTAGGAGAAAAATGATGTTAGAAGAATTTCCTTTGCCGTCCTCAAAAAACACATTGAAATTTCAACACCTACTTCATCGTTAGAACAATAAAATATTTGACACACATGCAGTTGAAGTCGCAATGACTAGGCTGAGGTGTCAAACTCCTTATCTCAATTTTTCTTTACACAGAGTTGGGCTGGCTACTTCTTCCAATTGTTGGTTTTATGGAGTCCCTGAGACAACAGACTATTATCTGAGCAACTGCAAAAGATACGCTTTCTTGGGGACCGTGGACGCAAAAATTTTGGTCTGTCTGTCTGCCTGCCTGTCTGTCTGTCTGTCTGTCTGTCTGTCTGTCTGTCTGTCTGTCTGTCTGTCTGTCTGTCTGTCTGTCTGTCTGTCTGTCTGTCTGTCTGTCTGTCTGTCTGTCTGTCTGTCTGTACATTTGTCTGTTTGTCCCCTCTTACCGGCATCGGGTACTTTAAACGGCCGACCCCATTCGCAGCGACCACCAAGGTTGAGCGTTCATGCTAATGCAATTGACAATTAAAAAGCAATTATTGCGCATGCATGGGGCACCATAACAACACGCATATATTCTGCATATGTATCTCTTACTAGAAAACTCATACATAGGTAATTTTAAGGACCATAGCGCTTATCACGCTGCGCTTACCATGCAACTCTTGAACGGAACGGGAAGTGTTTCCAACGCTTTGCAAAGAGCAGATGGTGGTGGCGCCTACCCGTCGCCTCGCGTCCTACACCTTATCACCTCTGAGACAGGCGCGCACGGCCACGCGCTTTGTTTTCCAAAAGAAAGTGCCAGATGGCGCTCATGGCTCACATGTGACATGACTTGATGCGCTCGTGAGCCTCCGCTGCCCGCTCGAGACACTCCAACGCAGCGCTGGCGGAGTACCATTCACTGATTTTCCTGCGCAGAACGTCAAATAAATGTTTTGTTCACTCTCTCCACACGCAAGACTATCGTCTTTTGACGACATTTGCAGATTACATGCAGGTGCGGGGCCCATTTTTTTGTTCGTGATTTGTTTCTAGTAGGATAACCGGAAACCACCAGTGGTAAAACCAACGCTGCCGCTGCCGAAAGCGAATACACGGGAGGTATAGCGAGTTTCGACAGCCTGCAGGTGGGCTCTTGGCCGATGTGGCTCCCATTTTATCGGCTGGCGTCTATCTTTTCTGCCCCCTGTGACTTTCTCAACACTTCCACTCGTCATTTGATAGACAATACAGTGTTTGTTATCTTGACACCTGCTTCCAACATGCGCGCTGCAGATAAAGGATAATCGACCCGACACTACTCCATTGATTGATTTGATTGATAATGTGGGGTATACCGTTCCAAAACCAGTATATGACTATGAGTGGCGCAGTAGTGGAGGGCTCCGGCGATTTCGACCACCTGGGACTCTTTAACGTGCACCCAAATCTCAGTACACGGGCCTACAACATTTCCCGCCTCCATAGAAAATGCAGCTGCCGCTGCCGGCATTTGATCCCGTGACCTGCGGGTCAGCAGCCGAATACCTTAGCCACTAGACTAGCTCGGTGGGGCCCGAAACTCCCCCATTCATACACACAAGAAATGGCACTCCAGTGGCTGTGGCACTCGGCTGCTGAGTCGAAGGTCTTGGGATCGAGTCTCGGCTGCGGCGGCTGCATTTTCAATTGAGGCGGAAATGCTGTCGGCCCATGTGCTAAAATTTGGGTGCATGGGGAAGAACCCCAGAAGGTCGAAATTCTCTGAGCACTCCATTGCGGCGTCTCTCAAAATCATAGGATGGTTTTGGGGTGGTTTATGGACCCTAACACAGTGCTTAACAATCCACGTGTTCAAACTAGAAATCCTATATTTAAAGCAAACCATGTGACCAGCAAATATTCTAATTCTTCCGCTGATAATACAAGAGATGGCTAGCCGAATACATGTGCCCCCAAACTTGTCGATGAATCGCGCTTGTATCACGAACCTTGTCATTTCGTTAGTGTTATTTCCAATGAAGCTTGAGTGATAAAAGAGAGATTGGCGACCAAACTTTTTGCAGAGAATTAAGAGAAAACCCTCTGACTGCGTCCTGGCAACTTCATTCTTCTGTTCGTTGAGCCTCTCAATAATACATCAATGGGTTTGTCCTACATAGAATGCATCACATGGTATTAGGACCAGGTAGATGACGCCTGTGTTGCGTGCTTCAAACTTGTTAGAGTGGTCCTTTTTACAAACACTATTTTCAGGGCGCTCCGGTTTTGTCTTTTGGCAAAGATTGTTTAGCTTGTTGGGTTCCGAGCAAACTACTTGCACGTTGTAATGCTGCGCTCATTTCTTTAGGTAATCTGAAACAGGATGGATGGTCATCTGAAACGCCATGTTGAAAGTTAGCGCTCTGTATTAGTTATGTGTTGTCTTTGTCCCATCGTGGATGCGCTATACCTAAGATGTCGCCCTGGCGCCTCCTTTCAACTTGTGTGCCGCAGATGAAGACCCATTTGTATGACAACGTTGGTATGAACTAAAAAAAACATTATTTTTATCTCATGTCCCAGAGGATGAAAAGCGTTATTTTAGCGAAGTCTTTTAAGTAGCAATTAGTTATTGCAATACATTGCGGGAGCAACGAACTTTGCGCAGCTACTTTCAGTGGAACACGTGCGTCCCATTAGAGAAGCGCATGGGTCACTTGAATGGTTCAAATGTGCCAGCCGAAACGCCAGCCGGACAGTTGGTGACGGGTGGTATGCGTGCCTGCGGTGTGTGCCCGCCGATGCAGTTAGTGGGCAGTGTTGTGGTTCGTGCGTTTGGTGTGATGCAAATGTTATTTTAATGTTCGCCTACTAATAAATCTTCAAAGGTTTTCATCTGTGGTTTTCGTCCTTCAGGGCAGATGGCCCAAATCCTTCAACTTTCATGAAACATGTCCTGTGTGAGCGAACTTGCATTCTAACACCTTCAATACCTTATAAAGGTTATGCACATGAGGTGGACATTACTTTGTGCCTAATAAACTGCTTCCTATGGTATGAATTCTTGCAGAAAGTGAGGGCAGATGAAACAGCGTGGCAATGTCAACTGCACATTGTCTATGTCCCTGCTAAACAACCACTTGTTAAACCAAGAAAAACATATTCATAGCCTATGTGGCTGCTGCCGCTTCCTGATATTGTCGAGAAGGTGGCAGGAAGTGTTGTATATATCTCTGAATTGCTCGGTCTCTGCTCCGCTGTCGCAGCTCTATCCCAGAATGTCTGGAGCACGGAAAAATGAAAAGGGCTGTGCTGGAAATATAACATCGCATGTTCCAAACGTGAGACGGAATGGCGCCCACATGCAGCCAGCGCTTTCTTAGACCCGCCCTATTGAGTCATTGTGACAACATTTCCTAGATATAAACGAACATAACTGAAGGGATCAAGGGAAATAACTGAAGGGATCAAGACCACACACTAACAATGGTACAAAAACATTGCATTAAGAAATAATTTCGCTGTTTATCGCATACGCGTCTTTAACAAAACTGGCCTGTAAAAACTGATGTATTTCTCTTCCTTGAAATAAAACTACTTTTCGTGTGTTCGTATATAATCTTTTCAACAATATATAAAAAAGCTTTCGACTAACTTTCACTTATATTGTGCGTGCTTCGTATAGAAAGATTCTTACTTCCAATGTTAGCTTTTGTATAAACTTTTTCCCAATAATATGTCAGAAAATTTTGATTCTTGATTTTATACAGGGTAATGAGCAATGTTGTATTTTTAAATTTCTCTTACTTTCACTGGTTTCGCTTCTGCTGTAAGACATGTAAACTGTGGTGGAGGTCTCGTCACGCGACATACAAGTCTCCTTTTGCCTTATCTTGCGTACACTATTTGTTAGATGATTTTTATATATATATCTGAAATAAAGAAGTTGAATTATTGGCGACCAACTTGTGATAATCTGACAAAATTTAAATTCTCGCAAGTATTACCTGTGTTTTTGATGAGGAGAATAATTTTGGCAAACATCTCACAATTTCGAGAGCTACGAAGTGACTCTTCAATGTTCGCATAATAAAAAATGAAAATAGCTGCATAAGAAAAATAAATATCGATAATCTATATTCAATTTTAAAGCTACTAGTGTACCTCTCTCATTCAATGCAGGCATGTTTGCCTTTAACCTCAATATCAAAATTCAAATAAATTCCTTCAAGGTTAACCTTGCGCTTTGGTAGTTTGAGGCTTAACCGTCACAATTCTATGGCATATCTTGGTCAATTAAGCAGTAAAATGACATTTGTTAGAGCCACGTGTGCATGTGCTGCAACGCAGCATCCAAGTTGAAAAAATCTTCGAGCGATATGTGCATTACGAGCGGCTCTCACACGTTGGGCTTAAAAATGATTTACGATGATGATGTTTACGCCGTTATTTTGAACCTTCACCTTCAAGTGCAGCCATCCATTTTTTCGCCTCATTTCCTATGCACGGGCACTGCCTTCAGACACTCGAAGCAAGGTGAATCCGGAAAGATGCATATTAGAGTGTAATTACAATATGTCTTTATTCGTTCATAGGTTGTATAAGTCATTAGTTCCAGTACATTAGCTAGTGTATTTAGACAATAGGATTCACTGATGTATCTCATAATCCAATATTATCACTCCTAATGCAGGGTTTGGCATGACAATTGGTTCTAGTCTCACTCTTTCTTCGATATGTCTACAAACATAATCAGATGTCTCTGAAAACCATCCATCATCTGTCACCGCGAAGCTCAAGCAAGAGAGCTGGCTCTCTACTTTTTTTTAATTTAGCTGCTTTAGAACGGATGTCTGTAACATGATTTTAAGCTGAATAGTTAGCTTCGACAGTCATTGTAGAAAAGAACAGCACGTGGTGAAGCGTATATTTTTGCAGACACGTGCTGAACTAAGTTTCCATGAATCTCAATGAGAAATTAGAACTTTTACCACAGGAATTCTTGCATGTCAGTTCTACATGTCAGTGGTGAAGCGTTTCTTTTTGCAGACACGTGCTGAAGTAAATTTCCATGAATCTCAATGAGAAATTGGAAATTTTACTACAAAAATTCTTGCATGTCAGTTATCTCAAATGATCATGTAAATATATTTTCAGCTGTTTTTACCTATTTGTGGAAAGAGAACACGCATGAGAGCCCAATGCAAGAATAATTTTAAATGCGTTTACTATAGCAGTACAATTGAAAAACCTTTAATTTTAATTTTTAAAAAAACGTTTGACCAATACCACACAGGACATTTAAATTGGGACTTCTTTTTGGTGAACCAGTCACAGGCGACTCGCGAAACCATAATGTAGTAGGCCACGTGTCCCCTGAAACTCATGTGTGATAGACATATTGCACGCCGATACTTTCCTTGCCATGAGAAGCATTCGCAAGCACAATATTTGCATTCAGGCCGAGAACAGCCTGGAAAAAGTAGACCATCCAGATCTGAGTATTCCACGGGACATTATTTTTCATTGCCTCCACCAAGAATTACAACCTGGATTCGTCATACTCAGAGAGGCCTGAAGAAAGTTGAAAGTGTTTCAAAGAAATACTGATAGATGTCGTGAGATAATCAACAGGTGCGTCGCTAAGTTTAAATACAGAAAACAAGGAAGTGAAAAGCAAAGGTTACTTAAGTATTCATTTCATGAAAAGAAAGATGGAAAAACTACGTAAAAGTGAAAACAAGCCCGTAAACAGCGGATTAGCTATCACGTACGCTAGTTCTTTGAAAAACACGCGCATTTACTTAATCTTATTTCACGCTTTCACAAAGCCACGTCAGTATACAAGCCGTACCTATTTGACTGTGCACGCTGCTTTTGTTTCACTCGAAATGTCGCTTGCCATTCTCTCAGTGCTGTAGAGTGGAAGCTCATAAGCGTATGCGTTATGTGTGTGTTGTCTGTTTGCTTTCCATGCCGGTTTTCCAATGCGATCTTTCTCACGAGCTGTTAAAGGCAGCCGCCTTAACAAAAATATATATGTGCTCGATATGAAGTTCACTCATATTCTCATGGACGCACATGGTGCCTCATTTAAACATCTAGCAAGTAACTTTCGCTGTGGAACTCGGGTGAAATGTCGGAAAACGTTTATGAAACTTCAGCTAGTTTTAAGGACATACCGAAATTTCGATGTTCGTTTCTCTTAGACATATTAACCATCAAGAACAGTGATATCAAGGATTGTAAGAGGATAATGTGAATGTGTTATTAATGTAAATGTAGTGTAAGCATAACGTGAACGTAAGTGTAAAGTAAATGAGAAGAAAAATTGGACCGAACAAAGACTTGCCGCTGGAAGGGATCGAGCCGGTGACCTTCGCATAACGCGTGCGGTGCTCTACCACGGAGCTAGGCTGGTGGTCACTTCTCTGCGCACTTTATAGAGCATATAAGTGGATATAAACGTGGAAGCATCAGTCAGCGCTTCATCTTCCCGTTACAATGAACGTGAAACACTGTTGTTGTGCCTATTCGTGACACGTAGCACGTGAACTTATGACGAGCTGACAGCTGGCCAATTACCCCTCGCATACAGCCTTCAGACATCTATCTGCTATAAGGGTACCTGCACAAAGAATCAAGGAAGGCATTCTAAATGCAAAGCAGCTTATAGCGTAGTTCATTATGGTGTGTTTATTCACTGGTACTGCGCATGCGCAACCGCTGGCTCAAGCTTTGCCAGAAGGCGCTCACGCTCTAGCGCGTTCCGTCCTGTGTAAGAGGCTATGTGAGAGGCTGTGGCCTCGCCCTCTCAAGCTCTCTTAGCAATCACGTCATAGCGACGCATGATGAACTCGTGTACCCCCGTGGCGTGTAGATGATCCCGTGCGGCGTGCTTCAACAAAAGTTCGGGACGAGTAACAGCAACAGAAATTTTCGTGAATTGGTGGTGTGCCCCACTTCCAAGAACGGGGTAAATTGGGCAGAGTCCCAATGATAAACAAAATTTTAAGTCGACCCATGGGCCTTTTCGCATTCTACCCTAAGTTTATTTTGAATGCGAAGCATTTCTTATCGAACTTCGGCGACTTTGAGGGTATCTATCTATCTATGTAGCTGCTTACGTTTGGGTGCTGTCATGGTCAACCCATTTAATTGGTGTGAACCAAAATTAGTATGAAAGGGTAAGATGGTTTGACGAATACGACGTGCTTGTGAAGACATGAATATTGTCACAATCCCGTCGCGTACGTCGTCAAAAACTTCCCATCAGACAGTGGCACATACTCACGGGTTGGTATGTGCCGCTGGTAGGCGGGTATATGCAACAGGGGATTAACACTTGGTATCTGCTCAGGATTGACGAAAACACACATGGGCAATTTTAACGCGCGAGTGTCAAGAAATACCTGACATTGGTAGCGTCGATCCGATGAGTCTCAGCTGGAATCGAACCCAAGCATTCTTGGTGCCAATGAAGCATTTTGCCACAGAGCTACGCCAGCTCTCGGAACAATTTTTCAAACAGACGCTAATGTTCGTGATACGTTAAATAGTGCTTTCGATGCTGCTACCCAATTCTATAAATAGTACATTTGTACTATTTTGATTCAGCCGTCACGTCGGGTTAACGTCAGATGTGGTTAGTTGTCACGCGCTGAGGTTTATTTATGTAGCAGTGTTCAGGGCAAGCAACTTCGCGAGCATCTGAGCTTCATATGAGCTTCTGGTGTTGCTAATACGCATGTTCCAGTTGGCATCGTTGCGCATATGCAAACAACTGTTTGAATGAACATATGTAACTCTTCAACATATGTCTGTGTGGGCGGCATTTGAACATTAATATAGTCATTTTATGACATGCCCCTCAATTAAAAATTGCAACATGGTCACCTTTCTTCCGCATGCTTCGTATAACGTGGATTTTGATGTACGTACCATCTGCCAAATTTTTTATTTATTTGTTTTTTATTTATTTGTTTGTTTGTTTCTTTGGTTGTGAAACCCTGAGGGTACATTTTTACACTTTCAAGAGGAGTGGTCGTAATGTTACTGAACAACAAAATAAATACAGAATTATGTAAACACATTATCATGAAGATAAGTGTACTAGTAAAATTTTACGTGCAAGTAGTACACTTTATTAAAATTCAACTCAAATCTCAAAGAATACACTAAACAGCCAATAACACTGACGCCGTTTAGCATAATTCATCATTGTAAGTTTATTGGTGCATTCTTAAAACGAGTGGAGTCGGTGATGCTTACAAATGATGCAGGTAGGTTATTCCAACTATTCAGGTTTCAGAAAGGAATGATTGCGAACGTGCTAAGGTGTTGTCACGAGGTACACTGACTGTGCACATGATCATGGCAAGCTGATTGGTACGCTGCTACGTCAATCTAGAGCAAGCGAAGGAAACCATGGTTTTAATAGATTTTATGAAATAATAAAATGCGTGATTCTTTTCTGCGAATAGAGAGCAATGAAATGTAAAGCGTTGTCTTTATTAATGAAACGCTTGCAGTGCGATGATAATTACCAAGCACGAGCCCCACCGTGGTGGTTTAGTGGCTAAGGTACTCGGCTGCTGACCCGCAGGTCGCGGGTTCGATTCCCGGTGGTGGCGGCTGCATTTCCGATGGAGGCGGAAATGTTTTCGGCCCGTGTGCTCAGATTTGGGTGCACGTTGAAGAACCCCAGGGGGTTGAAATTTTCGGAGCCCTCCACTGCAGTGTCTCTCATAATCATATGGTGGTTTTGGGACGTTAAATCCCACATATCAATCATCAAGAATGAAATGAACAGCGCGTGTTTGTACCGAATTAATTTCGGTAATTAATGTGACTTGATGATAATTTCAGATAGAATAGGTTTATTCCAGTTCGAGGCGGTTGTAGATCATGTGTAGCAGTCGTTTTAATTGGACAAGTGTAAGCGAAAAGTTTCTTTTCAAATACTCTAATGAGCAGTTAGCTTTTGATATCATGTGTTGTATGTGCTGCCTTCCCGAGAGGTCGTTGGTAATGTGAATGACTAGATAATCGTAGGTGCTAACACTTTGAGGGCAATTATTTCGGGCAGAGGCAGGGCACATAGTGTTAGAACGAGAAATGCGCATCGATTTACTCTAATAAATCTTGAGTTCCATGCACCATGTGAGTGACCACTTAAATATGTTTAGGTTGGATTAAAAGGTTGCTATGTCAGAGGCATATATATCTTCGCGGTATACAAATTGGAGATGGGGCAATTTTTTGAAGCCATGCTTGGCGCAGGTCATGGTTCGAAGACAAAGCTATCGACGGCGGCACCTATTAATTTCTTGTGCACATACTTGCGTTGAAGTTGTCCTCACGGATGTAAGACCCATGTTACTTTTCCCGAGCATGTTTGAACATCTTCTTCGCCAACCTACCAGAGGCTGTTCACTGTTATTTCCAACGAGCTTATGACTTGCCAGTCGCTACAGGACACGCAACCATCTGTTGTAACTTTATTATTGAAGCACCTTAGGCTTCCACGTTGTGTGTGGTCTTCGTCATCGTAGGTTCCCATCAGCCTTCCGTCTATAAAGTACATAGAACGCTCATAGCACACATATAGTTTCGAAAATAGACCGCAATCTTTCCGTTCATCTGTTCTTTCGAAAGTCCGTCCATCTGTCAATCTGTCCGTGCGTCCGCTTGTCCATCCGTCCCATCACCCGTTCATCCGTGAGTCTGTCTGTCCATGCATGCGCCCGTTCTTGCGTGCACCTATACGTCCGTGCGTACATCCGTATCCGCCACTTCGTATATCTTAGAGTGTTCGGTCAGTGCGTGTGCCCAAGTGAGACGGAGTGCGTCAGAATGGAATGCGGTGCGCACGTCTCACTCCATGCATAATTAGACACGATGGGTCCAGTTAGTACGCAAACAAAGTGTCAGCACTGTGGAGTGCGACGCGAGGCGTTACCACGCTCGTGCCCCGGCCGCCACCTTCCATTCTCATAATATTTCCTTAAACATTTCAAAATGATTTCTCAATCACCCAACCAGCTTCTCTCTAAAATCATTATTCGCTTTTTAGATGGCTGCGAATTTTCTTCTTATTTTCGGTGAAAAGTGTTCGAGCTAGAAGACAGCCTTGTAGCCCGCAGACATTGAGGTCCACCCCACAGATGACACACCATGCATTATCACTGCAGCGATCTCGATGCTTGTACTACCGTATTCAGTATGGGTTCTCTTGTGCCAATACTGGGAGTTAAGATTTTGTATGGTCTCCTTGCAAAAAAATTGAGCTTCATCAGTTTAAATTATTACCGTACCTAAAGCCACTTCTAGATCAACTTTCAATGAGCCCCGCTTGCCGACATCCAACCGCCTTTAAAAGGCCACTCTACTTAGGCCGAAAAAAGAAGGACTTAATATTTCTAAGCAAAACTGTTTGACGCTACGGCTGCACTTATTGAAAATCTGTCAGATGCTGAATTCCAGCATCAAAGTTATACACGCGGAAACGCCGATAACAAATACTTCGTCAATGATTGTTTTTTTGTCTGTTTTGGATGAAGGAAGTCTGTTGTGCGAAAGCGCCAAGAGACGTTTTCAAAAGTGGGCCTCGTTGGAAGAGGATGCCTTCGGTAGCGAGCTGCGTACAGATGCGTCGCCAATAAAGAATTTCGATTCGCATCAGACAATGCAAGAACCACTTATCGCTAAGCTGCTGTAGAATATTTTATCCCTAATGAAGCGGCCACATTGCAGTGCGAAGGGTCTCCACATGAATTTTTTCGGTTGTGTCGCCGAACACTGGTGGCGCATCCCCCGAAGGTACGCAGTATATGTTATTGAAACCAACAAGTTCAAAATATGTCCCAGTTTGAGCTTGATTCGCGTTAAAAATCTTCGCGCGGATTTCTCTTCTGTTATCTCACCTATCGGGATATTGCCTACTGCTCATCGCACACTTCATTGTCACATCTTGATTTTGCTAGCATAAAAGGCAAGGAGAACTGCTACCATCTTTTCCTACGAAGTGGCCTTCCTATATAACGCTAAACAACACGCCAGATAGCTGCATCACATTAGGATGAGCGCCGGCTTTTTTTTTTCACTATCATGCATGCGCAATTATGGAACAAACTTCTTTGGGTCCTCCAAAAAACAAATCTCGGATCACAGGCCTGCTACAAGAAGTCTCCCTAGGCAAACAGTGTACAATTTGGACTGCCTCTGAGTTTTTAATTAAACAATCGATTTACTGCAGCAATGAAAAGAATGAAATGTATAATGCATTTCTGCTTTCTCGTGACCCACAGCTAATTAGCATCTTGAAAAAATTTTGTAATCATCTAAATAAAGACACCCAAAAAGCTAGACAAACTACTTTCATAACATTTTTATGCAATCAGCTAGTAATTTTGCTTCTAATTGGAAAAACATCAATAAAGTACTAGAAACACCCAACTCAAATAGCGTAAATACAGAGATTAGATTTAATGGTTGTGTTATCAGTGGTAAAACTCTATCTAATACATTTAATGATTATATAGTAAACAGCTTTTCCAGAGACATATTTTTATGCAACATCATGCATTTCGAATAAATGCCCAAGTACTCTGTTTGTAAGACCTACTTGTGAAAGCGAGGTTTACAAAATAATCATGCGGCTTATAAATAGCAATTGTTGTGATTGTTTTGATTTTCAAATCAAATCAAATAAATATCCTGCCGAAATATCTCCCCACCACTTCCTGATCTTATTACCTTTGTCTGGCGAAAGAATTTCTCCTGCGATACTTTAGCTGCTCAAGCGTGCATCTTGTACAAAAAGGAACATAGTAATAATTTAGCAAACTATAGACCCATCTCCGTTTTGGCACTGTTCTCTAAAAGAATACAAAAATTCTTCACTCTCAACTTGCAGAATTTATCAACAAACAAAATATATTATGCGACGCACAATACAGCTTCGGAAAAAAAAATCGATCTACTGAGCTTACTCTACTTCATGAGAAAGAGTTCATTTTGAATAGCATAGAACGTAAACAACTAGTACCTGGTACCTCTATCGATTTCAGCAAGGCCTTCGACTCTCTGAATAGACAGTTACTTTTCCGTAAGCTACATTTATACGGTGTATGAGGCGTTGCCTTAGACTTCTTTGACTCATACTTAAGTGAAAGGAAAAAATACGTGTGTATAAACAATTTTTCTTCGATGACTAAACCAAACTATCTCAGAGTACCTTAAGGCAGTATTTTAGGTCCGTTTTTCTTTATTTTATACATATATTACATTCTAAATATAGATCCTTCAGGGAAATTTCTTATTTATACCAATGATACAAGCGTATCATTGCACATGATGATACTGACCATTTGATTGAAAGAAGAAATAATACATTAGAGAAGATATATAAGTGGGCATGTTCCATTGGGCTATTGATAAGCACAGAAAAAACTAAAGTGGTTATGTTTCGAGCAAAAGGCAAGCAGGTACAAGTAACTTCTCCGCTATATCTCAATTACCGTCTGATTCAAATGGTAAAGAATGTGAAAACATTACGTGTTGTATTTTCAAACAACATGCTATGGGACACACAAATTGAGAAAGTAGTGCCAAACGGTACGTTTACAAGGTATAATTTATTGCAACAATCGTCTACTTCCGGTAAAAACAATTCTTATTATTTATCATTCTTTGTTTATGTCCTATGTTGACTATTTATTTATAGTATGGGGTGACACAAACAAATATTGATAAGCTCAGTAGACTTCAAAATGTATTCCTAAACGTTATCGCTAAGAAAAAACGTTATCAATCAATTATATACCTGCAACAAAAATATAAACTAATCAGTGTTCAAAAACTTTGCAATTACAACATTTGTAGGAGTATAAAAAAGTGGTGAAGCAAAAAACTGTGCTATCTGATTTAGCCAACCTCCAACTCGCGGAGAATAAATATAATACCCGTAAGCATAACCTCTAGGTAATACCATGGGCACGCACACAATACGGCGACCAAATTATACTCAATATTATTCCCAAAGTGGTGAAATATTTAAGTAGCATTGATGCAAATAGAGAAAATATGACCACAAAAAGTGTTGCATCATTGTTCTTATAAATATTTATGATGTCGTTTACCCTTTTGTACCAGTTTCACCTCTTATGCATTCTATAGCTCATGTATACATAGCCTTTTCATGGGAACTGCTGTGTCTGTTTTTGTTTAGATTATGTAAATATATTGATTGACGTCACCATATTTCTGTATAGTATGTTTTTTTATTTGTATAGCAATGCTTCCAACCCATTCATTTTAGGTAGCGGGAACTAGTCAAGCTGTTTTAATGCAGCTTTTACTCCCGCTATCCTTCGTGTAGTCTCAAACATGAAAATAAAGATTGTATTCAATTCAATTTCAAAAGGTAGCTAAATATAAAAGGCTTGCTAGTTGGGCGGCTTGCAGTGACGTTTACCATCTTGCTTTTAGGGGCGAAGCTCCTTAGGGCGTGGGCTGTGCGTCCCCTGTACCCTGTATGTAGCCACCTCTAGTTTAGTTCTTGCAGTGTTCACTAGATGGCGGTACCGTCCCCTGTATGTAGCCACCTCTAGTTTAGTTCTTGCAGTGTTCACTAGATGGCGGTACCGTCTCCTGTATGTAGCCACCTCTCATTTAGTTCTTGTAGTGTTTACTAGATGGTGGTACTTGTAGCTGTTGATGAAAAGATGCAAGATGTTATAAACTAGAAAGCGGTACTTGTAGTTGATGAAAGACGCGAGATCTTACAAAATAGGAATGATGTCACATATGGCGCGTGTCATTGGTTGAAGACAATTGTTCGATTTAGTGCGGCGACGTACGCTAGGGGGAGCGATGTAATAAAATCGAGTGGGCAAAATGTACAGAGGATTCATGGTTTACCAGGTTTACCTCCGGAGTTTCTCCCACTCATCATCATTCACTTCTTGGATATGGCGGAATTTTTTTCGTCCCCTTAGATGAATAGCGCATTTGCGCAAGATGTCTTCGAGCGCCTTATTGTAAGCACATGAGAACGCTGTATTTTGAATACCCGGTATTTCTAAATTTCACGTGAAACGTCGCTGGAACCAACACAGCAGATTGGAGGCAAGCTTAAGGTAATAAAATTCACAAATAATCAAGCTACTGTCATATACTAAAACACGGGCACTATGGCTATAAATTTGTTCAACAACGCACCGGTAAACCAAAGAAAGTTTTTTATTTCGTGCTATATCTCTAGAATTTCTATTTGGAAAGCTCACCACGTAAAACGTGTTGACCAGCACTTTCATAATGATAAAGCTTCACTATGACAGAAGAGAAAGATCATTACAATAAATAATAATTCGGCTTGACTGCGATCGGAAGGGCTCGTGTGACAAGCATCTCG
Organism: Rhipicephalus annulatus; assembly: GCA_013436015.1. Classification (NCBI taxonomy): domain Eukaryota; kingdom Metazoa; phylum Arthropoda; class Arachnida; order Ixodida; family Ixodidae; genus Rhipicephalus; species Rhipicephalus annulatus. The sequence goes on along the minus strand of WOVY01011062.1, from coordinate 453,765 downwards.
CCCCTACGCCCCTACCGAAAAAAACTATTTATTTTCAAACAGAACTTGTACGGCTTAATGAAGGACTCATCTTTCTGAACAAAATCCACAAGGCTGAAATGGCAATCCTATACTAAACGTATAGTGGTGTATAGGATCCATATAGTGCCTAGACAGAGCCTTCATTATGGCATAAAGAAACCTGAATAGCTCCTGTAGAGGACATATGTGCGACCAATATAGTGATATGTAACACGTATGTAATACTTGTGGGGTTGGATGTAGTAGTAGGTCTCGTCAAACACAATATAGGACCCAATAAGGCTGCCTGGTGGCCCTGTATAGAACATTTATGGTGCCCAAGGCAACTCTTAAAAGTCAATACAGGACAGGAATAGCCCTTACTATACTAAATATCCTGTCCCATTAGAACACTTTCTGGCTCTGAAAGGCTTAGATACTGCACGTTTTACAGTTCACGTAGTTATCTGTCAACGTTTTGGAGAAATAACCAATTTTATTTATTATGTATCGCGGTATGCAAGTATCAAAATCAATCAAACTTTCTTTCAGGAATGCATACATTTACATGAATAAAATTCTACAGTACAGAGGAGGTCCCGAAGTTAGAAAACTGTCGGGGGGGGGGGCCTGCGTTAGAGAATAAGTCAAGTGCGATAACAATGCAGCAAGCAGTGAAAAACACTTTGTACGAATTGAACAAAGAATGATTAAAATTTCATAACAACAAGGCAAGAAAAGTTCTGTGTAACAGCAAGTGGTATAGTGAGTAAAAGAAATACTAAAATTAGGAGTAAGGCACGACGGAAGAGTTTAGAAAACACGATTTGTGATTAGGTACTCTTTAAACATTTTGCGAAACGAATAGAATGTGGGACATAACTTTATTTCAAGTGGTATGTTGTTTCATACGGATACACCTGTAAATTTAAGAGTTAGTTTTCCATAATTGCTAAGCACTTTAGGGAGAAGGAAATTGTGACAGGCTGAAAACCTGATGTTATTAGTATTGACAAGATGTTGTGTGGATAGCCCTGAAACACATAGACTATGATAAATGAGGCGGTACATCAATATAGCTCACTTTAGAGTGAATAAAAGATTATTTGGAAGCACGGAAAAATAAATAAAGAGTGGCGTAGAAGGCAATTGAAATGGAGCGAAGGTGATCAGACGTAGTGCCCGTTTCTGAAGATGTAGAAGGGGCTCCAGGTGACTGGTATATGTATTACCCCAGGATGAAATGCAATAGCAAAAATGGCTATGAATATATGCATAGTATGATGATAAAATAATGCGTGACTGAAAATAAGGGCGGGCTTTATTGAGAACATGAATGCCAAAAGAAGCTTTTTTTTAATATTTTGAGTACATGATAGTTATATTTCAAACGCTTGTCTAGTATTACACCTAAGAACATCACATGATCCGATACAGAAATAATATGGTTGTTAAGAGATACGGAAACTGGAAAGGGAAATGTGTTCTGTGCGGATGAAAACACCACAAATGTAGTTTTAGAGGGCTGAAGAATATTATATATGTATATCAGATGGTCACCGAAGTATCTCAGTTTTGTAGGGTCCCGCCGTGGTGTTCTAGTGGCTAAGATACTCGGCTGCTGACCCGCAAGTCGCGCGATCGAATCCCAGCTGCGGCAGCTGCATTTTCGATGGAGGTGAAAATGCTGTAGGCCCGTGTGCTCAGATTTGGGCGAACATTGAAGAACCACAGGTGGTCTAAGTTTCTAGAGTCCTCCACTACGGTGTCTCATATTCGTATGGTGGTTTTGGGACGTTCAATCTCCGATATCAATCAATCAACTTTGTTTGTATTCATCTTAGTTTTATACAGGTTTACTCTTCTATGCACACAACTCTATTTTCAGCGGGAAAAAACTTCAATAAAAAAATGGCGAACCCTTTCGCAGAAAAAGATTTTCTCACAAGAAACAAGAAATCTCAATTTGATTTTAAGGATATGAGGTAGTCCTATGAGGTTACCACCTTGCATGAAGGATCTTTAGGCCACTTCCGGTGAAAGTCCGCCAAGCTGTTCGCCTCTTTCTACAAGAGTAAAGGGGCATTGTCCTCATCACATTCATCTTTATCTTGAGGGCGCTTGAATATATCTTGCAAACGCTTCTTTTTTATAATAAAAACTATTAAATCATCACCATTTTAAGGACCTTTATGCATGATGGTCACCCCAGGTGATCAATGTTATTGTCATGGTGCTAAGTTTACATATCAAGTACAGCTTTTAAAATCTTGATTCTTTGATGTTAGCGGCTCAGATGACATGATGACCTATTCTAACTGTGCATAAGGTCAGTGATCCACTAGACGACTGCGGCGGGGCCAATTTTAGGAATCGCACAATTCAAGAAAGTCCCAACTTCGAGAATATATATCGTATGATTCCGGGTGGCACCTGGCCAGGAACTCCTTAGAGATGATTCTGTCTTTGCTCGTTGAAACCGCAGCTGCAACGACGATGATGATGGTGATGACATTCGCTGCTGATGGCACTCGGTGGTGTGTCAGCGGCCGCTGAGCGCTAGCTGCGTGTATGCAATCGCTCATCATTCTCTTCTCCTATGGTCGGCGTGCTCAGAGCCACCCCTCTAATATTATGCATCGCCAAGCCTTCATCATCATCATCATCATCATCATCAGCCTGACTACGTCCACTGCAGGACAAAGGCCTCTTCCATGTTCCGCCAGTTAACCCGGTCCTATGCATGCTGCTGACAATTTATACCCGCAAACTTCTTAATCTCATCTGCCCACCTAACCTTCTGTCTCCCCCTAACCCGCTTCCCTTCTCTGGGAATCCAGTTAGTTACCCTTAATGACCAGCGGTTATCCTGTCTACGCGCTACATGCCCGGCCCATGTCCATTTCCTCTTCTTTATTTCAACTATGATATCCTTGACCCCCGTTTGTCCCCTAATACACTCTGCTCTCTTCTTGACTCTTAAGGTTACACCTACCATTTTTCTTTCCATTGCTCGCTGCGTCGTCCTCAGTTTAAGCTGAACCCTCTTTGTAAATCTCCAGGTTTCTGCTCCGTAGCTAAGTACCGGCAAGATACAGCTGTTATATACCTTCCTCTTGAGGGATAGTGGCAAAATACCTGTCATAATTTGAGAGTGCTTGCCGAATGTGCTGCACCCCATTCTTATTCTTCTGGTTACTTCAATCTCGTGGTTCGGCTCTGCGGTTATTACCTGCCCTAAGTAGACATAGTCTTTTAAAACTTCAAGTACACCATTACCTATCTCGAAGCACTGCTCCTTTCCGAGGTTGTCGTCCATTACTTTCGTTTTCTGCAGATTAATTTTATGACCCACCTTTCTGCTCTCCCTGTTCAATCCCGTAATCATGAGTTGCAATTCGTCCCCTGAACTACTCAGCAATGCAATGTCATCGGCGAAGCGCAGATTACTAAGGTATTCTCCATTAACTCTTATCCCTAACTGCTCCCATTCTAGGCTTCGCCAAGCCTTAACAAAGGTTAATTATGGCGGGCCGAGGAGTCGGTGGTTCAATTCCATGCGAAGGTTTAATATTTTTCTTAAGGTATTTTTTATTTCATATTTGGTGGCGTCCACTTTGCCAACAATAAAAGCATGCCGAAAATTCATCACTAAATTGTTGGCAGAGCCTGGCAAAGTAGTTCACTCCTATCAACGGAGTGCATATTGATCATTGGGGTGAAGCGTCCTTCCGTCCGTATGTATGTATGTATGTATGTATGTATGTATGTATGTATGTATGTATGTATGTATGTATGTATGTATGTATGTATGTATGTACACCCATTCATTCGTCCGTCCAACGTTCTGTCTGTGTGTCTGCCTGTACCCTCGCACGTGTGTCTGTGCAAGCAGGCGTTTGGTGAGTAGGGAAACCACGGACCCCAGCTAACAAAGGGTTCGGCTCCCTCCCACGCCTAGCAGTGCTTGTCTTTGCCGTGTCAGGAGAGAAGGGGCTTCTGGAGGTTGAGCCGACGCCAGGTTATCGGACCTTAAAGGCTCCCCGGCAGAGGCGACGCACCTTTTAGAGCCCCAGCTTCACGTAGACGGCACCCCTTGGCTTGCCAACCCAGGGGAAATCGGCAGTCGCCTTTTTCAGTTTCTCTTTGCCCTTATCTTCGTCTTTTTCCCTCTTTCAATCTTTCCTGTCATCTTCTAACTTCCGTTTACTTCCATCGTCCAGGCGGCGAGGGTTAACCGTGGGTATGTGTCCTCTCTTGGTTACATATTATTGGGTTACAGTGGCTTTGTACAGCTGGTCCTGGCATTCCTTTTTTTTAATTGTGCTGCGGCGTCCGCATGTTGGGCTCTGTAGTGGGTGGCTGGCATGGCTCCTGAATTTTTATATACTTCATGGTCTCTTTTCTATTCCCCAAACTGCCCGATCACCCTCCCCCAAGAGGGGACGCACCGAAGCAACACTGAATGTATTCTTAAAGTCAAAAGAAATTTTCCGGCCCTTCCATGTGATTCACTGTGAAACACAATAAAAGAACGCAAGAAATATCTCTCTGCTTGTCGTTTCAAAATGCCTCTCTAGTAGCCTTGGTCCAGGTTATCAGGCTACACGCATGGCCAGTGCCGACCCTCCTCTTGAAGTTAAAAGTGAGGCCCAGTAAGAAAACCTGACAAAACCCAACTTTGTTGGAACCATATTTGTGTATATCACGCCGCATTGTTTCCTGAACAGTTCCCTATGCATAGTATCTGATCAAGACCTAAATAACATGACAGAGAGTGAGCTGCTTGAGGGCTGAAATGAACAGCGCCTAGCACATGTACAGAGAATTAGGATCAGGCGTTACAACAAAGAAACCCCAACAAAGCACCTCATTCTTACATTTTGCACAAGCACACTTCTAAAACATATTGAAACAGGCTATTGAAGGTAAAGGTCCGACCCTAGATCCCCAACCCCCAACGTTGTTTTAAGTGCCAGCGTTTCGGCCACGGCTCTCAGAGCTGCCGTGGCCGTCACACCTGTGCAAAGTGTAGTTCGCATGAACACGCCGCAGACAACTGTGAAGAAGAGACTGCCCACTGCGCAAACTGCGACGGTTGACACCCTGCTTATTGCCGCACATGTCCTACATGAACAACATGAAAAATAAGTACCTACACACAAAGTAAATGAAAACATCTCGTTTAGGGACGCGCAAGCGTCCATTTTTGCAGCGTTCTTCTTCCGCGGAGGTGGCACGAAAGGGGGTAGTGCCACCAAACTCCACAGCACCCTCACGTACCACACAAAGTGGATAGGAAGTAGTGCAAATCAGCTCCTCAGCGGAAGTAGCACAGGCTCTTCTGCCACCAAAAGGCTTGCAGCCATCCAAACCTGAAGCCCCAGGGCCTTCTGTTTTGACAGATAGCCCTAAGACTTCCGTCTCCGCACGCGTAAGCCGCGAGCGGACATCCAGCACATCGTACGAGGTGAGGGACACAACAGCAAATCCAACGGTGTCTTCGGCGCCGAATGAGAGGCACGGCTTTTTGGAGTGCACCATGCAGATAGTCAAACGCCATCATCACGGGGCGTCAAAAGGGCTCCCGACTTGATGCAATAGTTCTTGAGTACACGCAGCACTCATTTACACTCTTAATCGATACAAAAAATATACAATGCAACGTCAAAGGTCTGTTTAAAAACCTCGACGATATGCAGGAACTCTTACACAAACATTCACCAAAAGTGCTGTGTGTACAAGACGCACACTTAAATTTCAAGAACACAATTTTTCTACGTCGTTATGTGACATTCTTAAAGGATCGCTATGACGCTGTACCAACATGTGGCAGGGTGGCCATTATAGTTGATCAGGATGTAGCATGTACACATTCACCACTACAAACATCCCTTGTGGCAGTGGCTGTTTCAGCAGTTCTTTTAAACAAACTCGTCACCATCTGCTCTCTGCATACCTCCACTGTACCGCTTCGAAAAACAAGAATTTGAGTCCTTGATAGATGAAATGCCTGAGCCTTAACTGGTCCTTGGGATTTGATACACATTGTAATTTATGGGGTGGTTCTCGCTGCAACGCACTAGTTGTCTAATTGAACAGTTCCTTTTATCATCCGGCGCTTGTCTTTTGAATTAGCAGCAAACTCCATATTACAGCCTAGCCAACAACACCTACTCGTTCATAGATCCCATCATTACATCTCTTCACTCCTACCCCTACTCAAATAGAAAGACATTGGTAATCCTTATGAGGGTGTTCACTTTCCTATAATGTGAGAACACCAATGGATAATGCATGTCCTCCACGCATTCTCTTATGACAAATTGACAAAGCCAACTGGGAAGAGTTTCGAAAAGCTACTCACCTAAGTTTGCTCCAACATACGTGGCTTAAGCGTACATGCAGCTGTTCACTTTTTACCGCTTTTCTGATTGATGCTGCAACAAAATGTATGCCCCAAGCAGGAGGACTCGGCGCAAAACTAAGGGTTCCTTGGTGGAATCGCGAGTGTCGAAGTGAAAGTAAAAAGCAATATAAAGCGTGGAGGCTGCGTCGGTGCTAACCAACCGCCGAAAATCTTGACACTTTCAAAAGATTAGGTCCAAAGAAGAAGAGCGCTTTGACAAGTAAGGAGAGAGAGCTGCCAGAAATTTTTATAGGGTGTTAATTCATACATAGATGAGGTGAGAGTCGGGCACATTGTTGGTGATGTATCAGGACGACAAGCCCCCTCCCCTCCACTTGTGAACACACAAGGCTACAGCTTGGAGGACCAGGCAAACTCCCTTGGGGCGCACTTTGAACTAGTCTCCAGCTCGTCGCACTATACTACAGAGTTTCAGCGACATAAAACTAAAATAGAAAAACAGAAAATAGAGCGCCAATCCGCAAAACACGAGGTATATAATGAAACTTTTCTTTAGCTGAACTACAGGCTTCCCTTACTTGCTGCAATAAATCCGCCCCAGGCTGCGATCGAGTAGTATATAAGATGTTAAAACATCTGCCATTTGAAAATAGAGCCTTCTCTTCCTTTATATTGCAGTGCGGTTTACCGCTGAGGTTCCCTCAGCCTGGAAAAAAGCCATCGTTATGCCTATCCTAAAACGGGGAAAGGACCCGTCCTCTCTGTCAAGTTACAGGCCCATCACCCTAACTAGCTTCCTTTGTAAGGTTTTTGAAAAGGTGATAAACAGGCGACTCATGGACTTCCTACACATAAATAATCTACTTGACCCACATCAGTGCGGATTCAGAGAGGCTAAATCCACTACTGACCACCTTGTTCCTATCGAGGAACAAATTGGGGATGCTTTCATCCACAACCAACTTTTTTCTTTGTGTTCTTGGAAATGAAAATATCCTATGACACTTCGTGGCGCTTTATCATCATCCGAGACCCTTCACATTCAGGTGTGCAGGGACGAATGTTGGCTATAATTGAAAGTTGTCTGTGCTATCATACATTTCGCGTTTGAATAGGCGCTGTTTTAGTCCGAACGTTTGTCCGAAAAACAGGAGTGCCATAAGGTGGTGCACTGAGTTGCACGCTTTTTATTGTGAAAATGAATTCCTTGCACCTTTACATTCCTCGAAATATGTTTTATTGCACATATGTCAAAATGCACAGGTCGGTTTTATATCTTGCAACCTTTATATGTGTGAACGACAAATACAGCAAAGTCTATACAAAGCTTCACAAGGGTCAGACGAAAATTCTTTTAATTTGAAGCCACAGAAGAGCACTTGCGTCCTATTCTCCAGAAAAAAGGGCGTTCATCCAGATCCTGAGATTGATCTTCATGGCCAGCCTCTATCTGTAAATACGAGGCGTAAATTCCTAGGCCTCATATTAGACGCAAAACTAACTTTCATACCCCATATGAAGTGTACAAAAAGTAAGTCTTTAAAAACCTTGAATGTTCTGAATGTGTTGTCACGCACCACATGGGGTAGTTGCAGGAAGTGTCTTCCCTATCTGCGTTAAACCTCATTCACACTCGCCTAGACTACGGAGCCATTCTTTATCAGTCTAACACATTAATTGGCCTGAAGATGCTAGACGCCGTTCACCATCTTGGAATTCGTCTTTCTACGGGGGCTCTTTGCACGAGTGCCGTAGAAAGCCTCTACACTGAATCGAAGGTATGGTCGCTTCGCCTGCAGAGATCTCACACTGCTTTTGCATATTTTCTGAAATAAAACTGCGACAAGACACACCTTCCACGCTCTACAATTAACGATCTCTTCAGTTCAGCATTATTCGACAACCGTCCTTCCTTGTGGAAGCCCTGCTATCTGCAGGTAAGGAGCCTAGTTCAGGAAATGGGCATACCATTTCTCGAACACGATCTGGCAGCCCCCGCTGCAAATATCTCACCGTAGAAGTGTCATCTCCTTCACTGTGATGTTTGGATCATATAGGTTACTAAACGTGCACCTACTGCACTTATCCGCACACACTTCCTTGAATTACAGCACAAATACATTTTCTCGGAATTTTCTACTGATGCCTCGAGGTCTCATACTTCTGTGTCCTATGCTCCCGTAGGTCAATGTTTTTTTTTAGGGGGGGGGTGTAGGTGTTCGGCACCGTAATACGATCATATTCACTGCAGAGGCGTAAGCGATATTATGGGCCATCAATTACATCAATTGAATGAAGATGGCAGTAGCTGATATATATACTGACTCTCTAAGCGAGATGAAAACCCTAAGAACCGTAAAAAAATACACGAACCCTTTTCTTGCGTTTGTGTACTCGCCTTTAAGCACGATCTACGCACAGAAACAATATGTCGTAGTCTGCTGGGTGCCTGGATACCGTGAGATTCAAGGAAACGTATTGGCGGATCGACTAGCTCTTTCCGCCCGTGAGAATGCCACCGTCAATACATCTATAGCGATCCCTGCACTTGACCTCAAACCTTAACCTAAACGAAAGCTGAGGAGTCATTGGCAGTGGCTGTGGGACACACAAACACAAAACAAACTTCACCTCATTAAGCAACATCACTGGAATCGGCCGTCAGTTTCGCGATACCGCTACACAGAAGTCACACTCACCAGATTAACGACATGACACACACACATAATACTCGCTCACACCTTTTGTCCGCTGGTCATCCAGCTCTATGCGATCAGGGTGCTGAACCACTAGCCGTGCTTCATGTTTTAGTACAGGGCACAGAATTAGACACCCTAAGAAAAAAAGACAAACCGTTTCCTTTCCGCCACCAAATACCCTTGCACTTTTTGATGGTTATGGGTAGGGAACCGCTCTTTAGTCATCAATCACTGTTCGCGTTTTTAAACAATGTCAATATTTTTAACGTCACATTTCCAGGTATCCCCGTAGCACGACCTCTCGGAGTAGAAGTTGCTGCTTCGTTTGAACATTAAAATAGCACCTGCCTCACGGCCCTTTGACACAAAGGTGCTGACGAGGCACGTGTGCTAGTGCAAATTATCTCCATCATGCTTTTATGAACAGAACCTTTCGCCATCCATTCTCACTACACATTTCACGACATTGCCATAATTTTATCACTTCTATGTTTTACCCGCCCTAGCACGAGAAATTTTAAAGCCATTTTGCATTCATATTCATTGTTCCGATTTCCTGTCCTATGACCTGGCGCTCTTTGGCAATGAAATGGCCCTTGCGCCATAAAAACCACAAAGTATCATCATCTGTCTTTCCAACTGCCCACTCCCATCATACTAGAGCACGAATCGGACAAACGAATACATCACCCCCCTCAATACCACTCAATCTTTGGATATGCTCCTCATTTCTTTTCAGAAAAGCACCATCTATCTTATTTGATTGTCAACCATACAAAAACCACCAATGTCATCAAGTTATACTATTTACAAGGGCATATATACACGGCAGCGATTGCATACTCGTTAGAACATCAGCCTCGCTTGCAGGAAGTCAATGGTTCGAATCCCGGTACGCAAAATTCCAAACCAGATTAACAAAAAGTCCACGTGGTAATGTACCTGCATTAGGAGGCCTGGGGTGCGGCCTCACCGGTGACCAGCACCAGTAACGCACTTCCTCACCAGAGAAGAATTGGCCACCCTGGTGCAGTATGCGGAAACTACCTCCCACATGCATACGTTAAATAACTCACGGCTCGCAGTTCCTAGCGGCTGCGAAGCACCTGACCATGTTTACGGTGAGATATGCAACGCAGCAGAGGGTGCCAAGCATCTCTGAATCCGGACAGGCAACCATCAGAACCTGAACTTGGCAACGTTTAACGCTAGAACCTTATCTAGTGAGGCACGTCTAGCTGTACTATTCGAGGAGCTAGAGGGCATTAAATGCGGTGTAGTAGGGTCAAGTAAGGTTAGGAGGACAGATGAGGTTTATGCAGTGCTGCAGAATGGGCACGTCATTTGCAATCAGGGCTTGGCTGAGAGACTAAAACAAGGAGTGAGGTTTCTTAACCACAGCAACATAGCTGGCAGCATAAAAGAGTACTATATCAATATTGAAAGGGTATTAGGTATCGTATTTAAACTCAAGAGCTACAAGATCAAGGTGGTACAGGCTTATGCGCCTATGTATAGCCATGATGATGCGTCAGTTGAAAGCTTCTACGAAGACGCGGAATCGGCAATGAGCAAGATAAAAACGCAGTATGCTATACAGAGGGAAGACTTCAGTGTAAAAATAGGAAGAAACAGGCTGGAGGCGAGGCAGTAGGAGATTATGGCATTAGCGCTGGAAATGCGAAAGAAGAGCTACGAGTTGAATTCGCAGAACGCAATAATTTACAAACTTTGAATAATTTCTATCGAAAGCGAGAGAATGGCAAGTGGACATGGAAGAGCCCTAATGGCGAAAATAAAAACGAAATACACTTTATTATGAGTAAGCATCCTGGCCTTGTGCAAAATGTCCGAAGTGCTTGGCGAGATACGATGCAGTGACCATAGAATTGTATGGTCCCGAATTCGCCTGGGCTTGAAGAAGGAACGACAGAAACTGATATGCAATAAGCCTTTCTATGAGCTAGCACTGAGAGGAAAAGTACAAGCATTGAGTCTCGCTTCGGAAGAGGTACTGGGCTCATATCGAGAAAACCAGCTTTAGCGTTGACGCCACGAATGGTAATCTGATGAGTATCATTACAGAGTGTGCAGTGGAAGTTGGAGGAACTCTAGTTAGACAAGATAGTGGCAAGCTGCTGCAGGAAACGAAAAATCTCATTAAGAAGCGTCAAATCATGAGAGCCTCAAGTACAACAGACGAAATAGAGTTGGTAGAGCTTTCGAAGTTGACTAATAGGCGTATTGAATCTAATATAAAAAATATAGCATGAAGAAAATTGAACACGCTCTGAAGAACGGTGAAAGCGTTTAAGCAGCGAAAAAAAAAACTTGGGATAGGAAAAACCATATGTATGTACTAAGGGACAAGGGAGGCAATGTACCTACCAATATGGATAGCGTCGTAAAATTAGCGGAGGAGTTTTGCAGAGATCTGTGCAGTACCCAGCTATACGATGACCGTGATATAACAACTAGCAGCAACCCAGATGACACCCCACCAGTAACGATAGAAGACAGAAAAGCTTCGGAGAGCATACAAATAGGCAAAAATGCTAGTTAGCATCAGGTAACATCAGATCTGCTGAAAGATGGAGGACAGATTGTGTTACCAAAACCAGCGACCCTGTTTACGACGTGTCTCCTGACGGGAAGAATACCAGAATCTTCGAAGAATGTTATCATCTCAATACATAAGAAAGAAGATGACAAGGACTTGAATAATTACAAGCCGATCAGCTTGCTCTCTGTAGTATACAAGCAATTCACAAAAATTATTGCTAACAGATTAAGGACAAACTTAGAATTCAATCAATCAAAAGGAACAGGTGGATTTTGAACAGGCTACTCAACAATCGACCACCATCATACTATCAATCAGGTAATAAAAAAATGCTCAGAATAGAGCCAACTACTATACATAGCCTTCATAGATTACGAGAAAGCGTTTGATTCAGTAGAAATATCAGCAGTCAAGCAGAATCGGCGGAATCATTGTGTCGACGAAGCATATATAAACCTCCTGAAAACAATCTACAGGAGATCGAATAGTGCTTCATAAAGAAAGCAACAGAATAACAATCAAGTAAGATGTAAAGCAGGGAGATACAACCTCTCCAATGCTATTTACCGTGTACTTACATGAGGTTTTGAAAAGCCTAGAATTGGAACAGTTAGGGATAAGAGTTATTGGAGAGTACCTTAGTAACCTGCACTTCGCCGATGACATTGCATTGTTGAATAACTCAGGGGACGAGTTGCAACTCTTGATTACGGAGTTAGACAAAAAAAGCAGAAAGGTGGGTCCTAAAATCATTCTGCCGAAACCGAAAGAAATGTACAACAACCTCTGAAGAGAGCCGCGCTTCGACATAGGTAATAGTTTACTTCAAGTTGCAAAAGACTATGTCTACTTGGGGCAGGTCATAACCACGAAACCAAACCACGAGATTGAAGTAACTAGAAGAATAAGAATGGGGTGGAGCACATTTGGCAAGCACTCTCAAATTATGACAGGTAGACTGCCACTATCCCTCAAGAGGAAAATACATAACAGCTGTTTCTTTCTGGCACTTAGCTACGGAGCAAAAACCTAGGGACTTACAAAGAGGGTACAGCTTAAATTTGGGACGACGCAGCAAGAAATTGAAAAGCAAATGATAAGTGTATGAGTAAGAGACAAGAAGAGAGCAGAGTGGACTAGGAAACAAACTGGGGTTAAGGATACCATAGTTGAAATCAGGAAGAGGAAATGTACATGGGCCGGTCATGTAGCATGTAGACAGGATAACTGCTGGCCATTAAGGATAACTATCTTGATTCCTAGAAAAGGCAAGCGGGTTTGGGGGAGACAGAAGGTAAGGGGGGTAGATGAGAATAAGAAGTTTGCTGGTATAAATTGGCAGCAGCAGTGAGCACAGGAGCGAGTTGACTCGCGGAACGTGGGAAAGGCCTTTGTCCTGCAGTGGACGTGGTCAGGTTGATGATGGTGATGTACACAACGCCATCAAGTGAGCGATTTCAGAACTAACTAGATAGGGCCACTGGAACATATTATTACAGAGGAGGAAACGACTTACACCCTACAGAGCTTCACCCTTGGAATCGCAAAGTGTGTTCGGTGTACACATGTGGTCATTGTGTTGCAAAGTGTGTTCGGCGAACACCTTTGGTCGGTCAAAATAGCACGTGATGAACGCGTCTCCCTCGTTGCATGTATCAATGCACAGGGTAAAGCGACGCTCCGCAATCAAAGCACACAAAGCGCAAGTACTGTAGAGTCGGACGGGAGGCACGACAAGTGCAACTGGCGTCCGCTGGTGCACTCCGGCGAAGAACTCGTGTACTGCCATTGCACGGACGGCGGGATGGACATGGACAAGAGACAATAAAGGCTTTCGACTTTAAAATTCAGTTTTGGCTCTCAGTGGACGTCCCGTCCACAGTGCTCCACGGCGATGGGGAGTGGGAGAGAAAGAAATGTAGGAGAAAAGAGAAAGGGATATTATAGGCGAGGCAGTAATTTATGCCCGGCCTGTCCACGCGCACGTGTTGCCTCTCAGCCAAGCGAAACCGTCAAGTAGGTTGTCAGGCCAATAAGGGATGTGAAAAAACGCCACGTGAAGGACCCACAGGTGCGTGAAGAGTTCGCGTCACAATAAGGTTCAAATGCAACTTGCAAACGGATCGTACGAACGCCCGAAAAGGGGACTAGTTTCTAAGGAAAGCACCTAGAGATCATCCGTGAAAGAAGTCATGCTGTCCGGGCTGATGCAGCAGCCCGACCACCAGAACAGGCCCCGGGTTGCTAAGCGCTAAGAGTAACTGCACACCGAGGATGCGGTACTCTTTCAAGCCAAATTGAATCGACAACGGTAAGCCAATGAAAGGGCTTTCTAGACAGGGCAGCGCTAACAAAGAAATCATGGAAATACAATCGCCGGGGCTAACGCCCACTTTCGGCACGAATTTTCTCGAGTGTCTTCGTCTCTGACGTTACCAAGCACCGGTGGCCGGAACTTTCAGCTTCGCTAGTTATCCAGTAAAGTTAAAACTTGGAGCCGCAGGTGGTTGCGCGGGTGGTCTGTACACTTTACCGTGGCTTGCGCGTCTCCTTTGCCCTTTCTAAACTTTTACGTCAACTGAAGTTCACCTGGTTAACCATTTGTACGAAATCGTTTGGTGGTCATTTTTATTGCGATAGCCATTATCTGGATCTTTCGGCCGATTTTGGTCATCGCTAAATATTTTTAGTATAAAAATGTGTAACTGCTTATGTAGCGGTACTTGAAGGCACTCATTTCTTCAGAGAAAGAAGTTCAGTTAGTGCAACGTTGGAAAATTATTGTTTTTGTCAGGATCAATTCAAAATATTTTAGGGCAAAGAAATGTGTGAGTAATGTTCAGTAGAGAAGTTTACACAGGAAAGTGAGCAAACGAAATGTAATCCATTCGCAATGGCAATCAGCCGTGCCTCAAAGAGCTTGGTTATCTATACAGCAAGCACAAAGTACGAACTCTGCATGTCTGCACCAATTACAAATACATACCAGCATATTAACCATCATAAAGAGCTCACCTTCCGGTAATGCCTAATTTACGCTGTGTGCTTTTTTTGGTACGTTAACGAAGTTTCGCGCGCTTAACCTCGGTAAACCACTTAAATAACTGAGCGATTTCAATATTTGCACGTAAAAATGAAAAACCAGTACAATTGTTACCTACCAACAGCCACATATTGAACATTTTTAAAATTAACAGGAATACTAACGCAAAATGTTGGCGTAGTTGTTATAGCATCAGCCTCGTATTCAATAGGTCTGTGGCTCGAATCCCAGTGCCACGTAGATCCCAACGAGATTTTTAAAAGTTCGCGTGGTGATGTAACTGCATTAGAAGGCCTGAGGTGTGGTCTCACCGGTGACCACCGCCGGTTACGCACTCCCTCACTAGAGAACGATTTGCCACACCAAAGCAGTATCTGACCACAACCGCCCGTATGCATATGTCGATTAACTCATGGCCCTCAACAACTAGTGGCTGCGACGCGAATACCACGGCGGCTGTCTAATCTGCAATGCCGCAGAGCGTGCTAAGAATATCTGGGTCCGCGCAGGCCGCTATCGCAACCTCAACTTGGCAGCGTTTAACGCTAGAACCTCATCTAGTGAGGCAAACCCAGCTGTACTATTCAATGAACTAGAGGGTAATAAATTGGACATAATGAGGCTCCGTGAAGTTACAAAGACAGTTGAGATCTACACAGTGCTCCAGAATGGGCACGTCCTGTGCTATTGTGGCTTGGCTGACAGAAGAGAAGTGGGAGTGGGATTCCTTATCTACACAAGCATATCTGGCAACATAGAGGAATATTAGAGAAAAAAAGGTTAGTGTAACTAAACTTATTAAGAGATACAAGACGAAGGTACTACCGACATAAGAGCCGACATCAAACCATGATGGCGGGTAAGTTAAACTGTTCTATGAAAAATTAGAATTGGCAATGAGTAAAGTAAAAACACAGTATACTATTCTGATGGGAGAATTCAATTTCAATGTTGGGAAGAAGGAGGTTGGAGACCTGGCAGTAGGAGATCACGGCATCGGTACTACAAATGCCAGAGTGGAGCGATATGTAGGCTTTGCAGAACGCAATATTTACGGATTTTGAATACATTCTACCAAAAACGAGGGAACCGTAAGTGGACATGGAGGAGCTCCAGTGTCGAAAATACAAACAAAAATTACTTTATTCTGAGTGCGCACCAAGGCAGAGTGCAGGATGTGGAAGTGCTTGGAAAGGTATGATGCAGTGATCATAAAATGGTACGGTCTGTAATTCACCTAAACTTGATGACGGACCGACAGAAACTGATACGCAAGTGGCATATCAATGAGCTAGCACTGAGAGGGAAAGTACAGGAATTCAGTCTCTCGCCCCAGAACAGGTACTCGGCTCTTATCGAGGAAATCAGCCTTTACGTTCGCGCAAAGAATGTTAATCTGACGAGTATTATTGGCGGCGCGTGCATTGGACGTTGGAGGTACGGTAGCTATACAGCACACTGGCAAGATGTCCTAAGAAATTAAGAACCTCACTAAGAAGCATCAAGACAAGAAAGCCTCAAGAACAACAGAAAAAGTAAAGCTTGCGGAAAATTTTAAGTTTAATAATAAACGTGAGGTATCCGATGTAAGAAGTTATAACATGGAGAGAATTGAACATGCTCTGAAGAACAAACAAAGTGTCAGAGAAGTGAAGAGGAAACTCGGGATAGGCATAAATAAGATGTATGCACAAAGGGACAAGGAAGGCCAAATAACTAGCAATATGGATAGGATTGTTAAAATAGAGAAGGAGTTTTATAGAGATCGGTATAGTAGGTGGAAACCCCAACCTTACTAAAAGGAGTAGCAGTAGCCCTGATGGCACCCCGCTAGTAATGATAGATGTAGTCAGAGAAGCCTTGAAGAGCATTCAATAAAGCTAAGCTGCTGGTGAGGATCAGGTAAAATCAGATCTGCTGAAAGATGGAGGACAGATTGTGTTAGAAAAACTAACCAACCTGTTTACTATGTGTCTCCTGACGGGAAGGGTACAATAATCTGGCAAAAATGCTAATATCATCTTAATACTTATGAAAGGAGATTACAAATATTTGAAGAATTGCAGGCCGATCAGCTTGCTTTCCGTCGTATACAAGCTATTTACAAAGGTAATTACTAACAAATTTTGGGAAACATGAGAATTCAATCCACTAAAGGAACAATCACGATTTCTAACAGGTTACTCAACAGTTTACCACATTTATAACACCATTCAGGTAATAGAGAAATCTTCAGAATACAGCCAACCACTACACATAGCCTTTATAGATTATAAAAGGGCATTTCATTCAGTGGAAATATCAGCAGTCATGCAGACACTGTGAAATCAGGGCGTCGATGAAGCATATATAAACATCCCGGAAGAAACATACAGGGGATCAACTGCTACCATAGTGCTTTTTAAAGAAAGCAACAGAATACCAATGAAGATTGGTGTAAGGCAGGGGGATACCGTCTCGCCAG
The DNA here is from genome assembly GCA_013436015.1 of Rhipicephalus annulatus. Taxonomy (NCBI): domain Eukaryota; kingdom Metazoa; phylum Arthropoda; class Arachnida; order Ixodida; family Ixodidae; genus Rhipicephalus; species Rhipicephalus annulatus. Next base: position 436,626 of record WOVY01011062.1, on the reverse strand, counting down.
TGCAATTTACCACGTGCTTACAGGAGGTTTTCCGACGCCTAGGACGGGAAGAGTTAGGGACAAAAGTTAATGGAGAGTACCCTAATAATCTGCGCTTCGCCAATGACATCGCATTGCTGAGTAACTTAGGGAACGAATTGCCACTCATGATTACGGAGTTAAGACATTGTAAGCAGAAAGGTAGGTTTTAAAGTTAATCTGCCGAAAACGAAAGTAATGGGCAACAACCTCGGAAGAATACAGCGCTTCGAGATAGGTAATAGTGCACTATGAATTGTAAAACACTATGTATACCTTGGACAGGTAATAACTACGGAGCCGAACCATGAGATTGAAGTAACTAGAAGAATAAGAAAGGGGTAAAGCACATTTCGCAAACACTCTCAAGTTTCGACAGGTAGATTGCCACTATCCCTCAAGAGGAATGTATATAACAGCTGCATCTTGCCGGTACTCAGCTACAGAGCAGAGACTTGCAAACTTACAAAGAGAGTTCAGCCTAAATAATGACGGCGCAGCGAGCAATGAAAGAAAAATGGTAGGCGTAACCTTAAGAGACAGGAAGAGAGCAAACTGGATCAGGGAACATACCGGGGTTAAGGATATCATAGTTGAAATCAAGAAGCGCAATTGAACATCAGCCAGACATGTAGCGCGTGGACAGAATAACCATTGGTCATTCAGGGTAACTGGATTCCCAGCGAAGGCAAGTGGGTTAGGGGGAGAGAGAAAGTTAGATAGGCCAATAAGATTAAGAAGTTTGTGGGCATAAATTGGCAGCAGCAAGCCCAGGACCGAGTTGAATGGTGAAAATGGTAGAGGCTTTTGTCCTGCAGTGTACTTAGTCATGATGATGATGATTATGATGATAATTATGAACGCCCATCAATGATGACCTGCTGAAAAAGCTTTTTCAATGAATTTAGCGAATACACGAAACATGAAAACGCAGTTTATTAAAAACAAAAGCCGACTACCACATAAAGCAATAGCAGTGCACGCGTATGCAACAGACAACATTTAACAAATTTAGAAACTCGCGCATGCGTAGAAACACGCATGCAATTGCATGCGCGCAGCTTGACGTTGAAAACCAGGACCAATGTATTATTTCTAGAACACAGAGAGGACGACGTTGTAGTCTATGAACAAGAATAAATACAACAACCCGACAATTGTGTTTCGGCAAGTGAAGGATGGCCAGTCGGTAGATGGTGCCTGACAAAAAGGGGAGATAATGAAATGTGGCACCACAGGCGTTCACCTCTGCACACGCATTTGTTACTAAACCACGTGAGCTTTTGTTCACCTGGCGCTGGTGAGTTACCCGCACCGTGGAAGTGTTTTCACGATGAGCCAGTCTGAAAAATGGCGGTGTGCAGTCACATGTGGCGGTGTGCAGTCACAGTAAGTGTAGACGGATGGCAGCATCTTTTGTACTAACTCCAGGCAGCCGACCGGCTGTTTAGCCAGGGCATATTTATCTATCTATCTATTTATATTTCTATCTAACTATCTATCTAACTAGCCGCTTACGTTTGGGTGCTCTCGTGGTCACCCCCTTATTTTGGCATCAACCAAAATTAGCTAGAGAAGGTAATATGGTATGAAGACTATGACGCGCTGGATAAGACATGAATATTGTCACAATCCTGTCGCGTACATCGTCAAACACTTTCCGCTAGAGAGTGGCACATACCCACGGGCGGGTATGTGCCGCTGGTATGCGGGTGTGTGGCGCAGGTGATGGACACTTACTATCTACCCAGGAACGACGAGAACACACATGGGCCAATTCAACGGGCGAGCGTTAAGAATTACCCGACATCGGTGGCGTCGACCCGACGAATGCAAAGAATGAATGTCTGGGTCGCAGCTGGAGATGAACCCAAGTATTCTGCGTGGCATTGAAGCATTAGCCGTTTACCGCAAAGCTACGCCAGGTCTCGGAACTTCTTTTCAAATAGACGCTAATTTTCGTGAAATGTCAATAGTGTTTCCAGCGCTGCCTACACATATTTTTAAACATTACATATGTACTTCTTTGATACAGCCGTCATGTCGGGTGGGCGTCAATTGTGGTTAGCTGCCATGCACTGAAGTTAAGGGCCAGCATCCTCGCGAGCATCAGCGCTTCATATGAGCTTCTGTTGTTGCTAATATGCTTGTTCCAATAGGCATCGTTGCGCAAGTACAAGCCATTGGTTATATAAATATCTGCACCTCTTCAGCATTTCTCTATGCGTAAAAGATTTGTATGTATATTTATCGCCATTTCATGACCTTGTGCTCAATGGAAAAATCGCAACACGGTCACCATTCCTCCGCGTGCTTTGCATAACATTGGCTCCCAGGTAGGTGTGATCTGCCAAACCCTTTAAGCTATGCGTTGACAAAACGACGGTGTTATTCTTTAGCTGGTTTCTTCGAGGTTGAGGACAGCAAGGTGTGGGACCGCAGATACGGTGACACGTCTCTGAGAAAAGAAGAGTTGTTTGCTCAATTGGGGTAGCATCAAGAAGTGGCTCGTCCCACGAGGTCGTCTCAGATGAGACAGGGGGTACTTAGTAAATAAAAATGGAGAGGATGGGAGCTTAGTGCTCGAGGATTAGACGGGGAAGCATAGACAAAGGTCGTGCTTGGGGCCGACTCTGGCCCAAGGTTTGATACTAGATCGAGAAGTTGGTGTCGATGTGTGACGTAAAATAAAGGCTTGGCAAGCAACGCCGATGTTAGTACCGCCCAGTGCTTAGTGTCAGGTTTTTTTAGTCGCTGCTCTGGCCTCTGATGGTATATAATTGTCAGTGTGTAAATACACTGAAGTTTGCCAGGAACCGAGCAGCCAGGCCTGTCCAGCCCTTCAACGTGTCGTCATGGTCATCTCAACTATCGAGATTACCATCATCCCAATCTAACTCCGACGCTACACTTTAAGGCAAAAATGTGGTAAAAGAAACATTGGTTTCTTCTTTTGTAAACTAATGGGGCTGCCACAACCACTATTTCAATTGAGCACTAATGGCTCTATCTCTAAGAAATAGTCCATGTAATTGAACTCAAGAGACAATATTCAGTCCTCGCATTTCCACCATAGCCGGTAAGATGTTATCTTAAGTATTATTACTGACAGATGACTGAGTAATTTATCAGAAAAGAACTAACCAAGACGATGTTACCTCGCAGCAGGCAAATTTAAATAAAATATTTACAGGTGTCACTTATAGAACAGGGAACTAAAGATATCAAAATACAAAGCAATCAGTGTGTGTCACGCCTTACATGCATGCCCACAATTTCATTTTAACGATATCTACATTGCAGCTGATTCATCTTAGAAATATCTGGGTGTTCATATGTGCAGTACCTTGCAATAGAACCATCTTTTGGAGTAAATCATCGCCATTACTGTCTATTCACTCAGATATTTTTGAAGAAATTTTTACATGGCACCGTCAGCCCTGAAGAAGCTTTTTTACACCACCTAAATTTGCACATCGCTTAATAACGCGTCATCTCCCTGGGATCATTTCACAACGCTGACTTATGAACTAGAAGCACTCCATAATTGTTCACTTCGCTTTATTTCATTCAAATATAATAACATGGCCAGTGTCCCCTTAATAAATTTCAAGCTTAACTTTTCTGAACTCGCCTTATGGCATAAAACAACCCGGCTCAGGGTCATAGGCTTCATGGTTTGGACAATAACCTCTATGAACAGTTTGTTAAACCCCTCCCCATTTTTATCGCCCAAAATTGACCACCTGCAAAACTTTAATGTTCCTCGCAGCAGGAGCGTAAATTATTCGCATGCCTTCATTCTAATAACCACCTGCAGTGGAATCTAAGGACACTATCAGCTACATTTCACACCCACACATTATGCCAAAAATGCCAACATAATCCTAATTGATAAGAAAGAATACATCACGTACTTCAAAAATCACAGGCGAATAAGCTTACAGTTCATTTTATACAAACTATTCACAAAGGAATAGCTAATAGAATCGGGGCAATACTAGACGTAAATACACCAAAGTACCTAGGAAATTTCGCACAGACTACTCATCTATAGGCCATAAATATTATACCAATAAGGTAGTAGAGAAATGTGCAGAATTAAACCAAGCCCTATAGATAGCCTCTATATATTACGAGGAAACATCTGAGTGGAGACAGAAGCAGCAATACAGGCTCTGCGAAATCAGGGCATCAAAAAACCTTGCATAAACATACTGGAAGAAATCTACAGTGAATTCACAGCCATCATAGAATCCCAACAAAAACGATGTAAGGTAGGGAGACACAATCTCTTAAATGGTATTCACCGCGTATTCACAGGTTTCAGGACCTTAGATAGGGAAGAGCTAGAAATCAGAATTAAGGGAGATAGCTTAGAAACCTGCGATTCGCTGAAGACATTGCCTTGATGAGTAACTCATGGGACTGAATACAGCTCATGATTACAGAACTGGACAAGGAAATCAGAAAAGTAGGTATTAAAATATTACGCACAAAACCAAAGAAATTGGTAACATTCTTGGCAGAAAATAGCCCTATGCGGTAGGTGAAAGAAGCTGGAGGTTGTAAAGAAATATGTCCTCTTAGGACAGGTAGTAACCGACGAGACGAACCATGAGAGTGAAATATCTAGAAGAATAAGCATTTGATGCATCACGTTCCGCGAGCATTCTGATATCATGAAAGGCAATCTGCCAATAACCCTCAAGAGGAACGTACCTAACAAACACCTGCATCTTGCCAGTACTTACTTACAAAGCAGAAACCTGGAGGTGCACAAAGAGGCTTTAGCTTATATTGAACATGACGCAGCTAGCGATGAAAATAAAATAGATAGGTTAACCCTAAGAGGCAATAACAGGACAGAGCTGCTCAGGAAAAAAACTGAGGTTAAGGATATATTTGAAATAAAGAAGAAGGAACGGACGTCGGCCGGACATGTAGCACGTCGGCAGGATAACCGCTGGTGAGTAAGGGTAACAGACTTTGTTCCCAGAGAAGGCGAACGTACGAAGGGGAAACAGAAAGTTAAGTGGGCCAGTGAGATTAAGAAATTTGTGGGTATAAAATGGTAGCAGCAAGCACATGACCGAGTTGAATGGCGAAACACGGGAGAGGCCTTTGTCCTGCAGTAGACGTAGTCAGGCTTATGATGATGATGATGATGAAGGTGGTGGTTATGATGATGATGATGATGGTGGTGGTGGTGGTGGTGGTGGTAGTGGTGGTGGTGATGATGATGCTTATTTTAAACTCCAGATTTGGCGTTCATTTGATTGCTTGGTATCCATGATTTTTATCGAAGTATGAATCGAGTCTGTTATGTACAAGTTGTTCTATTCTGAGCATGAAGAGCGCCCAAGGCTCGTCGGCAGGTTCCCGGCCGTTAGACATCGACAGTATTTTGACGTGTTCTGCAGGCTTCTAGGCTACGCCTCAGGCGCCAAGTGACGATGAGCGAGCAGTGATGACGTCGTCAATTTAGGTGTTTTCGTTGCGGTGTCTACATGTGATTCCATCTGGTGGCAACGCCTGCTTGCGAAGCAACGGCTTCACTTTCTTTGTATTGCTTGTTTCGTGCAGCGCGTTCCTGTGAATCATGCACTTTTGTTCAGTGACAGTGACTTTGGGTTACTTGTTGGGGAGTCGTGAGCATGAATGTGAATATTTTAGTCTAGGTTCATCACGAACAAGTAACATGCACGCAGCGTTCATATGTATTACCAGCCAGCGTATCCAAAGCATCAGTCTCCAGCTGCCTTGTCATGCTCGATCCAGCGTTGATTTGGGAATCTTTGCTTGGAATAGAATCAAATCAAAAATGAGTCGTCCCACCATGAGTCACCGCGTTTCCATATTCCATAGTATTTTCATCGCAGCTTGTGGACGCTGATTACGGCGGCGACGACAATGTGTGTGGCGAAGACACGCCTATACGTGTGTGCGCCGAGCAGACCAAATGTCAACAGAAAATGTCAACCGTTTCGTGTGACCACGTGATCAGATGGGGTGGGACCATAGGGAGTGACCACTTGGCAGCACTGGCAGCACTGAAAAATGGCGGGCTTTGCACCTGTTTTGAATTGGGTTCCATACTGGTCCTACTATACGCAATTACACACACTAATTTGTCCTTCTGATGCATTATTAGTACCGAATAGTTACTAGGCAATCGATAAGTACGCGTTGAAGAAAAAAGCACGAGATGCGTCAAGTTGACGTCACTGCTCCTATAAAGCACCAATAACCACACGTGCGCAGGTGCATACCGTCTACTAACACTACTTCTTTGTTTGTCGAATAGTTACAATGTACTAACACAGATTTGAACCAGCCTATGAATAACAACTGATTCCATAATTAGGCGATAGATTTTGCTTTGACAAGCAATAGCTTGTTTTCTTGGATAGTACTGTACCTGAGCGTGCGTGAAAGCATTGTGAATGAAACACTTATTATTGTACGTACTGAAATTTTCTACACTTTCAAAATGTCTACTGGATGCAATTACGCTTTTTCCAAGTAATTGGAGCTCGAAATACCAATGTGTGTGTTTTCGTATAAGTGCGAAAAGTTTCTGGTAATTTAAAGTTCACATTGTATTTGTATTATCTCATACTTTATTTTTCAGTACTCGAGTGAACTCACAGCAGTGAGCCCTAAAGCACCAAAAACAATAAACACACGCACAAAATACTCCCCCTTGCTAGACCCAGTTGTTCATCTCGTGGTAGCCATATCTTCAACTTTAGCAGGGAAATGTTTCCATGTCACTAAAGATTGCACTCGCTTGTGTGTGTGTCCCGTACCTCCAAACCTTCGGCGTATTCATCAAACTTCTCTGAACAAGCGGTTGAGACATTTTGGTAATCAGTAGCCCACAGTTCGTAACCTGCAATGGAATCAAATATTGAGACCTACAAGTTCTTATAAGGTTGCAATGCGCATTTTGTAGTCAACCTGACGACGCTGCTTTGATGTATATTTAAGCAAACATCAATTCTAATCTGCATTTGTTAGTCATTTCACAACGCTTCTCAATTGATCGAGCAACAGTAGTAATTTAACAGTACCATTGCGGTTGCAGTACGTCATTTTTATGAGTTGGCAAAGAAAAGTTTTCCTTAACAGTTTTATCAAATGCGATAGAACAGCATGAATGCTAACACAAATATACTATAAAAGGCAACTGTTAGGTCAGCATTATCACAGTAAATTTTGAACGGCTTACCAAGAGGATATGTAAAAACACGCATGGTAGCGATTACGGATATAGGCATACAGACACCTAAATGATTCCTGAAAGTTCGCATGTCAGACTGCTTCTCTCTCCTGATATTTGCAACGTAAAAGTGGTTAGAAAGTTCATGCTCAGTTTCGATTGCTCGGAGCAAATTTCCTCTGTTGTTTTAAAGTACACGCTTTCTAAACGCAATAGTGTGCTTTTTGATCGCTATTTCGTTTCGCAAGGTGCAATGTATGAAAACATTGGGGAAGACTGGTGCTTTGCATACAAGTGGACAACATGGTTATGTAGTTGCGCCTCGTTAGGCTTCCCAAACTTTACTTCTCTGTAAAAATGCTAATAGTTTTGCGTGGGATCGCAAAGGGCAAGTAAAAAGTCCCTTGGTCTAGTAGCTGTACATGCCCACTTTGTGTGGATCTTCGGATCAAATTATTGATGTAAATACGAGGAAAGCTCCAAGATAGCGCTCAATATGCGAGTTCGTTAGATGTTCGACTGTCGATTCCTAATGTTCAATACATACCTTTTTCGAGTCCCTCTGCAGCAGGCGTGTAGAAGACAGCACAGTGATCACCAGCGAATGCAAGAACGTCCGTAAAGTTCTGCCCATCTGCGAACATGAATATAAAGCGCTCTGCATCACGAGGAGGCTGAATTTAGGTTATCATTTTCAAAAGAGCGAGAATTTAATTAATATTCAGAACGTTTGAGCCATATGTTGCATAAGTGTTGCTTCCTCTCGGAGTAGTTCCAAGCACCGCCGTTGTGGTCTCGTGGTTAAGAAACTGGGCTGCTGACCCGCAGGTCGCGGGTTCAAATCCTAGCTGCGGCGGCTGCATTTCCGATGAAGGCGGAATTGTTGTAGGCCCGTGTGCTCTGATTTTGGTGCACGGTAAAGAATCTCAAGGTGGTCGAAATCTTTTAAACCCTCCACTACGGCGTCTCTCATAATCATATGGTGGTTTTCGGACGTTAAACCCCACACATCAATCAATCAATCATTCAATCAACCAATTGAAGTTGTTCCAATTTTTAGGCTCACGTTTTTTTTTCTTGTGTTTGCGACATCGTGCACTACTCTCGTCAGCAGCGTTCTAAAACTTTGAATTTATGGTAGGTGCAGTGAAGTTGGTCTTATTTTAACGCAGGTTGAATCGGCATTGATGGTGACTCAAGCTGACTTGCTGACACAGCCATGACTAAAATACTGAACAACAGCAGCATGCTGCTATACATCACAATTATGTTCAATGGGTCCTCACAAAAGAGAACCTGTCTTTTCATTACAGCCGCGCGAATTACTAGGAGCCATCATAGTTTCCATGACACAATGAGTTGTGCTCAATGAACACTTTTCGTGCAATTGGAGATATTCAAGGAGGTCAGCCGTGAAGCTCCCGAACGTGCAATAAAATACAACGTGTTGTCTTATTCATGCAAGAGGCAAGAAAAACTTAGCTAGTGCCGACAAAAGTTTGCCTTACAATCGTGCCACATCCGGGAGACTTGGTAGCCGCCTCACGCACCACATCAGAGTTAAAAAATGATGTCGTTGGCATCAGTGTGAGTAATTCAATAAATCTTCATTAGGATGACATCATCATAGTACACCATCATGACGTCGCATATTTCCAAAGTTTGTGACGCCTTCTTGACGTCAAAAAACGTGCAACACAGGCTGGTACTCGTTCATTGTGTCTCAGGAAACCAATTCCTATTTTGCGTGGCATCTTTATATTTTTAACACAAAATAGTTTTAAACCAGGATCCATGGCGACGTCAATCACTTAATTCCGTCACAGAAATGACTCGTGAAAAAATACACATCGTCTGGTGGAAAAGAAAAAGAAACGTTCCGTCAACAAGAGTTCAAGCAAGAAGCTTTCAGTCCGCGGCAATAAACACCAGGCACGCTGTCCATCGCACCTCGCTCACACGCTTCGAAGGCTTTACAAACATACTTTTTTATTTTTCCTACCACAGTGCCTTCGTTCGGCGGGGTCTTGTTGGTGTACAGAGTGGTAAAGGGAAGTAATGCATCATGACCCTGGCTTCTGCAATTAAATCCAACCGGGTGTCTTTGCTAAGTGTTTGTCCCTTTTGGTGAGGTTATAATACGAAAAGTTTTGACAGCATCTTAAGCATAGGTCGGCGAACTCATTTATGAGTCCACTCACTCGGACTCGTATAAAGCCGTGAGTCTGAGTCTCAGCGAGCCCGGATAAGTAATATTTTCCTGCCCCGCCGCGGTGTTCTAGTGGCTAAGATACACGGCTGCTGACCCGCAGGCCGCTGGATCCAATGCCGGCTGCAGTTGCTGCATTGTTGATGGAAGTGAAAACGCTGTAGGCGCGTGTGCTAAGATTTCGGTGCATGTTAAAGAACCCCAGGTGGCTAAAACTTCCGGACTCCTCCACTACAGTGTCTCTCATATACATATGGGAGTTTTGGGACATTAAACGCCACATGTCAATCAAGTTATATTTTTGTGAGTCTGAGCTCTAGTGAGTCTAGCTGAAAAACATTTTCGTGAGTGTGAGTACGAATGAGTTCGGCTCAGATAATGTTGGGTGAGTCTGAGCCTTGATGGGCCCGAAGCGCAAAATCTACTTCTTAGGTGAGCCCGAGTGAGTTTTACTTTCTCTGTTGACCTAAGTTTATATCTAGTCATCTTCAGCACTGTCGCCTTTACCTGGGTTCACTTTTGTACTCGTGTCCACTCATAGGTACTCCAAAGAAGGGACGTTTACACACCATTGCAAAGTTTATTATTAGTTAGAGGCGCGATTTACGTTGAGGGGTGCCTTCCGCTCCCCCCTCAAACTTTTCCAGTGAATTTCTTCATTCTAACATATAATGCCGTCATCTATTGAAGGAAAAGTAACCTTGCTGCTTTGGAAGCACTCAGAAGTCGTTTTCAAAAATGCTGTCAAACGACAAGAAAAGCCTTAATTTTGTGAAATATAGCTGTTAAAGAACAATGACAACATGGTCTAAGAAGCTAATTATAGGCTGACAGACTCCTGAGTCGATTCACTCGAACTTAGTCAGACTCAGATCGATTCAAGATTCTGAGTCGGAGTGAATCCGGGTGAGTAATCTTTCGGTGAGTTTGAGTCCGAGTGAGTCCAGCTCAATGAAATTTTCTTGCGTCTTAGTTCTAGTGAGTCAAAATATATTTTATTAGTGAGCATGAGTGACCTCCGCGACTGTTTCCAACCTATGGTCTTAACCAACTTCGAGGTGGCGACTTAACCCAAGGATCAGCCTCACTGATAGCATTGGACGACATTAAAAATAGCTCTGCGACACGCGTACTCTGCGACTACCTTTAGAGTGCGTTCCCCGCTCAAGCGTCCCTCTAGAAAAATCGCAGCCTGACTAAAGCAGAGGTAGACTCGCGTTGCGTTTCCTTCCAGTAGCTGCAGCCATCACCTAAGTTCTGCGTGCAATCAGTGATTTTGCTTGCAAAATCAGCTATTTTGCTTGCAAGACTACTTTATCCAGTTACGCTCGCACCGTTACCAGCTCTAGCTAATGCAGTTTTTTTAAACATAGATCACAAACGTTAGTCGGGATGGAGATGTGCCCCAAAGCGTCGATGTGGGCGTACTTGCGGCGAACAGTGCTATAGCTGCCAAAAACGAATACACATGGTGGAAGCTGCTTTATATCAATTTACAGTAAACATTCATGTATGCTTCTTCAAGGGTTTTCCTTTAGTACGATTTTGATGCCTATCAAGAAGGGATCCACCTGTTTTACTTCCAATTCTTTTTTTCTTTTCACTATCAGCTTAACGCTCGTTATGAACGTTTAGCTTTCTCGCAACTGCACCAAGTCATGTGCCACATTATCTCAACTACTCGCCATGCCACTTCTTACTCTCAAACTAATGTGCACTTACTCGGATATTGCTGGCAATTCTTGACGACACCTGTATATATACCGGCCATCAAATAAGTCTGAAAGTGAGGCAGCCAACTGACTGAAACTTACCCTCCCCTTCGTATAGCATGGCATTCTCCATATTATAGCCGTACATTTTCACAGCTGTTACTTTTTGTGAAGTAAATTGGCTGAAATTTACGAGAAAATTAAGTTAAAATTTGTTTATGTATTACACACACACACACACGCACGCACGCACGCATACACACACACACACACACACATTATGAAATCGCGAGAATATGTGTTCTGCTAAGAGACTGAAGATAGTATTAAAAACACAAAACAATTTTCTATACAAACTTAGTGACGTTAGGCACCTGTGGTCTTTGTGCATGTACTCAGTGCAGAGGTGAAAATTCTTTCTCCCTTCTATAGTGTTGTTAAAAAAATACGAAAAGGCGTAAGTTTACTGACTAAATTTCACCTTCGAAGTTTCTTTTTCGAAAAAAAATAGCAAAGTTGTCCCCAGTTATGGCAGAATCCACTTCGGCGGATGAGTGGTTGCGGCGCTGGGCTGCAATCTTTAAAGATCACTGGTTAGATCCCGACCATGACGGTCGCATTTCGAGGGACGCTGATTGCTCGCGGCACGCGTGCCCTCTGATTTCAGTACACGTTAGGCAACGGAAGCTGAAAATTTGGGAAGCACCCCACTCACTACGGCATTCCTCATATTCATATCGCAGTTTTGTTATGTAATACCCATGATAATAATAACTGCTACTGTTATTATTATTATTATTATTATTATTATTATTTATTCGTGGTTTTGGTAGATAATTTTTGCAAATCTCGTGCCCACCAAGATTGGGATAGTAGTATTTGAAATTGACGCTGCCGATCATGGTAACATTGAAGCTGTGCTACCTCACACAGGTACATCACGCCACGGGCATTCAATAATGCTGCGCGGTGCCATGATTCGCTCAGGAAAAATGGGAGTCACCTGATGTGCACACGTCGACTGCACACTCGGTACGTGTGTATGTTTTGTGTTTGGTTCGATTATTACGCACTTACCCCAACAAACCCCACTTGAACTGTTCTCTGAAAGATCGCTGTGGTGGTTCACTGCTTTCATTGCTCGGAGAGAAGAAATTATTATCATGATCTACCAGCGCACCCAGCCGAAATATACAGGGTCTAGTCGTTATTTGTTTAGCTTTATTCGCAAGCACCACTGAGTGGATGGCGCCCTGAGAGACGCAACTAGAACACGTAAGGCAGCTAGCTGGTGAAGCTCTCTATTTTTGAACGTGAAGCATTTCTTAGTGAACTTCGGAGACATTGAGGGTATGTGTCTATCTATCTATCTGTATATCTATCTATCTATTTATCTATCTATCTATCTATCTATCTAACCGCTTATGTTTGGGTGCTCTCGTGGTCACCGCCTTAAGTTGCCTAAATCAAAATTACCATGCGAGGGTAAGATCGTTTGATGAATATGACCCCCTGGTCAAGACATGAATAATGTCAAAATCTTGACGTTCACTTCATCAAACACTTGCCGCCAGACAGTGGCGCATACCCACGGGTGGGTAGGTGCCGCTGATATGCGGGTATTCGCCACAGGTGATTGAAAAGTAGTACATACTCAGGATCAACAACAAAAAACACATAGGTTATTTCAACGCACGAGCGTTGAGAAATACCCGGCATCGTTGGCGTCGACCCGACGAATGCAGAATTAAGTGCCAGGGTTCCAGCTGGAATCGAACCCAAGCATTCTACGTGGCAAGGGAGCATTTTACCACGGAGCTACGCGAGGTCTCGGAATTGCTTTTTAAATAGGTGCTAATCTTCGCGAAACGTCAATAGTGGTTCCAGTGCTGCCTACCCAATTTTATAAACATTACATATGTACTCTTTTGATACCACTCTCTCGTCGGGTTAACGTCAATTGTGGTTAGTTATCACGCGCTGAAGTTGATTTATGTAGCAGTGTTCAGGGCCAGCATCCTCGCGAACATCAGCGCTTCATATCAGCTTCTGGTGTTTCTAATACGCATGTTCCTGTTGGCATTGTTGCGCAAGTTCAGACAAGTGGTTATATAAACATCTGCAACTCTTCAACATATCTCTGTGCGTGCAACATTTGTACATATATATATCGTAGGGAAGGACCATCGACGCGGCCCCTTTACTTACTAATATAATGTATGAGACAGCGTTTGGCCCCTTCTTCTAAAATGATTGGGGGGAGTAGTCATTACATTGCCACATGCTGCTGTGTGCATGGTGATAGGTTGTAGGCAAAAGTCATGTAAAGCCAGGACTAGCCGGCTGCACAGCCGCTCTGCTCTTACACTGTCTCGCGCGACCTTGAGCGAGCAGCCCTGTTTTTAGGGGCGATGTATGTAGTAGTACTAATCGTAGGCGGGCACCTCCACGGCCGGACTAGAGGAACGGCACGCTTGGGCTCTTTTGAATTGAGAAGGAAATCCGTGCACGTTAATCATAAATAAAAATGTAGTGTATCCTGATGAAGTAACCTACAGAGTGACTTTATGTTCAATAAAATGTGCGTTGAATTTGATGCTGACATAAAATAGTAGCAGAAGGACGCACTTTGAGCACTATCTGACCACAAAAGGTTGCCACCAACTCGCTGGGCGTAACCTGCTTGGTTTATGCAAGGTTTAGCGAGGGTTGGGGCGCAGTGCCGTGAACTAGCGGCGGTGAAAGGTGAGAACTATACGTGAAGCGCAGGCTGTAAGAGACTGCGCGCGTGCCGCTTCCCTAGTCTAAGGTCCCTAGATGAAACACTTTTCCAAGGTAGCGACACCTTTCTCTTTCCTCATAGACTATGTTCCTGGAGCGCCCCCTAGAAGGTTCACAACTTTCATGAAAAAGCGAATGTTTGGATTCAGCTGCTACGGTGAGTAGATCCAATTGAAACAAAATGAAATTAAATGAGTCGTAGAATAAACGGTTACTTTTAAGAACATAAACAGTACAACACAATAGCAAGTGGGATGTGCGTTACTGAACTGGCAATGTTCTACAGTTCCGCATTTTAAACCACTAGCCATGGCGTCTCATCTCGTACTTCGTAGTTCGTCCAGCAACGTCTCCGAATGTGTTTTTGTTCGTGCTTTCACACAGTGAACGCGCTTCTTGGTTGATCCTGTCAGTGACCAAAGGGCGTGACGTTGTGACAAGTGATTACAGATGCCTTGTGCACACGCAAGAAGAAACTACCGCCAGACTGGCACGAACACTTGACAAGCAGCACTGCGATGGTGGTTTTTTAGGAGGAAGGTCCTTATAGTGACACCCGTTCGTCCCTCGTAGTCGTAGTAGTAGTGTGTAACCAGTCTTGCATTTTAACCTCTAAGGTAGTGCCGGTGGGAGATTTCTTCTGTACGTTGTTGAACAATAAAAAATTCGCAGCGAGTTCGTTAACTAAGATCCGAATTCTCCTTTCTCTCATTCTCCCTTAGCAGCCACTGGCATGTACAGTGAGCACTATCTGACAAGAAAGGGTTGCTACGCTATACTCGCTGGGCGTAACCTCCTTGGTTTTAGAAAGGTTTAGCGAGCTTTGGGCCGCAGTGGCATTAATAGAGTGAACTAGTGTATACCATGAACTCGAGGTGGTTAAAGGTGGGAAGTAGACACGAAGCGCAAGCCATAAGAAAGTGTGCGTGTGCCTCCTCTCGTTAAGTCCCTGGAATGTCCGCTGGATGGCGGTGCTTCTATATGAGGAATGTATGATGAAAAGATGGGAGATGGTGGTACTTGGAGTGTTGAATAGGTGGACGAACGGACACACAGACAGATGCATGGACGGACGCATGGATGGCTGCACGGACGGATGGGCACATGGACGGACGCAGGAGCGGATGCATGGAGGAACACAGGGAAGGACGCACAAATGGACGTGCGCAAGCACGAACAGACGCACGCACGGACGGGCGGATGAACGCACGGGCGGCCACACAAACGCACGCAAGGACGGACTGAAGCAAGAACGAATGGACGGACGGATGCTTCGCCCCACTCTCCATCATTCACTCTGTGGATTTTTTGCAATTTTTTTACCAACTGGCATTCACTAGACATGCAATAGACGCAAGACAGGCGTTTCAATAAAAACCGAAAAATGAACTCGCTTCGGAGGTTCGCGTCGATGCACGTCGACGGAGTTGCACAAAAGCATTCGCATGGTATGTTTTATAGCCAAACTTCATGGTGTTCTTGATATCAGAAAGCACGAGGTAAGTTGAAGAGAGCGAAACCGTTTTTTGTTGTTTTACGGCAACGCAGCATTGTTGCAAAACGCAGATGCCGATGAACGAGAACTGCTAAACAATCTTGGTCGACTTCAATCACACTGAAGCGCTCCTCTTCATCAGTTTATGCCATGGCTAAGATTTCATCATCTGTCACAGCGAGAGAAAGAGAAAAATTCATTTAAAAAATGGCAGGTCCCACGTACAGTAGGAATCGATGTTATGCGAAGTACGAATGAGAAATGTTGATATGTCACTTCAAAATCAGCACATCGTTACGAGGTGGAGGTGAATGATGCCTACGTGACTTCTGTGTCATGATTATCATGTTTGGATGTGTCTTCGTCATCTATTCACGTCACGTGATGCAAAATGTATTATATGTTGAGCTAGCGAAACGGCCGCGGGCAAGCTACGAGCATCGTACGTTGTCAAGTTCTTACATGACACGCATGTCATGATTAACATGTTTGCACCAGTCATATATTTCGTCATTCATTGGCATCACGTAACACCAATATGGTATATCTGGAGCTAACAAAACGGCCGCGATCGCATCATGAAGGGCTCAATATACTCTAATGTAGCGTTGACGCGCTCGCACGCTAGGCACAGCAGCGCTACGTTAGCAAAACACGAGAACTCTATAGTCTGACGCCAGGCGCAACCAGCGTCCGTCTGCGCGGCCCGGCGGCAACTGGTGCGAAATTCGACATGCCGCATTTCGCGCCGATGTGTTTCCCAGACAGCACTGCGTCTCACTCTTTTCTTGACGGAGGGACGCTGGACGCACTGAAACGTCCATGCGTAAAAGCAACGCAGCGCGGCGGGCGCCTGCGATTATACGTAAGGACCGGCGCCTAGCGTGGCAACGCCGGCGTGACGCGACGAAATGAACACCGGCGAGCACGCGCACCGCGTCACGTCAAAATGTACTCCCTTCTTGACTGTGTGATGTAGTCATGTTCTCACATGACGCGCGTCTCATGATTATCATGTTTGCACCAGTCACATACCTTCGTCATCCAATGGCGTCACGTATTACCAAATTTGGCATATGTGAAACTAGTGAAACGGCCGCGAACGCATCCTCAGTGTGGCATGTAGTCATGTCGGTACATGACACGCTACATGACACGCATGTCGTGATTATCATGTTTGGGTGTGTCATTTACCTATATCGTCCGTTCTTGTCGCGCAATACCGAGTTTGGTACGTGCGAAGCTCGCAAAATGGCCGCGAGCACATCATGAGCGTAGCATGTAGTCATGTTGCTACATGACACGCATCTCATGTTAATCAGGCCTGCACCAGTTTCATACTTTCGTCATCCATTCACGTCCGTTATACCAAAGTTGGTATAAGGGAAGCTAGGAAAACGGCCACGAGCGCATCATGAACGTGGCATGTTGTGATGTTGTTACATGACACGCATGCCGTGATTTTCATGTTACGGTCTGTCGCTTGTGTTTGACATGCAATCGTGCCATACTATATCAGTTTTGCAACATGCCAAGTGAACAAAACCACCGAAAGAGCTGCAGGATCATGAAATGTAAATCATGACATTCGTGACAAACATGTCATGACTTTCATGTTATGACAAGTCAAATATGTTCTTCATACAGTCATGCAAGGCTATCAAGTTTGGTATCGATACCATTATCGAAACGGCCAGGAGAGCTAAAAGTCGTAGGTGGCTAGATAGATAGATAGATAGATAGATAGATAGATAGATAGATAGATAGATAGATAGATAGATAGATAGATAGATAGATAGATAGATAGATAGATAGATAGATAGATAGATAGATAGATAGATAGATAGATAGATAGATAGATAGATAGATAGATACGCTCAAAGTCGCCGAAGTTCGCTAAGAAATGCTTCGTATTTAAAAGTCAAATACTTCAGGCATGGCCCGTCGCCGCTAGCTGTTGGCCCGAATTTCATGGGACACGGCAGCAGCAAGGGCTTGACTGATGATGTCGCGCTGAATGTTGGAGTCTGGGCTGCGGAGCAGAGTGTCTCACGATTTTACAGTGTAGAAACCATTGTTTTGGCTTCGATATGTCCACACCATGTCGACCAAATTCGCTACATCATCACAAAATTTACACTGGGACCGGGAAACTGAGTGGTGCCACTTGCTGTGAAGTGCGGTGCTTGAAAAAAGTTCTTCAACTTTCCCCACAAAACCTAGTTTTTTCAACTCAGTGAGTAGTGTGCCCTCGGGTATACTTGCCGATTTAGCCTGCAGTGAGCGACGATTTGATGGTATGTCCGTATGTCCTCATTTCTTTGTTCAGTATATTGGGAGGCTCCAGAGATCGAACGTTAGGTTAGACCTCGGGCGACCAAATGAGCTTCCTCGTTCTCTCTAAGTCCCTGGTGAGCTGCAGCCCAGACGAGCAGAACCACCTATTTGGGAACTCCTACCGTGTTTAATATAAGGACGGCATTCTCCGTCGCTCTTCCCGATTCATAATTCTCACGGCGTTTTTTGAAGCCGCTGATGACCACCCTGACCCCCTTTTGACTGATGGCCAAAGCTATGGTAACTTCTTCGGCTTCTGCAGTCTCGACACCACGGACTGTGCAGCCCGCCTTCAGGACACCGTCTTTCCTGACCACCACAGCTGTGTGTGCCGCTTTGCTTTCATATTCCGCAGCGTCTGCATACCAGACGTCCTGTCGACCAGTGTACCTGGATTTTAATGCTTCTGCCCTGGCTTTACGCCTGCCTTCGTGAAAGGTAGAGTTCATGTTTCTAGGTAGCAGAGGTATCATTATGTTGTACCTGATCTGTACCGGTATGTCCTTTGAACGCGCTTCATCCCGCGTGGACTCATAGCCCAATATCTCTAATATTGCTCTCCCCGTTTTAGATCCCAGTAGCCCTTGATGTTGTGCAGTCAAGGTAGCCTCAATCAGCTCATCGATACCCTTAATTTTATCAGCCTGTATGTTGATGTATTAACGGGAAATCAGAGTGCGACTTTTGCCCTTTTCCTAATATAGGTGTCGAGCTTGCCCCGTCTCTCTTGGTTTCATTTTAGACAAAGTGCCACGCACACAATCGTATTTATTATGAACGTCTGAACTAATCTAAGAAGGTTCGCCTCCTTCATCCCAGCTTGCCTGTTCGCTCTCCGTCTGATGAGACATGTCTGATTGGAACTTGCTTCTAACCTGGCAAGCGTTGCAGAATTCTTACGGTTCACATAAACTCCCAGTTCAAGGACACGGATATTGTCGGTCGCGGGGATCTCTGCGCCGTTAACATAAAAGTGGATGTCTACTTAAGTCTTTTTGTGGAGCCGCCGTTTTCCAGTGGCCATGAGGAAGAGTGCTTTTAACTTTTCGGCCGAGCATGTAGGTCCTTTGGGTTCAAGGTACTCCACGATTTTATCAATGGTGATTTGTAGAGAGCCTGCAATTTGGCTGTCACTGCCCTTGTTCATCCATAGTGTTAACTCATCCGCGTAAATGGTGTGATTCAAATTCTTGAAAACTTTTAACTGTTCTGGCAGTTTCAACATCACAATAATGAAAGGGGCGGGTGATAACACCGAGCCCTGAGGTGCCCCCCTGTTGCCTAAATTGATGTCCTCGATGGATTCTTCTTCAGTTTTTAAATTTGCTGTCCTCTTCGAAAGGATGCCCTTTACGTACTCATAAACTTTATTTCCAACGTTCAGGGAGCTCAAATTCTCCAAGTTCAACACGTGCCTCGTGTTGTCAAATGTCTTCGCCACATCTAACGCCACGATAACTGTTGTGTCTCGCGTTGGCTTGTCTATTATTTGGTCTTTGAGCTGTAGGATCACGTTGCACGCCAATAGTCGGGGTCGGAAACGATCATGGCCCCCGGATACATACCATTCTCTTCCATGTACCTAAGGAGCCGCGTCTGAACAACATGCTCCATGAGCTTACCTGTGCAAGACGTTAACGATATCGGCCTAAGATTCTCGAAACCAAGTTTATAGGGGCAAAGCTTCTTATAGCGGCACACGTTCGTCCCTCGTGGTCATTGTAGTATGTAACAAGCTTTAGAAAGGTGTAGCGAGCATTGGGCCGCAGTGCCATGAATACAGTGAACCAGTATATACCATGAGCTCGGGGTGGTTAAAGGTGGGAAGTAGACCCGAAGCGCAAGCCATAAGAAAGTGTGCGTGTGCCACCTCTCATTTAGTCATTGGAATGTCCGCTGGATGGCGCTGCTTCTATATGGGGAATATATAATGAAAAGATGCGAGGTGGTAGTGCTTGGAGTGTTGAATAGATGGACGAACGGACACACAGACAGATGCGTGGATGGACGCAAGAACGGACGCAGAAGCGGATGCATGGACGAACGCATGGACGGACGCACGAACAGATGCACGCACGGACGGGCGGATGGACGCATGGACGGTCACACAGACGGACGCATGTAAGGACGGAAGCAAGAACGAATAGACGGACGAAGGCTTCGCCCCACTCTCCATCATTCACTCCGTGGATATACTGCCATATTTTTTACCAAGCTTGGGAATGAAAATTACATTTGCGAGTTTCCACTCCTGCGGTACAATCCCTTTTCCCAACACTCCTGCATGTACGTTGCGAGGTTAGTGATGGACCTATCGTCAAAATTATGGAGAATTTTGTTGGTCAATCTGCCTGGCCCGGCCGCTGAAATAGTCCTTTGCCGATTAATCTCCGCTCGCGCCTCAGCCAGGCAGACAGAGGCGTCTAAGGCTGCGTTTTTCTGTGCTTCATAATGTGGGAGAGGTTTGGATCCCGCGGGCTTATTGTATCTGTTCCAAACTTCTCTAAGAGTTCCTTCCTATTGCCTCCAAATATGGTGTTCCATCTGTTCCAATTGCTGTTTAGACGCTGTCTTCGTGCTCTCCGGATCTAAGAGGGGATGAAGAAGTCACCACATCCCTGTCGTACTTATATTTCTACCCATCTCCTAGTAGAAGTTTTCCCACCTTTGCTTTGTGAGCATGATGGCATGCTATTCAATAAGCCTGTTTAAAGCCGCTATCTGTTTTTTGATACTCCGATCCCATCTCTTCTGTTGAAGTCGATTTTCCAATGCTTTCTTTTTTTCCACAATATTTACTTATCTCCTATCTACCACTTCGTTGACCTCTCGGTTTCTACCACAATACTGGCTTCCTTAACAGTACGTAACATCCCATCGCACCACTCGGCAGTGTCAAAATAGGAGTTGGGTCGTCCCTGAAAAAGTCCCAATTTACGGCCTCTACCCTCCGTTTCCGAGGTTTTGTCGGGCCTCCCTCTACCACCACTGCTATGATCATGTGATCACTGCCTAAGTCCTCGTTTGTGTTGCACCACGTGGCACAGGTGCCGCTCCCTGTCAGAGTATGGTCGGGTGTGTTTACAACCGCGAAGCTATTTCCCTTCCTCGCTGGCTGCAACGGGTTGGTTATTAGATCCAGATTATGACTTTGCATAAGGGACAAAGAACGCAAAATAACCACCAATATTAATAGGATAGTTAAAATAGCAGAGGAGTTTTGCAGAGATCTGTACAGTAGCCGAGACAACCACGACTTTAATACTATAAGAACTAGCAGTAACCCAGATGACACCCCACCAGTAATGATAGAAGAAGTCAGAAAAGCTTTGGAGAGCATGCAAAGAGGCAAAGCTACTGGTGAGGATCAGGTAACATCAGATCTACTGAAATATGGAGGACAGATTGTGTTAGAAAAACTAGCCACCCTGTTTACGAGGTGTCTCCTGACGGGAAGAGTACCAGAGTCTTGGAAGAACGCTAACATTATCTTAATACATAAGCAAGGAGATGACAAGGACTTGAAGAATTACAGGCCGATTAGCTTGCTCTCTGTAGTATACAAGCTATTTACAAAAGTAATTGCTAACAGAGCAAAGAAAACATTAGAATTCTATCAACCAAAGGAACAAGCAGTATTTCAAACAGGCTACTCAACAATCGACCACATTCATACTATCAATCAGGTAATAGAGAAAGGCTCAGAATATAACCAACCACTATACATAGCCTTCATAGATTACGAGAAGGCATTTGATTCAGTAGAAATATCAACCGTCATGCAAACAAAGCGGAATCAGGGTGTCGATGAAGTATATATTATGACGACTCGGTCGTAACGAGGTTTATTGGCCGTGAATTCGGGAACGAACAAGCGCAACGGACCCGAAGATGAAGCGCACGTTAAAAGAAGATGATGATTGTCAGCCAGAACATATGATGATGATTGACTGCTGTTCAGATGAGGATGAAGCGCATAATAGATGCCTACACTGATCCCCCCCCCTACGTGGTAGCGGCCAGCCTGGCCGCTGCGGGCGGGTAGTCAAGGTGACGAGGAACGTCGTGTGAAAAGCTTCATGCGGGAAACGTGTACAATTTCGGTGCTGGGGTAACGGCGGTCAGTTGGCACGACAAGAGGCGTCACACGATAGTTGACAGGTGAAGTCTGCTCTAAAACAACATATGGACGATGAATCGAGGCTGGAACTTGTCGCAGAGACCAGGTGTGCGAATTGGTGTCAATAGCAGCACCTGTCGGAATGATACCACACGATGAGAGGTGTCGTAGATGGCCTTCCTTGCTTGTTGCGTAGCTTCCGTGTTAATACGAGCGCGCTGGTGGCACTCGCCAAGGCGAGAAGTATATTCTTCGCAAAAAGACGGTGATGGAGGGCCATTGCTGGTGAAGAAGGAAACATCGATAAAGAAAGTAGATGAACGTCCGTAAACGAGATAAAACGGCGAGTAGCCGGTTGTGCGCTGAACAGCGGTGTTGTATGCGAAAGTGAGGAACGGTAGAAGTTTATCCCAGTTTCTGTGATCCGGTTGAATGTATACGGCGATCATGTCGGCAAGAGTTCGATGAAATCTCTCGGTCATACCGTTTATTTGAGGATGGTAGCTAGACGCCATCTTGTGTGTTGTACTAGAAACGCGAAGAACTTCACCTAAAAGCTGTGATAAGAACACCTTTCCATGGTCACTTAGAAGTACACGAGGAGCACCATGACGTAGTTTTATGGCCTGACGGACGAAGTCAGCAACTTCCGATGCTGAACCAGAAGCTACTGAAGTTGTCTCGGCGTAGCGTGTCATATGGTCTACGGCGGTGACTATCCATCTATTTCCAGCGCCAGTAACAGGAAGGGGCTCATAAAGATCGCCACCAACGACCTCGAAAGGTGTTGTAGGGCACGTCATTGGCTGTAACTGACCAGCCGGTTGAGATGTCGGAAGTTTGCGAAGTTGGCACGGAGAGCAGGAACCCACGTACTTTGCTACGCTGGTAGAAATCCCAGGCCAATAAAAGCGGCTTCGAATGCGGTCGTTGGTTTTGTGAAAGCCGAGGTGGCCAGCAGTCAAATCGTCATGAAAGGCGTTAAGTACATGATGTTGAAGAGCGCTTGGTAGAACAGGTACCCAGCGTTGGCCGTCATGCAGGATGATATATGTGACGATACAGCACACCGTCCTGAAACTTGAAGCGCTCGAGTTGTCGACGAAGGCGTGCATTGGGCGGACGCGTAGCTCCTGAGAGTTGATCTATAATGCGCCGACAATACGGGTCAGCCTGCTGGCGGGAACTGAAGGGTTGTTCGTCGTCGATTGGCGGTTGGTACAGCGAGGCGAGCAAGGCAACAGAAGTGGGAGTCACGTCCGCACTGGTGTCGTTGGAGGTGGCAGCTGGAGTGTTGAACGAAGCCGTAGGTAGTGGGCAACGAGAAAGAGCGTCGGCGTCTTGATGTTTTTTTGCCCGATTTATATATAATCTCAAACTGATACTCCTGTAGGCGTAAAATCCAACGACCCAAGCGTCCGGACAAGTTCTTCATTGTAGAAAGCCAGCATAAGGCGTGCTGGTCCGTTACGATGGTGAATTGACGGCCGTACAGATAAGGACGGAACTTTTGTATGGACCAAACCACAGCGAGGCACTCCTGCTCAGTGATGGTATAGTTCTTTTTGGTAGAAGTAAGCACTCGGCTAGCATATGCGATGACCCTTTCCCGTCCAGAGTTATCGCGTTGGAGGAGAACAGCACCTATACCGCAACCGCTGGCGTCGGTATGCAGGAGTGTTGGGGCAGTGTCATCAAAATGCAGAGTACAGGCTCTGACGTCAAAGCTTCCTTCAATAGGTCAAACGCTGACTGATATTCCTCGGACCACACAAAGGGTGCATTAGAAACAAGTAGTTTGTGAAGTGGCGCAGCTATTGAAGCGAAATTTCGTATGAAGTGACGAAAATAGGATGCGAGGCCAAAAAAACTTCGCAAATCCTTAATTCTTGTGGGGCGTGGAAATCGCAGGACGGCAGCGATCTTGTCGGGTTCAGGGCGAACACCGTCCTTGCTGACGACATGACCGAGAACCTTGATGGATTTGGTGGCGAAACGGCATTTTTTAGTGTTGAGCTGCAGACCCGCACCGGCGAGGCATGTTAGGACGTCATCCAAGTGCCTCAGGTGCTGAGAAAATGTTGATGAAAAGATAATAATGTCATCAAGGTAGCAGAGACACGTCTTCCATTTGAGGCTACACAGGATGGTGTCGATCATGCGTTCAAACGTCGCGGGCGCGTTGCAGAGCCCGAAAGGCATCACGTTAAATTCGTACAGGCCATCGGGGGTTGCAAATTGCTTTTTTTTTCTTTGTCGTCATCATGCATGGGAATTGGCCAATGTCCCGAACGCAAATCAAGGCTTGAAAAGTATTCGGCGCCTTGCAGTGAATCAAGGGCGTCGTCGATGCGTGGCATGGGGTATACGTCCTTGTGTGTGATGTTGTTAAGTGCCTGGTAATCAACGCAAAAGCGCACGGAGCCATCTTTTGTTCGTACCAAAACAACAAGGGATGACGAAGGGCTAGTTGATGGACGAATTAATTCTCGTTGGAGCATGTCAGCGACGCTTTCCTCGATGATTTTTCGCTCAGCGATAAACCCGCGGTACGGGCGGCGATGTACAATAGATGTTCCCTCCGTCTGAATGCGATGCGCTGCAGTGGTAGTTCGGCCCAACGTTGTGGAGAAGATGTCGAAAGAATCGGCGTGTTTCTTTAATAACGCAAGCAACTGCTGCGCCTGCATAGCTGTTAAGTCATCACTGATAAGGGCTGTGAAGCGAGAGGTTGATCCAGGCTTACTCATAGAACGGTCGTCGGTCGAGGCAGGTTTAAGTGGCGTGACGCTCACAGGCTCAGCATCCACAACACAGGCTACTGCAGTTCCCTCTGGCGGGAGAACTTTCTCTGGCGTTTCATTCGTAGCAATGACGAGCGCGGAGCCATGGTGAAAGCGTACGACATCTGATGCAAGGGCTACGCCTTTAGCGACGACAGTCGACGAAGGGGACACCAAGACATCACCGTGGTCGATGTCCTTAGAGGTCAGGGTCACAATTCGTTCTTGATGTGGCGGTAGTTCAAGATCTTCGCGAGCGAACAGGCGTAGTGGCTTGTAGACGCCTTCGTCTATCATGGCGTTCGTATTAGGTGCAGAATCCGTTCACCACAACATATAGCGGCTGAAGAAGAAGATAGGAAGTCCCACCCTAGAATTAGCTGGTGAGAGCACCGGGTAAGCACAGTGAACTCGATGTAAAGCAAAATGTCATCTATAAACACACGAGCAGTACAAAGAGCAAAAGGGCGGATAGTGTTCCCCTGGGCTTCGACTAGATTGGGTCCATTAAAAGGTGTGATTACTTTTTTCAGGCGTTTGCACAAATCATACCTAATCACAGAAACAGGAGCACCGGTGTCCACCAAAGCGTCCACGAGAACTCCTTCCACTGTAACAGAAACCATGTTGAACGGACGTGCTGGAGGAATATGCGTCCTACTGTTACAAGCAGTTTCTCCTCCGAAAACTGCATCATTTAGTTTTCCGACCGGTTGTCAGTCGTAAACGAGGTTGGCCGAAGACGAGAGGAGGAGCGACAGAAGGGCGAAGGTGATCGGCGTCGGTTTGAACGGTAAGTGTTCCGCGTCTCAGTCGACGTAGCCGGAGATGGAGACCGCTGCTCTCCAGATGAATAATGCTGAGCGTAAGAATCCCCACTGGAAAAGTCCCGTTCGCGCATGTCGTACCCGTGACGCTCATCCTGCTGGCGCTTGCGGCAGAAGCGCGATAGATGGCCCCGGTATCCACGGTAAAAGCATGTTGGGCGAGACGGCCGCCAAGGTGGGTAGTAGAGGGCGTTCGGCGCACCGGGAGATAGCGCACTCAAGTGGACAGACGGAGGGTCGGGTGGCATTGGCCGGAAGTGGACCGGTGGTGCAGCAGCAACCGGCGTGAATGATGACAGCGGTGAAGTAGAGTTTACGTTGCGAGGAGGCGCGGCCGCAACTTGCGCTTACGTCGGAGGGCTAGACGGAGGTGGCTGTACGTAGGCTGGACCGGTGAGTGATGTTAGCTCCTCCCTTACGGTGTCACGCAGGGCCATGTTTGAAGGCTGTGTGACAGATGGAGAAGGTGGTGAGATGCCCATTGATTGAAGTTCTTCGCGTATGATCTCCCGTATCATGTCACTCAGGTCCCGGTCTGCTGTACGGTGTTCACTATTGCCCGACTGAAGGCGAACAGAATCAAGTTCATCGAGACGCTGATACGTAGAGACGACGTCAGCGACAGTAAAAGGATTCTGGGCAACAATGGCATTGTAGGCAATGCTTCCAATGCCCTTCAGGATGTGGTGCAGTTTGTCTGACTCGGACATCGAAGATTTGACGCGCCGGCAAAGCGCAAGGAAATCCTCGATGTAAGATGTGTATGACTCGCCGGGATGTTGTTGGCGAGTATCTAGGGCGCTCCTCGCTAGAGCGGATCGAACGGCTGCCGTGCCGAATACTTGACGAAGCTGCTGCTTGAAGACAGGCCAGTCGGTGAGGACGATCTCATGGTTCAAGAACCATGCCTTAGCAACGCCCGTAAGATAAAGCGATACTCGGCGGAGCTTGTTAGAGTCGTCCCAGTGATTAGTTGTGCTTACTCGCTCGTAGTTATCGAGCCAGTCCTCCACATCTTCGCCGCGGAGACCAGCGAAGATCGGAGGGTCACGCTGGTGGTTTACGATGTAAAGAGGAGGGGTTTGCGGCGCAGAGACGGGAGCAGAAAGGGCATCCACCCACTCACTCTGAGACATGTTGGCGGACTGAGGTTCCAAGCGGCGGCCTGAACGGAGCTCCAGCGAGTAGGCGTTGTAAGGAGAGGTACTGGGATCGTCAATCCACCTCCACCACGTATGACGACTCGGTCGTAACGAGGTTTATGGGCCGTGAACTCGGGAACGAACAAGCGCAACGGACCCGAAGATGAAGCGCACGTTCAAAGAAGACGATGATTGTCAGCCAGAACATATGATGATGATTGACTGCTGTTCAAATGAGGATGAAGCGCATAATAGATGCCTACAATATAAACATCCTGGAAGAAATCTACAGGGGATCAACTGCTACCATAGTGCTTCATAAAGAAAGCAACAGAATACCAATCAAGAAGGGTGTGAGGCAGGGCGACACAATCTACCCAATGCTATTTACCGCGTGCTTACAGGAAGTTTTCAGAAGCCTAGAATGGGAACAGTTAGGGATAAGAGTTAATGGAGAGTACCTTAATAACCTGCGCTTCGCGGATGACATTGCATTGCTGAGTAACTCAGCGGACGAATTGCAACTCATGATTACGGAGTTAGACAAGGAGAGCAGAAAGGTGGGT
Organism: Rhipicephalus annulatus; assembly: GCA_013436015.1. Taxonomy (NCBI): domain Eukaryota; kingdom Metazoa; phylum Arthropoda; class Arachnida; order Ixodida; family Ixodidae; genus Rhipicephalus; species Rhipicephalus annulatus. Next base: position 409,411 of record WOVY01011062.1, on the reverse strand, counting down.
CTTAAAATGAATGTGGAGAAAACGAAAGTAATGTACAACAACCTCGGAAAAGAGCAGCGCTTCGAGATAGGCAATAGTGCACTTCAAGTTGTAAAAAACTATGTCTACTTAGGGCAGGTAATAACCGCGGAGCCGAACCACGAGACTGAAGTAACTAGAAGAATAAGAATGGGGTGGAGCACATTTGGCAAGGAATCTCAAATCATGACAAGTAGACTGCCCCTATCCCTCAAGAGAAAGGTATTTAACAGCTGTATCTTGCCGGTACTTAGCTACGGAACAGAAACCTGGAGACTTACAAAGAGGGTTCAGCTTAAATTAAGGACGACTCAGCGAGCAATGGAAAGAAAATGGTAGATGTAACATTAAGATACAAGAAGAGAGCAGAGTGGATTAGGGAACAAACGGGGATTAAGGATATTATAGCTGAAATCAAGAAGAAGAAATGGACATGGGCCGGGCATGTAGCACGTAGACAGGATAACCGCTGGTCGTTCAGGGTAACTAACTGGATTCCCAGAGAAGGCAAGCGGGTAAGGGGGAGACAGAAGGTTAGGTGGGCAGATGTGATTAAGAAGTTTGCGGGTATAAATTGGCAGCAGCAAGCACAGGACCGGGTTAACTGGCGGAACATGGGAGAGGCCTTTGTCCTGCAGTGGATGTAGTCAGGCTGATGATGATGATGATGACTTTTCATGTCGTCTCACAATTTCCTGCCTTTAATTGAAGCCTGCTTATATCCACAAGCCTTGTGGTGAGCGTTAAGTCCCCGCCGATCAGCAACTGTTTATTCCTACTCTTACGTCACGTTGGCGAGAATTCAGCCGGAGCCATATGCGCATGCAACCTTGTTTTCAACCTTTTTCATACTAACAAATAACACCAACAGCCATTTGCAAGATCACATGCAAAGAGTGCACCAATAACAGACGCGGATGGCAGAAAAAAGGGGGGGTAATTGAGAGAGTGAGGAAGACGGCTTTAGAAAATTGAGTGACGCTACCTTGAAAACTTGTTTCATCTAAGGACCGTACTTTAGTCCGCCATGCCACCTCTCAGTTAGTCCTTGGAATTTCTGCTGTATGGCAGTATTTCTATGTGATAAATGTATGACCGAAAGATGCGAGATGATGATACTTGGAGTGCTCACTAGACGAACGGACGGATAGACAGACTAACGGACGGAAAAACAGACAAATGCACGTATACACGCACGAACGAGTGAACGGACGCAGAGACGGATGCAATAATGGACGGACGCACAGATGGTCAGATGGATGTACGAACGGATGCAAGGAAGGACGGACAGATGTATGAATGGAGAGACGCACAGACAGATGAACGGATGAATGCACGGACGGACGCACAGACGGACGTATGCACGAACGAACACATGGTTGCACAGACTGATGCATGGACGAACGGAAGCATGGACGGACTGACAGATGCTTCGTCCCACTCATCATCATGCAATCCTTGCATATGTTGTGAGTTTTTTCGCAGTCTACAGCCTAAAAAGCAGAGATAGCCACTTTGGCGCTCCTTCTACAACACATGAGATATAGATTTACGCCTTCATTTATTGTTCATAAGAATAATAGATGAGCTCGCTATGCGAAACACAGTGGGTGGATTGAAAGTTTTTCCGCTGATTGTCGAGACATTACTAAAACTTTTGTGCACACTTACATAGGCCAATGTGGACAAAAAGCGCTAATTTATCTGCGCAGGAGTGGAATGGGCGTATTACATGAGTGGATGCGTTGCCGGAAACGTACCCTTATGCAATTCCTGCCTCCTACCTCAGGTTTATAGCCCACCTTGCTATGCAGAACGCCGGCACAATTTGTGAACTAATCGAAGGCTACCTAGCCGCTCCCAAGTAGGTCAACATAACTCACCTTTTCTAATTCATACAAACATATTTTCCGCGAACCTAACGAGTAAATGTGAATGCGATGGTTTGCCTATAGTTATTCAGGATCGCAAAGCAAGCTATGAATAATGTGCTAGAAAAACGTTGACAACTATAAGTACTGTTCTGCTCATGCAATTATGGCCCGAGCATCAGTTACATTTGTGCATGGAACGTAAGTATTTATAAAGTAGGATGTTGAACTTGTGTAAATTGAACACTAAACGGGTAAATGGTTTGCAATCCATAGTATAATGTGCATTTCCTAGGCGAAGGCTACTGCCGTTTTTGCTTTCTTTTAGAGATGAGTACATTCGTCAAAATTATACTGTCTAGTGGGGCCTAGATAATGTCTTGCATTACAGTGAAAGCTGTCATGAGATCACAACTTGGGTGACGCGCGGCTGTCTACCGCCGCCGCCGGTGTCCGTTGCCACAACGTGCGAAATTAAGAAATATAGAGTGCCTCGAGCGTGCAGCGGAGGCGAACGAGTGCATCAGGTCACGTCACACGTGAGACATGAGCACTATCTGGCAGTTATCTTGGAAAACGAAGCGCGCACGCCCCGCGCGCCCGTCTCGAAGGTGATAAGGTGTAGAAAGCAAGGTGACAGGTAGGTACCACAAGCGTGTCGGCTTCGCTAAGCGCTGGAAATGCTTGCCTTATCGTGCAAGCGTTGCCTGGTCAGCGCAACGTGATAAATGCTATGGTCCTTATAATCACTTATGTATGCCTTTTCTGGTAAGAGACACACATACAGAATATTGAAGTGTTGTTATGGTGGCTCAGATATGCGTATTAATGGCTTTTTAATCGACAATCGCACAAGTGTGAACGCTGAATCTTGAGCAATATTGGTGGGCGCTGCGGATGGGGTCGGTCATTTCGAGGACCGCTTGACCACTTAGGTGCCGTTTAGGGTACCGTTAAGGGCGGACATGCAGACGAACGTACAGACAGAAAAATTTTGCGTTGAGGATTCCAAAGAAAGACTATCGTCTATAAAAAACTTAACAATAATGAAACAGCGGGGCTCAAACATGGGTTGACTCGGTGCCAACCCAGTATTCTACCTTGAGCTACGCCGCTGCTTGTGACTTGTTGGCAAATTTGCTTAGGCAGTTCATACTTAATGCCGGTAAAGCAATGGCGTGAATACGACTTATAAAGCGCTTTAAAACAGGGAAAAAACAAGTAGTCGTCACACAATGCGAATAACGTGACGAGTGGGCCGCCCAATGCTCCCGCCCCCTACAAAAGCTCGTTCTTGTTTTACTATTAACTGTGGCACATAACCACTTCAGCCATACCTCCTCATTGTCGTCAGCCACTGCGTGAAACACTGGCACAAAATTCTTAGCAAGTGTTTAGCGGATACCACGCTTGTCAGAAGAATGACGAAAAGTAGCATAGCGAATGCCGGCCTACTACCCAAAAGTTTATCATTATTGCCCTAGTTGGTACCAAGCAAGTGTGCTTGCAGTATTTAACCAGTGAGTCTTTTGAAAAGGCTCTGAAAGGCCGCTCTTCTAGCTTTCGCTGTGACTGTGCTGCGCCAACCACGCAGGCCTCGCGTTTTTTCCGGATTCTATTCAGCTTGAATTTCATGATTTATTCAATGCTGCAGCGATAAAAAATTGTTACTATTGCTATACCACTGAGAAAATGCAAGGTACTTACTACGTTGTGTCGTTATTATTCAAAAATAGAATGTACGCTTGAACACTCTTCTCATCTTCGTTCGGGTAGTCCATCAAAACACTGAAGCAACTAAATCCATTGCCCCAAAGTGGGTCCATCGTGGTGGTAGCCTTTATCATATGGTAAATATCACTTGTGGCACTTTTCAAGCTCTGAAAGGAGTTATAGGCGAATTTCCATTGAAGCAGAAGTCTACTTCAACGGTAGCTAGAATGGTCATTTTTTATTACCACCATTTCACGGTAGCCTCTAACGATGAATGCGTGTACACAACTAATATGGCAGACATGCTACGATGATGAGAATGCATGTCACTTGCTCAACAGTGCAAAATGCGGAACCAGAGAGGGAATACGTCAACGTTGATGTCGTGGAGTGATATTTGTCATATTTACACGTGGTCATGGTATTTACGAAGGGAGCAGTCGGCATTTTCATGATGAAACTCTTTATTTGGTTGATACTGTGCCAGGGAAATTAAGCTCAATCCACAGCACTACGTGCTGTGAGCATATAGAAAGACACTTACGTGAAGAGTGTACAGTTCTGTAGGGCCCTGCGGCCAAACTATTGCGCTGCTTTCATCGCCACGAGTGGTTGGTCGGAGCCGATGATGTGTTCAGCATGAATAAAAACAAGAATTTTTTTCCAATCTTGCAATTTTACCGGTAACCTAAAGTTCTGAAAGCGAGTTTCTTTACCACCAGACCACACATCCTTCTTTTCCGTTTATTTCCGGTTAAACTTCACACACTGGGGGCTAGATAAATATATTTTTATATGCCATGGAGACCTCACTGTTCGATTTGTAACAAACTGGAAACTATTGACCACATTCTCCTGAACTGTCGGGAAGGAGTATACTTTTGGACATTAGACCCTTATGAAATCAGGTATTTGAAATAGAGACTGATGATGAATTAACTTTTTATTTAATCATGACGCCTGCGTTGCACAGTTTATGGCGCTCTACGATTGCTGGATTTACTTGGAGCCTCAGAGGAGACCAGCAAAAGAGTATTTTGAAGAAAAAATCTGAAGGCTTCTCGAGGTAGTAAAAACAAATTATTGTGTTCACTTATGGTTAGAGAGGATGGAAGCCCTACTGATCATGAAGAAGTTTTAGGACGTGATGCGCTATAACAGTGCTTGACGGCTGTAATAATTTCTCGGTCATGATAGTTGTGTTTTGTAATATATTCTACCACGAGACCACACACCCATGCTTACTCACACAGAATACATGTAGATTAAATCTAAATCACAAGAATGTGTACACTTTGTGCAAAACAAATGCACAGAGACAACACTTTTTTGTCAGACTTTACTGATACTTGAGGTAACGCATTAAACGTCTTCAGTGGCACACGATCTGGATGATATGAAGAATCACACAAATGAGTATGTTTTTTAATTTGATACCAAACCTTGGTCTTCAAGATACTCGTAAGGCGGCTAATTGCATGTGTATAGACTAACGATGCAAGCATGGGTACGCCATCTAGCGGTTGGTCAGGCTCATCCTTTCTCGGCCGCAAAAAGGCTCGAGTGGCCACATATAGGGGAGTATGCTTCTTTATAAAGTAAGCTGATAGAGGCGAGCACATCATCGGCCTTTGATAGTCTGACAAGTGGTCAAGCGGACCGGTTCTTTGTGGGCTATGAAACATTGCATCGCAAAGGTCGAAGGGACCTTTGCAAAAAAAAACGTCCTCCCCATCCTTTTTCATGCAAGCGCTTTTCATTAAGCTGACACTAGATTTCTGAGTGGTAAATTCAAAAGCAAGCGCACTTGACAAAATTTATTCATTGACATGCAAATGAACTCACTTTCCTTGCATCAAGAAATTGGTGTGAATCTCAGTTACCCTCAGGGCCAGTCGCATGTTGGTTGTGGGAATCAGCCAATTCATTTGCTTATTTTTCAGACAGACTAGTGTTGAGAATGCCTGCTCACAAGATGACGCTGTTGTAAATGGAACCAGCACATCTACTACATTATTTCCGCCACCTATCTTCAGACAATAGAAACAGCAATGGAGGTGATATAAGAGCTCCGAGATTCGAATGGCATGAATTAACCAAACAGCCTATTTTTTTTCTGGCTGGCCACAAGTTTCTCGTTTGATTTATAACGCTGCTCAAGCTTCTCTGACATGCCCTAAGTTGCGTTTACTGACACACATGCATCAGTATTACATGTTTCTCGTTTGATTTTTTGCGCAGCTCAAGCGATTCTGTCATGACATAAGTTGTGCTTGCAGACAAACATGAAGCACTAGTAGAGGTTTCTTAGGTCGATCACACCTCGCATTCTCCAGCTAAGTGACCTAGAGATTGCAGAACCAAGATAAATGTATCAGTAGCTCACAGGACTCCAAGTAAAAGCCCGCGGAACACCAAGGCTCCGTGAAACTCACTTCGAGACCTCACGCAGGTAACCATTCGTTTTTTGCGTGATATCTCAACGGAGTAATCTTAAGCCATCTGGAAGCTTCTGAAATATTGCAGCGCGTGGTCTGCGTCAAGCGTTGCAAACAGTCTGGCCAAATAAGATACACATACGTCAAAGTAACAAACGTGGCAATATACACAAAAAACGAACATATTATAGCACACTGTACAAGATGCAGGGTAGTATGAAAACTCTGACTCTACCCAATGCTTGATACATCGTGGTTTGGTGGTTATGTAATTCTGCACCATCGTTAACAAGTAAGGCTTGCGAAACACCCGAGGTGGCACAGAACTTGGGGAATAACTGACGAGTAAGTACACTGTATCATTTCGCGTACTCGTTTTTCTCTCTAGGATCTTCTTTTGGGCACAATGATTCTTTTGATAAAAGCCATGGAAGTCTAGTGCAATGTAAATATCTATAGTGATGCCGGCTCCTGTGAATGTAATACGTAACATTACCATCATGCATTGAAGTCATCAAATGTCACGCAGATGTGAAATTTGATGCATGCAAATGATGACAGTATGACTTAACATGGAGTCATGTGTGAGCATCTTCTGACGCCATATGTGAGGCGCAAGAGGATGATGCGCACAACGATTTTATGTCTCAAATCATGGGTGCAGTAAAAGAACCTGTCAGAGGCAGAAGGCCTTTGGAGGGTGGTTTGGGAGGGGGGGGGGGGTAGGATTATTTTGTCATCTCACCAAGTACAATGAAAGAAGTATTCTTTAGATTTTATGGAGATTTTGTGCATTTAAATGTTTACAATGGAAATCAACACGTGCAATGTTTACAAAGTTTCACATGTTTCTGCAGAACATATGACGCTGTACCTTTGATTGTATGATGGGCCTTCGAAACAGCGAAGCTGTTGAGACGCAAGAATGAATAGTGCGCTAGGTCCTTGTCAAACGGAAACCAAGTTAGTTAGGCCCATGCAACTTATTGAAGGACCGGCGCTTTTTGCAAAGCGTAACGTCAAGAATAATTGAACACCATTTCAAAGTATTGGGTCATACTTGTATTGCTTTTCAAGCTCTGTTATAATGTCGGTATGGAAAGATTGTAATAGAAAGTACAACGGGCGCTAGAGATCCGTTGACACTGCTGTTAGGTGTAACAACGCCAAATTGGTGTCTTTCTATTATGCGACTCAAGGAAAAATATCAACACGTAGAATGTCAGCTGAATCATACAGTGCAGTTGCAGAGCCCGTGTAGGCCTGTACCACCTTGTAACTGCAACAAAATACCTCTATTTGCTGCATTGTAAGAAAGGTCAGCTCTTTTTATGCCATTATTACAACTGCCGATTGAAGCTGGTCCTGTCACTACGTTTTTTCCTCTTTTAAGTGGAAGGCCACTTGGCCACAGAACATTCAAACTACTGTATTGTCGTTCTGAAACATAGAAACTATGATTTCGTATTTGGCCTTTATGAAACAAAATAGTTTCCAGTTTGTAAACAGTAATGATACTCCACACGTTACTTTTGTTGTTTTTTTTGGTAAAAAGTACCCTATGTAACGTCGTGATTCTCCTTCTCCTGCTAAATGTCTATGTTGAGATAAGAAGGGAAAATTAAAGCTTCAGCTGGTTCTCGCATATTCACAGCGGCATCTGTCGCAGCCTCGTGCGTCTCATATCATCGAATAAACGGCATTCTTACTTGTGTGAATAAAGTTTACGTACTTGTTTGGTCTCACGGAGTCTTCTTTAGCTATAAAATTACAGGCAGACCTAATCGCACTTCCGAGAAAAACCATGCACACTATACACGTTTCGCGCTGTCTAGAGGTTAGCTTTTTATTGGCTAAGGCCTTAGCAATTCTTTTTATCGACGTATAAACGGTGAAACCTCGAAGAATTTTAGGAAAAGCCGTAATAAACATATGATTTGGCGGCCTCTCGTTTTTCAGTCCAACTACTCATAGAGCAGACATAATAGAACAGATCCAATATGCCAAGTTAGCATTATTTTTCTGCAACCCTTGGCATCCCAAATAATATGGAGGAGAATCAGGACAGTGTGTTTCGTATTTTTCATTTCCGAATGTGCAAGTGTACTTTGTTGAAGTGTACTGATCCCTGATACGTTTAATATGAGACAAAAAAGACTGCAGTTGCTTTCGAGTAGCCTTTGAGTAGCCTCAGGGCAATAAATAAGCAACCCTACGAGCTCGCCTTTCTTCATTTTTTTTTCATGCACGTTTGCACCTAATCGTGAAGTTATCTAAGTGCCATAGCCCCTGTATTGGGCTAACGCTACTTGTACAGCTCATTTTGGAGGCCGTTGTGCGTGTGACAATATTTTGCGTGTCTAAATAGCGTAACAATAGAGGACTTCTTGGAGTTTTTCGTGTCACATTTTAGAGACCAATTTTTTCCGTCAAACTGACCAACTGTTAGGTTCCTCAATAATGACTGTCGCGTTTTCATACCGCAACTACCTTGATGTTTATTCAGCATATTTTTCATTCTTCTACGTGATAAGTGCATTTGTGTATACAATCCAGATATAAAGTATGATGTGCCAACTTGTTTCAGCCTAGTGATGCAACTGAAATATTTTATTTATGCCTCAATATAAGTTTCTTCTCGTCCCCAACATCGGGCCTAATAGCCTACTTTACATTCAATCCTGGCAACGAAAATGTGATTTAGATTTCATGGCTGTTTTTCAATACCTTCAACTGTTCCTTTGGCACACTGTATAGCTGTATTCAGTATGGGTAAAAACTAGAGAAAAAGTCTTCAATGCTGACCATTGTTATCAATTTTCTCTAGCACTTCAAGCGCATGCTTGTCCTCCTGCAGTCTTGTGCACATAGAGACAGACTTACATTCACGATGATAACAGCACATCGTGCTGAAGTCGTGTGCATGCTGATGAACACGGAAATATCCCGCGGCCGGCACTGCCAGCTGTCTAAACTTGCCAAAGAATGCGTTTTGTGCATGGACTCCTTTTTATTTCCCGCATTTTTTTTCTCTGCTTAAAAAACTTTGTATGCTTTGTCCTACTGCGCTGCCTGATTTTATTCTTGACAGATGTATAACCTGCGAGTGAGGCCTACGTCGATCCACTCCGTTAATGTAATACTCACGTCATAAGGTCCGGTGAATTTTTGTAAACTAATGAATAAATAAAAATTGACAAAAAGAGATTCTCAACAAATGAAGCTAGGATGCTTTCTTTTTCGCACTTTTCACGACTGCACTTTTCACGACTATGAACTGTGGTTATTTTCTTAAGAAATACCATACTATTTAGCTTCAATTGACGGCTTCAAATAACTGTTTTGATGCTTTGTGTTGCTACATATTTTTTGTTTAGAATATTCCAAGATTACTCTGACGAGAACTCTGCATTTCAAATGGTTTTTCTCTGCATGTGCAGTGGGCAATCGTGTATACAAGTCTATACTTGGGCATTCCGAAATTAAGGAGGAAATAATCACTTGTTTTCTTGCAAGACACGGGGGTACATAATACTGAGAGGAGAGAAATTGGGGTACGCGATATGTGTTTCTGCTCATTCGGAACACTACTATTGATTCTTCTAAAATGAATGTATGTGCCTCTTATGTTCTAACTGTTGGCACATTTTGTGCTGTTCGAATGTCGGGGCGATATTCAGATTCAGTATGAACACCTTGTCTACTCTGCACACCGAGCCCCGCCGCGGTGGTCTAGTGGCTAAGGTTTTAGGCTGCTGACCCGTAGGTCGCGGGATTGAATCTCGGCTGTGGTGGCTGCATTTGTGATGGAGGCCAAAATGCTGTAGGCCCGTGTGCTCAGATTTGGGCGCAGGTTAAGGAACCCCAGGTGGTCGAAATTTCTGGAGCGCTCCACTACGGTGTCTCTCATAATCATATGGTGGTTTTGGGACGTTAAACCCTACATGTCATCATCATACCCTGCATACCAGCAACCCTGGTTGCACTATCAAACCAACCGAACGCTCAGGTGCATAGAGCGCTGTTTGATGGTCTACCTAGAAAACACTGCACTACTATAGCTGGCTTTAATATTTGCCCTTAAAGGGACTGTCTACAGTCTTTTATTGCTTTTCTGTTTTGTGTCCCAACAAAATCGTACCATCTGAAGTGTCTATCGTTGCAGCAGTTTCTCTGGAAAATGTCTAAAAAAATTTATAACCTAATTTTTCCAACTGCTTACAGTCTCCATACAGTCCAACTGCTCACAGTCCAACTGCTTACAGTCTGTGGAAGCAATGACGATAGTACTGCCGGTAAAAGTCAGAAACTGAAACCACGTGTGGTTTCTCAGTCTTGATCAGATTTCGTTTATTAATAAAATAAATACTTTAGTAGTAGTTTGAGGCATGCACAGACTGTTTTCCCGTTCTTATGAGTGGTGGGGGACACCGTGCTCGCATTTCTCCGCCACTTGCAGGCGTGAATGTTGGAAAGCGAACCTACCACCAATAGCCCCACCGGCCGCCCATTTGAACACGTGAGAAAGAATAATGAAGCAGCAAAATTGTATGTGGCGCAACCTTAAATCACCGCAAGGGCATAGAGTGCTATTTCAAGTTTTACATGTTTCCTTTATAACAAACTACGTCTACCTGTGTGAATGTCTTCTCATACAAGCAGACTGACCACATCGCTGTTGGGCGACACTAGCGGTAATTTTTTTTTTGCCAACTTTCAACGTCAAGTTAAAATTTAATTCATTTTTTGGGGCAAAAGCATGCTCGTTACGACTGATGTGATAAACGATCTTCTCTTTTGCGATAAAATCACAAAAATGTTTCCGAGTGGTAGACAGTCCTTTTAGGCAGAATATCCAGCACTGATTGCCAGAACTAAAAACAGCTGAAGCTTGTTTTTCGCAATATACGCGCATTAGCTCAATAAAACTTTTTGTTGGGCTAGTTCGTTATTCGTCATATTGTCAGATAATGAGCACAACTTTCACTCTCGAAAACACTCACACATCCACCTGAGTAACGCACACGACAATGAGCGCTGAGTGTCATGTGTGTTATTCGGGTGGATTTGTGATAGCTTCTGTGAGTGTTTGCGTCAGTGAAGGTTGCGCTAAATATCTTACAATACTCACGTCAGAACACGCCACTCAAAACGAAAGTGTTGAATGCGTAGATATTGCAAGAGTTTGAAATGCATTTACCCTCCAGGCATCTTGGTGTGCTCCATTTGCCGCTTCATCAGCCCAGGCTGGCTTATCAGCCCTAATCTCACTAAGAGCCACGACGAGCGCTGCAAAGAGTAGAATAAGCTTCATACTGTCTGTCTTTCTGTCTTGCCGAATCTGTCGGAGATTAAATTGCTAGGCAATTGGAAGCTTAGATATTTATACGTATTGCTCTCGAGAATTAACAATGAGCTACCTTGTGAACACCATTACATCGATCGATTACTGGTGAAGCACTATTCTTAGATATATAAGGAGTTTCAGTCACAGTGCTAAAATGTATATTACAGTGTCAGAGGCATTCTATAGTTATTGCGCTTGAATTTTGTCAACGTGTCCTTACATATCAACTTTTTTGATCAAAGATGGATCTTTTTCACTGCCATTTTGAAAGAAAAAACTCTCGAAGGACATGTCGAAGCATACATGTTAATACTGAAGTGAAAAATTGAAGATGCAAGACATGTCTGTGAGTCCATCGCTGGTGCTTTCAATCAATTAGTTACACTCGAGCAAGGCATTGTGGAAATAATTTAACAATGATATATATATATGTATATATAATATCACTGCAAACACAGCTAAATATTCTTTCAAAAGAACGCACTTATGTATAATGACAAACAATTGGCGTGGAAAATTTTTCCGATAAATCTAAGCCTGAGAAGTGCAATCGCAGAACTATCGCCAAAAATACTTTGATTGATAACGGCTCTCATCGTCCCTCTTTGCTTTTCGTTCTTTCATATTACGTCTTTTCTCAGCACTCCCACACATGCGCTGCAAAGCCTTTACGTATGCACGTATTAACCACTTGTTTTAAATAGTCGTTCTTCAAGCGCTTCTGCAATTATACATCCTCTGAGGGCTTTGTGTAAAGGTCATAGGGTTTCTAACACAAAATGACGCAGAAAGTAGCCTGAGTTACGGGCAAATGCGGTAGTATATCACAGTGGCCATTGCAAGCTTAAGGAGTTATGGCTCGGTAAACTATCGAAAAAAACCGAATTTCAATTGTCATAGCGAAAAATCTAGTGCACTCTTCAGAAAAAAACCTGTGGAAGCCCAACGTCGAGCGGCCACTTAAGCAATTTAAACACTGCGCCAAAGTGCGCTGCGTGCGCTCTATATGAAGCATTGCATGCACATGAAACTTGTCTAATCACGTTTTTTTTATATTTTTAACCCCAATATACCCTTCCTCAAGAAAAAAGTGCCAGGTTTTTGTGGAAGGCAGTGAACAGACAAAGCGAAAGCTAGAATAGTGGTCATTCAGAGCCTTTTCTACACACTCATTGGGTAACTTCTTCAAGCACACTTGCTTGATACCCACTAGGTCATTATTATTAAATTTACTTGGGTAGTAGGCTGGCGTTCGCTATGCTATTTTTGTCATTCTTCTGAGAAGCCTGGTATTCGTAAACACTTTCAAGGAATTTTGCGCCAATTGTTCATGCAGTGGCTGACGACAATGAAAAATGACAACTGAAGTAAGCATGAGCCCCAGTTTATAGGGGAACAAGAACAAGCTGTTGTGATGGGTGGAAACATTGGACGGCCCACTCGTTACGCTAATCACATTGCGTGACGATGTTATGTTCTTTCGGTGTTTTAAAACGCTGTATAAGTCGTATTAACGCGATTGCTTTCCCGACAACAAGCATCCCTAAGGCGAGATTAACAACAAGTCACAAGCACAGGTCTAGCTCTTCTTAAAGAAAGTGTAGCTGCAATCTCAGTGGCCATAACACGAGCTTCTTGTTTAAATAGCTCCCAAGCAGCTTGTATATGAAGACCTCTTGAGAAAGACTGCGTTAACTTGGTCCGCAAACGATTCCTTATCACAGAGCAGCTCTGTGTTTAACTTCCGAAGGGCCCCCTATGGTAGGAATCGGCTTCTACAATTTGCGCCAATTTGTGCAAAAACGATACAGTGACCTGAGAAGGACACTAGTGCCGTGTTACAGGACATAAGGCGTGAAAGGAGTGATGAATACACGTAAATCTCGTCAATGCGAGCATAAGAACTTCCCTGAACCTTGTATATGCAGTCATTTGGCCCGACACGTCAATGTCAGTGAGCTCTGCATTGCCTACAATCCCGGATAAAAGCTCGCCACTCCTGTCTCGCTGACCATTATGATTGCTACGATGGTTAAGGTAACATACACAATTGAAGTCACCCATTAGCACAATGACACGGTCCAAGTCAATGAGACTGGACATATTTTCAAATAAGTCAAGACGCTTTGAAATCTCATTAAACGCATTTAGGTTGACAGTTCTCCACGGCGTTCCTTGCAACACAAAATCACAACATATGTTTCGACCCTCGTAATTAACACAAGTACTAAATGCCGAAAATGACAGGCTTTTTCTCAGAAACAGCCAACAGCCCACTTTGCATTTGAAACGCATGTGTTGCAAGTTTCACAGCTTAAAAGCTTGTGCAACCTTTGTGAGATGGAATGCGAGACACCGGGATTGTACTTAAAGGATATCGAAGATAATAAATGTCAACTTCAAAGATATGATGCTGCTCGTAACGTAGGAGCCCGTATTAGATTTCAAAATAGACGTATACCTTAAACTCAGAACAGCCAAAGCGTCAAGCTTTACTTGATGGAAAACGCCATGCGATTTCTAAAGTAATGCCTGACATTTCATCTAATAATTTTCTTGTAACATACGAAGGAGACATAGCGTGGACATTTCAAAGTACTATGAAAGTTCATTTAGGGCTCTCTCTAACCCTGATGTCAACCTCACTACGAATTTTGTTTCTCTTTTGAGCACATTGGAAGACGATCACTGAGCAGCCATTAGTTGTCCTATTATGATACAGGAATTTGAGCACGCAATTGACAGCTTGCCTTCAACGCAGTCACCTGGCCCTGACGGCATTTCTGCTCAATTATATAAAACTGTTGAAAATGCTCCCTCTTCTATATTGCTGGATATCTTTAAAATCAGTTATGACATGGAGACACTCCCGAGATCCTTTTGCGAGAGCCACACAGTTTGGATACCGAAAAATTCGGACAAAGAAAAAGTTCGCTCTTTTGAGGGTTACCCACCAATAGCACTGTCAAACGTTGACTACAAAAGTCTCTCCAAAGTATTATTGAATAGATTGCCATTCGTGATGTCAATTCTCATTCGGTCCAACCAAACACAAAAATTAAGGGCCGATCTACACAAAACAATATACATGTAACTTGTACTGTCCTTCAGTGCTGTTATAAACATCGAAAGCACCTTGCAAAGTCACAGGTAGACCTTGCACAAGCATGCGATCTAGTTAAAAGGCGTCAAACTACGCAAAATGTCAAACTTTCCTTAAAGGCGTCAAACTATGCTCTAATGAATCTTCGACCCTTGTTGGTGTTAATGGTCAGCTGTCGAAACCAGTTTTGATTTGTTCCTCTGTAAAGCAGGGCTGCCCCTTGTCGTCACTCCTGTTTGTCCTTTATCCAGAGCGACTATGCTTAAGTATATCACGATCGTGTAGTATTCGCGGATTTGATATATTGGGAAGTGAAACGAAATTATTATCTCATGCAGACGATGTAGCAGTTTTCTGCACAGATAAACCAAGCATAGAAAATGTGTTATCAGTAATAGACAAATTCAGCACAGGAGCTCGTTTGAACGCCTTGAAGAGTTTAGGATTTTAGTTTGGCTCGTACGGTAGTACACCTAGTCTATATGCTTAAATTGTTTGGAAAAGAAGTCCACCAACATACCTCAGTGTACTGTTAGATGCGTATTGATTCAGTGCGCATTACTGGAAGGACCGCGTTCCTAAGCTTGAACGACAAGTTCAGACGTTTGGTCCCCATCGCCGATCAATATTTGGGAGAGCTGAAGCTTGTAATACTTTTTTGCCACAAATCTCTACTCGCATTGCAACCTATTCATGGTGCAATTATTTACGTAAAAGAATTTTATCAAATTTTCACAATTTTCATAATGTCTTTTACATTATAGCCCATGCATCGTGACATTTTCCGACCAGTTAGTGCTAGTCAGTTAAGGATAAAACATCTACAACTATGGCAGTTTCCTGCTTTTGCTTTTTCCGTGACAACTCCTATCCAGTAATTTGTTCATTCTTGCAGGTTAGTCCTCTGAATCGCTTCCCTGACCTAGTCGTTGCTTCAAACATTTTCAAACGCCAGTGTTTGGGGAGATTCACGCAGGAAGTTTATCCTAAAGCTAGGTTCCCTAAAGCTCGCTTTTCTATAGAATACTTGTACATCATGTCTCGCAAAGTATTTTACAAAAATTTACTCTCTCTGGTTTTTCCCCCTCCATTGTACTGCTCATTGTACTCCGATACGCCAGGTCATGATGTAGTGAATTGAATGCGCAAAATGTGTGTGTCTTCGAATTTAAAAACATTCGTCTATAAACTACCTAGTGAACCGCTGCCCGTTAAGACATGGTTAAAAATAAAGGGTATTTTTGTTTCCTGTGTTGACTTCGACCTATGTAATGTGCCGGAGACAATAGAACACTGCTTTGTTAGTTGCCAATATGCCATATTCCTCTGGGCTGTCCTTCAGTGGACTCTGAGAAAAAAATTGATAATAACTCTGACAGTATTCGTTATCTTTTGCCGAAACCACTTGATGTAGTGCCTTTTGATGTGTTTTTCCTCATGATTATGCACAGACTATGGAAGATGCGTATGCAAGATCGCAACGCAGAGCCCACCCTTTCTTTGAGCTCGCATTTTATTGGAATGGCTGTCCTCCTAGAAGACATTTATGATAAAATGGACTTCAAACCGAACTGGTACCCCATCTAGGTGAGGTGCTTGGCCTTGTCACCTGTTGTGTATAACGTTAATTTGAAGAACTGTGGCGGCTCTACTGAGCTTCATTACTTGTAAAGTGTTTCCTTAGTAACGTCAAAGCGCTTATTGTCGCTCTGTGATTGTACCTATGTGCCTTCCTATGTTTGTCTTTTCATGTTCATATAGACACACATTGTAATAAATACCATGAAAGAAAAAAAAAGACTGGTGTAGCTCAGTGGTAGAATACTTGGCTGGCACCCAGCAGACCCGGGTTTGAGCCCCACTGTGTCACAGGTGCTAGGTTTGTTTTGTTTTTTTTTTCTAATTTCACGCGATGTGATTACGGACATCGGCGGCGGCGGCGGACAACTGCGTGATACTCGTGTTGTGATCTCAAAGAGCTTTCGCTCTAAAAGTGATAACTTGATTCTTATAAAACTTGCCATGCATGAGTGCCTGCAAGTTGCAAACAATCTCAACTAAAATATTTGCTGATTTTGTGAAAAGAGAATCTGTAGAAAATGCACGAAATACGCACCCTCTATGGGTTCATTCAAACAGGGAGTTTATCACGGCCACTCCCGGTAGGATGTCCCATTTATTTATCTCGTATGCAGTTTACGCGTGTCTACAACAACACGGCTGAATAATATTGCGTTCTTATCGGTGGTTGTAGAGAAAAGGTACGTTGCAGAAGTGAAACCACTTTAACCTTTGGGAGTGGCCCATAGGTGTGATACTCAAAGTAGGCGAAAAAGGGTGTTACGTGATACCCAGTGGTAATTTCTGTGAGCGTGTGAAATTTTATGTGAATATACATGCAGCCACTTTTACAAGACTGCATTTAAAGTTGACATATACCACTTATACATCACGATAACCCCTAAAGATTGGAATGTTGCATTGTAATTGGGGCTTACCAGAACAGTATCTACAGCAGTTCCAGCAGGCAATATAAATTTTCATACTTTGAAAATCGCATGTTTCCACGCGCTGATTTCATTGCATTGTTCGGGAACAGAACTTAAATGACGCATGGTATAGTCCAGTTAGAAAAAATCTGAAATTTGGTTCGAAAACTGATGTGTTTATGATTTTCATTGAAATCGCAGCGTCAAATCTCGACTTCGGTGGCTGCATTTTTCGATGCAGGCGAAAATGGGGTAAGCCCCTGTGCTCAGACTTGGGTGCGCGTTAAAGGTCCACAGGTGGTCTGAATTTCTGAGTCCTCAACTACGGGTTCTCTCATATTAATATGGTAATTGGGACGTTAAAGCCCACATATCAATCAATCATGATTATCAGTGAAAGTAACACAGAGGTAATAGGTAAGTTATCATGCATGACCTTACGACACCAGTAAAACTGGTGTCGTACCACTTTTGGCGTTGACCGCAAGAAACGCAGCCGTTTAATTATTACCATGTTTATAATCTACTAAAACGACAGTCTGGAGCTATAGGCGCAGTTCACACGTGGCAGCACACACTCATAGGTTCAATAACATCCTGTGCGCATACAATTATTACGCAAAATACTCCTCGTGTTTCAAGCTGCTCCTTTTGAGCGAAGGCCAGGATGAAGAGGTATACGTGCTGGCATTGTTACGTTTTATTGGTACTATCATATGGTATACACTGCACGAGGGATACATGTTATATATATGTGCGATCACAATGTCCATGGTCATGGGTGATGGCCTGCTAACAATTGGCGATTTGTGCTCCGCCTTAAGAGCTATACTGGTTTCACGATCTACATTTGGCACACCGAATTCAGCAATAGTGTACATTGATCTCTATATCATTACTTGGACTAGGCAGCAAGCACATATTTGTTGGCAACTTAGTAACTTTGCGTATTGGGTAAGTTGGGACATGACAAACGATAGGATTCTAATGACGCTGAGTGTGAACAATAGGAAAAAGGCAAACGAGAAAACATAGAAGCAGCAGAGTGTCTTCTCGCTTGCCTATTGTTCGGAAAGTGCGATGAATACTATTTAGTGAAATGAGTGACTAATTTGCGACTCTGACAAACTTGGTGCCTGCGTGAATGCTGCTTCCTTTCTCTATTTCCTTTTTTTATCTGCACTTGGTGTTTTTTTTTGTCATTCGCCTTATATGGTAAGGCACAAAGCTAAAACGTGACAACGAGGACTGAAAAAATGTCCACGTCAGTGTCGTTTTTACTGTCATAGTCCCATCCCCATCATTCAGTAGGGCTCATTATCTCTGAAAATTGAGAATATTTCACAACCTATCTGGAGCCCACACTTCGCTTTCTAATATTATACGGCGATATTCATTACTGTAATCGCAATTACAGCTTTCTGTGAAATGCTAATCTAATCTCATTTTGTTTAAAATGCAGAAGTAATGATGTAACTACATTTTATCATCAAAGGGTGAAGTTACAAATACATTAATCCGGCATTTTTTTTCTGTAACAATTCTTCGCTAAAGTCTTACATGTTGACTTCAGTTTTTTGGTGTTTTTCAGGACTCCCAACACATATAGCTGCAGCTAGGCATCCAAAAGTCCTAATTATAGAAAATTTAGATTCAAAACGAGGAGGACCTTTCCTTAGAGGTACTCACTGATACCATTTGAGATAGTATGAACGTTATCATACACACTCATGGAATCTTTGCATTATCATCACCATCTTAATGCGCATATTTGTCTTTACTTAGAGCCACTTTATAGCAATAGTAGAAGCTGGCCCCCCCTATGCACCAGTAGTACAGCTGATTCTTAAATTGTTTATTGGCTCTAATTCACACAAGGACACTGAGAAAGGGAAACACAAAGCCCGCACTGGGCATTATCTTCTTTTGTGTAGTTTTCAAGCTTTCGTGGTTTTTGTAACAATGACTAGATGTTATTGATTTTCACTGCACAAAAGTTACGTAACCTCCATAATTCTAATGCTTATATGTTTTACTCACCGTTAGGGCGACGAATTTTAGGCGCCTGTACAGCCACGTATTACCACCACTATTGTTCACTCAACATTCCCTGAATGTCTGTGTTAATAACTGATCACTGTTGTTGTTACATCATCTTTCATGCCACCCTTCTGCCTAGCATGGGCCTTGCACCACCAAAATCTGTATATAATCATCATTATACTCATCTTCTTCATCACCACCACTTTTTTGTGGCAGTGCTTGTATTAGGGCATTTGAACGATTCAGTATTCAACGAAAACCAACTAGCCCTGCTTTTTTCTAATTTCTAGTATAGTTAACTGTTGAAACTGTCACGTGTTGGCTATTCGAGTGCCACTCTGCAGAAAATGATGAGCTATCATGCAAGTAAAACTACCTTTGAAGTAATGTGCTTTTGAATTTCAATTTCATTACACTTCAAACAGAGCCGCAGTTGTATTTTGCAGCTGTACACAAGCTTCATGAGTACAATTCCCAAAAACAGTTTTACCATTACTCTTTCAGAAACTCTACAATATATAATTCTCAAATGCCCCTCGAGGCCGTACCTTTTTTTGCCCCGTAGCTCATTTACAACTGAAAGTACTAACTTTAGCCCCACATATACGAGCTGATCAAGAAGCAAAAATCTTTCGATAATGTCACGTTGTTCGTCACCTGTCAATAAAGCTAGTGAACGAGTATTTAACAACAGTTAAGCTCACTCCTCTATCTCTTTGTATAGCATCTTGTCTACGTATAGAACAGCTTATAACACACGTCATAGTTCTTCTACGCATGTTTTAGTCAGCTATTTACAAGAGAACCATTGCTTGAACCGTGTTCTATAATATTTCGATGACGAAAGAGGAGCACAAATAGGTTATTAGCATTCTGCTCTTCACGCAGATGAGTTCTGAAAGAGCTGCAATACGGTGAAGGATGGCCCGGGTTTAATGAGACTCTAGTTCTTTCTGAGCGCACGGGGCACTCTTTCTTATAGGAACTATTAGTATGCAAAGGTCAAACGTAGCCTTGAGTGCGAACTGCGTTTCATTAGCTATAGAGGAAAGCAGCCACATCTCAAGGGTTGTCGGCAAATGGGGTGGTGTCTTCAAACAAAAGCATCTTTTTTTATTTTTTATTTGTTCTACACAGTTCAAATGCACACCCGTAGAAAAAGTGTCAGAAGTTTTTACTCTGCAGTGACATTTCTTTACAGGTACGGCCTCTTTAAATTTATTGTCGAGAGTTTATTGTCCGCACTAATCTTGCTGTAGATAAGTCAGCACATCGCATTCTGAGGTTAGCTATGAACAAGAGCCTTACAATATCGCGAATTTAAATGGCCCCCAAGGCCACATGTATAATCATCTCGATAGACCTGCTATTCAAGCACGCTGCTCGGTCGGTGCGTGTCTTCATTGTTTTCACCGTCTGATGGCTCCCAGAGCCCGTGTGCCCGTCTGATTAGCTAATGGCTGAGCGCTATGTCATGCTAATTCAGCCTGGATATGGTGTCATTTAATTAAGCAAAACACGTCAAGCTAATGACAAGCTAAATGAGTGTCATCATCATCGTGCAATGCTGATGAAGTCATATAAATATGAGAGCATGATAAGTACCATGAAAAAAAAGATGACGGTAATTACGAGCAGGCTGACTGAAGGTGGTCTAATTAGGACCTTACTGAAATCACAAAAATTAGGATCGCACTAGTTATAATCGTGGCATTTAGCTACACGTCTATGAAAATGTTTTAGGTGCAAGATAATTAATGTCGTGCAAATCAATCCCCATACAAGACAACATTTCTTTCAAATCTATGTTAATTAAACGTTAGTTCATTATTGACATCAAAATGGACACCAAATCTACGTAGTCCTCAATCTAAAGCAGACAGAGCAGACTGAGTAGACGACTGACGTAAAAAGGTGGAATAATGTAAGTGATCCTAAGTTTCAATATGCCTTCACTCTTGCACAATTTGTGCAAGTTGGCCAATTTATCGAATGCGCAAATAAGCTGTTATGTTGAATCTCCCACATCATATGGCAGAAAGTCATACCAGCACTATAAATGTGCAGAGTTCATCTGGTGCCTTCTGAAAGTCAAAAAGCTGTTGCGCGAGTTGCCGCGTCAATCAGTTTCACTGATGCCCCAGGTGGATGTCGGGCTAACCCATTGTGTTTGCTCTTAGCGAGGAGCAGTGCTATCGCCCCAACGCCAGCTAGCGGCACTATTCATCTATCACTTTTATCACGCCGACTACGCACACACACACACGAATAAGTAATAATTATACCATCATTTTCCAACAATATCTGGCGTTCAACAACAGGGTGGTTCAAAAGCAGCCCTTCATCAAGTGCTACAGAAGACATGTGAAAGAAAAACAGCTGAGGAGGGGAAAATATAATAATGAGGAACCTTACAAAATGGTAGAGTGCATTCGTCACAAAAAAAAGGAATTCGCACTTATTTTGGCAAATCGTGGCATACGAACTGCTAACTGGTTCTCTGTAGGAGTTTTCTGGAGGGCGTTTTTTAAGAGCTCCTGTCCCTTCTCATGGGAGCTTGGGGTGCGGGGCCGGGCAAGTTAATAAACCCGCCTAGTAGTGGCTAAAACTTTCTATAACTTATCGCGATGCTTTTATATGGGAGATCATAATTTGCTAACAGGGGGAATAACCCGGATGATGACATCTCGGTAACAAAATGAGACAAAAAATTGCCCCCCCCCCCATCTGCAGGTAATCTCCGAATGTCGTCGAAATATGATAGTCTTGTGTGTGGGGAGAGCGAACAATTTATTTGATGTTCTGCGCAAGAAAATCGGAAAATGGTATTTTGGAGGCGCTGCGTTAGAGTGCCTCGAACGTGCAGCTGACGCGAACGAGTGCATCAAGTCACGTCACACGTGAGACATGAGCACCACCTGGCAATTTTCTTGAAAAACGAAGCACGTGGCTCTGAGACGGTTGTGCGCGCCCATCTCAGAGGTGATAAGGTGTAGAACGCAAGGCGACGGGTAGGTGGGACAACCGTCGCGTCTTGGCAAAATCGTCGGAAACACTTGCCTTTTTGTGCAAGCGTTGCATGGTCAGCGCAGCGTAAGAAGCACTACGGTCCTTAAAATTACTTATGTTCGCCTTTTCTAGTAAAAGATGCACATACAGAATACATACAAGTCGTTATGGTGCCCCAGACTTGCGCAATAATTGCTTATTACTTGACAATTGCACAAGTATGAACGCTAAACCTTGAGCAACATTGGTGGTCACTGCGGATGGGGTCAACCGTTTCAAGTACCTGGTGCCGTTATTAGAGGACAAATAGACAAATTTACATACAGACAGACAAAAATTTTTGTGCCGAAGGTCCCCAAGAAAGATTATCGTCTTTAAAAAGCATACCTTCGAGAACAGTGACATAGGTCAGTGAAAGTACGATTACCTTAACACTGAAGTATAAAATATTTGTAAAAATACTCTTAGATGCACGCCGGGGTAGAGCAACCGTTTATGTGGGCCTAATAGCACCGAGACAGCAACGAGCGGTTTCAGCAGCAACTGCTGCAGCACGAGCCTCCGCCGCAACAAACGTCTTCGTCGTTTTTAGAGCCCATATTTGTCATTACATTGACTACCCGGTGCGAAAGGATCCACCCTGGTGACCTATGGCACAGACAGCACTGGTGGGTCGTAGTGAGGTTTCCGACGCTCGACGTGCACAGTCTCGCGCCCGCGGCGCCGTTGATCTGTAGGTGGCGGAATAGGTTCAACTATGTAGTTGACTGGTGAAGTCTGGCGCAGGATTTGGTTTGTACCGTCATACTTGGGTATGAACTTTGAGCAAAGGCCTGGGGCAGACGATGGCACGCACAGCCACACAGTTACTTCAGGCGCGTATGATCAAGGGGATGAGCGTCGGTCATGTGAGTGCTTCTTGCGAGCCTGATCGTGCGTATTTAGCGAACGCACTAGCTGCCGACATTCTTCGGCGTATGTGGCGGCTTCGGCCGAAGTCGATTCTGAAGGGTCTGGGTGGTACAGAAGGATAGTGTCCTAGAACGATGAAGGTTCCCGACCGTGAAGAAGGAAGAATGGAGAGAATCTAGTTGTCGATTGAATTGCGCTATTATAAGCGTAAATAACGAATGGCAGTGTGCGGTCCCAGTTCGTATGGTCATCAGAAACATATATGGAGAGCATGTCACCCAGCGTGCGAATAAATCGCTTGGTCCTCCCGTTGGTTGGGGGGTGGTATTCAGTCGTCGTTCGGTGCAAGATGTTGCATTCGCATAGGAGGGCTTTACAGCTTCCGACAAGAAGGAACGCCCGCTGTCACTGAGAAGCTCGCGGGGTGCGCCATGCCGAAGGACGAGGTTGTGCAAAATGAACTGGCCGACTTCACGCACAGTGAACTCGGTAAGCACCGAAGTTTTAGCGTAGCGCGTAAGTTGGTCTACGGCTACGATGACCCAGCGGTTTCCATTTGGTGTTTACGGTAGGGGACCGTACAAGTCGATTCCAATGCGGCTGAAAGGCCGAGAAGGACAAGGCAGTGGCTGTATTGGCCCTGTGGTTGTGCAAGAGGAGCTATTCCAGCGTTGGCAAAAGGAACATGAACGGACGTACTGCCTAACGAAGCGATACATTCCGCGCCAGTGATATCGAATTCGTAGGCGAGCATACGTCTTCACCACACCTGCATGGGCGCATTGCGGATCCGCGTGGAAGGAGGCACAGACGTCAGAATGTAAGTGGCGAAGTATCACCAGCAACCATTTGCGGCCATCAGATAGGTAGTTTCGCTGGCACATACGACCGTAACGGATGGTAAATAGGCGAGCAGTCCGTAGAAGTAAACGGTTGTCGGTACGTGGAGACGTCTGAGACAGGTACTCTGAGATAGACGCTATCCATGGATCCTGGCGTTGCTCAGCGGACATATCGGCCTGTTCAAGTGAAGAACATTCGCAGCAAGAAGCAGACGCTGTAACATAATCGTGGGGAAGAGGCGAGCGAGAAAGAGTGTCAGCGTCCGAATGCTTGCAGCCTGACCGATAAATTACACGAATATTGTAACCTTGGAGACGTAGTGTCCATCGAGCTAGGCGACCAGATGGGTCTTTTAATGACGACAACCAACACAATGCGTGGTGATCAGTCACGACGTCAAATGGGCGGCTATATACGTAAGGTCGGAATTTCGTGATTGCCCAAAGAATGGCAACGCATTCTTTCTCGGTGACTGAATAGTTCTTCTCCGCTTTAGTGAGGGTGCGACTAGCGTAGGATACAACATACTCATCGAAGCCAGATTTACGCTGAGCAAGAATAGCGCCGTGACCAACTCCACTAGCGTCCGTATGGATTTCGGTTGGAGCGTCTAGATCAAAGTGACGTAGGATAGGTGGTGATGTCATAAGAAGATGTCATAAGAAGATGTCATAAACACGCGAATGCTTCGTCGCATGCTGGGGACTACGCTGAAAGGTCTTGGTTGTCGGCAAGTAGCTGCGTCAGGGGTGCGATTATGGTGGCGAAATTGCGCACAAAACGGAGAAAATATGAGCAGATCCCGGTGAAGCTGTGGAGTTCCTTTAGTTTAGCCGGCCTGGGAAAGTCGACGACAGCACGAAGCTTGGCTGGATCAAGACGAACAGCATGTTTGCTAACAACATGCCCTAAGATGGTAAGCTGGCGGGCAGCTAAGTGGCATTTCTTCAAATTCTGCTGCAGTCCAGCGTTCGAAAGACAAGGCAGGACGCTTGCGAGGTGGCTGAGGTGGGAGTTGAAGTCCTTCGAGAAAACGACGACGTCATCCAAATAGCACAGGCATGTGTTCCATTTAAAGCCTCTAAGTATATTGTTTATGAGACGCTCGAAGGTGGCAGGCGTATTACAGAGGCCGAATGGCATGACGTCAAACTCGTACAATCCGTCAGGCATTACAAACGCAGTCTTCGAGCGGTCGGCTTCATTCATAGGGACCTGCCAGTAGCTGGATCGAAGATCTAAAGAAGAAAAGAACTCTGCTCTTTGCAGGCAATCGAGGGCGTCATCGATTCTGGGCAGCGAATAAACATCGTTTCTAGTGATCATGTCAAGATACCTGTAATCAACAGAAAATCTCATGCCGCCATTCTTTTTTTTTTCACCAGTACAACCGGAGAGGCCCAAGGGCTGTTTGAAGGTTTTATTACATCACGTCGAAGCATATCGTTTACCTGATCATCAATGGCACGGCATTCAGCGTGAGAAACTTGATATGGGCGCTGGAGCAAAGCTGCATGGCTACCGGTGTCGATTTTGTTAACGATGGCAGACGTGCGACCCAAAGAAAGATGGCTATGGACAAATGACATCTTGAAGCGATTGAGTGAAGCCAGGAGTTGGATTCACTGAGCAGCGGGAAGTTTAGGGTCAATCGATGGGGAAAAAACCTCCGGAAAATAAGTGGGAGCAGTATCAGAGGTAATGGTGTTTAAGTGAGATGACGACAAGTCAATAGGTAAGTGACTAGATCAAACAGAATCAATTTATTCAAGGTGACCGAGGAGTTCGCTGCGGAATAAAATGGCCGAGGAAGGAAGCGAGTTCATTATATGAATGGAGCCACGTGAGTTATCTACGGTGGCTACTGCGAACGGGAAAAGGAAGCTTTTGCGAGAGCGGAAGTTGTCGGAGGGGGTAAAGAGGGTGGTTACAGAGGGTGCGTCGTCGCAGAAGAGTGGCACATGAACACAGGATAGAGGAGGGATGTGAGTGTCCGCGGCTACGGTGACTCGGGAAGATAGCGGCTTGCAAGAAGGTCCTTCAGACGTCGGCGCTTCACACAGGAGCAGTTCACACATCGTCGACAACTCTAGTTTGGCACACGCACAGTGAACGACGGCATGATGAGCGCAAAGGAAGTCCCAGCCTAAGATGATATCGTGTGAACATGGGGAAAACACAACGAATTCGACTACATACAAAATATTTGGATGACCAGATGAGCTGTGCACGCCGCAGAAGGTTGGATGTGATGCGCAGTGGTCGTGCGGAGAGAGACATCGGAAAGTGGCAGCGTAAGCTTATTTAACTTGCGGCACAGTTCATCACTTAGCACAGACACGACACCACCAGTATCAACGAGCGCTTTCGCAGGTACACCAGCAATATGCACGATTATTTTATTAGCAGATAAAAACGGAGGCCTTGATGGTTTCGATGTGTGCGCACCTCTTGCCTCGGGAACTGCGATGGTCATTTTTCCGTTTGGGCGGGTGGTGATCGAGGAAGCATCGGAGAAATAGAGCGGCGCCATGGTGAGGGCGACCGATTCCTGTCAAAGCCGTGGCGACGTGGCGGCGACTGATCCGACGTGGGGGGAATGAAGACGGCTGTGGTGGCTCTGGACAATAGGAGTCGTAAGTCACCTCACCAGCAGTTGGGTTGTAATCCCGACGACGACAGTAGCGTGCTATATGAACAGGAAGCTGGCAGAAATAGTAAATGGGCCTGTTGTCTGGAGTGCGCCAAGAGTTTGTTGATGATGGCATGGGGTGGCGAACAGGAGGTGGGTGGTGACGGGTAGGTGGACTTGCTGCGTAGAGGGGATGGGGCTGTCTACCAAAATCCGTGACGGTTAGTAGCGACGGCGGAGATTGTATGGCGGCCTCAGCGTAAGTGAGAGGGGCGGAAGATTGTATGTGGTTCACATAAAAAACAGCGCCAAAAACGAGAGACAAGAAAAAGAAGGAGACAGACAGCGGCACTGATCTTACAACAAGATTTATTTGCCAGAACCGCACAATATATACTTGGGCAGCTTCTAACAAAAGGCCTGCTTGTGTCAGACACAAGAACTGACAGAAGGCCTGCTTGTGTCAGCAGGCCTTCGATTGCGCTATCATTAAAAGAAATAGATTTCCTTCGGCACGTTAGCACACGTGCTGCTCATGGTGCGTTGTGAAGATGACTATGTGGTTGTTAGGTGGATTCTGTATTGTTTGTTTTGTATTTTCTTTTTTTGTTAGAAGCTGCCCAAGTATATATTGTGCGGTTCTGGCAAATAAATCTTGTTGTAAGATCAGTGCCGCTGTCTGTCTCCTTCTTTTTCTTGTCTCTCGTTTTTGGCGCTGTTTTTTATGTGAATCATGTTGTACCAACTCGCCCAAGCAACCACGTTAGCTACTTTCATTGTATGTGGGGGACAGGGCGTCAGAAACTTGCTCTTCGATTGCCTTGCGGAGCGTTGGGGTCAACGTGTGCACACTGGTCGGGACGTACGACACAAGAGACAATTTGCGCGAAACTTCCTCTTGGACAAACTGCTGGATTTGCTGCATTAACTTGGTTTGTTTGGAGGAAACAGCGCCAATGGTTAACCAAGATGTAGAGGTCGTGTCGGGGTTTAGACGTCGAGTAGAAATCCGCTCTTTCCGCAGCTCGTCGAAACTCTGACAGTGCTGAATAGGCTGGGTGACGGTTTGCGGGTTTTTCGCAATGAACATGGGAATGGCATCGTCCTCGATACCTTTCATGATGTGCCGTATTTTTTCAGTGTCAGACATGTCGGAACCGATATGACGGCAGAGGCCCGGAACATCCTCAATATACGAGGTAGAGGTCTTGCCTGAGAGCTGTGCGCGGCAGCGCAGGCGCTGTTCGGCGTGGAGCTTGCGAACAGCGGGTCGGCCAGACTTCTGCGAAGCGCGTCTTGAAGGTTGACCAAGAGGGTATTTCCGCTTTGTCGTTGTTAAACCACAGTTCTGCCACACCCGCGAAATAGAAATTGAGGTAAGCGAGCTTGTCTGTGTCATTCCACTTATTGTGGGCGCTTACCACTTCATACTGCAACAGCCAGTCTTCGGCGTCTTGGTCTTCGGCAGCGTTGAAAATCACTGGATCTCGCTGTCGTGGCATTCCAGAACAGGTGACAGATGGAATTATCACTGCAGGGGGCTGGGTCATGTTGTCAGGCATTGGCGAGGCGAGGGGCTGAGGTAGAGTCCGGGAACAGAGTTCCAGTTTGAGACACCCCGCACTCTCCCCCAAATGTAAGAATACTGTTAGACGCACGCCGGGGTGGGGCAACCGTTTATTCGGCCTAACAGCACCGAGGCAGCCACCAGCAATTTCAGCAGCAGCTACAGCAGCACGAGCCTCCACCACAACAAACTTCTTCTTCGTCGTTTTTAGAGCCCGTATTCGTCACTGCATATTATTTTTATTGTCCGTGTGAAGACAGTCTTCCATGGACCTTATCTGTCCGGTGCAACCAAGGATCTGCGTGACGCGCCTATGACCTACACAAGGGTTGACGGGTTTGTAAGCTCTCAGAAGCCTGCCATGGTGGCCTTGTGGCAAAGGTACTCGGCTGCTGACCCGCAGGTTGCGGGATCAAATCCTGGTGGCGGCAGCTGCATTTTCAATGAAGACGAAAATGCTGTAGACTTGTGTGTTCAAATTTCGGTGCACGTTAAAGAACACTTAGGGGTCGAAATTTTCGCAGCCCTCCACTAGGGCGTGTCTCATATTCATATGGCACTTTTGGGACGTTAAAACCCACAAATCAATCAATCAAACCATTTCGATTCGCTGATGTTTCGCGGCAGCATCGAACGTTTGCAACGCAGTACAGACAAATCTGAGATCAATGGGTTCGTGGGACAATGACTGCCCTACTTCTGAAAATTCCTGGTCACAGTTAGGTTCCTCACAGCCCTGGGAACCATGACGCCAGAAGGCAGAGCGTGTTTTCTCTTTCTCGCCAGACGCTGACAGAAGCCCGTTGACAAAAGCCAGTCCACGTGCTGGTTTTCCACCAGAAAATCACTCAGTCGGAGAAAGGTGAAAGACATTGAATGATATTTAAACGTTGGCATGCTGCCTGACGCCAGTTTTGAGTATTGTGTTCGCTGTTCAACTCGTCAAGCCAGCTTTCCTAAACATACCTCACTTATTTACACGTGGGTCTATAGGTCAGGGAATGGTGCTTTCAAGCGTCAGACACTTAGACTTGTGATGTTTCATGACTATCAAATCTAAAGATACTCTCTCGGATATCACGCGTGATGTTATGATTTACAGCGTTCGCTTCACTGCTTGCGGTAGTGTACACCCTCCACAAGTGAAAGTGAATCATGTCCTAAGTACAGTTGCACAAAAACATTTCAATAAAGACTTGTAAAATAATTCAGTTTGTTGAGAAAGCTGCAAAATATCACGGAAATTCAAGATATTGAAGAACAAACTCCTTCTTTTTCTTGGGAGTGTTTATGTCCAATATTATAAATCAAAGCTACGAAACCTACAATTTGTGTGTTATATCTACATAGTATATCTGATCATGCTTACTGAAAATTTAGAAGTTCCCATTATTTCATAAATTGGGTGGTTTAGGGGTGCATGAACTTATACGTAAATTTTGTGCTAAAAGGCTACTTAACCTAAGGGAAAGGCTTGTGGACAAAAATACAGGAATGAATCTAATAATTGCTAATTTTTTGCAATTGAATTCATTGATTTTTACTGAATGTCAGAGTTTTAAACCGATTTTTGCGTTGAATTCTGGTATAGGGTGCTCTTTCTTATGAATGTTGAGGAATTTCACGAGGGTGACCTATTGGGGCAGAAGCTTACAAAAACTGCCTTACAAGATTGATTGTCAATAAAATTATAAAGTCAATCATTCTCTAAGAGAAGCAGAGTAGTGGAAAAAATACTTAGCCAACAACATACCGTTCAGTACAGTTAAATAAAAAGAGGGATAATAATATAACAAAAAAGCTTCAACACCAAAAGAGCAAAAATGTAACTAATGATTGCTATGCTTCTGTACGATTCATTATTTATTTCTGAATACCATAACTTCCAATCCAGGTTTAAACGTGCAATTTTTTGCATACTTCGAACATGTTTTTTCGTATCTATTTCGCCACCTACCTAAGGGTGCTCTCATCAGCACCCCTTTAACTTGCGCTGAACAAAAATTAGTGTGCGAGAGGAAGATTTTTTTATCAATATGGCTCATTGTTGTTGGAGTGAATAATGTAGAAATTCCGTCACCTACGTCGTCTGACCATTAACACTAAAGACGTGTGTGGCTTATACTGTCATAAAAGGCATATGTGCCACTGGTATGCAGTTGTAACACACGTGATTGACAGTTCATATATACCCCAATACCTCAAGAGTGGTCATTGGCAATCTTATGTGACTGCGTAAAGAAAAAGCTGAAATGAGCAGCGTTAACCCGATGAATGCAATGAATAATGTCACGGTCACAGAAGGAATCGCATCCGAGAATTCGGTGTGGCAATGAAGGAATCGACCATCGAGCAACGGCCATTCCACAAACACATTTAAAATCAACAATGTAGTTCGTGAAGCTTGATTAATGGTCATATTGCTGGTTATACAATAGTATAAACCTTGGATTTGTACTCTTATGACACAGCTTTTAGGACAAGTTAAGGTTTTGCAGTTTAGCATCATCTACTGCAGCTGATTTCCGTAGCTGTGTTCAGGGGCGCCATCCTCACTGACACACGTGCGACATACCAGCCTCTCGTCCTGCTAATAACCAGATTGTTGTTGGCATGGTTACGCAACCACTAAACACGTGGCTACATAAAATATTCGCAGCTGTTTAACATATGTCTGTCTCTGTAATGCATATGCATACTTTGGTGTCATTTCATATTGGTTCGCTCAATGAAAATTACAGCACAGTCACCTTCGCTCCGCATGCTTCGCATAACATACATTCGCATGATGCGTGCAATCTGCCGAATTATCGTATTGTATTTTGTCTAATTTCTCGTGCTTGCTGAAAAGCATCAGGTTGTATCAGTTTATCGCAGTGTAAGATTTAGAGGTTCACAAGCTTTCATTAATTCCTGCATTCTCAAGTGTGTGTTACGAAAACGTTTGGGATGTAAAACCACATATATTATGTTTCGTGAAAATAAATTGTGACTTACAAAGGAGTCGTGTAGTCATCAGTTTAAGCTGAATATACTTAGAAAGTAACTTATAGAATCTGGACAATAATATTTATGTAAATATTGATAGTAGACAAAAAGTAACTTGCTATACGTTGGCAGCAACAGCTGGGAGCAGAAAAAAAAAGCTCAGTCTTCTATTGCAGCAACTTTGTGACAGGAACAAAACTATTGAGCTCACATGCTCAGAAATTTGGGGCATGCACACGTTGCGCCGTCTCTCTGTAGCCGTAACGGAAGCCTACGATAACTGAAAGGG
Source organism: Rhipicephalus annulatus (assembly GCA_013436015.1). Taxonomy (NCBI): domain Eukaryota; kingdom Metazoa; phylum Arthropoda; class Arachnida; order Ixodida; family Ixodidae; genus Rhipicephalus; species Rhipicephalus annulatus. The sequence continues at coordinate 378,149 of WOVY01011062.1, read as the reverse complement.
AAATAGGAGCAAAAAAACTTTATTTCTCGAAAAAGGAGCTAGTTATCAAGAACGACTCTATGAAATATGCACCAATGACCCTCTTGTATATCTGCCCCGCCGCGGTGGTCTCGTGGCTAAGGTACTCGGCTGCTGACCCGCAGGTCGTGGGTTCGGATCCCGGCTGCGGCGGCTGCATTTCATATGGAGGCGGGAATAATGTAGGCCCGTGTGCTCCGATTTGGATGCACGTTAAAGAACACCAGGTGGTCAAAATTTCCGGAGCCCTGCACTACAGCGTCTCTCATAATCATATGGTGGTTATGGGACGTTGAACCCCACATATCAATCGATCAATCTCTAGTATATCTCGGCGAAATAGCAGTGCTACACTACCAATTGTGTAGCTTCCCCGGGCAAACACCGTTCATAAAAACACACGAGATTTCATTGTTTAATAATGGGAATCTATGTCGTTTGTAGAGCGGCACTGTATATTTGCCAGACTGTGGAAGTAGGGCGCTGCTGTGTAAAACCGGGAGTCATTTCAATAGGTGGCATTTTCATAAATAACGGTTGGCCGCCACTGTGGCCCACGAGGAATGGCGCTACGTGTGCCTGTCTTTAAATCCTGGTCATGCCTGCAATAGACACGTTGCTTCGGTTCTGACACAACGCTTAGCGATGGTGTTTGAAACGGCCAAATACGCAGGAGGAATGTGGGCCACTTGCACGAGAACTTGCGTAAAGTATTGAAGATAACAAAAATCTGTGACATGACAACGCCGTGTCTACTCAACATTTTCAGACTAGTTCACTTGCTTGCCTTCTAGTGCCACTTTACAGCCTTGGACTTTCAAGAAAGTGTCTTGTCCGTTATGATGGCTACTATCATATATTTCACCGCACATTGTCTGTCAACTAAGTCGCTCTACCTGTGACGCCATCCTACGGCGTCAGACATTGTGCTCATGATAGGATGCATGTCAGCTGACCTAAGTGTTATTATGACCATTTCTTCGTACCTGTTGCTTAGCCACCAACAATGCCCCTCTCCACTCTCTGGGGCCATGTAAGGGAGCATGTGGCAGAAGGAAAATTTCTGCATACTTTACCGTTCACGTGATGCACCTTCGTGGTCTGCCAATGATAACTTCACAGCTTAAGACGTCACTGCCTCGTGAAACATCAGCGTACTACACTCTTAAAAATACAAACTATGTATGGTTGTAAGGTAATAATAGCTCAGGACCGAATGCGTACGCTGTAGGTTACACAGGAATTGACTGAAATCATACGCTTATCTCTCCTACAGAACTTTTAAAACAGAGTTTGAAGAAACACACACCTTCTTTGCTGTGATAAGCGTTTGACGGCAAACCAATGTAATAAACCTGTCGGATGCCGCCAACATGGGCATGCGCAATTTGCACCTCAGAAATATAGTTTGTACAATATGGCTAGTATTCTGTGCTCTTGACAGCGTATCAAAGTCAAGCAACCGAACTGTCATTTTGTCTGTATCACAAAATACACCTAACTCAGGCATTTTAAAGCAAAGAGTGCGTGGTTCTCAGCAATGCAACTCAGCAAACCAATGTCTTCGGCGAAGTGCAAGCTACTAAGGTACTGTAATTAACTCTTATCTCTAACTGTTTCCATTCTAGGCCTCTGAAAACGTCTTGTAAGCATAGGGTAAACAGCACTGAGGAAATTGTATTACCTTTTCTTGCACCCTTCTTGATTGGTATTCTGTCGCTTTCCTTATGGAGCACTATGAGGTCAGTTGATTCCTTCTTGATTCCTTCCAGGATGTTCATATATGCTTCGTCGGCGCCCAGATTCCACAGTATCTGCTTAACTTTTGACATTTTTACTGTATCAAACGCCTTCTCGTAAACTACGACGGGTATGTATTGTGTTTGGCTGTATTTTGAGCATTTATCGATTACCCTATTGATAGTACGAATGCGGTTAGTCATTGTGCAGCCTGTTCCTGCTTGTTCCTTTGGTTAATTGACTTCCAAAGTTGTCTTATTTATGTTAGCAACGGCCCTTTCAAGTAGCTTCTGTATGATAGAGAGCAAGCTGATCGGCCTGAAATTCTCAAGTGCTTGTCATCTCCTTTCTTATGTATGAAGATGATGTTAGCATTGTGCCAAGATTCTGCTACTCTTCTCGTTAGGAGACACTTCGTAAGCAGGGTGGCTGGCATTTCTAACACAATCTTTCCTCTGCCTTTCAGTAGGTCTGGTGTTACCCGGTCATCATCAGCAGCTTTGCCTTTTTACATTCCCTCCAAGGTTTTTTGACTTCATTAATTACTGGCCGGATGCCATCTGAGTTACTGCTGGTTCTTACATTAGGGACGTGGTTGTCTCGGCTGTTGTACAGATCTCTGTAAAACGCCTTCTCTATTTTAACTATCCTATTCATATTGGCAGTTACGTTACCTTTCTCGTCACTTAGTACATACATTTATATAGTGGATAGATATATACTCTTGGTGTTTTACTTAGCCAATAATATTCTCAAGCAGGTAGCACAACGGGTGACATCAGCATTTATTTTTAGCGCAGATTTTTTTTATAATAATGAAAAACAACTTGCCCGCTACTTGACTATTTGAAGTTCTATTACTGAGCAAGGTTATCAGTAGTGCTTAGTGGTGGACGTTGACGTCTGAAAATTCACGGAACTGGTTCTTTGTTCTTTTTGTGGTTGTGCTTTCCCCATTGAAACTCGTGCTTTTAAAGACAATATACGCTGTTTCCACTTTATCTCACCAAACCTTACCGCAGTACATGAAGGCCTGAACTTGTACTCTTGTTTCGAAGTGACCAAGTCATGTGCACGCCAACGCTTCATGGCGTGCCTATACGCGCACTCTGAGCGTTATGTAGGTCGCAACCACAAACCCCTCCCCGGCTTCCTTTTGTAAAGTGCAAAGAGGCACCCAACTCCATTCTTTCCAAGCAGGTCAACGCCTCACTATATACCAAATGGGGGTGTGGGGAGCTTACTAAGGATATCACGCATTATTTTACATGGCAGTACTTTTTCAGGGGTGCGCTCTATCCCTCAGAGTGGCCACCAGGTTGGCGCTCCGAATTGTCTCCTGCACCTCTGTACATTTGAGTCCCTGAGGCTCAGTCTCAAGCCCTGAGTTGAGCTAAGTCTGAGACCAGCCGCCATCTATAAAGCATGTTCATTTTCGATAAGTACCCTTGAAAGTGCGAGGACAAGGTGTGTCGCGGAGAAAACAGATGCTTTTATGGCTTTTAAAAGAAAACGAATGACTTAAATGATACTCTTAGATATAACTACCTATCCGTTTAGGGTACTGGCAAGGGTAAGAAAAGCCTGTTGGGTTATTTCACAATATAACGTTAATATTTTATACTGATTTTATTAGTTCGAGTATACACGGAAGATTCATTGTAATGTGACAAAGTATTTTTCGTAAAGGTGACAAGAACTGTAAACAGGAACGCGACGCGTGGAATGGAAACACATGTGGTTCAAAACGTTCACAGCATTTAACATATTCGGAAGATGCAGAATGGTCGTATGCAGAAATTATGTCCCAGCTACATCTATATGATTGCTGTTCTGGCTATGTAATTTCAGAGGAAGTGAATACACTTTGCGTACGACGTCTTTTCTCTAACACATCTCTTCAGGTAACGCAGCCGAAACCACGGATATACTCACGGACCACTTTCAAATGCGTAGCATTTTTTGGTGAATTTCGGCGACTTTGAGCATATCTATCTATCTATCTATCTATCTATCTGTCTATTTATCTATGTATCTACCTATCTATTTATCTAATCTATGTAGCCACTTAGCCGCTTACGCTTGGATGCTCTAGTGGTCACTCCCTGAACTTGGCATCAACAAAAAGCAGCATGCAAGAGTAAGATGGTTTGACGATTATGACACGCTGGTCAGGACATAATAATGTCGCAATTGCGTTGCGTACGTCGTCAAGCACTTCCCGCCACACAGTGGCGCATACCATGGGCAAGTATGTGCTGCTGGTATGCGGGCATGTTCCCCAGGTGATTGACACTTATTACATACCGAGCACATACCATGGCACATACCATGGGCAAGCTTGTACCGCTGGTGTACGGGTATGTCCCCCAGGTGATTGACACTTATAAAATACCTAGAAACGACGAGAACACACATGGGCAATTTTAATACGTGATCGTTAAGCAATATCCGACATCAATCAATCAATCAATCAATCAATGAAGCTTTATTTTCATAAATAGATATATGCAATTACAGGGATTATTTGGACCGATAGCCTAAAGTGGCTAGTGGACGGTCCAATACAATGTGCAACAGAAAAAAGTGTTCAGGTCAGCTCTGAGGTAACAACATAAAAAAAACAATCATGTGATACAGATAACACAGTAATACATTTTTTCTTGCAGATATGCATACTTATTAGCTTGCAGCTAGTTTCTATACATAGGCACTTATTAAAAAAATACAATGAAAATCGAAGCACACACACATGCCTACATGTCTTGACTCCACAGAAAAAATGATTTACATGCCATGCTGAAATTACGTGCCGTTTTAATCTCTAGGGGGACCGTGTTCCATATTTTTGTTCCACTAAACTGTATCAGTCTTTCTCCGTAAACATTAAAACATTTGGGCAGATTGAAATTACCATTCGAAGCATGTCGCGTATTGCGTTTAGGAATTGAAAAAAGATCAGCAGGCAAAGGTGAATTTCTATTAATTATGTTATTTACTGAAACAGCAATTTTGTAGTCACGCAACATAGGAACCGAGAGAATGCGTTGTGATTGGAAAACATTACTTACTGATTCACCTTGGCTTATGATTTTCAGTGTACGCTTTTGAAGTCGTTCAAGAGTTTTTAGATAACTGTTGTACGTCACACCCCACGATTCCAGACAGTAACCTATGTGACAATGACACAATGAAAAGTAGAGTGTGCGGAGTATAGCTTGTGGAAAATATTGGCGAGCTTTTATTAGAGAATAGCAGCCATAGGCTAGCTTTGCGCACACACTTTGTACTTGCTCATGCCAGTGTAAGTGTTCATCAAAAGTGACGCCTAAATATTTAAAACAAGGAACTTGTTGAATAGGAGTGTTGTTTATTGTTAAATTAAGATATTCAGCGTCAATATGTTTCCTACGAGAGTGAAACACCATATACTTTGTTTTAGTACAGTTAACAGTCAGCTGATTCCTGGCAAACCATTCCGAAATGTTCGATAAATCGGTCATCGCGTCATTTTGTAAATCTGCTAAGGAGTGTCCTGTGAAAACTAAAACAGTGTCGTCCGCGTACATCAGTGCCCTTGACCTCTGTAGGGATCGCGGGACATCATTAATATAAAGAGAGAACAATATAGGGCCCAAAACTGAACCCTGTGGCACCCCGCATTTAATATAACCGTAGGATGATTTGATGTCACCAATGACTACCTTTTGTTTGCGTTACTGTCGTCGCGACGAAGGCCTAGAATAAATGTCAGTGTTAAGAAAAACCTTAAACAGCGTTGACCCCCCCCCCCCCGAGCGTCCCAGGAGGAATCGAACCCAAGCATTCTGCGTTGCTGTCAAGCATGCTATCACAAAGCTACGCCAGGTCTCAGCGCTACTTTTCAAATAGACGCTAATCTTCGTGTAGTGTCAATAGTGGTTGCAGTGCTGTCTACCCAGTTTTATAAACATTACATATGCATGCTCTTTTGATACAGCTATCACGTCGAGTTAACGTCAACTGTGGTTCGTACCAGCGTCCAGGGCCAGTATCCTCGCGAGCATCAGCGCTTCATATCCGCTTATGGTGTTGCTAATACACATGTTGCAGTTGGCATCGTTGCGCAAGTGCGAACAACTGGTTATGTAAATATAAGCAACTCTTCAACATATGTGCGTGAGTGCAACATTTGAACATATATTTAGCGTCATTTCTTGACATGTCGATCAATAAAAAAATTACAATACGGTCCCCTTCCCTTCGCTTAACGTCCATTCCCAGGTACCTGTAATGCCAAATTTTTCACGGCTAGAATCAAAGCCTCTGCAAAACATCACGCGTATCTTTTTGCCGATGCATTACTTTGCACTATCATGCGCTTTCTCTACGTTAGATATAAAAGTTAATTCGTCATTATCTGCACGCAGATTTTAGGGGCGAAGCTCCTTAGGGCGTGGGCTGTGCGTCCCCTGTATGTAGCCACCTCTAGTTTAGTTCTTGCAGTGTTCATTAGACGGCGGTACCGTCCTTTGTATGTAGCCACCTCTAGTTTAGTTCTTGCAGTGTTCACTAGATGGCGGTACCGTCTCCTGTATGTAGCCACCTCTCGTTTAGTTCTTGTAGTGTTTACTAGATGGTGGTACTTGTAGCTGATGATGAAAAGATGCAAGATGTTATAAACTAGAAAGCGGTACTTGTAGTTGATGAAAGACGCGAGATCTTATAAAATTGGAATGATGTCACATATGGCGCGTGTCATTGGTTGAAGGCAATCGTTCGATTTAGTGCGGCGACGTACGCTAGGGGGAGCGATGTAATAAAATCGAGTGGGCAAAATGTACAGAGGATTCATGGTTTACCAGGTTTACCTCCGGAGCTTCGCCCACTCATCATCATTCACTTCGTGGATATGGCGGCATTTTTTGAGAACCATCATAATACTGAGATATTTCTACCTATTTCACTTTGTAGGTGGTCTCCTTGAGTTTTCGGGTACGTGAAAAACTTCCGGCATTTGCGTGTATACTTCGAACGTTGAGAAGGGCCTCCATCGAAATACAAGGCTGATTCCACAAAGCCATAGGTTTTCATGGCAATGCGAGACGTCTGCAAAGCCGAAATACTGTTCGCAAGAACATATATGTAGAAGCTCTGACTTTGTAGCTTTCTGTCTGTTACCAAAAATATCTATTTATGAGTACGGCATAACCACGTGTTGTATATTGAGAGCATGCTAGTGCCAAGGACGTGTCTTCTTTTTCTTGTTCTTCGAGTGCCTTGGCAGAATTATTAAGAAGTTTTCGTATAGGGGCCCCAAAGGTTTGGGACCCCAAAGTTCTTTGCATTTGGACGCTTTGGGTCAAGCAGGAGCAATGAGGTTTCGAGTAGGGTCTGTGGCGCTTTGGACACTCCCCTTATTTTACTATTGCGATAGCAATCATATGGACATTCTCGGCTTGATTTTGCCGCCGACGTCAACATCAGCGTTGACCTCGGCTTCGCCGTCACCGTCACTTACCGTATATGTGTACGTGTCTATATATATGAAAATTCAAGAAAGAAAAAATACCCAGAAAAATACTCTGGTAAGTAAAATCGAACTTGGGTCCTTTGAAACGTGAGTGGGAGGCGCCAACCACTGCGCCACTGAGGAGCACGTCTTTCAAAGTTGAAACAGCAACCGTTTTAAATGTACCACTTACCGCTGCTGACTGGCATCTAGAGGGGAGATGTGTTTTCAACATTACCAACAAGATGGCGCAATCAGCGCGTGTTGCTGCATCGCCCAGAGGCGCGCCTTCTGGGAGCGATGCTCTCTCGCGCGCCCTTATCTCGTGGTGGGGAAGAACGAAGGATCGTACATCTTGGCTAGCCCCGGGCTTTACCTGGAACAATTCTGTTGTAGTTAACGGGCGCACAAAAGTCGCTCAAATCGTTTCACAGTCTCCGTTTGCGAAAGGGCATGCTTTTCACACACAGCGAAGTAACAACTGAACCGCTTATTCGCGTGCATCTGTACCTGTGAGTACGTTTTGTGCGTCATTTGTCTGAGAGAAAGGCGGGGCACGTTTCGATATGCCTTCCATTCTGCGTGTGACCTTCCAATTTCTTGCTATCGCGTTCATTGCTTCACCTTTGCGGAAAAGCTGAGACGTCACTCAAGTTTTGGCCAAGAGCCGTCACTTGAGTGGGTGCCGTCACGTTTGTCTCACCCAAAAAGTTTGGGGCACGCTTTAGGGCTCCCGCGAAACTCGCGAAATAGTGTCCCCTACCCCAAACGCAAACGTGGTTTGAGTTTTGCGCATGTCCAGTGGTCTTGACGCTATTTCTTTGGGGCCCCGAAGTTTTGGGGCCCCAATTCGAAAACTCCCTAGGGAGTCAGGAACACTTCGCATAAAGCCGTGTATAAAAATTGCCAGATTCCACGTACCTTGGGAATCAGTGTTTGTAAAGCATGTTGATGAAACAAGAGCGTTGCCATTCTTATTGAGCGAAACATGTGAACTGGCGCTAATGATATCTACAAATGCATGCGCAGCTACACTCTGAAAAACCATGTATATTTTATATAGCTAGTTGTTTCCGATTTTTAAACGATGCCAACAGCAACATTGCTATTAGCAACAACAGAAGCAGCAAGCTGTTATGAAGCGCTGGTGCTTGTCAGAGTAATACACCTGCACACTGCTACACAAATCAGCTTGAGTGGATGTTGCTTAACTATAACTGACGTTAAAAGCCGCCACGATGGCTCCATTTTAAAAGCACTTATGAATTGTTTAAAAAATTAAGTGGGCAGCACTGCAACAACAGCTGACATTTCCCGAATAATAGGTTCTCTGCCTTTTTTGATTTGCCTCCCTCCCCTGAATACTGGGGACATATAAAAATTAGTTCCGAGACCTGGTGTGACGCTGTGTGCACAATACTTAATGGCTACGCAAAGAATGCCCGCGTGCGATTTATGCTAAGACCCTGCATTTATTATTTGTACTCTTCTGGTTAATTCTCCTGATGCCAACGTATACGGCCCTCATACATTGAAATTACGAATGTGTGTCCTCGCCGTCCCAGTGTATATACTGCAAGGGCAGGTAAGGGGTATGTGGCTTTTGCGTGGATAGTTTCGCGATTATTTGTGCGGGACGCAAGATTTTCAATTGTGGAGGACAAGAACGTAGTCGCGCTGCCCAATCGGCGCTGTCCCGCTAAGTGCCGTACTGCTAGTTATTCTTTTTTTATTACTAAGATGTATTCTTTACTATGATTTTATTACTATGATTGGGCGAAGTGATTCTGGCGTAGAACGCTGCTCTTAGTATCTGTAAATATTTAAAGTTTTTCTGTGGCTTTGTGGAAGACACCGTTCCAGTAACTGTGGCGATGGACGTGGATTCGCCTTGGCTTCCACCAGAACCGACGACGTCGTCTGCAGCTACCACGAGAAAGCGTACGGCCTCCCGAGTGATGTCGAGAGCGAGGACATGATGCTCTACGGCCAGCAACGAATGCTCCGGTGAAGGCGCCTTCGTGCCTGTGACAAGGTGTCAGCCAAAAAGAAGACAAGTGATACCGTCTTCATCAACAAGTAAGAATGCTACGAAGACGCGAGAGCCTACAGTATGCACAATTCTGTTAGTACCGGTCGATGCGGCTCATAGTCTCAACCGGCTCAATCCTTAAGCCACTTCTAGGTCTCTTGAGGAACTCGCCCACGGATGATCGTGGACGTGCGGATCGATGGCCGTAAGAATATCCTCGCCGTAGGCGTCACTCAACAAAGCACATTGGAAGTGTTGAGCAACGTCAAGATGTTGGATAACATCAATGTTCGCTCACACATACCTGATGGTCACGGCTCTACTGCAGGCGTCATTTACGATGTCGACATCTCCATAGCGAAAGCGACTTTCCGGCTCTCATCAAACCGGTGTCTGCAGAACTTACCATACTGCAAGCCCGTCGCCTTGGCAAATCACGCGGCGTGAAGCTCGTGTTCAAGGGAGACAGCCTTCCATCTTAAGTCAAGGTCGGCCATTTTCGACACACCATGCAACCCTTCGTACCGAAGCCCCTTCAATGCAGGAAATGTTATAGATTGGGAGATGTCAGTGCTGTTTGAACAAACCTGGCTGTGTGCTCGCTATGCTCAGAATCACATAGTGCACACGCTTACCAGGCAGAACTTCGAAAATGTCTAAACTCTCATGGCCCTCACGAAGCATCGTCGAAAGATTTCACAAGCATGAAAAAGGAGATGCAAGTGTTCCGGCAAATTGTCCGGGATGGCTCAACTAACATGTAGGCCGCAGCCAAAGTACGACGCTGGTGGTGTCGTTGGCGGAGGCCCCTGAGGAAGCCCAGTGCCGAAGCAAGGACTGCACCTCGCCAAATAATCACCTGCATACCACCTCAAGCGTCCAGACCCGCCGACGACAAATCATCCAAGCAAGACAAGAGCATCACCGGCTTGCCTGAAGACCGGCGCTTCCAGAGATAGACCCGCCGTTTGAGCCGCCGCATCGCTCGTCTACAATCACTTCGGAACAGGAATGCGGTGGTAGTCGTGATAAGGAGATCGTAGCCATAGTAAAGGCACTCATAAACACCATTCGTATGCTCCTCAGTTGCATTGACAGTCTACTAAAAGTGCACTTTAGTTGGTGGATGCGCTGAAGCCGGTGCTATCAAGTCTGAAAAGGCACCATGGCTCCTCATCTGCAAGCCTTGCGTAAAGAAGTCAAAGGAGCTTCAGTATTTCAGTGCAATGCCCGAGGCCCTCAAGCCCCGTATTTCTGATATCCGAAAATTAGTGTTAAAACACCAGTTTCAAATTATTGTTATCTGTGAGCCACGGCTACACAATACAATACGCTTATGCAGGTACGAAGCATTCAAATCCACTACCTGCAACGAACAGAGTAAAGTCATTGTATATATCAGATGCAACCTTACCTATATCGAGCACTGTGTAGCACCTCACGATGACAACCAGTATGTCTTTCACGCTGGTAGGTGCACATATATCACCTTCAAGCCTTTTTGAACTTGAAAGACTACGTGCACTGTTAACAGCCACACCTGGACCACGGATCATCACCGAAGATTTCAACGCCCACCGTACACTATGGGGAAGTCACAAGACAGACCTTCACGGAAGGCAATTATTTTCATTTGCTCTGGAGCAGCAGCTGCTTTGTGTAAACGACGGAAGCCCAACGTTTCAACGGAAAACGACATACAGCAGCTGTCTTGACTTGACATTTGTGTCACGAAGCCTAAATGGAAAGGTCAAGTGGTTCGCACACGATGAAACTCATGGAAGCGACCACATACCAACTTATTTAAAGATCGAGGACCTGGAAAAATTTCAATACTATGACACTTCGACTCGCATCGACTGGACAAACTTCAGGTCACTGACGGAAACAAGGTGTCAAGAAAATGAAGCACCTCCTCTTGACACCCGCGAGGATATAATTAGAGGTGCTGCTCAAGAAGCGACTTATTATATGGAACATACTTCAAAATATTGTCAACATGAAGTGGAATAGGAACGGCTCAGAGCAATCCGTCATCATGCAGAACGAAGATATAGGCGCATTAAGTCCATTCACTACTTGAGGGAGGCAAGGCGCCTACAGAAAAAAATTCAGCGGCGAATCAATTCACTTCAGTCCTTTCGGCGGAAATCTCTGTGTGAATCGTTGGATCCACACAAGCCTTTGACGCAGACATGGAGGATTGTTTGTGGCCTACGAACATCGCCACATCAACATCGCCGCTTCAAGTGTCTTTCTATTTACCAAGGCCACACCGAAATTGAAGTAGCAGAAGATTTCTGCATGGAAGTTCCGGTCAGGCGTCCGCGTGCACCACGCGTCACCTAGAAAACGCTCAATTCTCCAGAAATTCAAGAATGGACACCTCTTTTTCTTTAGAGGAACTAAAAGCAGCTTTGAAGGCATGCAAATGATCTTCGTCGCCTGGTCCGGATGGGATTACGTACATGGATCTTTGCAAGCTAGGTGAAGCAGCTCGAAGGGCCCTTCTATCCGTGTACAACGACTCGTGGAGCAGTGGATTTGTTCCTCATTCGTGAAAATCCAGCCGCCTCGTCCCTGTGCTTAAACCAGGTAAATCTCCTCTGCAATTGACCTCTTATCGCCCCACCGCGCTTACCAGCTGCTTCGGGGAAGTGATGGAGAGGATGACTTTGACTCGCTTAGAGTGGTACCTGGAGTACCACGAGGTACACCCTGATGCTATGACGGGCTTTCAGCGTGAGCGGTCCGCAATTGATAACGTTATTGACCTGGTCTCGTCTGTGCAGCATAAAAAAGACTGAAACATTTATCTGCGGCGTTGTATCGGACGTGAAACGTGGATACGCTAACGTATCACATGAAGCCATTCTGGATGTCTTGAAAAATATTGGATTAGGGGGTCGGGTTTACCATTGGATCGACAGCCATTTGAAAGGCAGAACTTTCTTTTTACAGACGGAGAATGGCACAACAACGCACCATTGCATCTGTCGTGGTGTGCCTCAAGGTGGTGTTCTTAGCCCCACACTTTTAAATCTAGCGCTCGTCGGCCTGGTTGGCGCACTTCCAGAGTCAGTCCCCCTATCAATATATGCAGATAACATCTGAATCCGGGCGTCAGGCGTAACGCGCCTCTATTTGCGTGCCCAGCTTCAGAAAGCGTCTACACTAGCGACAAAGTACATGGAAGAACGGGGACTAGAACTGTCCTCAGAGAAGTGCTCGCTTATAGCATTCACACGTACGGCGATGACTCCATATGTTAATAAAATCAACGCACACACGATCAACTACGTGGAGTCCGAACGATTCTCGGAGTCGTAGTTGAACGTGACCTCTCCTGGAGCCATCACATCGTTAACATGAAAACTAAACTCACCTTGATCACCCACGCGCTAAGGTTTCTTGCTGGAAAAACGTGGGGTGCATCGGTACGAGCAATGCTTCAGCTCTACACTGTTGTGCTCCTCAATTATATACAATACAGCTTACCCGTGCTTTGCGGGGTCCAAAAAACAAACTTGCGCGTCGTTCAGTCAATCCAAGCCCAAGCACTGCGAATATGCCTTGGTCTCCGAGATGCGCGTCTACAGAAGGGATAGTTATTATTGTGCGTGATTGTCCAGCCAACGCATACATTCACGCGGACGCTTTGAGAATGCACCTAAGACATCTCGCTCGGCTTCCATAACATCACCTCGCCTCACTTCGAACTTTTAGGCCCCACTCGGCCTTCAGCGCAACTGTAGCTTAGCATTTCGCAGTGCTTCCATTGCACTTCACGCACGCAGCACGGCCGCCGATACCACTATGGTGCCTACACCCGCTCAAAGCCCTTTTTACAATTCCTGGAATCCAAAATAAGAAAATGCCGTCGCATCTAGATATGAAACTGGCCACATTACTCTTCCTGGAAGAGAAGCATAACGGACGCCTTCACGGATGGCTCAATGTCTTCAGTAAGTTCAGCAGGGGCAGTGGTTATTCCCGCGCGGTATATCACAATTAAATTCTTGACATCGCATTTGACGTCATCGGCAGCTGCAGAACACGCCGCCATACGTGCAGCTCTTGAGTTTACAGTTGAAGAGCCTTCGGCAACTCGGTCTATCTTCTCAGACTTGAAGGCAGCTCTTCAATGTCTTATGCCACCCTTTCGCCATGGACCTGATGAACAGTTAGTAGCTGAAAGAATGCTTCTTCAACACCAAGCAATCGAGAAACAGCACAGCATAGTGTATCAGTGGATACCAGGTCATTGCGGTATACATGGCAATGACCGCGCAGATGAGGCCGCTAGATTTGCACACGATGGTACCCGATACACAGCCATCCCGTTCTCAAGAGCCGACGCAGCTACAAGACTTCATTCTCTTGTACGTGACCTCACTATGTTACAGTAGAATTCAACAGACTTCACTAACGCGCAAATGCATAACTTGGATCCCGATCTGCAGCTTCATCTTCCTTCAGGGATACCTCGCGCTGAGGGGACTATTCTATGCCACCTGTGGCTTGGAGTGGCCTTCACGAACTCGTACTCTTATTTCATTGGAATGGCCAGCTCTTCTACATGCACTTACTGCAGCTGCGCACCTTCTATGTGAGTGCACCCATTTCAACGCGTCAAGACAAGAACGGGCTGTAGCTCTGGATAGACTGGATGATCGGCCTTTGTCAGAACAAAAAATTTTGGGTCATTGGCCAAGCCCATCTTCAACCCAGAAGGCTTTAAAAGCTTTGCTGCGCTTTTTGTGGACAACTGGCCTCAGAGACAGACTTTAGTGTCTTATACTCTTTGATATTGCTTTTCCTCTGTCGCTATCTTTTTTCTTCTCTCTCTCTTCGCACCATTTCTTTTTATGAACTTTTATTCCCCTCACCCGTTTCCCAGCACAGGGTAGCCAGCCGGTCTAAGAACTGGCTAACCTCCCTGTCCTTCATCTTAAACTTTCCTACTCTTCCTATAATGAACTGGGGGAAGTGATGAGTACAATCCGAATGCGCTTTTTATAACTCGAGACATTTCAGGCTTTTGACATCATTTCGATTATTCTCGAGGAAAACCAGGTACTTCTTCACTGCCATCACTTGCCAGGGCTGCTTCCTGAATTTGGCCCCAGAATAACTATGATAGCGGCAAGTCAGACGCAAGAGAGTGACATCGACGGACTCACATCTACCCCAAGCGTTGTCTACGCAGCACGCATCCTGAAGTTGTTTCACATTCGAGGGCGTAGATGGCTTGCTAGGCCACTTCAACCGGTTTCCAGCAGTCAATGAATGGAATGAAGCCAAAAAACTGCGTTACTTCTATTTTGCACTTGTAGACTGTGCTCGCACATGGTATATGAACCATTAGCCGTTTATTACCTACGTAGAAGAATTTACCCAGAAGCTACGCAAGGCATTCAAAAATCTAGAAAGGAAAAAGAACGCCAAGCAGGATTTGCCGAACCACGGCTTCGAAAGTCCAATAAAAACGTGGCTATGTTTGTCGAAAACATGCGCGCTTGTCCGAACGCGCTGACCCAGGGATGGATAAGACAAGAGAAGTTCGGCTCCACATGCGAAGTGCCAAGCAGCAACTTTCCTCCTAACCCATGCGTAAACCTACAACTTCCGCTCATGAGTTCATATTTAAAGCTACCTCTGTGAAGCAAGCACTTCAGCAATTGCCTCTGCAGAACGACCACCAAGCTTCTGTGACCTTGGAGTCGCCTTTCAGTAGCGGCAAGGATTTAGGAGCACTCCGGGATTGTGGTCCACGGGGACCTCGAAAATAATCGCGCCACTTTTAAACCAAGTGCGACCATTCTGGGTGACATCACCAGTGAGGAAATTCTTAATGTTACCCAACCATTGCTCCCAATGCGCAAGCAAGCTCCTGCTCTGTTTTACGCCGGACCATTGAATAGTCCTCAACCTTCTATGGAATCGCGGCCAGCCTCTATTTTTCCAGCATCACCCCGTCAATTCGCTCCTGCAGATACCTACAAGAACACCTTCTAGCATGACGTTCTGCGCTAATCCGCCCGTTAATAATATGTATGGCGTACATCTGACAACCGTCCACTTTGTTACCACTGTGGCAAAACAAGTCATCTGTAATACCAGTGTGCGTATTTCAAGATTGGCCTTGAAGAGTTTCACCCGAGCGCGTGTCTACCCATCAACGGGGAGCACCCTGACGAGATTAAGCAGTATATATTTTTAATTATTGAATACTGCAGACCAAGAACAGGTCCAAGCACGACAGGAAAAAGAGGCAAGATATTAAAACAAAAAAGCGTGTGGTAACATAAGAATATATCACAAGAAATAGAATAAAACCTCGTACTAACAGAACGCATAAAAGTTAAAAAGGCTACATGTTACATGAAATAGCAACACAACAGAACTTTACAGTGCCTATTTTAGCTCTTAACAACCGAAAGTTGACTGGGATCAGTCAAGCTGTTCCCCTCTGACAAAGTACGCGGAAAAAAATTCAAATGCGTTGGTTTTGGCAAAATACGGGTTTAAAGAGTGCGTGAATTTGACATGTATGCCGAGTGGACAGAGGAAATACAGATGCACTCGGACCAAGGGTCAACGTGTGATGAACTAGCAGATACAGAAAGTTAAGGCGGTTTCTTTTTCCTCGTAAAAAAGGTGTTTCAATGTTGTTAGCATTCGTGAGTTCTGTCGGCGAGTCTGTAAGTTCGAACCTAGAATAGGCGAACCTAAGAGCCCTTCGTTCTACTGCTCCAAGTTTCATTATGTTGGATTTAGTAAAAAGGTCCCATAAAACACAAGAGTATTCTAGTTTGGGTCTTATGTACGTAAAATAACTGAGTAGTTTTACGTTAGAAGGAGAACTTCTAAGTTTCTTTTTGAGAAAGTACAGCTTACGGAACACAGAAGAACATACGTTATTTATGTGAGTGTTCCGTGAAAGGTCATTCGTTATTGTCACGCCTAAATATTTGTAGTGGTTCGTCTGTTGTAGTGAGGATGAGCCAAGGTTATAAGTATAATGAAAGGGTGTTTTGGAAAGAGTCATGCAAAGATAAACAACTTTTGTTCGTTCAGTGCCATACCATTGTCATAACACCAGACTAGTGCCTTATTAATACATGCGTTCAAGTTCTCTTGATCATTAGAACACGTAATTTCACGAAATAGCACACAATCATCTGCGAATAATATAACTTGAGTTCCTGGTAATACTGTGTTTACAATGTCGTTCACATAAATTAAAAATAACAGCGGCCACAGGACATCACCCTGCGGCACGCCTGACGTAACAGGACGAGAGCTCAAATTGTTACCCTCTATTGAAACAAACTGTGAACGTTCTGATAAGTAGTGTTGTATCCAGGTAATGAACATGTCTCGTAGATTGATTCTCTTAAGTTTTGTAATTAGTTTGTCATGAACAACTTTGTTGAATGCCTTGCTAAAGTCAAGGAATATGACATCCATTTGTCCATTTTTCTATGAATATTCTGCAAATGAATGAACCACTGAGACTGAGTTACCGTTAAATAACCTTTTCTAAAGTCATGCTCAAATTCAGTCAGCACAGAGTTTTGCTCGAGAAATTCCACAATGCGCTTTAATATTACATGTTCGAGCTTTTTAAAAATTGGTGAAGTTAATGAGATGGGCGGCAATCTTCTACAAGTATTGTCTTTCTTATAGACGGGAACAACACGAGCCCTCTTCCAATCGCTGGGTAATTTTGCACTCAACAGTGAACACCGAAAGAACACAACGACGAAAGTAGTAATGGTTTTGGCATAACGGCAAAAAACAACATTTGTGATATTGTCTGGACCACAAGATTATTTAGCATTCAACTTCAAAATCATTTCGAGAACACTCAAATAAGATATAAAGTCCACTTCGTTAGACTAAAATACTCTTTGCTGAGGCGTATTAAGACTCGCATCAGAAAACACGCTATCGAAAAACTTGTTAAAATGTTCCGCAATAAGCTTCAGATCTGTAATTGTATTTCCATTGACCAATATATGTGATAACTGTTTCTTACTATCACTCAGAAAGTTCCAGAAATTTGTAGGATCGTTTTTTTAAAAGCTTGGTAGTGTTCTTTTAAAGTAAAAATCCTTTGAACTACGCAAAGCATTTGCCGAATTCGTTTTAAGTTTCTGAGTAAGACCTGATTAGGGATTACTCCTTTCAGGCGTTTTCATTTGCATTTTAGACGAATAATTCGACGCGTAATCTATTGGGCACATTTTGTAATCTTTTTAGATTTAGTTGGTACAAATGATCTTTTGCAGTGATGGCACATCCTAGCAAGTTGGCTCCATAGCGCATCAACATCACCCTCATTTTCAATAAACTCATTGTAACAGCTTTTCATGTACTGCACAATGGACGCATCATCACATAATGCGTCCATTCTTGCATAATCTTTGAAGGCTCTCGTAGTTGTGCGTTTGTCGCCAGCTGAGTTGAATAAAGCAATAGTAACACTTACAAGATGACGATCAGACAGGCCACTTTTAATTAAAACAGTATATTCATTAAAATCGCGGCTTAGGAACGCTAAGTTCAATATTGCACTACACGAAGCTTGTTCTCGAGTAGGCTGCCAAACCACTTGAACTAAGTCGTGAGTAAGCATGATGTCAGAAATTAAGTTTTTTATGTTATTTGTGTAAATTATGTTATTTTTATTCGATTTGCACCTTGCAAGAAGGAGTTCTCAATCAACATTTGGTAAGTTGAAATGCCTGATAACAAAAACTTTTTTACTCCGGAATTGTGTCTTATGCACTTGCAATTCCAGCAAATATTAGGGAGCGGCATCTGCTGGTCTATAACACGCGTACAGCACCAAACATTCGTCCCAACATTTCAATTTGATGCACAAACACTCGATATCAGTGACGTCCGCTAAAATAATTGCTTGTATAGAAAGCTTGCGAAGGACAGCAACACCTCCCTTCTTATTTGACCGGTCCTTACGAAAGAGACTGTAACTGAGGAAAAAACTACATCATCACCTATTTTATTTCGTAACCATGTTTTAGTTAGTACAGCAATGTGCGGGTCGTATTCAAGTAGTGTGGCTTCAATAGAATCTTTTTTTTTTGTTTACAGTGCTTCGTGCGTTTATGTTTAGAATTCACAAGTTTTTTTTTCTTCAATGTCGTAGGATTTTGGGTATTCTGAGCTACTTGACTAGGTATGTCAATGCGCTTAACGAATGCGGAAAGGCTCTCATTATCTCCCCTCAATATCAGCTCTTGCTTTGCTTCGTTATTGCCACGCCTCTGCTATTTTATCGGTTCATGTCCATGTGGCTGTTTTTCGTAACGGAATTTTATCATTCGAATCATCATCCCAGACGTAGTGCACTTTTTTTATGTTCAATTAGGCGAATGCTAGTGAATCCTTGCTTCTTTCCTCACAGTTCAGCTCCGCACTAGCCCACAATTTCCTTCAAATGCTTCGAATTATTTGAGAAAAATTTTCACTAATACAAAAAGCCGTACTCGTCAGTTTAAAGCCATTTCTTAGTATTTTATTTTTACTTCCTAAATTTAACACTTTAAGAATGACTGGCCTCGTCGAGTCTCGTTGCCTATTGCCTCGTTTTTGTACACGCTTGATTTGTGTGGTCTGAACCTGAAGAATGTCCTGAGAAATGCCGTTAATTACCACAGTCCCAAGCCATTGTTTTGCTTTGCTTTCCTAGATACATGGCACGTACCCACTTTGAAGCATTGACCAGGAATGCAACGTGAAGACTGTTAAATGTTATTTTAGGTGAGCTATGAAATTTAAAACCAAAAATAAAGAAATTAAATGGCAATATTACGTAAAAAATTCAGGTTAGCTACAAGTAACATGCTTTTGAGCCTGTAATCCAGACTGCCGTAATAACCTGACGGGAATAATTTTGAAAACTTAGGTTTTAACCTAGCAAAATGGCGAAGAATTTTGAATGCCAGATTAAAATGGTACTTGTTGAGAATTTCGCAAAAAATTAAACATGGCATCAAAGGCATCTTTGTGGCAGTATCCCAAGCCTGAGTCACCAAGGCTTAAATATTTTCCTCTGTTAAGGTCAAGTCTATTTTTGTAAAAGGAGAAATTAGAAATCGAGTTCTCATACGAGAATATCTGGCACACGATAAAAAATAATGTGCGATATTTTCCCGTTCTCCGCAGAATGGGCAGAGGGGCGATATCGTCAGACCAGCCCAGTACCTGTAAAAGTTCAATGGGGGAACACGACATCGAAATCTGGTGATAATCACTTCTTTTTGTCAAGAGTGGCTCTACTTTGATTTCCATGAATATTTTAGGTGATTATATTCCGTCCGCGTGGTTATTGCTTCCACCATATCTCTGTGGATAGCTGATCTTCTAAACTTGATTGTTGTGAACTACTCTACCACCGAGAGAACCTGAATTATTGGCAGAGCAAGCAATGAGCGGGCTAAGGCTGCATCAATTTAATTTAATGTTAACCCACAGTGACCTGGTACCCATACAAATTCCACGTACTTCAGCTCAGACGAAACTAAAGATCGTAACGTCATCATGGCACGAGAGGTATAGAAGTTGTAAGACGGTGCATACTGAGAGCAAATCAGTAATTATTATTGCTCTGTTCTCATTCCTCGGAAGTTTTCGCAGTGCCATGATTAATGCCATCAGCTCCGCCTCAAGAACAAGAGTGAAATCGGGTAGGCCTATGGCAAATGACAAGCCAAGTGATCGGGAGACTAATCCTACGCTTGCCCTTTCCTCATTTACAGAAGCATCTGTAGCTAATATGTTACTTGTCTGTGTATGCTGCAGGAAATCTGTTAGCCTGTTCTCTAAGAGTTTGTGGCATTGAAATTTAAATTGCGGAGAAAAAATCTCATCATATTCTATATTATGAATATGGTTTTCAGATACCAGGTGAAATTGCCTCACTAATGTTGACTTTTATACTCGTCATTTTCTTTTGTGCAGAGAATATCTGCGGTGTATGAAAACGAGGCCAATGAGCGAGAAAGAGCGAAAATGGGTCACTGATGAAGACGTATTCAGTTCTTCTCACTGGTAAGCTGTAAAGGTTTAGAAATGTCTGTACTGTTAACAAGCGCAATCGACAGAGCAATGTAGGAAGACGCGCTTCCTGATAAATAACATTAATTGCTCTAAACCTAGGGAGCCCCAGCCCCGGAAGAGCAGAGCCTCCCGCTCCAAGAGTACCAACGGCTTAGTTTTGTACGCAGGTCCTCCTGAAAACAAGACACATCCAAATTCTAATATTGGGTGCATATACATATTGTATACCATAACCATGGTGTCTCTACGGACGTCAAATTTCCGATTACTCATTCTTTGCAGTAAGCCTAAAGTCGTTGAGCCTTAGCCGCAATGTAGTCTATATGTTGACTCCAGTTAAGTTTTTCATTGTACAACACACCCAAACATTCAAGGGAGTCTACTTGCGAAATTGGTTCCTGATTATATACGACGTCGATTGAAATGGAATCTGCTATAGAAAACGCCGAGAGCACTCTTATTTACATTTAAAGCCATTGAAATTGACTGCAGCCATCTTTCCAGGAGGTTCAAGTATATTTGTATTTTCGCTGTAGAGCATAAATATCATTGTCAGCAGAAAAGAGGCTATATCATCAGCATATACATAGACATGGATATCCTGGCAGTTTGGTATGGAAAGCGTCAGTATATTAAATAGAAGAGGTGAAAGAACGGCTCCTTGGTAGTGAAAGCGAGGCATTAACCACTGAGCCACCCCGGAGAACTGTTCCTTGGGGAACTCCGCGATTCTGTTTGTATCTAGACGACAAGCATCCATCCTTGAAACAATAAATTTCATGAGAGGTCGAAAACTCTGCTAACCACACCGTCATGTGCAGTGACTTTAAAGTCATCAGTGTTTTCAGGAAAATCGAAAGTTTAACGCTATCATAGGCTTTTGCAAAGTCACGAGTCACTAGTACCACGTATTGTCTTCTTTTGTTATCAAGCTTTATTCGGCTCCCTAAGTCCGCATAGGCACACCAGATTGAACAATTGGTTCTAAAGCCAATTCGTTAAGGTTTTAGTATTGACTTGCCTGCTATCCAACTAGCGATTCTGCCGTGCAGAACCCTCTCTATGAGTTTGACCATGTTAGAAGTTAAGGATATAGGCCTCATTTTTTTCTGTTATATCCTGATCCCTGTTTCTTAGGTATTGAAGTTATCTTCGCTATTTCCCAGTGATAACGAATTTATGCATGCTTTACAGAATAAGTTATAACATTAGGAATTTCACGGGGAGATGTTTTAAATAATATTTTGGTCATATGTACTGTATGTCTATCTGTGCCGGAGCTGAAAGGGGTAACTCCCTTATCAGGTAGGATAGTTCCGACATTGAAACTTCCTCAAAATCAGCCTGGTTTGTACAAATCTCACACCTGGTAGGTACAGTTATTGTAAATCTTCCCCCTAAGCCTTTGTGGTATTAATCTAGAGCTATAGTCATTTGCTCGGACGATTGAAGTTTACATTCCGAATTTACTGGTGATTGCAGGATCTTCCTTCTTTTCATGTAACAGAACAGTGATTTTTTGTTTTTCAGTTTTCAAGGAAGACATAATGTCTACGATCATAATCCTCTTTTTTAGCATCTGTGCGTTTAAAATTAGCTGCTATAAGCTTATAATCAAACCAGCCTTTAGAGGATTGATTGTGAATAAGCTGCATCCAAGCTGCCTGGCGACGGTGGTGACCTCGTGTGCAATCTTCATTCTACCAAGGAGTAGAGGGTGCCCTTTCAGCCGACTCAACAGTAAATTCAGCTCGTTTATAGGCTCTTTTATTAATTGCGTTCAACTTTGACACCTTCCAATCATTACTCTCGTCGGAGGAAATCAATAAAGGTGATGTTAGGTTATCTCTAAACATTTGTAGCTCACGAAGACTGACTTGAGGGCAAGGAACGGTTTTTGGGCAAGAAATTTCAAAAATTATGAGAAAATGATCGCTACTTGTGGCACAGTCCAGCGCTACCCAGGATAAGCTTGAAATACTCGAACTTGCGAAACCTAAATCTAAGGCTGATCGACATTGATCACAAATAAATGTAGGGGTTCTGACGTTTGAGCACAACAGAATATATCTGTTGCCCACTCCCAGTGACGTTTACCACCCTGATCAGTTACAAAACCCCAACACGTGTGATGACAGTTAAAATTGCCGACTACAACTTTCTTTTTACATTATGATCCGATTGCCTTATCCAACTGTCTAGTGTCTTGTACACCATCCGGAAAATACACATTATTTATGGAGAAAGGTTGGCAACCGGAAAACGTAATGTCTATTGTAAAAATTTCACATTCCGGTTACAATACGTGTACGTGATTTTCGCCTCTAAACCAATTATGTTAGCGATGACAAATGGTAGTCCTCCACATCTGGACGTGCGGTCTGGCCTAAACAAATGGTAGCTGAATAAAAGAAACGGTTTATCTACGGAGAGCCATTTCTTCTGCAGTGCAATCATATCTGGGGTGTATTTTGAAGACAAATATACTATATCAGTTATCGAAGAGTGAATTTATCTGCAATTCCAATGGGGAATCTTAATTGACGCTATTTTTCTGAAAGAATTGCCTCCGTGACTGCTTAATCCAGAATGGTTTCTTTTAAAAAATTCATCTTTGAGAGGCTTGTCTTGTCCTTCGGGTATTTTTTGCATGCTTTGGTGAGGATTTTTTCCATAGAGGAGACCTAGTGCGTTTTATTGACCTAGGGTTCAACTCTATGTCATCACACTCAGTTTCGTCATTTACATTATTCTTTTTGGATCTGGTTGACATCTAGAGAGGGTTCTGAGTGGACAACGTCAGACGGCGTGGTTGTTTGGTCATGGAAGCTCTAAAGCCTTCATTATTAGGTTATAAAAGCTCTGCAGTCTGAGAGCATAATTTATTCGCCGGTGTTTCAAATATGTGAGCCATTTGGTTGGTCAAAATTTGAGATAGAGCCTCACGAATGTTTGCAGCAAGGCGCTCCATATTCTTATCCATTGTTCATTTGACCACTATTGCTATGAATTGAGGCAAAGATGCATCCGACAACCTGGTATGAAGAGCTGCTACCCCTGCATAATCCTGACTTCTAGCCTGAATTTCAGCTAAGGCGTCTCTTCAGGAGCAGCGTCTGCAATCTATGATTTCGAGAATTTGAATTTCTTGAGCCTTGGCAGGGCAATTCAAATTATCCGCACTGTGCACTTCATTGCAAAGACAACATTTTTTTTTCCTTTTCTCTGACACTCATTTGCCTTGTGAGGCTCCCCGCACATCTTGCATCTAAGAGCGGACCTACAGCCTTTTACCATGTGGCCATAACGTCAGGATTTTACGCACTGCAGTGGTCGAGGCGAGAGCGATTCGACTCGATAAATAAGGGGCCATGCCTTGATTTCCATTTGTCGGTTCGATCCAGCGAATGTCACAATCACCGGCTCCATAGGGAGTTTGGTTTTATCTACCACATGGCTACACGTATGAGCGGAGATTGCACCGGCTGTTGCAAACATCTCTAATACCTCCAATGGAGGCAAACAAATGTCTACGCCTCACACAAACCCTTTCACGCATGCTAATTGATGAGGGTGGAATGCGCTCACCGGGTTGAAAGCAAACATTAAAAGCTTCAGTTGGTCTTGGACACAAAGCTGCTCTGACTACACACAGAGGATACCACCCTTGCCAAACTGTCGGACCTCTGAGATTCTCTGGAAATGAGCAGTGGCTGCTCGTAGCTCAGCTTGAATTACGGATTTTTCATCTGTATGGTACCCTCATTTGTTGGGACCAGGGGACCAGGGCCACAGCAACTGCGGAAATACCATTACGCAAGAACAGGTCCACGGGGGTCTCCTTCGGTAAAAAAGAAATGACCAGAGGAAAGCCCCTGGTCCGGGTGAGGAAAACGGCATGCCTGAACTTACAAGCGCAAAAAGCACTCACTGATCGACAGTAGTGCTGGAAAAACACTATAAAAGAATGAAATTGGGCTGCAAACACGCAAACTATGGCCACAACTCCCAAAATGAGTATGGCTGTCAAGCTCGGTCGGTTTCTGCTTGTTTCAAGTGTAGTGCCAGTTTCATCTTCTTTTTTTTTGGTAGTCCATAAACGATCAAGTTGGAGTGTCTTCTATAATTTTCCATGTCGTCTATTTTAGATTAAAGTATTTTAGTAGTGTTTTGCATGTAGTTGATTTGCTCTTGAAATTACGTGACCCTTTGTTCGGGAGCAGATATCGAATCCACTTTCCTTTCAATTTCAGGAAGAAAAGATTACTTTATTTCTGTGATGTCTGATGCAATTTCTTTAACATGTTTAGAGTTTTGCGCAGTGTCTGGGCCCGTACTTTCTTCTACGTCACTCCGGAGCAACGTGTCAGGGCAGCAGGCATTCCCTCGTGCAAAGAGGTACCAGCCACGCGCACCTTCTCGCAGACCATATTTCCACCATTGTTTTATTACTACAAACTTTCGCCATCTATTTCCACTACACACATTCCACATCATGGTCGTAATTTTGATACTTGTATGTTTTCACCCCCATTAGAGCGAGGAACTTAAGGCCCTTATGCAGCAACTCATCAAAACCATTGTTCACATCACTAGTCTTATGACCTGGTGCTTATTGCTCATTGCATGGTCCTTGCGCCAAAATATACCAAACATCATTATGTTACCATAACAAGGAGGTCGCCACACTTAAAATCACCGACATTAAAGCCCCCATAAACCACACTATATAACAATGACCTAATATTACATCAATATAATTCGTAACTCTCAGGAGTCAAAGCAAAACACATACAAACTCGCACCCTGTTTCAAAAACCAATAGTCGTAAAATATTTGCTTCATATTCAGCAATAATATTCAGGAGCATTTCTTAATGGGGGAACCTAGTTGTATTTATTTTTACTTATCTACGCAGTGGCTGTGGCCTAAAGGCTGATTTCGGGCGCACTCGACTTGGCCCGAGACACATGTTTCAGACGCTAATTGGTTATGCATGATTAGAAAAATAAACTGCACTAAAGATTAGGCATCAGAGTAGAAGTACACAGGACGAGTAGTAAGTCTTTGATAATCCTGGGTACTTCTATTCTCGTCGCTAGTCTTTAGCGCAGTTTCTTTTGCTCATCTGCGGGGCATCTTTTATGCTCTTTCCAGTGTTCGTCAGCTTGTAAAATGGCCCAACTAAATACCCACCACGCTACTAAGGAAAGACTGTTTAGAAAACCCAGTTTTCCTCGAAGTCGCAATTTTCTTGGAATGTGTACTTATTGGTGATTTTTCTCGAGAGAGATTTGCTTCGAGAGTGTAATTAGAGAGTGCAGTTATCAGCCATCTCTCGCGGGAAAGATGGCAAAAATATTGGTCATATCTCTCCCATACATTCGCGGGGCTATGGCCACGCACTAACTACTTCCTGTCTCCTTCCTATTGATGAAGGGCGTGTGTTTAGAACAGAGCCAACCGCTTTCAAGAAAAGAAAACAAGTAGGTCAGATACCGATTATTGATGCGCAACAATATTACTCCCAGGTGTTTGTTTTTTTCGAGTAAGGTTGGAAGAAATACAAAAACGATAAAAGAGATTAGAGTGCTCAGCATTAGGCACTTAAAAATCCAGTCAGCTTTATAGCGTATGCCACATGTTGCTTTCACTATTAGCTGCTTTAGCGATGTCATGAAAGGGCATTTGCAAAGAAGGAAGCTCATGAGACCATCTTCAATTCTCTCATATGAAACTGAGGAAAGGTTTCGCTCAAGAGCTAGGATCTTGTTTTTTTTTTTCTTTTAACGGCAGACGCACAGCTAAACCTCTTTAAGTGGTTGCGAATTTTCGCCCTTCCAGACCACATTTGCAGGCTTTCTAGCTTGCGATTGTCTCTGTAGGCAGAGGCAGCAAAATCAAGTGGGCTGCCTTTTACACACCGTGCAGGGCTTAGGACTTACAGTAACGTTTGTGGGCACATTCTTTGCTGGCGGCATGCCTCCACAGATGTTCAGGCGATTATTATGGTTTATTGTGTGTATCATCATAGTTAGGACACCCCAGAAAGTTTTTGCAATTACGTTCACCAATTTATTGGGGTTGTTGAAGTTAGATTTGGGGTGTATGACTTGCACGTAATTACACAAAAATATGCTTACTTTTCACAGAAACTAAAAAGAAGGTTTATATGGTAATTAGTGCCTGCAGCGTAAAGTGTAGTCACCCAAGCAGCTAGCGCAAACGTAATTCAGATATTTATTACCCAATCTAAAATTTAGTATCGACACAACGTTTAATACACATAATTAGAAGTGTCTCAAAGTCTTGTATTATGTTAATTTTTCACTCGCTTATAAGATAGAAGTTCGCTTTCATAATTAGAAAAATAAATAGCGAAGAATCTTTTTTGTAATGCACAAAATATTGCGAGACTATACTATAAGATGGCCGAGAATGAAAAATAGCCTACGCAAGTCTCACTATTGTTGTAGTCCACCATTTGGCTAGTTCAACAATACAAATATTTATATCTTCTTTTCTGCGTGGGCGTCACGGTGCATTGTTCAATTGTTAAACCGTAGGAGTGGAGACATGTGCGAATTTTTACCTTATACCCAATCTGCAACCCAATCATAGAATATTGTTACACATTCAACATGAATGTTTATCTGCTCTTCTCGATATTTGGACTGGCTGTTTGCAGAGAGAGTAAAATGTACCTGAAACCTGCTTGGGCGGATGAACAAAAGTTCCACAAATATCAAGACGTCAAGAAGGTAAATGCCACACTTCAGCTTTTCAAGATGTCGTTATGCGGAACAAATGTTCCCAATTGGTTAACTCTTCGCCAATGCGGCATGCAGGTCTCCTAAAAATGCAGTTAGTGTTTTACTTTTGTTCATTTATTCCGTTGCCTTTCATACTCGTTCTAGAAAATTTTTGTACAGAGCTCCCTGAGCAATAGACATAAAGTCGAAGAAATACTAAAAAAAAACCTTCGATACTATCCCGAACACATGAATACATGATAGCATGGTAGAAAGAAGCACTACGCTTTTTGAAGGAATGAAGCTATTAGACCAAAAAAATGTTCAAATATACATAAATCACCTACAAAAATATAATAGGAACAAGTAAAATACAATGATAGCTAGGAAACAAAAAAAACAGGTGTGGGCAGGGTATACACGTTACCTTTTATAGAAAGAGGAATCGAAAAAGATGTGGAAGTGGGATGCTTATCTCTGACAACTTCATCCTTTCATATCATAATATTAACAAACTTTCTTTCAGAGTATTCAGCTAGGCGTCAATGCCACATTTTATCTGGCAAAGGTGACTTACAATATCAAAAGCATATGGACACGAAACATCAGTTGTGTGCGTTCTACAGCTAGAACTATCTCCGATGGAGTTTTCAACCTCACAACAATTGCTAAATACGCAAACAAGTCTGATATGTAAGTACGTATATATATAAAGATTGAAAAGCATGTAAGAGCACTCACAGGTATATTGTAGGCATATGCTCATGCTCACTGTACCATTTGCCTCTCCTTAGTTGAGGCAATATTTAGAATATGAGGATATAGACATGGGCGCTTGTACGAAAAAAATAGTGAGAAGAACATTGGCTAGATGTTTAGTACTGATATACTAATAAAATATCCGCCTGATGGATGTTGACAACAACGGTTGATTAAAAAATCCGGCGAAAACTTTTGTCCCTGGTTATACCACAGAAATACTTCACGCAGTTTACAAGATCATCGTGAACGTCTTCGTAAATAATAAAAATTTGTTAGTTGCTAACAACTACACATATATGCATAGCAACACACCTTCACACGTTTTTCACAAGATCGAATGCAAACTTCCCATTTTATTAAGGAGCTCGAGAATACACGCTCCCTCTGCCAGGTCATGGTTAAATCCCGCTCGTTCCATTATTTTTGTTTTACTTTATCTATCGCCCAGGTCATGGCATAAGTCATTTAGTGTATAGTGTGTACAAATAACTATGCCTTGCCAGCAGTTAAAGAGGATGGCACCTTGTCAGTGCCAGAATTTAGGAAAAAGTATTCCCCCTTGTAAGGCCCCTTTTGTGGTGAGTTTAAGGCGAGGAGAACAAACAGCGTGCAGATGCACATACAGTTAAAACTCTAGAGCGTAGTACCATGAACACGTTGATGAATCTCATGCAAGGTGGCGAAGTAGCACCAGAAGTTTCTGACAATAAATATATCTTTATGTATTGATGCACGCTCCTCTGCATGGGCCGGGAATTGCGTGTGGTATTTTCAAACAAAAAAAAAACGCGCATCAGCGGTTCACCTGCACCTTATCAACACTGGCATTCACTAGTATGCGAGCGCGGGCATTGGAAATGTGCATCCTCCTAAGCGTCTATAGTGGCCAAACAAAACTTCATAGGGATGCCATTGGCCTTCGTTCTCCTTCTTGTTCTCCTTTTCAGCCCATTATTTCCTTTTTCATACCTTCCTATCTTACACTGTGATGCCTGTGGTATGCCTTACCAACTTCTCTTTCTATCTCCCTCACCCTCGCTTCCCTTTCTCACCCTCTTGCTACCCTATGCTTTATTCGGTGATGCTGTGCTTAGATTTTTCTCTTCCCACTCTCTTTTATTTCCCGCCCCTTGTTATCTCTGGTACAGATGGTTATGCTATTCTTGACACTCCCTGTATCCTTTCTTTTCCCATTACCCTCACATGAACCCTCCTGAATTTTCCTTTCCTGTTCCCACTCTTGTATACCGTACTGTGGACTACTATTATATACTTGCCCTGCCGTGTTGGTCTATTGGCTAATGTACTCGGCTTCTAACCCGCAGTTCGCGGGCTTGAATCCCGGTGGCGGCAGCTGCATACCAGATGGAGGCGGAAATGTTGTCGGCCCGTGTGCTCAGATTTTGGTGCACGCTAAAGAGCCACAGGTGGTCTCAATTTCCGGAGCCCTCCACTACGTCGTCTCTCATATTCATATGGTGGTTTCGGGACGTTAAACCCACATATTGATCAATACTATTATATACTTTATATTGCTTTTCACCTTCACTTACCTTTCCGACAAATTCGCTATACTGTACCACACGCGGCGATGTTGTATTCTACCCATTTGTTGACCGTTCTTTTTTCCTCGTCAACCTCATGACCCTTCTGTTGGTTCTGCCTTACTACACATGGCTATTCTACACTTTCTGGCAATGCATTCGCTTACCTTCTCCCTTTCGCCTTTACATTTTCCACACATTCACAGCACTACTCGCAACTTGGATTCTCATTCTCGCCTTCATGTTTTAACTTATTATACATAGCTGTGGTACCGGGTCCCCACACCATGTTGTAAAAGACTACGTCTACTTAGGGCAGGTAATAACCTTGGAGCAAAACCACGAGATTGAAGTAACTAGAAGAATAAGAATGGGGTGGAGCACAGTTGGCAAGCACTCCCAAATTAAGACTGGTAGATTGCCACTATCCCTCAAGAGGAAGTTATATAACAGCTGTATCTTGCCGTTACATAGCTACGGAGCAAAAATCTGGAGGCTTACAAAGAGGGTTCAGCTTAAATTGAGGACTACACAGCGAGCAATGGAAAGAAAAATGATAGGTGTAACCTTAAGAGACAAGAAGAGAGCAGAGTGGATTAAGGAACAAACGGTGGTTAAGGCTATCATAGCTGAAATCAAGGAGACAAGGACATGGGCAGGGCATGTTGCGCGTAGACAGGATAACCGCTGGTCTATAAGGGTAACTGACTGCATTCCAAGAGAAGGCAAGCGGGTTAGGGGGAGACAGAAGGTTAGGTAGGCAGATGAGATTAGGAAGTTTGCGGATATAAATTGGCAGCAGCAAGCACAGGACTGGGTTAACTGGCGGAACATGGGAGAGGTATTTGTCCTGCAGTGGACGTAGTCAGGCTTATGATGATGACATAGGTGTGGTACATATGGTTCTGTCGACGTCAATCAATACAAAGCTACGCTATTCTTTACCGTCTCGCCTTCCCTCAATCACCTTTACACAACGCTACAGGGTCATGCTACACATGGATATCATGAACAGTGTTTTACCTGTGCGCCGCTTCTAATGGGTATGTGTCACACTTTCGTCTCCATCTGATCAAGTTTCCTTTTTTTCACATCTGCTATATATCATTTTGCTGTTCACAAACACAGGACCTTAATCACATGTGCTTTCGTCCACCAATGTGTCCTAATAGCATCGGTTAGCAAGAATAGCTTTAAAAAAGAGCCCGCAAATTTTCTACACTTTCTTTTCCTCATTTGACAAATTATTCAAATAGATGTTCTTTTGATCTACAGATGAACTTTACGCAAGTTTCTTTTATATGAAAAGCTAAATAGATACTTTCAATAACCTAGAAAAAGACCTGAAAACATGCTTTCAGTTTTGACGTTTCGTTAGATGAGGTGACCGAAAGTTTTTTGGGGTTCAACGCTTGCAATCTCAAAACCGTTGATACGATACTACACATGTATTTGTTATGTCTTAAAATGTCGTTTCATTCTTGCCCTGCTTCTCAACAACACCTCTTTCATCCTGAACCTTAATTTCTTTTCCAGCCCCATTGCAATTCATGCTTATGCTGCTTCGCTGACTTTGCATGAGGGGAAATATGCCACCACATGAGATGGCAGCATGCTCCAGCAAACGAACTCAACTGGCGTCGAACGTGTGACACCAGCAAGGTCTCTTCGAACACAAGTGTTGTTCACAAATTCAATTTGCCCTCGTGTGCTCCTAGATCTCTGACAGCGCTGGTTGGCCTGCTCACGTAAACAGTCACATTTCTAGGTGCTTCTAATATAATAAACCATTATGGAGGTGGTGAGCTCACTGGTGTCGAATACGTGACGCCAATAATACCTACCGAGAAACTATGAAGTACAAAAGAGCACATGAAAGCAGATCGGCGTATGTCATAACAAGGCACCTGAGTACTCTAGTAGGGTAGTCACCAGGTTTTTCTATGTTAGAGCAGTGGCGCAATTACAAAACATTCATATGAGATATTATATATAAGGTGAAGATACGAAATATATTATGAGCTATTTTACAAGATCTGTGAGAAAAAGCCATCAAAGCATTTATTTGAATGAGTGAGCGTATATTCATCAGTAAAAAGACACATAACCAGTATCCCTTAACAGCTTGCCAATTCGCAATACATGCATAATAGACAAGTAAGCAATGTTTTTACATACATAGTATATTGTTAAAATTTTAGTACTTTATGAAAGCCATACTCTATTGTAATCCACTTTTACATGTTGTTGCACATGTCCACAACGTAAATAGAAATCATCCTCTCTATAAATTATGCCCCGTGACAAGTGCAAAGTTAAGTTCTAGCCATAGAGAGAGAATATACGTCATTCTTGTGGTGTACGTTTGGCCTCTCAATAATTCAACACATTTTAACTTCGTTCCAGTCATTCTTTGAATGATGCCCATTCTTTACACCATTATTTTGCAGGCATACGTCTTATGCCAAAGTCACTGTCACTAAAGTGTATGGCTACAAGAACACGAAGAATGGTTTCAAGTACAAGCCGCAAGGTAATGGGCACCTCTCGCGCAATGCTTGTGTTATATCGAAATTCAGTACCTCTTGACACGTAAAAGCTTGACATTAAGTATAAATTGCCTAAATAGTCATACATCTTCATAGCGAATAGAAAGGTAGAAAGCCTGCCGCTGTCATACCAATTGTGAGAAGTGGGATTAGGCCCAATAATCACAGCATAATTACGCGTACCCCAGCTGTGAATAACACAGACTGTGAGTACACCATCGTTCAGACTGACATGATGAGTTCTTTGGCCGTGTCCGTGCGGAGTAAGAGAATTCAAGCAAGCATAAAAAAGCTCTAGCTCTATTATTAATTCTGAAATGCCATATAAGACAAAAGGCATGCAGTGTGGCTGTATTACGATGTGCATTCTATTGAATTCGAAGTATACTATGCACCAATCAGCTGTTACTAATGAGACTACGCGAAGTGAATTTTCACTACATTACGGCGTACTCTCTAACTTTACATGAAAAAGCCAAGTTCCCCTTATTACTAACATTGAACTGCTCCACACTCAAAAACGTTTGTTGCAGACCTAGTGCGTCATGCTTTCACTGAGCGGGCATGAACGGTCAAGTCTTGCAAGCACCCCACTTCCGCGACGCATTAAGTTCCGCCAGCGTCCTTGAAGGACTCTGGATTATCGAGCAATTTTCACTAGATGCATTAAGAACAAAATAAGCATGCTTCTAAAGATGTAGCACAGTGGTTCTCAAAAGGGAGTCCGCGGACCCTAGGGGGTCCGGGAAGCCACTTATATGACCCGCGAAACCCTCACCCGCATTTTTAGGCGTGATTTGGCCACGCATTGCATAACTGTTCAAGATAAAGTGATGTGGTACGTTTGTTTGATGCTTTCGGTAGCAATAAAAGGCACCGGTTCCACGCTCTAGTTGTGTTAATGTACCTACGTACCACCTCCTCTTCCGTCTCCTCCACTGCAAGAGGTCCCCCATCACTTCCAGCAGTCCACAAGGACTCCCCGACACATCCATGGCTAAGAACCACTGCTGTAGCTTATCTCACAGCAGGAGCAGCGCGCGCTTGTGTGAATCAAAGTTTTAGTTTCAAGACCCCATGCGACGCTAATAAAGTTCATTGCTTAGAGCCTCCCCGAATCTCCATGAAAGTAACATCTTTCTGAAGATGTAATAAATCATCGCGGGTACATTTATTCTCGTTTTGCAGTTCTAACGTGGGCCATACCATGGCGGTGTCGGGGCCACTCGGGTGTCCTGGCGTAGACGTGAGCGCCCTTAGCTGTTGCTCCTGTCCCTATATCAAACTTTCGCCGAACCTTCATGAACACTAAAAGTATTGAATGCCTCTGCTACAACAAAAAATTCCGACTATTTATTGCGCCGTGGTTGCCTTGAATTGTCGCCCAAAGAATGTTTTGACCGGGCTCTTAGATGGCTCACCTTCAGCTTTAGTTGTGACTGTGTTGCGGGTTCTGAGCAGGCCACACGTTAACGTAAACATAGCGTGAGTAGTAGGCCCCGCGTTAACACGCTAACGTGAGCAGGCCACACGTGCAGACGTGAACGTTAAGTTCGTGCCCTTTGAGGTATGTAGTGCCTCGCCTCAATAAAACGTGATGTAGATGCGTGCTAGACATATTACATGACTAATCGCCATCTGCTTAACGCAATTTTTGCGATCGGTCCTAATTTAATACTGCAAACACAGTTGGGTTCATGAGAATGCTATGAATTTCTCTTCAATGGACAATTTTTTTACCTTTATCTACGCAGATGGAAGTATGCAATCCAAATATGCCCTCACGTTCTCTAACTACAGGACTTGCTCAATCTACTACGGTCCTACGCACGTCATCTCAGGAGGTAGGTGGTAGAGTACAATAGACGAAAAATATTCTTGAAATCCTAGGAGCATGCTCATATGCACAACATTGTGATTTAGGTGTTTCGGGGTTTTAATGCATCATGATAATTTCGGTTTTTTAAAAAAAACATGCAATATTTTTCATTTTTTGTAAAGTGACGCACAAAACTTTGTATGTCTCTCCTAAATGTGTTTGTTTATTGCCGAGCGATAACATTTAGAATATTCAGGCGAACAGTGATGCACAATGAAGTGCTTAGTACAGTGTATTACTGTACATCTGGTACAGCGATATTGTTGGATATTTTGTTTACCGTGCATTTGATGCTAGTAACTGTCATATAGCAAGAAAATTATTATCCTAAAGGAAACAAGTGCAAATACAAATGCTCGTTTTTGTAGACACAGTAATCAATAGTGATATATTATCAAGAGTGATATAGTGTACGTTATTTTAACTAGAAAGTATACCTGGTCTATTCCAGACAAGTTCCCTACTAAATCATTCAGTTGTATCGTAGAGCGTTGTATGAATAAAGACGCTGTTGCTTAAGACACCTAGTTAAATACAGTACATGAATGTGTTCAATGGTTTCGCACACTTCTAGAGCAAGAAAGTTTTGGCGAAAAGCACCATATGGCTACACTAAAATGGCATAATGTACGAATTATTTTAACTTCAAGCGGTTTCGACGCGAAGAGATGGGACTTAATAACTGATGTCCTTTTATTTCAACTGGATCAGCATTGTATGCGCAAAGCAAAGGTTGCAGATTTTGTCACTGCTGAGGGGAAGTTATCTTGCACTCCATATTTCTTTCTTCACACTTGTAGCGCAGTTACTTCAAATAACACTGCGTAACTTTTCTCGGAATATTTTTACGTGTCAGTTCTGCTTACAATTGGGTGCGCAAATATGAGCCTTTGAATTAAGTTCTCATTCTATCGCTCATTTGTAGCGTAAGTGTCGTTCTGACAGACTTGGTGCCTTCAAGTAGTTTGAAAGGGATTATGCGGATAGCTTAGCTGCCAGCTCCTAATCATTCGACTTCCTAAGGAACGTGGCGCGGCTGAAAACAAGCTACATTCACACTCCCACGTTTAAGTTCACATGTAAACTCAATAAAGTGGCTGGGGAGATAGCTTTCGTAGTATCTCAGTGGTAGAGCATCGAACACGTTATTCGAAGGTCGCAGGTTTGGTTTTTGTTCTCGGAAAGTTATCTATGCACCCACTTTTGTTTTTTCATATTTACATTACAATCCGCCTAATATATTGCCCTATACTTTCCTTGGAAATATTATCTATTATTTCTCAGTAATACTGAGTAAAACAGAAAAACGAGCCCTTAAGTGTACACTTGTTTCCTTGATTCTTTAACAAGAATCTCATACTAGCAGACTTCGTGCCTTCAGGTTGTATACGAGGGACTATTGGTCAGCTGCCCGCTCGTAATACGTTTACGTGCTACGTCAAACCAAACAGGCTCAAAAGAATGTGCCACACTCGCCTCCATGGCTACTGGCGGCGCTGGCTAACACTCCCAAGTTAAAATATACATATAACTTCAATAAGGAGGCTGGGCGGATAGCTGCCGTGATAGCTCAGTGGTAGAGCATCGAATGCGTTATTCGAAGATCACAGGTGCGGTTTCTGCTCACGGTAAGTTATCTTTTCAGCCACTTTTCTTTTTTGTATTTACATTACGATTCGGTCTAATATATTTTCTTATAGCTTCCTTGGCTATATTGTCTGTTAGATCTCATTATTGTCGTGTAAAACACAAAAAAACGGGCCCTTAAATGTGCACTTGTGTCTTATATATATATATATATATATATATATATATATATATATATATATATATATATATATAAACCCCCCCTTACACACACACACACACACACACACACACACATATATATATATATATATATATATATATATATATATGTGTGTGTGTGTGTGTGTGTGTGTGTGTGTGTGTGTGTGTGTGTGTGTGTGTGTGTGTGTGTGTGTGTGTGTGTGTGTGTGTGTGTGTGTGTGTGTGTAAGGGGGGGTACATAATATTATGACGGTTATTTGTGCAAATATGTTTCTGTGACCTTTTATATATACGCTACGCTTACAAGCTTTACAATACTGAAAGCCATAAAAACAAACTCTGTTGAGAAATAATTTACTTCCTCTATTACATTTCAGATTACGAACTATGGGTGAGAGACTACAAAAATATTCCACCTTGTTGCGAATTTCTATTCAAATATTTGACTCTGGCTAAGCGAACACGTGTAATGTATGAGGACATCTGCGATTCTGAAAGTGATGTAAAGGGATGACAAAAAGGATGCTTACGAGATTTGCACAAATACCTTGTATAAGTTCAGCAAATGTAAGCATAGTCACTTTAGTGAATTTTCGAAGTGGCCTTTTGAGGAAGCATTCGCGTATTGAACTAAAAAACACTAATAGTACTGCTACAAACGCGGATAAAGTCTGGAAACCAAAAACATTAGACGTGCTTTTTTTTGAAAAATTTACAGCACAGTTCTTTAAGTCCTAGCTCATGCGAGAAAAACAGCATTTATGTTATTAGTAACTTATTACATAGCAGCAAATGACACCTTGTTGTGGTTTTTGAAATAAAACCCTCAGACAATGCAACGTGTATGCGACAAGACACTTTATAGAACCCAGGCCATGAGATATTTGTATCGAGTGGTTTTGCACTCTCTTTTAATACTTCCATAAATACGACACTTAAACTTGCCAAGCATTCAGGGGTGAGGCACCTTAAGGCCTCACTATGTCCTGTTCATGGGTAGCAGTTCAGCGTCGACACCTGAAGTAGCATAGGTGCGTGTACACAAATTGAATTCACTGTTACAAAGAAATGGTCAACACAAGCTTCGTAACCCGAACTAAAATAAAAAAGGTCAACAATACCTTCTTGCAGTGAATTTCTACCACCATCAATCAAAGCACATGACAAAAGAAAAAGATTTAAAAGATGAAACAAAGAGATTTCAACCAAACAAAATAAAAGACCACCGAGCCATGCCGGCAGCAAAATGGCAACACCAACAAGATACCTTGAAATTTTTAAGTGTAAAGGAAATAGGAGATAAATATTTCAGAACATGCTGGAGACTCATTTGCACGCCCGTGTGTGTAATGTCACAGGTGATTTGCAATAACACTGAACGATCGCCACTGGGTCGCCACTCATCATGATTAGTTTTGTGGAGATGCGTGAATATTTAAATCACACGGAGTGCAAGTGTATTCCTCCATGCAGTGGTCCAACTATTGCCAATGACATCACTGCACTTACAAATTGGGCAGTACCGTTGGGATATAGCTGGACAAATTAGAACTTCTCAAGAAAATACATTGTGGGGGAGAGGGGCTGATCATTGTGACCTTGACTCCACCTCTTCATTTGGAAGTTGTGCTACAGACTATTGATGTATGTGCGAATTACTGTGCACAAAACTAAATTTTAAAAACTTACACAGCTTATACCCCTGTCACACGGGCACCCGCGAAGACAGTTCAACTCCCTGGTTCTTACGACAACAAAAATGCGGTCCGTGTCACACGGCCACCCTTACCCAAACGAAGGCAAACGAAGCGTTTCGCAAAAGACGTTCAACGATCTCCCTTCGCAGCGAAACGAGGTACTCTCGTCCCCAGCAGTCTAGAGGTCAGAGAAAAATTTCGAGCACTAAGTGGCCGCAGTGAAAGAATAATACGTTTTGGCAATCTTAAACGTTCTTTCGTTGTAGTACTCATTCACAACGCATGTTTCTTTACATATATTTACGCCCGCCAGAGTTCACTTACTCTCAACATCGATGCTCTACACTCCGTGCCTCGCACGTGGTGACTCGCGAGTCGGGCCGGCCGGCGCCATTAAAAAATATTTTGTCCGTGCGTGTGGATTGTGGTCGTCGCTGTGTCACTCATGGCTCAAGAACACAAAATGTGCGCTTACGAGGCAAGGAAGCACAAGAACTTTCGTACACAAACATGAACACAGGCAACGAAACAACTAAAAGTGCAATGTGGCCAGCGTCACTAGCAGCAACGCTACATTTAGCGAATTTGTTTTTATTTGAAAATATTTTTTATGGTTTGTTAGCCTCTCACCTCCCTAATAGCGTTTTTTTGTAAAAAACCCAGAATGAGGATTCACAACAAAAAATCAATAGAGATGAAATTAGAATACTTTTCCGAAAATCAAACAGCGCCAGCTGAGCCCCCTCGCGCCAATCGTTACAACCTTTTCATTGCCGTGTGACACTGCCACAACTCCTTCTCCGTCGAACCACCTAGGGGAGATTTACGTTGAAGGTGTTCAACGGAGTTTGGTGGTGGCTGTGTGACAGGGGTATTAGCCTGCCTGATGTCTATCCAGAAATCACCGACAACTTACGATTCGCACTTTCAGTAAACCCTACCCTATCATTTCTGTGAAGAGGGCTGTCTCTCTAAACCGTAAAATGAAATGTTTAAAAAGAAAACAATTTGTGAATATATATATATATATATATATATATATATATATATATATATATATATATATATATATATATATATATATATATATATATATATATATATATATATATATATAAGTACACTTTGAAAAAATGCATATAATGCAACAAAACGTAATTTCGTTAATTTTTAAAAGCATTGTAGAAGCAAGAAGTAACAGCAATGCAAAAAGTCAATGAGCACAGCCAAACCACAGAATTACTAAATGAAGAAACGATAACAATTGAGATTTTTCGCTTGCAACTATTATCTTTTCTGGTTCAAAACCTGAAAATGTGGCGCGTTGTTGGTGCTAGATTCTGCTTGTAAATAATTTTCTTACTACGAACTGTATTAGCGTATGATAAATTGGTATGGCTTTAATATTCCATTGTTATTTTTTCACAACAAGGAACAAGGATATAGTGTTACTCTTTTGCAAAAAAAATTATGTATGCTGTTGTGTTCTGTGTGGCCTTACTGTTATCGTAATGCATGGTGGACATTGCCCCAGTCAGGCAGACAATGTTCTGCCTTCAACCTGGCAGTCCAAGACTCACTTGTGTCAAAAGTGAGCAACCATATCTAATAAGCAGACTGGAACTTAGACACACGCGGTATGTTAAAGATAACAATGTAGGAACAGCCGCAAATGAAAAGGCTGAAATCAGAAACCTCCTGACTAGAAACTACGCAAAGAACAAAGGAAAGCTTACACAATGACATACAGAATAGTGCTATTGGCAACATAAACTACAGTGTTGGCGATAATATCAGGAGGTCCGAAATTAGCGGCACCATAGGGCACACCACTTGTCAGGGGAGGCTGTCACCAATGGTGACCAGTTTTCAAAATTTTATCAACCATTTGAAATAATATATGGTTGAATGGCTGTGGGAGTACTTTTAAAATTGCTATGAAAAAGACATGCGCACAGACGGCAAAGGTATAACTAAAAAGACAACAGCAATAATGAACAGAATTCCTTGAAGTAAACATTTAGAGGCAGCAAAAACACTGCATGCTGGGCAGAAAACTAATCGTACTTATATTCCACATTGCATTGATCACACATGCTCTTAAGAATATGGAACATGTGAAGGAAACGTCAGGCCTTTGAAGTATGGCATGGTATAGTTACCATCACATGCCTTTTTTTTTCTTGCCGAATAGCTAAAACTTGCGCTTCCATAAAAGACAAGTAAAACTTATTCTTGGTACCACAGTATTTTTAGAAACTCTGGTCAGCCATTTTCAACATAATTTTTCTATATTTCGACGCGGATCTCGATGACATCTCATGAATTACCACACGTCCACATCGAAATGTGAAAACTTGCCTCACAAACTCTAAGTACTCTGTTCGAAGCATGTCTGTTCAAAACTGTTCAGTATGGCCACAATATTTTTATGTCACATCGGCCACAGCGCATCCTACTGATCAGTTGGTTAGAAACTGCAGAACAATGCTTTTGCCAGCAAACTACTTGTCTTGTATGCGACAGTTTCGATTATCTTCAGTGACATACTTGAAGACGCCGTTTTTTTAACATTTTTGGAATGGCCAGGCTGATTTAGCAAATACAAGTCTTGAAGCTCACATCACCTGCAATGAGAGTAAACCCACGAAAAAGTAAGAAACAGGTTCTGCTGATGACTCCTGCTAAAACATCATTAGTATACTGTCTGCGAACGGAACTATAACGTAAATGATGCTCCGTTAACCTATTCATAAGACAGTTTTTGTTCATCACCATGCTGCAGCAATATGTTCAAATGGCTTAATAGCCAAACGCCATCCTTCTTGAACAAACTATGGCGATAAACTACTACATTTTCAAACGGCTTTAAGCATTTACTTGTTGCATTACGTGCTGCCACACTGGAGTCTCATTTTTGTTCGTTCATTCGTTTTCTTTGTGTACAAACGGCGACGCTGGTCAGTAGCCTGATGGTAGCCTTCAGTGACACTGATCATTACTTGATCCACAGTGAAACACAGTGAACGATGAGGGTACTTGTGTGTGACAGCCTTGTGGGGCCACCGAAACAGATCAGTGGCTCAGCGCAAGCCACACCGACAAAGGAATGACTCGAATACTTGTGCCCAAAGGTATGCATCTCCATTGGTAGAACGAAAATTTCACTGCTGCTCCGCTCTCCTTTTTTCCAACTACGTCGCGCTGAGCTCCTTAGATACTGGTGGTGGTGGTTGTGATGTTGCAGAAGCGGGGCTAGCCTGACCTAAAAGGTCAGCGTTTCTTCCACCTGAGCATCTCTTAAATGAAAGGGGTCAGTCATTGAATGTCACTCGGCCCAGTGTCTCGCGGGATAGTGCAAGTATGAAGCAATAAAAGCGAGGGTGGACACTGCCTGCACTTCTCCCGTCTGGTCGTGCACGTGTATGGCTGCACCTGCCTGCCTTTTCATAATCGGCGTAAGTTTTACGAGCGGCTACATTCATTACTAGCACACTTCAGAATTCGGCAGGCATGAATTCTTGGCTCATCGTAGTTTAATGGAGGAATGCTCTATTTCGCAAATTGTGTCCGCGGTGTTCACCATGTCGACTACTACTACGTGGCGTCAATGGCTTCATTTTTAAATAGTTTTCTATTGGATGATAGCAAGGGCATTTTCTCAAGTTCTAGTGCACTATAGCGTTAAAAAGCAACGTTGGAGCTGTGTTTCTTTGCGAAGCAACAACTGCAAATAGAAAATTCGGCGACCCAGTTCACATTGCTTTCGATAGCACGTTTTTACTGCATGTATTGGCATGGATGACTCAAATGCCGTTTCATTGCTACAAGCCGTATATATCTGCATGGTAATAAATATACACTGACTCGATATTATATACTAATTTACACCGATTCATTTTGCATTCCATGCGTAGAGATACATGCATGTAAATGCGTTCATAGAAGTCTAGTGTCTAGAATTTATTTGTAGTGAGAAGCGGCGACATGTTTTTTTTCGGATGCTCCCACGGTGCGAACGAAAAGCGGGCGTAGTGGCGGTTCCAGAGGGGGTGGTTGGGGCGATGGCCCCCCTTAAAAAAGCTTTTAGCACCTTTTCTCTCTCTCCTCAGAGCATCCTGTCTACCTGTCATCTTCAATTAAAATGAATGAGTGGGGTAATGTTCATTATAAATTAACAGTATTTATGTTATGACAAAGCTTTTGTGGTAGTAAAAATGAAAAAATGTAATGGCCACTCTCGCATTCTCTGGTGAGTGCCCCCCTCCCCCCATAAAATGAGTGGCTGTATCTGCCCTTGAGCGGGTAATAGTACATCCAGTGCACTCAACGTACACTCTTTCTCTTGAGTGCTTTGCAAGCCTTTGGAGGGTTGTGGGATTGCTTGAGAATGGTCTATTGCGGCAGGAAGGTCTTAAGCCCCACCGCGGTGCTCTAGTAGCTAAGAAATTCCGCTTCTCACTGGCAGGTCGCGTGTTTGAATCCCGGCTGCAGCGGCTGCATTTTTGATGAAAGCGAAAATGCTGTAGGCCCTTGTGCTGAGCTTTTGTTGCACGTTAAAAAACCACAGGTGATCGAAATTTCCGGAGCCCTCCACTACGGAGTCTGCCATAACCATATGGTGGTTTTGGGACGTTATACCTCACTATCATTGAGATGAGAGGATCACATGCCTAGAGCTGTACAAAACCTAATTTAGATATGCATAGTTATATTCAAGCTGACTTAATACTTTTTTACTGTCAATGGTGCATATGAACCTTTTAAAAAATATCAGAGTGAGCAGATAAAAAACAGAGCATGCATGAGAGACACCGCAGTTTTTAAATGAGCCGAAAATGGCATGCTGTAATAATACATATTTATATTTATCAAATTTGAAGCACTTCGGTGGAGGAAGAAGCAGTGATCACAGAGAACAGCTCCAGCATTCAGCTCTCGAAGTTTCCTCGATTTTCTCTGTGACTTCTGCAATCTGAGACAAGAACACTGGAGGACGTGGTCCCATCAAATGGGAGATCAAAACCCCGCCCAGCTTCCGGGCCCTGGACCGCCCCAACAGGGTGCGTCTGATGTGAGTAACCGCTTCGGCCCCAAAGTGGGGCACAGTTACGCTTCTGATGGCTCTTCCACCGAAGACATCGCCTCGGACAGTGATTTGACCCCTGTTCCAAGCCGCCGTCTGAAAAGAAAGATCAGAAGGACGTCGCCGAGCGGTCGACAGGCACCGAAAAAGGCGAGTAACATGCGGTCCTTCACGATCTCGTACATGCCGACAACGACGACAGACGTCCTGAACACTTTAAATAGACAAAGCTTGTCGGAGTATTTCAAACGTATCGCACCTGGCCAGGTTGATGAAATACGTATAAATACCCGCAAGAACATCTTGTCGGTAGAGGTTACTTCAAAGGCTATACTAGACACGCTGAAGGCCCTCGTCCAGTTGGGAAACATTCCAGTGCGCGCGTTTTCCGCGTACGACAAGGCAACTACGACAGGCGCCATTTATGATGTGGACGAAGGGATTACAGACTCAAGCCTCGAGAAATCGCTTTCTTCGACGGCTCCTGTAATTGGTTTTCACCGCTTTGGACGGTCACGTTGTGCGAAAGTAGTGTACGAGTCCGAGTCGTTGCCCACTCATGTCAAGGTTGGATATATGCGTCATCCGGTACGCCCTTATTTACCGAGACCTGTACAGTGCCATAAATGTTTGAAATTCGGGCATGTCAGTGCAGTTTCTAAGGGTGTGGAAACTTGCAAACAACGTGGTGGGCCTCATGACGATGGCAGCTGCAACGCTGCCACAAATTGTCCTAACTGCACAGGCGCCCACGACGCAACCTCAAAGGACTGTCCTAAAATGAGGAATCAAATAACTATCATGAAGAAGATGGTTAGGGACCACTCCACGCACAGAGAAGCTGCAAGGGCTGTCCGGTACAGTACACGTCGTTCACGACACCGACGCAAACGAAGGAGCAGTGCTAACAGAGTTGAAGAGCTGACATCAAATGTCCAGGCTTCACCTTCTCGTCGTTTG
Organism: Rhipicephalus annulatus; assembly: GCA_013436015.1. Classification (NCBI taxonomy): domain Eukaryota; kingdom Metazoa; phylum Arthropoda; class Arachnida; order Ixodida; family Ixodidae; genus Rhipicephalus; species Rhipicephalus annulatus. Next base: position 334,757 of record WOVY01011062.1, on the reverse strand, counting down.
CTTTTACCGGCCAGAAATAAAGATGTCTGTGCTTTCGTACCTTTACAGCCGACGAATGAACGAGCCAACCAGCCACCGGCCCGCAATACTTCGGAGTGGCCTTCTTTACTATCAAGACCCACGTGTACGCCTTCCTCGCGTAATGCTGCTGAATGCAGCGAGCAGGACGACAAGATGGATAATAATGACATCAAGAGTATGCTTAGAAATTTGATGGATTCAATGCGCAAGGTCCTCTGTGGTCTAAACACTCCGGCGGCTAAAGCTGCTGTCCAGTTACTTGAGGTGCTGGAGCCACTTCTTGTTCTTCAGTAAACGAACATGGCCTCGATGTTCGAAGATCGCAAGAGGCAGACGCTTTTTATGCAGTGGAATGCTCGTGGTTTACGTGGCCGTCTCTCTGATTTCAGACAGCGGGTATTAAAATACCAGTTCCCAGTTATTGTCATCTGCAAACCAAACATGGATTCTACATTCTATTTGTCTGGGTACGTCCAGCTTTGGTCTCGCAGTGATCACCGTGCAAGCAAGGTGCTAGTTTTTGTACGCCGCGATTCGACGTACGTACGACATGACATTCTGTCGCATACAACGAATAATTACGTTTGCTAGACTATAAAGTATAAGAGGCGCACGTTGTCAGTTATCGGAGGATACATTCATCCAAGTGCGAAGATGGACTGCTCTAATTTTAGGTCTGTGCTTCAGGCTGCTCAGAGCCCCCACATTGTCATTAGAGATTTCAACGCTCATCATCCCCTCTGGGGTAGCACTGTAATGAACAGCTATGGCAGAGATTTGTGCGACTTCGTGTGTAGTTTTGGACTAAGAGTGCTGAACGACGGATCGCCCACTTTCATTCGGGGTACGTCTTACAGCAGCTGCCTCGACATTGCATTTGTATCTAGGAGTCTCCTGTATTCTGCAGCTTGGTCCACGGATATAGAAACTCATGGTAGTGATCACTTGCCTACATATGTTCAGTTCAGGTGGTACCGCCGTTCAGCCACACGCTGCGTTCATCAGACAGACTGGCGTCTCTTCAAGTCATCTCTGAAAACCAGCTGTCAGTGCACTACTACACCATCCGAAGTAGAAGACATCATTTCTTCGTCCCTGCGTGACACAACAAGACAAGTTACCATTCCGCTGCAACGATCAGCTATCGACTTACAACACGAGGCCTTTTGTGCTATCCGTCGCCGCGCAGAACGGCGATACAGAAGAACGAGATCACCGTCAGACCTCTCAGCCTGTCGTCAAGCTCAACGACACGTTCTTCGGCATCTCGACAAGCTGGACGTGCAACGATGGAGGTGGTTCTGCGGTTCTTTGGACCCAAGACAGCCTCTCTCTAAAATCTGGTGGATAGTACGAAGTTTACAATCTTCTCCACAACAAATTTGGCCATTACGTGTGGTGGCTCTACATCAGGGTTGGAGTGAATTAGAGGTAGCCAAGGACTACTGTAGCCTTGTCGTTTCCACCGCTGACACTGTGACCCAAACTCTTACCACCACTGTGCCCACGTGCTTCGACGAACGCCTCGAAGTGCCTTTTACAACGCAGGAACTGGACGCTGCAATTTCACTTTCCCGGCGCTCATCGGCACCCGGGCCGGATGAAATTACGTACGCTGCACTTCGCCATCTTGGTACAGAAGCACGACAGATCCTGTTATCTTACTACAACACCTCCTGACAGTCAGGAAATGTTCCAGATAAGTGGAAATGCAGCCGCATATTCGCACTGCTTAAACCGGGGAAGCGCCTTAATGAGCTTTCATCTTACCGGCCGATCGCCTTAAGCAGCTGCGTTGGCAAAGTCATGGAAAGGATGGTATTGTCGAAATTAGAGTGGTTCTTAGAGAGCAATAATCGCTTTCCAACGTACATGAATGGCTTTAGGAGACCCATCAGCCATTGACGGGTCATCAACTTGGTCCCCGATGTTGAACAGGAAAGATGTCGAAGCAGATTAGTGGCTGCTGTTTTTCTTGACATTAAAGGCGCCTACGACAATGTCTTACATTATGCCATCCTTGATGCGCTTGAGGATCTAGAAATCGGCGGACGACTGCATGCATGGATCGTGAGCTACCTTAGTGACCATACCGTGTATATGTCAACAAGCGATGGAGATACAGACCATTATAACATTCACCGTGGTATTCCCCAAGGGAGTGTTCTCAGTCCGACACTTTTTAACATCACCTTGATTGGACTTGTTACTGAACTTCCTGACACGGTGAAGGTGAGCACATATGCGGACGACATCTGCATCTGGGCCTCTGGACCTACGCGCCCCCAACGGCGTGCTCGACTACAACGTGCAGTGACCATCACAGCAAGGTACCTACACCGCCAGGGTCTCACACTGTCAACTGAAAAATGCGCAGTGCTTGCATTTACACGAAAACAAATGGCAAGATACCCACTAACTGTGAATGGAACAGAAATTCGTGATGTTGTGCAACACAAAATTCTGGGTGTTATCCTCGACCGGAATCTATCGTGGTCAAAACACGTCACAGCCTTGAAGTCAAAGCTCAAGAGTTTTGTCCACGTTCTTCGGGTCATGGCCGGAGCAAGATGGGGCCCTTCGGAGGCAGCCCTTCTGCAACTGTACCAATCTTTATTCGTGGGGTACTTACGATACAGCATGCCCGTGCTTTCAAGCACGAAACCAAGTTGTGCGAGCACGCTAGAAAGCACCCAAGCTCAAGGGTTGCGCACATGTTTGGGCTTACCTCAATGCACATCAACCAAGGAAGCTCTCGCTGAAGCTCGGGCTTGTCCAATCAAAGTATATGTGCTCTGCGAGCCTCTTTGAGTCCACCTTCGCCTGTTGACTCGACACAGGCAACATCCCCTATCAGCGATCTCTGCCAGCCACCGAGACTGCAGTTATTCAAGAGCTATATCGCAGCTTGAGAGCACCATACCACCAAGATTCTCTCCCCCCTCATGTTCCTGAGACACCTCCGTGGCTGCTGCCTAGACCACTTGTCATACTTCAGATTCCTGGGACTATGAAGAAGTGCCTTGTATTATTGATCGGCCTAAGGCAACTTACACTGCTGCACATTTATACTATGTACGACGGTGTGGCACACGTATATACTGATGGATCTACCACGTCGCGTACCTCCGCCGCAGCCTTTGTCATCCCGCAGATGAAGATAGCTCGACGTTTCAAGATAGATCACAAGACCACATCAACAGCCGCGGAACCTGTTGCTATTCGGGAGGCAATACGTTTCATGTCGACAGAACCCGCTCGTAAATGGACGATACTGTGCGATGCCAAAGCTGCTCTTCAAACCATCGATGGCTTCATGATACAAGGTCCATATCATACTTTATCGATGGAAATAGCAGAGTCTCTTGGCATTGCTACAAAAAATGAACATGATGTAAAATTTCAATCGATACATGCTCATTGTGGCATAATGGGCAATGAAGCGGCGGACGCTGAACCTAAGAGAGCTTTAAATAGTGCCCCGGAAGTGTGCATCGCATTTTCTCGACAAGACACTAACATCCTACTTCGACGCGTAATGCGCAACTCCATCTTAGAGCACTGACAGAAACCAGAACACCATCACAAGCGGCTGCACAAATTGGACCCGGAAATAGAGTTCCGTATGCCTCACAAGTTAAAGCGAAGCATCTCGTGCATTATCCACCGCATTCGCCTCGGTGTGGCTTACACGAGACGTTGCACCCACTTGATTGGCTGTAATGACACAGGTCCCAATTGCGGTCACTGTCGGTTGCCAGAAACGCTCGAACATATATTTTGCGACTGTCCAGCATATGCAAGCGAACGTCAGCAACTGATATCTTCGATTGGCTGACATATTAGTCGGCCATTAACCGATGAGGTTGTGATAGGTCCTTGGTCTGACGCCAGCAGCACAAATGTCCTTATACGAGCCGTCATCGCTTTCTCAGAATCCACTGGTTTGGATGCACGTCTGTAGAGTTACCAAGCCTAATAAGGACATATCATCTCTGTACCTTACCATCGTCATTCATCACTCTTTCTCTCCCCAGTCACCCTTCCTCAGTGTAGAGTAGCAGGCCAGAGCAAACTGTAGCTCAGGCCAACCTCTCTACTTTTCTGTAAATAAACTCTCTCTCTCTCGAAGCACTTCTTACCGAACTTTGTCGACTTTGAGCGTATGAATCTATCTAGCCGCTTACGTTTGGGTGCTCTCGTCGTCACTCTTTTAACTTGTCGTGAACCAAAATTAGCATGGGAGGGTAAGATGTTTGACGAATTAACGCGCTGCTCAAGGCATCAATGATGTCACAATCCCGTCACGTACGGCGTCACACACGTCCCGCCAGATAGTGGCACATACCCACGGGCGTGTATGTGCCGCTGGTATGCGGGTATGTGCCAGAGGTGATTGACGCTTAGTATCTTCCCAGGAACGACGAGAACACACACGGGCAAACTTAACGGGCGAGCGTTCAGAAATATCCGGTAGCGTCAACCCGACGAATGCAAAGAATAAATGTCAGCGTCCCAGCTAGAATCGAACCCGAGCATTCTGCATGGCAATACAGCATTTCACCACAGAGCTACGCCAGCTCTTGGAACTACTTTTCGAATAGAAGTTAATATTTGTGAAACGTTAATAGTGGTTGCAGTGCTGCCTACCCAATTTTATAAACATTACACATTTGCTCCTTTCATCAACCATTACGTCGGGTTAACGTCAATTGTGGTGAGTTGCCATGCTCTGAAGTTGATTCATGTAGCAGTGTTCAGGGCCAGCCTCCTCGCGAGCATATGCGCCTCATATCGGCTTCTGGTGTTGCTAATACGTATGTTGCAGTTGACACCGTTGTGCAAGTGCAAATAACTGGTTATATAAACATCTGCAACTCTTGAACGTATGTCTATGCGTGCAACGTTTGTACATATATTTAGCGTCATTTCATGACGTCTTACACAAGTGCAACACGGTCACCTGCCCTCCGCATGCTTCGCATAACATCGATTCCCAGGTACGTGGGATCTTTCAAATATTTTTACTCAATATCTAATTTAACCGTCGAATGTGTGGGCACTATCCTACTGAGTTTTAGGTTTCGTTAATTCGCTGGCTTAAATATGTACCTCGTGCGCTCATAATAATAACACTGGCACATTTATACATCACATCTCAAAACTCCAGTTGTGTGGCGGAGTTCCAGAAATTGAGCAGGAATAACATCAGACGTACATAGACCATAAATTCTGCTCCTTATAAGTAGGGGCCTCACTGCACCACTTTTCGTTTTGATAGTCCCGGAAACGATGCCTTTTCATTGCTGTTCTATTCACGTCACGTGATATCGAATTTGGTACATGGGGAGCTAGCGAAACAGTCACGAGCACGCTATGAGTATAGCATGTAGGCATGTTTTAAATGACACCCATATTACGATTATCACGTTAGGACGTGTGAATTACTTTGACATCCATTCAAGTCACGTAATACCAAATTTGACATATGTGGAGCTAGCGAAATGGCCGCGAGCATGCTATGAGCGTAGCATGTCGTCATGTTTTAGATGACACGTATGGCATGATTATAAGGTGGGACGTGTCATTTACATTAGTGGTTCATTGACATCGCGTAATACCAAATTTGGTATATGAGAATCTATCGAAACGGTCACCAGTGTACCATGAGCTGCTGTGTTGTCATGTTCTTACATAACACGCATGTCATTATTGCCGTGTTTTAACCAGTCATATACCTTCGTCATTAATTCACGTCCTGTAATATTAAATTCAGTATATGTGAAGCTAGCGAAACGACCCCAAGCACACTATGAGCGTGGCATGTAATCATTACTTATATGACATTTCAAGATTTCCACGTTAGGCTCGGCTACTTATGTTCACCGTTCAGTCATGGCATAGCATACCAGTTTTTTCAATATATCATGGAATGTCTGAAGACCGTGGAATGTAAATAATGACAATAATACATATATGTCATAATTTTTATGTTATGACTAGACACTTATGCTCGTCATACAGTCATGTCATGTCATACCAATTTTGGTATCTATACTATCATCGAAACGACTAGGAGAGCTAAAAGTCATAGATAGATAGATAGATAGATAGATAGATAGATAGATAGATAGATAGATAGATAGATAGATAGATAGATAGATAGATAGATAGATAGATAGATAGATAGATAGACAGACAGATAGATAGATAGATAGATAGATAGATAGATAGATAGATAGATAGATAGATAGATAGATAGATAGATAGATAGATAGATAGATAGATAGATAGATAGATAGATAGATAGATAGATAGATAGATAGATAGATAGATAGATAGATAGATAGATAGATAGATAGATAGATAGATAGATAGATAGATAGATAGATAGATAGATAGATAGATAGATAGATAGATAGATAGATAGATAGATAGATAGATAGATAGATAGATAGACAGAGAGACAGAAGACAGACAGACAGACAGACAGACAGATAGATAGATAGATAGATAGATAGATAGATAGATAGATAGATAGATAGATAGATAGATAGATAGATAGATAGATAGATAGATAGATAGATAGATAGATAGATAGATAGATAGATAGATAGATAGATAGATAGATAGATAGATAGATAGATAGATAGATAGATAGATAGATAGATAGATAGATAGATAGATAGATAGATAGATAGAATATGCTTTGCATTGGAGTTATGCATCGGAGAATATGCATCGGAGGTTGTACGTTATCGCGGGTGCCCGCAAGAGTGATTGCATGAAGTGGAATATCGATGTCCCGCGCGTAATCTTAACATAATGGTCTCAGATTACTGTGAAACTTCCCGAAAATTGCAACAGGATGTGCCAATTGTTGTCGACAAGTTTTGTGGGTGCGACTCATATACTTGAACATCAAGCAAGAAACGGGTTTGGGAACTCACCAGTCTGATCTTAAAATTATTTACCAGAAAGAAGAATGTTATTAGGAGCGGCGACAAAGTTTTGTGTACCGTGTGAAAATCCGCAAGACTTGCCATTTACCCTTCGGTTCTTTTATCTCTCTTGTGAACGGCACCATCAGTTTCTATTGTTGGCAGATTACTGTTGAATGCGTTGCGCTGAGGTATGAAAGCTTCAGTTAGCGTGTCTCTTAAGAGAGAAGAGCCTTTGGAAAGAGAGAAGGCAATCTTATTAAATTACACGCTTGTGAACTTCGTAATTTATTCACAGTGGTGAAAATGCTATGCCTGCTTGTTTTCCTAATCCTTGTTACTTATTTTGTAGCTGGCTGCACCTCATTCTTCTGTGCAAGCGTAATGTGACTCCTCATTTTCCACTCTTCTTATATTGATGAAGTTAGAATACTCACTGCAGTGGCTTATCTGATCAATTTTGATGTCTTACCATCCTTTTTATGTTACAAAGAGTTATTTTTTTTGTAGTGTGGTCGTTATTTTGCTGTTGAGTTCCTGTGCTATCCTTCTTATTTTTTCTTTCTCTCAGCACGCCAAATATATCTTGCCGGGGCTGTTTTTCTCGCAAGCCAAGCATGAGTATTATGCTGCATCTTGATTTTGAAAAAAAAAGCCAGGACCTTTGCTTACGACAACGTAAAAAGTCTGCGCATCTCCACGGAGTGAACCATGACGTGTGGGCCGAGCTCTGTGTGTAGCATCATTGGGTAACCGTACTTTACTCGAGCGTCGCCCCCTATATTTTAAGCTGCGAGACAAAGCCTATGCAGAAATCTCAACCTATCTCGCTTTTCAGTGGTCTAATCTAGATTTCCAGTCGTATTTCGCTTTCCAATCGTGTAGGAACACTTAGAAAATTGCTGATGTGGAGGATATCCTTTCAAAGTGAGTCCGAGTGCCCGCATTGTTACTGGTGACAAGGTATAGCAGTTAAATATGGGTAATTTGTTGGGACACATAGTGTTAGTCGTGTGTCGTGTGTTGGGTTTTAGGTTTCTTTCCGAAACCTCAACATCCAGGCACATGTTAGTAGCGATCGACCAGTCAATATTCTTCTTGATAGGTTCTTTTGACCGGGAACACTGATCTCCAACTTTATACCAAGTATGACGACGTTAAAATCTATAGTCAATCTATTTTTCATTCTCACATACGTTTTCACTATAAGAACGGTTCTATATCGTGACAACCACAAAAAACAAGTCTAGATGCTATAGGATTTTACCCCTAAAAGTCAGCTTATACACCTAATGACTTCTTTCGATCGCATCAGCGGAGAAGGATTTATTTTACACAAGTTATTTTCATCTGATCACTATCTCTCAATCAGACAGAGTTTCCATGGCCTCTTGAAATAAGAATACCAACTGATAAACACTAAAATAGAGGACGGGTGAACACAATTTTTTTCTCCAAGTATTTGCTAATGTTCTGGCTGGCAAAGGCATAGCCTGTTTTAGCCAGTGTACTTAGTCACTCACCCTGCTTCGCTCAAAGGCGCTTCGATTTTTTTTTTTCACTGAGCAAGTTCATTTCAGCAGCGCTCAATTCATAATCATAATTCCGCAGCAACTCGTCGGAGAGAGGTAATAACTCACACTCAACTAGAGAGGTAATACCTCACTTCGAGAGAGGTAATAACTCACTTCAACAATATTCTTGAGCTACATAACTGCAAGTATTACCGTAATCTAGGTGATCACCCATGCGTGCAATAAATAAGTGTCTGGCAATATACCGTTTCCTCGTTGCCCACAAAAAACAACAAGACACCTGTTGTCAGAACCAAATGGTGCACTATACCCTCCACAAAATACAAAGGTTATTTAAAATCTCAGATACGAAATCACATTTTTATGGCAACATGTCCTTGACGGTGTTTTCTTTTCCTCCAAGAAACACTGGTGAAACGTTGTCATGTCCTTCCTTCGCACTTATTTATTCATAAACGAGATAAACATTTAGACAATTTTATAGCGCGGAAGTGATCTGCTATTCAGATACTTATACAATAATGTTTTTTCTCATTCTTGTGAAAATAGAAAAACATTTTTTGAATTTATTACAAAGCTAAGGTCAGGGGTGTCACCACTCTGCAACATAAAATATTTTGCTTCAAAAAAAGCATGCTAGCGTTGCATAAAAAGAACCGATAAACTATATATGTGAGAGTTGTCCCCCAAACAACCTTCGTGAAAAAGATTGAGCATGCATTCAAACAATGCAGGTGGTTTCATTGTTCGTTCTTCGATGGCCACGCTTTCTCAGTAGATTCAACAGTGAGTACGGAATGAATTTTATTTCCGAACTCACTGTTGAATCTACTTAAGTGTGGCCATTGAACTGAATATAGAATGTGTCGATTCTTGAAACAGCAAAACTGGACGACCCTGATGTGAGAATGCAATATAGAATGTGTCACAGCTGCAATAGCAGTGCTTCTGACGCCCAAACGCGGTGACCAGTTTGTGAGAATGCACTATAGAATGTGTCACAATAGCAGCTGTGACGCAATCTATATTGCAATTTCACAATGTGGTGACCACTTTTTGTCGTCAAAAGCACACTGCTTAAAAGTAAAATCCAAAAACCACCAATGACTAAGCAATGCCTACAGTCCCATAAGCCCCATTATTTGATTCAGCTGAAAGGCGCTGTACGATTGCATCTTTCAGACAGACTCACCCACGTTTGCACACGGGGCCTATGATGTTTGTCAAGCGCCTTGCTATCATGTGACCTCCTCATCTTTGGAATTCACGATACAATGGACGAACTTATCGAAGCTCACCGAACTGCACAAATTGAACGATTGCGTGGCAGTGAGGCCGGAATATGTATACGGCAACGTATCGGCATTTTCTCGTCACCAAGTTTACAAGGCTTGATCTCGCTACCACTCCTCATCAGACAGCACTGCATTGTGCAGCCGTTGCCGAAGAACAAGCTGGCCGGCATTCATAATGGTAGACGATCGGCCCTCACCGGAAACCTTCGCAGTACCTATGATACGAACAATAAGACGGCTCACGTCGACGTGGCAAGAGACCCAGCCCCCAGGGAAGCCTATGCAGTCAAAATGTCATCAAAACGTACCCCAGCCGATAAAGAACCTACCACAATGTGAGCCGGCTCCATACGCACACAGCACCCAACCGAGGCTGAAGAGGCTGCCATAGCAATCGACGCAATGGCTGTATTTGAAGCAATCATTAGAGACTCCATACCTACCATTATCCGATTTGCCCGTGGCACCATCTCCCCATCCACAGTGCGCATACTCCGTCTTATGCCCCGAGCGGCACGCAACGCCTCAGGCGACACTGCTGCCAGCAGCACCGACGATGATGATCTCCGTTTAATCCAGCTCGTCTGGGTCCCAGCGCACGCAGGAAACCCGAGTAACGAAGCCGCCTACAGACAAGCTCAAGGCCTCGTACGTCGAGCGATGGGCCAAGTTTCGCACCCCGATATCGAAGCAACCGAACCACTCATTACCTTTCACGACATCACGCAGTACTACAAGCTATCAAGGCAAACCAAACTGGCCCCACACCAGCAACTAAAGAAAGATCAACAAATCACTTGGTGGTGGCTTCCAACCAACTCATTCCCTTCCCCGTACATACACAGACACATACGATGTAGGCCCGTGTACTCAGATTTGGGTGCCCTTTAAAGAACCCCAGGTGATCAAAATTTCCGGAGCCCTCCACTACGGCGTCTCTCATAATCAAATGGTGGTTTTGGGACGTTAAACCCCACACATCAATCAATTACAGACACATACGAAGCGTTATCAACATATACGCGCACCCTTTGCAAGATACAGACCGCAATGGTGTACCACGTCATCTAGGATTGTAGCAAGGATTCTCTCCCACCAAACCTCCTAGGACAGTCACCTTCAAGTGAGGCCTAGGAGAGAATCTTCATGTCCTAGCTTAGCTCAGGGCCATGAAATGCACTGACGATGAGGCGACCAGGCATGGCCTGACAGCCCTCGCCACTTAAAAAACTGCCAGCTGCCTGAATAAAGTAGTTTACAACTACTACTTGTTATCCTGCGTTAGCTAGATTGAAAGGTGGCAGTGCATATACGTAAGCTCCCTGGTTTAGGTCTTACTACTTGCTATGTGCAGAACATGAAGATGAAACAAAAATAAGTGTAGCTGTAACAAACCTCTCAAATTCCTCTTGTCCCGCGAAAATGTCTTAACTTGCACTGAGAGGCGCATACTCTGAAGCAGCAAATCTAGACAATTCTGAAGTGTCATCTGATAGTTTGTAGGTTGTTGCTAGGCTTTCACTTCGTGACGCTGTGTTTGTTTTATTTTTCTTGTAGGTAACTGATAAGCTTTAGCTAAGTGAAGCTGCGATGTCTGAATGTTTATTCTCAGCGTAGATAAGTCTGCTTTCAACCATACACTCTGATACAAGACACTGATTTCGAAACTCCAGAAAACCAAATTCTCGCTGAACCCGAACGTTTGCTCCTCTCGTAGTTCTACGGGCACGTCGTCTTTCGCCGAGTGCTTCGATCGCTTCGCAGTCTTCTCGCAATGACAAGTCCCTTTCGCGTTTTCTAGTATTCCCTCGCTGTACGTTCTCGTGGTTTCCGGCTCTGTTCTGTCGCTTTGCTAGGATATTCAGAGGGTAACAGTTCTCAATGCCACGCACAGTTATAGTGCGTTTGATATGCGCTGGAACCTTCATTCACATTCAGTGCTACGCATTTGCATTCAATGCTACGGCAGACACGACGAAAGAAGAGAGCAGCGCGACTCATTGTTGAGAGCCACGGGACACGATTGGAATGTGTCGGCCGCGGCTATGAAGTCACTTCTCTAAAATCCGCGCACCAGTGAGGCGCGCGAACTCATGGTTTCTCGCCCATGTGAATCGGCTCTCAGCGTAAGCCACGCAAAACTACTCAAGCTCGGCCAATGTACCCCATGCGTAAATAACGTCTGGCTTCACGTAACATGGACTCTTGGCGGAAGTAGACAATGCTGAAAGCAATTAATTAATAATTAATTAATTTGTGTGGTTTAACGTCCCAAAAGTGCTGAAAGCAAGACATTACTTTTTATTAGGTACAACATTCGCAAATATGCAATAATTACTAGATTGTCATCGCAAATCTTTGAAAACGTTTTTAACTAGCAAAGACTCAATAAATACACTAGGAGAATGTTTTTGGTTCTGCAGGTTTATGTAATAAATGCACTAGGAGAATGTTTTTGGTTCTGCAGGTTTATGTGCCGTAAGTTTTATATAACACAGACTAACATGCCGAAAATAATATTTGAATATTATCTAATCTTTTATGTTACTATACTTGTTCATGCTATAGGGGATCTTAGATTTCTCAGTACCGCTGCAAGTGTGTCGGTTTTTTGTTTCCAGTTACAGTAAGCTTAAAATGTACTCAAATTCTAAAAAGAAACTCATAGAAACCAATTGGCTTCCGCAGCCATGTAAAAATAATCCATAGCCTATGTTGACAATTCTGTTCTGCCAGGCAGCTTTTAAGAAACCAAATGTGCAGTCTATAAAAATAATAGTGGGATTATATTTTTGGGACCCCTTTGCACGCTAAACAAATGCTATGGCATAGAGAACAAATATATCAACATACCTACACTTGCATTTTATGCAAGGCTTTGTAGGCGTTCGTTGGAGCTTATTTATAAGCTAGCAAAGAAAGAACAAAAATAGGAAAGAGCGTGCGTGTATTTCGGAATTGTTAGAAAAAATGCTAACCTATTGTCTCACTTTGAAAATACATTTTTAGAACGTGCTATTGCATATAAGCATTGGCGAGTTGCTATATTGTTAGCGCTAGAGGTTCGCAAGTGTATAATTTAGGAAATTTCACATTTACGAACATTCAACCAACCTGCTGAACTTAGAAACCACTCACCATGAAAATAATCCTTCTTTTCTACATCCTTAGACTTGCTCTTTGCCAAAGAGGGATTCATCAAGCCAAGATTCCACGCTGGGCGAATGAAGTTACCTTGGGCAGGTTCCAAAACGTCCCAAGGGTAAGTGCCATGCTCCAGCTCTTTATAAATTGATTTTCACGTGCGAACCTATTATGTCGGCTGCTTGATTAAAATGAAGTTTACAGATTTGACTTTACTTTGAGCTGTTGTTTATTTTTGCTTGATTGCTCTCTTTAGTAACTTATTTACTTACTTTTCTATTTATATATTTGATTGTTTGTTTATTTATTTGCTTCTTTTTCTTGAGCACCAACTCTCGGCTGTCGCTATGCGCAATGCTGCATCGCCGCTATTGCTCTCTAAGAGGCCTCTCATTCACGTTTTATTTTGAGTTATCCTCTCCACGATATACGCTGGCAGTCCTTCAGCTCTCCTCTACAAGATGACTAAACTACTCGCAAAAACACCATTGAGGGTCTTCAAGGAAAAACACACAAAATCAAGCGCAGTTATTCACAGCATTCACAGCTCGCCACTAATTGCGTCAATTCCGGAAAATCATAATCTTCAAGCTTCTCGACAGGAATCTGCTGGCAGAGATTATAAAAGGCTAGTTTAGAGAATTAAGCTCTCAGATGTTTTATTGTTAATGAAGACGGATTGATGCTCCACTCTGCAATGTTTTTAATAACTTATTTCTGCTAAAGAGTTTGTCCTTGAAGATGAATGTGCATGCTAACACACACACACACACAAACATATATATATATATATATATATATATATATATATATATATATATATATATACATATAAGTAACCTCACCACGGTGGTCTTGGTCTAATGGTTAAAGTACTAGGCTGCTGACCCACAGGTCGCGGGATCAAATCCCAGCTGTGGCAGCTGCATTTCTGATGGAGGCGGAAATGTTGTAGGCCCGTGTACTCAGATTTGGGTGCCCGTTAAAGAACACCAGTTGGTCGAAATTTTTGGAGCCATCCACTATGGCGTCTCATAATCATATCGTGGTTTTGGGACGTTAAACCCCACAAATCAATCAATCATATACGTAAAATAAATGGTAATTGCAAATTTCTGTGTTGCATCAAATAGAGTGACGATAGTCAGAGTGAAACGGAATCAAACGTTTTTCACATGATTTTTCACTAACCACAGACGAAAAATGAAGTTTGTCGCGTATAGAAAAACAAGCTGTTTTGTAGAATAAAGTACTTATAAAACAGCACAGCGGGTAAATACCAAGAACCAGAAGTGTTAGTTTTTACATTGGTGTCATTACAGTCAGTATTGATATGGTTTGACATTTTACATGTCTGATCAAATATATTATTGTGACTTGTTCAGTAGAAAAACATGTTCTGAATATTGTCTCAAGCTGGAAGTTCCTATACTTTCAACAGGGAAGTTTCATACTAATAAAAGAGAATGCCGAGCTACTCGAGTCGAATATTTTAAAATGACAGTATTTGCAGTACCCTAATACCTTAACCTCCTGTGAAAGAAAACGGGTGCCTAATAAAGCAGTGTGTCTCATTGCAGCGTGTGTGTACAGGGACGCAGCACTTCCCAATCACACAAAGCAAACTGATATACACACGAGTGTGTATTTTGTAACGCTTTGGAAGGGGTGCAATAAATCGTTTGGTTGTCATGCAAAAGACCAACATTTCGAATAATTGCTTAAGCGGCACTATTTGCATTTGTGTAGGGGCAGGCTTGTATCGATGGGTGCTAAATTGGGCAAATTACGCACTTAAACGCTCCCAGCCAAATCATGTCCACCGGAAGAAAAATTTACATCGCATTCAGCCAGTTTATAGTGGGAGAATGCCAGTTTACACTTCCCAAAGTTTATTTCTCCAGCAGGTTTTCTGCAGCACTCAATTCCTTTCTTTCTGGCCCATTGATATAATAGGTATAAATACTGTTTCAGAGCCTTTCCGCCAACCTGGGTACAGAGTCGTATCTGGTCCGAACGACCAGTAAGAATTACGTATGGTCAAAAGGATTGACATGTGTGAGAGCTACGACACGAAGAATGTACGATGACGTCTTCAATACTACAACCTCGTTTAAAGTGTCCCCCACTCACTGGTGAGTCCTTTTCCTTTGATGAGAAGGATTTTTACAGAAGGGCAGTATTGTCTTATAGGAGCGTTGCACTGACATACTTAACACACGGTGCTTCTGCACAATAGATAGATTCTGCCGATATAAAGTATACCTACGCAAGTAAACCAAATTATAGGGTGTGCCTTTCGTATGCGTATACGTAGAGAACGTATCTCCACACGTGTGGAGATACGTTTCCAAAATCCTTACTACGCGTGCATCACCGGTATAAAGGAAGGGTTCGGCATCCGCAGTACACACTGACACAATGGTCGGGTTTGTCGACTCAGTGACGCGGTGCACAAATGGCACTCTGGTAGGTTGCGAACAAGAAGGTGTAGATGAACCCAAAATGAAAAACTTCGCGGCGCTCATCAGCTTCCAGGGCGAAGAGACACACATCGTAGGACCGTTCGTGCTCACCCTTGCCGCTGCGCGCTACAACTATGAAATGGCCCCGCCGTGGTGGTTTAGTGGCTAAGGTACTCGGCTACTGACCCGCAGGTCGCGGGCTCAAATACCGGCTGCGGCGGCTGCATTTCCGATGGAGGCGGAAATGTTGTAGGCCTGTGTGCTCAGATTTGGGTGCACGTTAAAGAATACCAGGTGGTCGAACTTTCCGGAGCCCTCTGCTACGGCGTTTCTCATAATCATATCGTGGTTTTGGGATGTTAAACCGCACATATCAATCAAACAACTATTAATTGCACTGTAGTCAAGTGCGTGAGAGAGAATCCACCTACCAGAGCTTCGCGCAAACCTCTCCGACAGGCCGGATTGGATTGGAAAAACTTTATTTGTGCCTGCATTTGGGCGCTCGCGCGTCCCGAGAAGGGCTACGTTGTCCTCGGTATTGCCGTTACTTGGGTTCTCGCTTGCCGTAGCCAGCTGCTTGGGTCCTTGCCTTTTGAGTGCCCCGAGGACCTGCTGAACGGCCCAGAGCTGTTCTTCCTGGTCGTAGCTCTTCGCAGCCGCCTAGAACCGCGATGTCATTGTTCTTGATCTTGCTTCCTCTGGGTGTTTGACGCAGTCCCACAATATTTGCCTGTGATCTGCCGTCCACCTGCGGCAGACCTTGCACTTGTCGGTCTGGCATATCTCGGAGTACATGCGTTGCATCAGTACCGAGCTCGGTAGTGATACGGTCTGGAGCTGTCTCAGTATACCCCCTCCGCTCGACCCAGCCGCGGTTGCGGGAATGGGAAAGTCCTACGAGCCATGCCGTAGGCTTTCGTGATGTCAATGTAGTCCATCATGCAGTCCTTGGCTTCGAACCACGTTGGACGGTCTGTCGCTGGGGCGTGGTTGGTTAGCGCTCGCGTCACTGCATGTGCCGTCTCGTTGTGGTTGTAATTGCGTTTCGAAGGATCCCTCGCGTGCGCCGGGAACCACCTAATTTTTATTTTTCTGTCTCGAAGTTTGCCCGCATGCAATATACGCTCGGCCTCTCTACAGATTTGTTCTTTGGTGAAGTTTCGCACCGCCTCTCTAGAGTCACTCAGAACCGTGTGGTAGGCTGTGGCGGCGATGTCCAAGGCGATGGCCACCTTCTCGGCTTGTTCCGCTCAGGAATTTTTCACGCTCGCAGCCGTTTTTGTTGCGCAGATCGACGCCTCGATGATGAACGCTGCGAGTGCAATCTCTTGGTATTGCGAGCTTCTGATGCGGTGACCCAGCGCCAGACGGAAACAATCATGAAATTGAAGAGGGCAGTGAATGGCGGCCAATGAGAACGGGCAAATCAGTAAGGTGTGCTTGAGTGACATGGGGCCAGCATTGCTGGGACATGTCTGAAAGGGTGCCTTCTTGCCAGGCCAGAAGTGTCGTCGGGGGGCTGCAAAAGAGGCATTTTCCCTTCTCAAGCTTCACCAGAACTTGCCCTCGTTCAAGCTACATGAATGTCCTTTCCCTACTATAACTGCATCGCAGTTAGAGGAGGGGAGAGCTCTGTCTACTGTGACGCAAGACTGGTTTGCACCCGCCAAGAAAATATCCAGCTGGTGGCCTTGTGCCAGGAGGGCCTCCGCATGGCTTCATGGCTTTCACAAAACAAAGTGGCCAGAAGGCGCCACTATGGTCGTCATAATGCCGTTTACCCACAATTCTCCGTGCTTAAGCCACGTAGAGCGAGCCCACCTGCTAGTGCCAACGAGGTGCCAAATGGCATGACGCTCTCCATTCTCACACCACCTCCTCCATAAGACCAATGCCAGTTTCTGGAAGAGCCTGTTCGAGGCGTCTGAGATGAGCTCGCTTAGAGCCCCACGGCGACCCCACGGGGCTCCGAGTGAGGCAAATCGTTACTGCACAATTCACAGCCTTCAACTGGCACGCCTTCACTAGGCGAACGATGGAGGAGCCCCAAAATAAGCTCATGTGAAAAATTCGTTCTTGCAGTTCTATCTGTGTGTGAGTTGATAGCCTATGCTACCGTTGTAGCAGCCGTTGGGCGGTAGACATTGGGACTTGCTAATTTTACTTAGGCGTCAGCTCGTCTCTCCCGCTTCCAAAATGCTTTTCGTTGTCGTGCGTGGACAAATGACGAGTGGTGTGCTAACCTTTTGCTTTTAGTAAAAACTTGGAAATAATTAAACCTAAGCGTCTATTTTCTTCAAATATACGAGGAATCTGACAATCCGGCTTATTCAAAGCTGCACACAGATATAAAATAACATAAACATCAGCTGCTAGGAAATGATAGTTTAACAAAAAAGTTATTTAGGATACTTTTAATCTCGGGAAACCAAACAAGTCAACAGAGAAAACTAGTGCCACCCCAACACTCAGAACAATAACTTGACGCGCCGTTTCAGAAATGGCTTTCTGCAGTCCAATGTCTTTCTACTGCTATATGCCAATTGAATAGCTCCCTCTCACATCATGGAGATACTTGAACTCATCCAACTGTGTTATACCATTGAGAATTATCATTTACGATATCACCAAGGGCCAATAATTCGAGAAAATGGTTAGAACCAACTGATGTGAAGACATTTAATAGGTGGTAAATACCTGCGCTGCAGAATTTTTTTTCAGAATTACCCTGTGTGATAAGGTTAATGTGTTCATAAAAAGCAACATAATACCAATTGGTTTAGATGAAGTTGAAATGCTATAGGCCCGTGCACTATGTGATGTCAGCCCAATTTAGGGAACGCCACATGGTCCAAATATCTGAAGTCTTCCACTGCTACATTTTCTTCTAATGATATGGTGGTTTCGACATGTGGGTGCCTGAGTATTATCATTCTGTAAACTCCATTCCGCTATTTTTCGCAGACGTCATGGTACCACAGACCAACCTGATATTTCTGAACATCTCTATATTATTCAACACCGAGGTATTTCATTGCACTGATTAGTGTAGATTGCTATTTTAAATACACACACTACATTTTCAGGAAGAGTGTTCATGCAACAGTGTATCCCACTACAAACTACGGCTACGCATACACGAAGAATGGCATAATCAATACGGAGCAAGGTAACTGACATTTTTGTGTGTCCTAGTTATCGTATCTTGAAGTTTCAACCTAGTTGTATTTATGGGGTTTTGTTCAGAAGTACCTTACGTCTCGCAGCACTTTCCGTTTGCACTTCACTACGCTCCCAGAAGCATGAAATCTGAAGGGTTGTATAGTGACTGCCTTAAGTTGTCAGAACTCCCCCTTGATAGAGGAAGCAGAGCTGCACGTTGATGTGATGCAAGAGCGTGTTC
Organism: Rhipicephalus annulatus; assembly: GCA_013436015.1. Taxonomy (NCBI): domain Eukaryota; kingdom Metazoa; phylum Arthropoda; class Arachnida; order Ixodida; family Ixodidae; genus Rhipicephalus; species Rhipicephalus annulatus. The sequence continues at coordinate 315,950 of WOVY01011062.1, read as the reverse complement.
TCCTATGAAACATTAAGTCAATATATTACGTTTCATGGAATAACATTTGTGCGATGAATCTGATTGATACAATGAATACTGCGCCCAACGTTAATAAATACTACCAGTTGCGTTGAGCAACCACCATCCAATATTTAGAAGAGTTGTGATCTTTTTCTGTCAGCTGATGCCATCCCGCTCTGCTTGTGAGTGAGCACAAGTGAGTGAGAACACATAAGTGAGCAATCACGTTGGCAAAGCCATGGTAGGTTAGCTGCAGAAAGGTTCAAAGATTGCATTGGATGGTGTGGAATCATTGCACTGAATGATTTTATGCATATAATCACATAATTTAACCCTTTCAACCCTGCATGTTTCATTTATTAGGAGGCTTCTTTTCTGCGTGGCATTCCAATATTCAGGACTTTGAAAGACCAAAAATAAAAAGCTACGATAGTGGTGCAGCCATTTATCAATTATTGAACATGATGTCAAATGAGTTTGGGACTCAGAGAATATAAAGTTAAAAAGAAGCGTTTTTATTGATTCTGTGCCCTATATCGCGCAAAATGTCAACTAACGCGTCATTTCTCACTCTTATACTTATATAAACAGGTTTGCTATGTCCTCCCTAAAATGGCACGCACCCTCACCTTACGCACCTCGGTTTTATCCAAGACATCGGACATGCTTCCTCTTCATGCACCCACAGCTTTTCAAACGTTGCACGATATTCATGTCAATCGCAGTGGGAATAATTTGAAAAAGTATTCTCCTGAGAATCAACACATTAAATTCCCTGTTCTTCCTATTTCAATCCTCCTCCTCTTCCTTCACTTTCGGGGTTCTAGAGAAAATATTGTGTATTGGTGTCTCGGTCGACGGTGTTAACGGGTAAAGCCTTTGAGTTTTGAACAGATACACGCCCTCATTGCCTCGCCAGGGCCAAAGCTTGTCACCCTCGGGCTGATTCTGTGGCTAACTCAGCAGCAGCTTGAAACGCACAATAGCAGATATTTCACTGTCCTGGCCGCTGCTGGGGTGCTATAGTGGAGTGAGGCCTTACGCCTTATGCTTTGCTAGTGTTATAAACCAGCACTCGCCACTGGCTGATCACTTTTATAATGCGAACGGATCTTGCTCTGAACACTGGCCAAGCGTGAAAATCACGAAAAGCTTTGGCATTGTAAAACGCCTCTTTCCGGCACAGAACCTCCTGTTCAATCGGCGCTACTTGCCGTTACGGGCGTCTTCATGTGTTACGCCGGCACGCACCATGTAGGCTGCGTGCGTTCCTGAGCTAGCATACCATATGCATTCTAGCCAAGGTGAACTATTGCTGATCTAACTAGTGCCTTTTCTTTTATTTTCAGGTACTGGTACGACAACTTATTATGCCCTCGTGTTTTCTAACTACCGCAGCTGCAGTATCTACTACGGCCCGAACGGCGCACACTCACCCGCCCTTGACAGTGGAAGCAAGTATCGACGATGCATTTGTAGTAACAACATAGTCTTCATAGATGGGAAATAGTGGCCACGTTAGCACAATTGTTTAGCACTCAGCTTTGTGCCCTTCTATGTCTGTCGCTGCGCAATGTTCTTTTAATGCAAAGTCCAAGCTAAATAGGTGTAGAGCGACACTTATTAAGCTGAAATCTCGTTGAATAGAAAATACATAGAAAGACAGCGAATCATTTTTATGCGTACTTATGTCAAATCTGAGCAGCTTTCTTGACATAGAATGGTCGGTCCTTCAAAGAGTTGGCTATACCGGCTTTTATTGTTCTATACTTTTAGGCTCTTTCAATATAAAACTTAGGTTTGGTGTGCTTCATTTTTGCCCTTGTATTTGGCTGCGTTAAGGTAATTTTTTATGTAGCCTGAAGAAATACTTACCAGAACTAGTTCATAAGGATGCCAGTAAGTGTATATGCGATGGTTCATAACTTGCCACTGGCCGAGACCGGACCTCGAGCCTTCAAAGAACACATCCGATGCCCTATCACTTGAGCTACAGTAGCCGTATTTCCAGTCTAAGTTTAGGAGAATATCATGCATGTAAACGTAGTAATCTTAGTGAGCACTATGAGTAGCCACGATGGCGTGTATGGAAAACTTGTTCGGGCTGCTGTCGTCAAGAAGCATGCCATAATTTTGTGAGCTGGCCGCTGAATCAGGCACAGAGTAGCTAGGCATCAGTCAGAAAGAATGAAACACTCGCTCTGAGATAGCAAAAAACAAATTTCAAATGCCTTCTTTGTTTGCTAGACAAAAGGTAATTAAACTCGCCGACAAGAGCGCAGTTAGGTAAAGAATAAGGCATGTTCTTTCTAGTAAGAAAAGTAGAAGAGACGAAAAGATATCTCGCTGCCTGTGGGGACCAAACCGGCAACCTTGAAAAAGTTGTAACCATATCTTTACCCAAAGCGAGTTGGTAGAATTGCAGTCATCGTCTTAATGAGGAAATAGTTTGCCAGCTGGAGGCACCACCGATGCCGATGGTACATTGATACTGCTCGGGTGCTGACCCAAAGAACCCAGGCCCCCAGTACATAAAATCTCCGGTGCCATGCACTTTATATAGCTTGTATTATATTGATATTGTGATCTCGACAGGTTATAATAATGATGTGAGGCTTTTTGTGGCGGAAGGGTTATTTGAATGCCAAGGAGTGCCAGGTCATTCATCAAGAGATGCGAACAATGATCACAGTTAGATGGCTGTAAACAATAGCCTATACTTCCCAGTGCTAACGCGGGTAAAAATGTAGAGGTATTGAAATCAGCACAGCGATGTGAATTGTGTAGTGGGAATGAGTGGCGAAAGGCAGCAACCTCAGGAGCAACCTCTCTTCGGAGGTCGTGCTCAGGAGGGCTTAGATATATGACATAAAAGTTACCTACCTTTACTAAACGTGATAACAATGATTTATGGGTTTAAACAGGTTCCCTACCAACGAACATTGCGGGGTAAAGTGACAACTGTTGTCGGTCACCCCACCGCGGTGGTCTAGTGGCTAAGGTACTCGGCTGCTGACCCGCAGGTCGCTGGACCGAATTCCGGCTGCGGCTGCTGCATTTCCGATAAAGGCGCAAATGCTGTAGGCCCGTGTGCTCAGATTTGGGTGCACGTTAAAGAATTCCAGGTGGTCTAAATTTCCGTTGCCCTCCACTACGGCGTCTTTCATAATCATATGGTGATTTTGGGACGTTAAATCCCACATATCAATCAATCAACTGCTGTCGGTCGGGTAGTGAAAAGTGTTGACTTCTTATCGCACTGGGTTAACAGGCCAAGTACTGTTAGTGCTTCTATGCATCTCTCACACAATGATGGGTTGCCGCCGCACAAAGGGTATGACTGTGTAATGTGTGAACACCCTCTTCTTAGCTTCGTGAGTGTTACTTCTGTGCCTCGTGATTACGACACTGCCGGCGACTGATTACGTTGCGGAATAATAACATGTAGTTTATTATGTGCGCCTCAATCCGACGTGTTTTGCCAAAAGGCCCTGAGCTTTCGTTAAGATATGGCTTCAAGTCATGCGAAGCAATTTCTTTTGATGTACTAGCACCGGTTACATTAGCCGATGCAGCAGATGTGGTCCGCCAAAACATTTCCGTGTATCTGACGTTTCCCTGGCACCAAGCAGCCTACGACATGCTGTTGGAAAGAGTTCACCATGCATGGAAGTGAGTAAAGCGTGACAAGGACAAGTCTATTGAGCTTCTTAAGAGTTTTGAGTTCTTTTAACACACTTAGGCAATCTATAAATACTAAAGTCTCTTATATTTTATTTTTTATGCATATAAAGGCTACAAGTATCGCATAAGCTTCTGTGAAAATGCTTATGTGAAAATGCAGAACGCCAGACGCCCCGCCGCGTTGGTCTAGAAGCTAAGGTACTCGGCTGCTGACCCGCAGGTCACGGGATCAAATATCGGATGCGGCGGCTGCATTTCCGATGGAGGCGGAAGTGTTGTAGGCCCGTGTGCTCAGATTTGGGTGCACGTTAAAGAACCCCAGGTGGTCGAAATTTCCGGAGCCCTTCACTACGGCGTCTCTCATAATCATATGGTGGTTTGGGGACGTTAAACCCCACTTATAAATCAATCAGAAAGCCATAATCCGTAACGGATGTCCCGATAACTGCATACGACATGGAAGTGTTGGACTTTGAGGTACCTGCAAATAACTTACGACATGTGAATTTTGTTGTAATTCCAGGAAGCATGTGTGAATATGTACAATGACCACATGCCTTGTAAACTCTAACATAGGCACATCGCAATTCATAGCTTGCCACTGCGACGATGGCAGACGTGCTGCGGGAGCCATCAAACAATGTTCAAGTGGCACACCAATTTCCTCAGAGAGGCCCTTCACATGAAGTGAGTAGGGTTTTCTCAGCGAAGGCCGGATTTCAAACAGAACAGAACTGGACATGTCATTCATTGTGGAATGTGAAGGGTGTTCCTTTTCTGCCTTCACTTTGACATAATGTAGAAAGCAGATGCAACATCACTGTAGGTGGAGTGAGTATTTGTTCGATTCCACGTACAAGCTTTCCACGGGGCTAATGTTAAAGGCACCCGTAGGGAGGCGGATGCCTAGATGCTAAACAGGGTCGTACGCATTTAGGGCGGTAGGCATCGCAGAATGCTCGCCCATCGCGGTGGTCTAGTGGCTAAGGTACTCGGCTGCTGACCACCAGGTCGAGGGATTAAATCCCGACTGCGGCGGCTGCATTTTTAATGGAGGTGAAAATGCGGTAGGCCCGTGTTCTCACATTTAGGTGCACGATAAAGAACCCCAGGGGGTCGAAATTTCCGGAGCCCTTCTCTACGGCGTCTATGATAATCATATTGTGATGAAGTCTACTCAACCATAGAAGCCACAACGAGGTCACATCGAAAAGGCCGTACTGCAAGTTTGGTAAAGGCGGCACAGGGTCTCGCGCTATCAGGAGGAGGAGGAATAAACATTTATTTTTGAAACGGTGTAGCGGTGTAGGTTGCGCGTTCACCTTAGGTGGGAGGTCTCCTCAATCCAGGAATCCTCTGGCCTTCGCTGCCTCCTTGGCTCTGGCGATGAGACGTCGTTGTTGGTCCAGGTCCTTAAAGGCGAGCTTGGCCTCCCACGTTTCAAGAAGGTGTTCGTTTTCTTTTACCTGCGCCACAGGTGTTTCGTGGAGGCGATAGATCTGTATTTGTATTGCATAGACACTCGAGGATCAGGTGGGCCAACGTGTCAGATACGGCGCAAATCAGGCTAACATATTCGTGCAATGTTGGGTACAATCGGTGCATTAGTATGCCGCGTGTGTACGTGCTGCTCTGCAGTCTTCTCAGTTTAGTGCTGTCCTCTTTGTTGAGCTTCGAGTGTCCAGCCTCAAGCCCTTCGTGCCCAGGAACCCATGTCACACAGGTTATTGGCATGGGAGCGCTTCGGTGCATCAATAGCTGAATTTCTTGGGTAGACACACGACCTTTGCTGTAGTTTCGCATGGCTGCTTGAGAGTCTGTAAATACTACAGCTGCATTCAGCCACGTTGTGGTAGCTAGGGCAATCAGAGCGCGGGGTTTTTCGTTCTCTTCCGAAGGCGCATACGCGTTGGTGCGTATGCTCCCCTTCAATACCCCCGGGGCCAAGAGTAGCCATCCTGGCGATTCAGAGAGTAGGCACAATGAGGGGGTCGTAGTAGGGCTTGAGACGTTCGACGTGTACGGTCTGGCGTCCTCGACGGCGCAAATCTGGTGATTGTGTTTGTGGCTCGATGATGTAATTCACCAGACTTGTCGCGATAATGACACGGTAAGGACCATGGTACCGGGCCAGAAGCTTAGAAGACTGGCCAGGAAAATGCGGGGGCACCCAAAGCCACATAAGGGGGCCAGCACGAAACGTGGGAGCTATATGGTGAACGTCGTCGTGTCGAGACTTTTGTAGACCTTGAGCCTGACTTGTCAGAGGCCGAACCAACTTAAGGCAGTCTTTAGCGTATCTGGCGGATCCCGAAAGCGGGGAGGAATCAGATACATCAGGGCGCTATGGGAGTATAGTGTCGAGTGGGTGGGAAGGTTCGCGACCGTACAACAGAAAGAACGAGGAAAAACCGGTAGTCACTTGTGTCGCGGTGCTATAAGCGAAGGTAACAAAAAATAATACAGCGTCCCACTTAGTGTGGTCGGAGGAGGTGTACATGCTCAGCATGTCGCCAAGTGTTCAACGGAACCGCTTAGTGACACCATTTGACTTTGGATGGTATGCAGTAGCTTTCCGGTGGATGATACTGCATTCAGCGAGGATAGCTTGGATGACCTCCGACAGGAACACTCGACCCCTATCACTGAGTAATTCCCGTGGAGCACCATGGCGTAGAATAAAGCGGTGGAGAATGAAGAGTGCAACTTTGTGGGCGGTCACTGCCGGTAGAGCTGCAGTCTCAGCGTAGCGTGTCAGATGATCAACTCCGACAATAATCCACCGGTTTCCAGAGCCACTATATGAGAGGGGGCCATAGAGTTCAATAACCACGCAGTCGAATGGGCGTGCCGGGCACGAGAGCGGCTGTAACATGCCAGTAAGGTGTCGTGGAGATGTCTTGTTTTGTTGGCAAGTGGTGCAAGACGGAACGCATTTCTGCACAAAGCGATACATTTCTCGCCAGTAATATTGTCGGCATGTAAATTCATGAAGGTGTCAGAGTGCATATGAGTAGGGACAGCAAGGAGCTACTTCTGACCACCAGGCATGTAGTTGAGGAGGTACAGAATGTTGTTTCGCATGAAAAAGTGGGCTGCTTGCCGGCGTAGTGCTCTCGTAGAAGGAACAGCAGACGGATCGGTAAGATAGTCGAGTAAAAAGGCAAGGTATGGGTCCTTACGCTGCTCCGAAAGCATTTCAGTGGTGTCGAGTGGTGACATAGTGGTAAAAATGGGTGACAAAGAAGCCACATCTGGTGTTAATGGTGATCGGGAAAGTGCATAGGCATCCGCATGCTTGCGACCGGAACGACATACGACACGGGCGGCGTATTCCTGAAATCGAAGTGCTCAACGACCCAGGTGTCCGGATGGGTCTTTCAAGGTGAACAGCCAACATAGAGCGTTGTGGTCTGTGACCAGGTCAAAAGGACGGCCGTAAAGGTACGGGCGAAACTTCGTCAGCGCCCAGATTATGGCCAAACACTCCTACTCTATCCCGGAGTAATTCAATTCAGCCTTCTTGAGAGCGCGACTTGCATAGGCGACTACGTATTCGGTTTGTGTGCCTTCTCCGTTGTGCCAAAACTGCACCAAGACCAACGCCACTTGCATCGGTGTGAATTTCTGTGGCAGCAGTGGATTCGTAGTGGCGAAGAATAAGTGGTGAGGTCAGCAGGTTGCGCAGCTGGCAAAATGCGTCGTCACTAGTAGGTAATCATGCAGGTATACTTTTGCTGTTGGAAAGCAGACTTGTCAGAGTTGCGATGATGGACGCGAAGTTGCGCCCGAAGTAATGAAAGTAGGAGCAGAGGCCAACGAAACTTCTTAGGGCTTTCAGTGATGTGGGCTTTGGGAAGTCAGTGACAGCTCAAAGCTTATCGGGATCCGGAAGAACACCATCTCTTGTGATGACATGTCCCAAGATGGTTAGTTTTCGTGCTGCGAAGTGGCACTTCTTGGTGTTAAGTTGTAGGCCTGCAGAAGTTAGACACGCCAGAATCTCGTGGAGACAACCAAGACGTGTCGGAAAATCAGCTGAAGAGACTGCGATGTCATCTAGGTAACACAAGCAAGTTTCCCAATTGTTGGCACGCAAGATGGTATCGATCATACGCTCAAATATCGCAGGTGCGTTGCAGAGCCCCAATGGCATGACTTTAAACTCATATAGGCCATCCGACGTTACAAAGCCTGTTTTGGGGCAATCAAAATCAGCCATTGGCACCTGCAAATATCCAGAACGCAGATCCAAGGATGTAAAGTACTCGGCAACGTGTAAACATTCAAGAGCATCGTCCATTCGTGGTAGCTGGTTGTCATCTTTCTTCGTAGTCTTGCTTAAGCGGCGATAGTCCATGCAAAATTAAACGGTGCCATTTTTTTTTTACCAGAACCGCAGGTGATGACCAAGCGCTTTAAGAAGGCTGTATGACTCTACGTTTAAGCATGTCATCTACTTGCTCCGTAATGACGCGGCGCTCTTCGGCGGAAACGCGGTGAGGACGCTGTCACAGAGGCCGGCGTCCATAGTATGAGTGACAGTCGTGGTGCGGCCCAAAGCATGTTCTTGAAAGTCGAAAGAAGAGCGACACTTGTTAAGCAGAGCAACAAGTTGGCGGCGATGCGAAGGGGGAAGGTCTGCGTCACTAGCATTGCCGAAGGCTTACGAACTTGATGGCTCAGACGCATGAGCGATTGCGGCAATGTGACTAGGGGTTTCGTTGGGAAGAGTAATATCATCGATATGGTCTACAGGTCGTACATATCCAAAGGTTTCACCACAGAGTAAGCCAATGGGGTAGTTGCAGGGGTTGGTAACCAGCATTACAATTAAACCAGACGCAATTGTAACAACGGCAAATGGGAGAACGATGCCCTTGCGTTCAATCAAAACCGGAGATGGTTTAAACACCACCGTGGCGTCAGATTTCGCCACACATGAAAGGGTAATAGCGAGTGAAGCTTCCTGAGGCAAGGTGATGTCGTCGTCAGCGATGAGTTTGCAGAGCAGAGGAGAACGGTTGGGCGATAGAAATTCACATATTGGCTTAAGTGACACTTCCGCACGGGAACAATCGATGAGAGCTTCATGACATGATAAGAAATCCCAACCCAAAACGAGGATAGTTATAGCGCGAGAACAAAACGACGACACAAAACAAGAAGGACACGAAAGACACGAGCGCAAACTTCCAACTGAGTTTATTGCGCAGAGCACGAAAATATATAGAGGAGACAGTAATCATGTGGTAAAAACCATATGGCACAAAAAGCAGAACATGAGTAAGAGAAAAACAGAGACAAAAAACAAAAGCAAAGAAAAACGGCAAAGAAAAATTTATAAGAAAACGAAACAGAAAAGTAAAGAAAATATAACTACTTGCTCGCACCGAAACCTTCGAGGAACCCGAGCTCTTTCTCGGACAGAGCCACGGAGGGCTTGCTAATACAAGGCACCTGTTCGCGTGCCATCTGCGCGGCCTCGACAATGACTACAGTGCACTCATCTCTGTGCTTGTACAGCGTCGCTATGTCCTTGAAAAGGGGCGCACAATTGCGGACACAGCGACGCTGTACAAGCACAGAGATTAGCGCACCCGAGTCATTGTCGAGGCCACGCTGATGGCACGCGACAATGGTTCACATAACAGTTTTGCAACATGTCATGTGAACGAAATCACCGAAAGAGCTGCAGGACTATAAAATGTAAATCATGATATTCATGACATATAAGTCATGATTTTCATGTTATGACTAGTCAATTATGTTTTTCATACAGTCATGTTATGCTATACCACGTTTGGTATTGATACCATTATCCAAACGGCCAGGAGAGCTAAATGTTGTTGGCGGATAGATAGATAGATAGATAGATAGATAGATAGATAGATAGATAGATAGATAGATAGATAGATAGATAGATAGATAGATAGATAGAGAGATAGATAGATAGATAGATGATTGATTGATTGATAGATAGATAGATAGATAGATAGATAGATAGATAGATAGATAGATAGATAGATAGATAGATAGATAGATAGATAGATAGATAGATAGATAGATAGATAGATAGATAGATAGATAGATAGATAGATAGATAGATAGATAGATAGATAGATAGATAGATGATAGATAGATAGATAGATAGATAGATAGATAGATAGATAGATAGATAGATAGATAGATAGATAGATAGATAGATAGATAGATAGATAGATAGATAGATAGATAGATATCGCGTACTTCTTTAACACTTCTAGAGACGCTTCTAGAAGTGTTAAACTTCTAGAGACGCGTACTTCTTTAACAGGGGCAGGAGAGTATCGCTTCATACGCTGGACTTGGGAGAAGAAGACGTGGTAGTCCACCCATGAAAAAATTAGAGCGCACATCGAAAATGCTCGTTCCTGAGTTGAGTGGCAGTGCCGTCGGCGTAACGAACAGAGCGAACAAGCAAAAATATAAGCGAACATAGAGTTCAGTAGAGCGAGAATAGTGAAGACAATGCAAGGAGGAAACGACAGTGCGAGACGACCGTTTGCGTGACAGTGCCTCCGCAGTGTCACAGCAATGCACGCAGTTACACGGTGATCGATGACGTTGTCATTAGGGTTTGCTGTGAGGGCGTTGATCGATACTGTGTATGGAAATAAAGCGCTTCATGATTGAAGATCTATGTTCGGTGGCTGTTCTGTAACGCGCCCACACTCTGTATACCATCTGTGGTCTCCTAGTTAGCAAAGTGGTGGTGTTTCACCTTTTCTCAAAATGAAAACACCTTAATAGTCACGCTCAGAATTTCCATTAGGCAATAGCTTAGTCATTGGTTAAGTTTTCTATCATTGGAGTGATACAAATAGTGGCAAGCTGAAAAAGATATCATGCGAGAAAACAAAAAGAAACATTTGTGTGTTTCTGTCATTCCAATTAAACCAGTTCAAGAAGAAGGAAAGTCTGTGCAGAAAATAAGGCAAAGTAGAAATTTTTTGATACCCATTTCAGTCTATAAATTTCTCTATGTGCTGCCAACATCCTAATTAACGCATGATACGCAGCCTGAGAAGCTTTCATTGGGAAATAACTACTGCATTTTCCGTTACAGATTACGAACTGTGGGTGACTCGAGAGAAGGCAAAGAACGTTCCACTTTGCTGCGATTTCATGTTTAGATATCTGACATTGGGAAAGTTAATACGTGAGGTGTATACAAGTGACTGTGACGGTGGACACGCCGGAGGATGGAATCCAAATCCCCCTCAAGAAAAACAGAATGAGGACAATGGCATCAAAGGATGAGTAAAGTGTTGCAAAACGTAAGGTGTGACAATTTCAGGTTGCAGCGTGTCTCGCTGCAACAGAAAAAAAAAGATGTAAGCGTAGCACACTGCCAATAAAGCATAGCAAGTGGAAGTCTAAGAATGAATGTTTTCATTAAAAATTGAAAAGCGTTATAAAGATTATATTTCATTCATCAGAAAAAACTGGGATTTGAAAATTTTCCTACAGAGCCGAAAGATGGCAGGATATATTTGTTTTTAGGACAGTGAAAAACAATGCCACACTGTTCAGTCTGCGCCAACTGAAAATTCACGAAACTGATCCCCAAACATTTACCCAAATATTCATAATACGCTTTTTCTCGCACTACATTTAGGACGTGGTATTAGAAAAAAAGGTACCGCTATGAGGCGATCAGCACTGTTATATTTTGAATATTGTAATTATAACAGTAATGGAAGCGTTTCGATCAACACAAATAAAGCGCAGCTGGCGGTCGATTCACTCGACTTTAATACATGACAGCATCCTTACGGTACTGAGACCTAATTGATCTGCAGTTTCCTGTAGTAGCAGAAATTCTTACGAGAACTGAAGCCACGTCTTTTGTTTCCATATGCTGCCATAATTACAGGTTTGGCATTCATAATGTATGGCTATTTTGTTATTAGGCATACGGCGTAGTCTGAAAACAGTCCCATTTTCATTTGACCAAAGCCACAGGTTTGCCCTGCCTTCCCATGACGCTTGTTTTTTACACCATCGTGCCCCTGAATGCTTACACGTGACCATAAAATAAAATAAAGTGTGCTGACATTAGGACGTGGGATATAATTGAAATGAAACTCCGTAAATGTGCTTTTTCTGGAGGCTACTCTGAGTCAGGCAGTGCGTATATAGGCCTGTGGTTTAGAAAAAACTACTCCATACGGCAATTTACGTTCGAGTTTTGAAACCCCCGCAGGGGCGTCTGTGTAAGTAGGCGTTTGGTGTGTAGCCACACCACGGACCCGAGCTAACGGGGGGAAGGGGGGGGGGGGGGGAGTTCGACTTCCTCCCACGCCTAACGTGCGTGGCTTTGCCATGTCCGGGGAAAATGGGAACCTGGGGCTGAGCCGACGCCGGGTTATTAGACCTTTAAGGCTCCCGGAAGAGGCAACACACCCATTGGACCCCGGCTTCACGTAGAGAAATCAGCAGTCGCCTTTTTCTATCTCTCCCTCCCTACATCTTCGTCTTTATCTCTCACTTTTTATCTGTCCCGTCATCTTCTCTCTTCTGTTTACTTCTGATATTTCCTGGCGGCAAGGGTTAACCTTGAGTATGTGCTCTGTCTTGGGTGCAATATATTTGGTTATAGCGGCCTGTACAGCTGATGTTGACATGCCTCATACAATTTTAGGGCCTGTCACGTCCCCGTGTTGGGCTCCATGTTGGGCGGCTGGCATGGCTGCTGAATTTAGACCTATTTTATAGGTTCTACTTCTCTTTTAGATGCGGAGCATCTTATACTCGCGCCTTGTAGTGCGCCGTCCGCGCCGTCCGCGCCGTCCACACCGCTTCTCGAACATTCGACAGCTGACGCGCGCGCATGCGCCGTCGCGCCGTCGCCCACTCTTCCACCATCTGTGCATCCCTTCCTCCTCTACACACCGCGCGCGCTTCACTCCTCCACCATCTGTGCACCCTTCCTCCTCTACACACCGCGTTCGACATCTACAATTCTCCTGATTCTCCAGTGGACGCGCATGTGGCGTCGCGCTTCGAGAACATTCAACAGCTGACAGTGCATGCGCCGTCGTGCTGTATATATACTCAAGGTCGGCGCTCGCTCGCTCAGTTGCCGCTCGTCGGTTGGTTTGTACGGCGCGTCGACGTCCAAGGTCGCGGTGAAATGAATTCCAACGAATCCACAAACACAATGATCGACGTCCCTTCGACCAGCGCCGCCCTTTCGCATACGTGTGTACGTGTTCACTCATTTAACACCCCCTCCTACAACCACGTTAACCAATTTAGCCATCGACCCAAGTAAGTCGCAATTTAACACCCCATTTCACAACCACGTTAACCAATTCAGCCATCGACCCAAGTAAGTCGCACTTTAACACTCCGTTAACCAATTATATGCTCCGCATCCTCCTCAGTGTTCCCCCGAGGGAAGCTGCGGGCAATTTTTTTTCACTGCACCGTCGTCCTCTCTCGGCGAGAGGGCGCACCGAAGACATTTCCAATTATTTCAAAAAACCAAAAGAAACTTTCCCTTGCTACTATGTTTTTCACTGCGAAACTGCTGAAAAGAACGCCGGAACAGTCTCGCCTTTTGTTGCCTCCAAATGCCTCACCACTGCACTTTGTGCAAGTTACCATACTACAAGAATCGCCAGGGGGGACCTCTTCCTCGAAGTTAAAAGAAAGGCCCAGCGTGTGAACCTCTCGAAACTAGACTAGTTTGGAAACATACCTATCTGAATTTTAGCACACCGTTCCCTCAACGTTTCACGAGGCGTTGTGTCCGATCAAGACTTGCTTGGCCTGACTGAAGGTGAGCTCCTTGAGGGTTGGAAGGACCAGCAGGTGACACAAAAAGCAAAGAATAAAAATCAGGCGTGATAAGATGGAAGTCCCAACAAAACATATATTCATGACTTTTTGCACCAGTATCCTTCCTGAACATCTCGAAACAGGATACTTCAAGTTTAATGTGCAACCCTACATCCCCAATTCACGGCGTTGCTTTAAATGCTAGCGTTTTGGTCAGGGCTCTCAGGGTTGCCGCGGCCAACTCACCTGTGCAAAGTGTGCCACTACAGGACACGCCACGGACGATTGTAAGGTTGAGGATGGGGCCCACTGTGCAAACTGCGATAGTGCTCACTCCTAATACTCCCGAACGTGCCCAACATGGAAAAAGGAAAAGAAATAATCACAATCAAAGTCACACAAAACCTACCTTTCCGAGAAGTCTGACAACGGGTATCTGAATTTTTCACAAGTAAACTATTGTTCGCCAATATACTGCAACATGGGACAGCACTACAACGGCATGCGGCAGCTGCTCATGCCAGGCACAGTGGGCCCAGGCGATTTGGAATGCCGCCACCTACGGTGGGAGCAGCCAAGGCTGCCCTGCCCACGTCCATAGCCACGACCACTGCAAGGTCATGCAGCAGCCAGGATAACCCAGCAGCAAAGGAGGTCCCCTCGACCTGTAGCCCGTTAGAACCAAAGGTTTCACCTCTCGAAGTGAAGGAGAGAAACCCCAGGTTTGGCCGATATAAAGGCCTTGTCTCATCAGGCGAGGCCCCAAGCTCGAAACACCAGCTCGCAAGTGCGGGCACGCAGTCCCTCTGAGGAGGCGATAGACACCACGGTACCCCTGGTGCCGAAATATTGGCTTATATCCCTGGAGCACGCCAAGAGAAATGAAAATCCAATAACGGGGCCTGATGATGGCTCTGTTACTTGTGTCTTATCGTACAGGTGAAAGAGTAGAAACAACCATTTTGAACACACAGCAGTAAAATACCCCTAACGTGGCAACGCAAATAATACATTGGAACGTCAGAGGACTGCTTAGAAACTTCGACGATGTCCAAGAGATCATATGCAAACATTCGCCAAAACTGCTGTGTGTACAGCAAGAACATTCAAAATCCAAAAACACCAATTTTTGCGTCAGTATGTTCTCTTCCTAAAGAACAGAGAAGATGTTGTGGCGTCATCTGGCGATGTAGTCATTATTGATAATAAAAAAATAGGATGTACACATTTACCACTACAAACAACTCTCGAGGCAGTGACTGTTCGAGCAGTTTTTTTCAACAAACTCGTCACCATCTGCTCTCTTTACATACCCCCTCCACCATCTTGAAAAACGAGAATTCCGGTCCTTAATAGATGAACTGCCTCAACCCAACTGGTCCTTGGTGACCTGAATGCTCATAGCAGTGTGTGGGGTGATTCTCACTGGGACGCACGAGGTCGTCTCATAGAACAGTTTTTTTTCCTCTTCCGGTGCCTGTCTGTTAAATACGAAAGAGGCAACATATTATAACTTTGCCATCAAAACATATTCTCTGGCACTATCCCTAATTCCTGGAAAGTCGCTATTGTAATTCTCATTTTGAAACAAGGAGAGGACCCTTTTTCACTTTCCAGTTATAGGCCTATTGCACTTACAAGCTGCCTTTGCAAACTTTTCGAAAAAATTATAAACTGCCAACTTGTACATTTCCTAGAAACAAACAATTTGCTAGATCAATTCCAGCGCAGGTTTCTAAACAGTAGGTCCACCACCGGCGCTAACCTCCCTGTCCTTCCTCTTTCAATCCTCCTCCTCCTCCACCACCGATCAACCGGTTTTTATCGAGGCAATGATCAGAGATGCTTTCGTCCACAAGCATTACTTTCTTCCTGTCTTCTTCAATATCGAAAAGGCATATGATACAACATGGTGCTTTGGAATATTAAGAGACCTGTTCAACCTTGGTGCATTAGGCAGAATGTTTACAATAATCGAAAGTAACTTGTCAAACCGGATATTCCGTGTTCAAGTGAGCAGCACTGTTTGCCAAACATTTGTCCGAAAAACCAGGTGTGCCGCAAGTTGGTGTACTTAGTTGCAGACAAAAAAGTGTCTGATGAATTTGCATAGAAGACTCATACCTACTCGCCTAGACTCTGGCTCAATAGCGTATCAGTCTGCGACGCCTATCCTGCCCTTAAAATGCTTGATCCTGTTCATCATCTAGACATCCACTTCCTTACAGATGCTTTTCGCACTACCCCCCGTGGAAAGCGTGTACGTGGAATCGAACGAATGTTCCCACCACCTACAAATATGTTACGTGTCTTTTAAATATTATTTTAATGTGAACGCAGAAAACATCCTTCATATTCTACAATTATTGACATGTCAAGTTCTGCTGTGTTTGAAAAACGGCCTTCTATGAGACAGCCCTACTCACTTCATGTTAGGGGTCTAGCGAAGGAAACCGTTGTGTCACTTGAACACCGCTTGATGGCTCCCACAGTACGCCTGCCAACATGGCAGTGGCAGGCGATCGATTTCGACGTGTCTTTCTTGGAGGTAATGAACCACGCACCAATTGCACACATCCAGACATACTTCCTAGAGCTACAACAGAAATACACATGTCCTGAGTTCTTTACGGATGCCTCAAACTCCAAAACTTCTGTGTCGTACGCAGCCGTCGGCCCATCCTTTTCGGCAGCCGGCGTTTTGCATTCTGATTCAAGCATTTTCACCATAGAAGCTTATGCGATCACTTGCGGCTGTTAAACACAATAAACAAATGATACCACAGAAGGCAAAAATATACACAGAATCCCCAAGCGCAGTGAAAGCTCTCAAAACTCTTAAAAAGCACAAAAACCTCATCCTTGTCTCGCTTTATTCGCTCTTATGCACAGTATACTCATATAAGCAGCGTGTTATAGTCTGCTGGGTGTCAAGACACCGCAAAATACAAGGCGATGTTCTAGTGGACCAGATAGCTGGATCCACCAATGAAAGCGCTACAAATATATCAATACCAACTCCTGCACTTCACTTGAAACATTTTATAAAACAAAAGCTCAGGGTTTATTGGCAGAGCGCATGAGACACGCACACAGGTAATAAACTGTACGTTATCAAGCCGCAACTTGGTCACTGGCCTCCAGTATTAAAGTCACGCCACACAGTAATTAATACTTACAAGGTTAAGAAACTAGACATACACACACAACACATTCACTTCTTTTGACTGGGGGCGATCCACCTTTGTGTGATAGATGTGGAGAAGCACTCACCGTACTTCACATTCTAATCCAGCGTAAAGAATTAGACACGCTGAGAAGGCAACACTTTCCATTACCCTACCGACAATAGATACCACTTCATACTGCAATGTTCATCGGTATGAAACCCCTTTTCACACATAAATTATTGTTGGCTTTCTTGGGAGACGTCCGTACCTTTCACGTCATATATCTGTGCATTCCGTAGCACGACCTCTCCAGAGAGGTCTCTGAACGCTGAACAAAGCACTTGCCTCGCGGCCTTTGGAAGCAAGGATGTGAATCATCGAGGCACTTGTGCCAATGCCATACATGGCCAGCACGGTTTTTACTATCACAAACTTTCATCACCCATTGGCACTACACATAGTTCACGACATGATCATGATTTTATTACTTCTATGTTTTACCCGCCTTAGCGCGAGGAATTTCAAGGCCCTTATACATCCGCTAATCACTATCATTATCCGCATCTCTTGTTCCATGAACTGGCACTCTTTGGCCATGAAATTGCCCTTGCACCACAGAACACGAAACATCATCATCAAGAATGACAAAAATAGCATAGCGAACGCCGGCCAACTACTCAAAAGTTTATTATTAATGCCCTAGGGGGTATTCTGCAAGTGTGCTTGCAGTAATTACCCAATGGGTGTTTTGAAAAAGCTCTGAAAGACCGCTCTTCTAGCATTCGCTGTGACAGTGCTGTGCCTTTCGCGCAGGCCTGGCGTTTTTGAAACGCGCGAGCGTTAAGATATACCCATCATCGATAGCGTCGACCCGACGAATGCAGAGAATAATTGTCAGGGTCCCAACTGAAGTCGAACCCAAGCATAAGGCGTGGCAATAAATCATTTTATCACTAAACTACGCCATGTTTCGGAACTACTTTTCAAATAGATGCTAATCTTTGTGAGATGTCAATTGTGATTGCAGTGCTGCCTACCCGATTTCATAAACATTAGATATGCACTTTGATACAGCCATCACGTCAGGTTAACGTCAATATTGGTTAGTTGCCATGCTCTTAGGTTGGTTAATGTAATGGTCCGGGGCCACTTTCCTCGCGAGCATCAGCGCTTCATATCAGCTTCGGGCGTTTCCAATTTGCATGTTCCAGTTGGCATCGTTGCGTAGGTGCAAACAACTGGTTGTATAAACATCTGCAACTCTTCAGCATATGTCTGTGCACGCCACATTTGCACATATATTTAGCGTCATTTCATGACATGTCGCTCAATCAACCAATTGCACCACGGTCACTTTTCCTCCGCATGCTTAGCATAACGTCGAATCCAGGGTACGCGGGATCTACTGATTTTTTTCTTCTTTTAGCTTGCGATACTGGTTACAGACCCCGGCGGGGGCGGCGGAGGACAACTACGATAGCCCACGTGACCTGAGTTCTGATCTCATTATTGTTGTAAAAAATGGTCCTGTGCGTTCGAGCACTGATTCTGCTCATCTATTCTGTGGCGTCTAAGCCAGCGTTTCCAAACAAGCGCGCAGTAAGGCCGCGTTCACACTGAGCATTCCGGCCGCAGAAAGTGCTCCGACGGCGGTGGCGAGATCCGCCGAAAGGGCCCTCTCCGCGCCGATCGCTCTCGGACCGATTTTTGCGGCGTCTGCCGCCGAATCGGTCACTGCGGACCAATAGGAGCGCTAGTCAAGAAATTTCGAAAAATGGCGGCCAAGCCCTACTCACTTGTTATGCCGCAGTGCACGTAACTGAATGTTGAAACCAACGGGAGTTTAACCTACTCTGTGCCTACTTTGCGTCCGTATTACGTGGAAGAGGTGACCGAGCTTGCTGTTGGCGTGACCGAGCTTGTTGCGGTCTTGCAGAGCAAAACGAACCCACCAACGCCGCTGGCATCGGTGGTTTTTCCGTTCTTCGTGCATTACAAGACAGTCACTTGCCAGCAAAGTAAGCAGTACTGTCTTTTCTTGCTTCTTGCGTACGAGAATTGTCGAAGTATACACCACCGGATAGTGTAGTAGCGTTTGCGAGCCATGGCAACAACCGGGTGACAGCGCATCCATCCCGCGTTCGCCCCGTAGTAGATGGCATATTCGGCGGCGCGGGGCGCGTCCAGTGCGAACGACGCTGCGTTTCGGCGGCAGGGGAATTTCGGTCGCTTTAGAAAGCGGATGTTTCAGTGTGAACTAGGCTTAAGGCATTCATCCCAAAGAAACGGGCAGTAGACCAGAAAATAACGCTGGCCAACAACACTATACCGATCGCGTGCTCCGGAATAGGGCATGCTCGGGAACTTCATGTGCACGTGACCTCTTGCTCAGTGTGCGTGGGGAAGAGATTCGTCTTGCGAAGGTTGCGCGGGGCGAGCGGCATGAGTTTAGAGCGTGCGACTTAACACCCTCGTTTCGCACCGCTTCAAAATACTGCTTTGTTAGCTCGTAATGAATCTATTGAAAGAAGCCTTGTGACGTAGTGCTCTTCTTCTTATGTGATTCTTCAAAAGAAAAGAAAAGTGAGCTCCATAACTGTCTCCATCAGCGTGCGACACCTCAACAGTAGCTCACGAGGGATGTGGGTAAAGGAGGGATTAAAAGGATATGATTAAACGGTAAAGAGATAGAGAGAGGAAGAAGAGAGTGACGCGCAGGGATAGTCAACGACAGAAAACGACAGATGTAAAGAGGAAATCAGAAAGATGAACACGGTCGCAGGAGTCCGAGGACGGGTCTCCACTCGGCGAGAGCTCTTGTCGGCGTCAGGAGATTGTGTAGGGCGAGCCCAGTCGGCGAGAGCTGCGCTGTCTTCGGAGATCGCAGGGGCTCAACCGGTCGGCATGAAATCCAGAGAGCGAGTCCCTGCTCTTCTTCAGACACATATCTGCTAGTGTCTAACTAGAATATATAGGGCCTGGTGAGGGGCTCTTTAATGGTTCGTATGCAAGCGATTATTGATCAGATGCCGTCTCGTAAGATGATCACGTACTACGTGACGCTAAACAGGCAACAAGAATGTTTCTACACTCGCCCTAATGGCTGCAAAGTGAAGCTGTTGACCACCATCGCATCTCAGTGGTGCGACATTGATCGCGGTATTTGATGGTCGCAGATTGGGATCCTGCAGGTAGCAAATTACCTTTTCCTCCAACTTTCTTTTTCACTTTGACATTAGAGTCGGTTCTAATAACATCCCACAAACATTGCTTTGTATTATATTCTGCTATATTTCAATAATGATTTGTATAATATAACACTTACCTTGAACCATTATCAATCATTTCGCTGGTGTTTCATGTTATAAGTACGTTTGCGTAACATTCAAAAAACCGGAAGTGATCGAAAGTGCTTGGAAGAAATTTCAGTGTCACTAGCCGCCCATTCCACTTAAAACTCGATGGCCAACTCTGTTTCCTTCTCAGTATCTTTCTGTATAGATGATCAGGTAGCGTTATTCGCAATGCTTATAGACTGTCGCAGCGCCTATGGGATTTCAGGAGCATCCTCTGAAGGATGATCACTAGGCAGACGCTCCCAGCGCTCGCTTGTTCGGCGATGCTAGCCTCAGTGTTAACATGTTAGCAAGAAACGAACACAAACTACTTTGTATGTTGCGTGCATCAGTGAACATACCGGACCATCCGTGACACGATAAATCTGGTTCGTTTTTGCGAGAGACGAAGTTTTTGTGAATAGACGTGGCAACCCGCGCTTTTAATTGTAGCCCGCTGAGTACACATATCAGCTTCGCGAGATTTTATGCAACCATTTCGGATAGTTAAATCTTATTGTCTAACCTTTGCAGTTGAAACTCACCTTGTTTTACGTGCGTATAGCCTTCGTCAGAGCTTTTCTAGTGCATGAGTTTCGAAGCATTCATTGCAAGTGAAAAGTAGCGCAGGCTCACGGTTTGCACTTCCAAACCTTGGCCTACGCTTTGCCGCTTGTTTTTTATGTTCGTTGGTAGATGCCAGAACACTTCAAGCAGTTCCTTTCTTGCCTGGTATATGAGCGAAATGTTCTTCGCACCCTAAGATAAAAGTTGTGAGTGACGCCGTGTTAGGGTTGTGCAATGACGCGTTGTTGGTGCTATCGAAATTGTTCGGCGGAGAGAATTCCTCAGATTACTTTCAGCAGTGATGTTCAAAGAAATCGTCTCTACATCAAGCAGTTTGCATTGGACGAGGATGGTTGTCAACGTGCTGAGAGTGACCGCGACGATGAACGATCAGCAACTAGCTCACAAGCAGAGAGTTGCACTTCACGTACCGTCCTGCGTTAATGTTATTGACACTCGTAATTCACTTTGATTGTATTTATTGTATAATATCCTTCAGTGAGTTCAAAATGAAGTCATACTTTTTCTTGTGCATTGCATGTAGCTCAATTACAGAAGTTGATACGGAGCACCGCAAGCCGCTGATACGCTCGAGCTCTACCAGCGAAGCGAAGTGGTTAGAGCAATGAAATATGCAGTTACTACAGCCCACGCTAACTTCTCCTGCACTTCATCGGTGCCGTCCGAACGACGTTGTTGTTCGACAAATTTTCACAATTTCGGCGTTGCAAAAAGCGCGCGCGTGTATTCGCTTCGATATCCTTGTTTCTATTGTGCTGATGCAACCTGCAACATCCGAGTGCAGCGAATTGCGCACAGTAGGAGTCTGATCATGGCTGTGACACAAGCGCTACCTAATGGGAAGTTGAATGCTTGTGGTGCGTTAAAGAAGCAGCTGCATAATGCTCACAGTGCAAGTAATGACGACGGCGTGATACGTTTGCAAGGCATCACTACAGTAAACATTTGGTCTTGTGCAGCCGCCACGGCGCGCTACTCGCTAGTGGCATATTCGCCAGGCAGGTTTATCACGAATTATCTCAGAGTGCCGTTCAGTTCAAACATGAATTCTAGTTCGCGCAGTTTCCTGTAGCACGCACAGGATTACGCAAAGCATCGTTGGTACACAAACTATCAGCTGGTATCAACAACCTTCGCACTGCGGCAAGAAATGAGGTAGCGAATATTCAGCAGTTCCCATAGTTTCGGAAAGTACTTTGGTCCGAAATACATTCATTTGACAATAAAGAGTTTATCAGGTGAAAGCGGCAAGAACAGTACGTCCTATTTTTTTCCTATGTGAGTTTCACGGGCTGACCATCCCTCTGCCGCCATCTTGGTTT
The DNA here is from genome assembly GCA_013436015.1 of Rhipicephalus annulatus. Taxonomy (NCBI): domain Eukaryota; kingdom Metazoa; phylum Arthropoda; class Arachnida; order Ixodida; family Ixodidae; genus Rhipicephalus; species Rhipicephalus annulatus. The sequence goes on along the minus strand of WOVY01011062.1, from coordinate 294,020 downwards.
GCATGGCGCGCCACCTATAGGCCGTGGGCATTGCGAATTTATTGCAAAAAAAAGCGTTGAACAAAGCAAAAGGCATTGCTTGCGCAACAAAGGGAAGGAAATAAACTTTCAACGAAGCAGCAAATACACGATTGTGAGAATGAGGCATGTGTTGGAGGTAAATCTTTATTTCAACCAAGGAAATCTAGCACGCGCGTCCCACGGACCCACGCGTAGCGCACGACCCACGTGCGCTACGCATTCATGACGTCATGTAGTGTCATGACGTCGGCCAGGTCAGTAGCGATGTTCTGCTTGGCCTGGTCCATCGAGTGCAGCAAGGTATCCCATTTCTTCCATGTGGTAGTTTATCGTTATCATCCTATAGACACAATTGAGAACAAACTACGTGACATCAAGACATCAAGCTCTGTCACTCTTTCTTCACTCTTTCGCTAGTTTGAACGAGAATGACTGTGTACGTGATGATCGCTCCGGAAAGCTGCAAATAGAAAGACATGCCATATTGAAGCTTTATATATGCAACCAGTTTTTCTTTAGAAAGATATATATGTTCGACGTCTTGTTTACACCTCTCGATATCATTTCAAGGGGTGGGAAATTACCTGCGTAAAAAGAGAGGCTTCACTTGGCTACGTTAACATAACGAATATCACGGCGCACGCGCCACATTCTTCACTGGAAAGCATTTATTCCAAATGATAAATAGAGTTTGACCAGTACGAAGTAGTACTTTAACCTGTACAGGGTTGAACCTTAACCACGATAGTTAAGACACCTATCAGCACCTTGGGTGTCTACATCCCAAAAATTTCTATCATTCTTTCTCCTGCTCAAGGCAGCAGTGTCATAAACATACGGTATACGGGCGCACGGCATTCGGACATCTCCATTATAGCAGTTTAACAATGCTTTGCTAGAGCTAACCCGTGAAGTATGGCTATAACATTATATGCAAATAAGGAGCGAATTGAGCCATGACAACTTCAGAAACCATGTTGAACCGGCAACGGAACGGCATACAAAATCAGATTTATAAGCTCTACGGTTTTATGTGCTGGGGTCCTCATCTGATTATCATGTTTGCCGTGCTGAGGGCCCATTAAAGCCAAAAAAAAATTTGTTGTGAAAGCCGGCCCTTACAACTCAGCGAAACCTTGCGACGCACATCTTTCGACCCAAATACTCGTCGTAAACCTAGCGGTGACCGCGAGTAACTCGAGCAGTTAGGGTACATGCCTGCGGCACTCATTTGGCCACCGGCCAATGCTAGCACCGCGACCCAAATAAACATGCTAGGCCTAACTCCTCACAGTATGTTAGGCATTGTCTAGCGCATTTAGCATCACCTGCACGAAGTAGCATGCTATGGGCCTGTCGCTAGGCCTAACTTCCACAGATTTTGTAGGTGCAATCTATCTTGCACCAATTATGGTCGTATCTGTTTTGTTCACAGGCTCGCTGGCTGCGTTGTAGTTATTTCGTTATATCAGCGAATATAACGTAATGCGCAATAGCGTGCTATAACCTCATCAGCCAGTTTTATTCCCTTGGGACCTTGAGCATGCTCGAAAGTGAAAGAAAAAGTTGATTTCGTCAAAGATATATCTTTATAGTGAAAAACAACATTTTATGGTGTTGCAGATCAAGCAAGGTGTGGGAACCTGATATTCTTATTTTTTCCATAAGCGACGGAAATAGAAGTCAAAAGAAAAACTGCCCGCTCACTGATAAGTCAATGAGATCACGTAGTCACTTTACGAGGGCAGTTCAGTCAGTGGCGACTTGCGAAGCTCTTCTCATGTTTCTTCATATTTGTATTCCCTGTACTTTTGTGATTCATTACTTTCTAGCGTAGTGCAATATGTTGGTACTTAAAGTTACACTTGCTGATAATACAACCTACAGTGAAAAATTAGAGAGTTACTCTAAATTTCTTACCGTAACAAGTGTCGGTAATTTCAAGGAGAAGAAACCAGCTGCGGATAACGCCATCTCTTCGGGATTCAAGGAATCCCTCAGATACATCACCTGCAAAAGTCGTATTGTTCGAGCATACGGTTCGAGCAAGTGGAGAACGTATTCAGCGACATCTGCTTGCTGACAGTGAAGAAGCAGTGCGCCCATATGGGTCAAAGAGCATCTATTATCGAAAATATGCACATACAGAGTGATCTAGTAGTCTTTAGCGAGAGTTTAAAAGTTTGCGAAATGCATGTTGCTGACAGTAGCCTGGAGCTAGTCACACTATTTTTGTGTTCTAATTATTTACTTACTTCGGCTATTTCAGGAAATGAACTTCTGAAGCAACGAAGCCGGGCGAAAATTCAGTGGGAAAGTTGTAGATCAGTTTCAAGAACTTCCTATTAGAGAGTTCTGAACTTGATATCTCTCAATAATTAGTGTTGTTCTGCTTACTACAGACGCCCGCAAATTACAAAAATACCTCGTGTCACGCCAGCTCGCGCACCATTAAATGATATGTGGGGTTCACCGTCCCAAAACCACCAAACAATTATGAGAGACGCCGTAGTGCAGGGCTCCGGAAATTTCGACCACCTGGGGTTCTTTAACGTGCACCCAAATCTGAGCACACGGGCCTACAACATTTCCGCCTTTATCGGAAATGTGGCCGCTGCTACCGGGATTCGATCCTGCAACCTGCGAGTCAACAGTCGAGTACCTCAGCCACTAAACCACTGCGGCGGGGCAGCTCGCGCGTCAGAGCGCACTGTTAATCAATCAATCAGTTTCAATCAGTTTATTATCACGTCATAAAGTATGTTACAGGGAGTAAAATATGCAGAAGAGGGTCCCAAAGTACAAGGCTGCAACGGGACCCTCTTCCTAACGCTCCGCATACTATTGCGACCGTAGCATTTGCGGGGTGGTGCTGTCTCGACAGGGGCACGGCAATGGCGGAGGTTGTGTGATAAACATGCTTAACTGGATCGCACCCCACGTTCGGCGTCAACTGAAAGTGATCGAGAACAAATGCGTACTTGGTCAAAGTAGCTGTAGTTTTCAGGAGATGTCACGACTTCTTCTAGGGTGTGTCGCACGTTCCGAATCTTGAAAGAAAAAAAAATCATTGTAAGGCACCGTTAAGAAGCAGACGTCAGTGTTGGACAACTCCAGGCGTTCATATTGTCCCCTAGTTGTGACAATGAAGTAAGCAGAACACAAACTGGTGCATATATAAACACTTTGTTCAGGGCGACTTTGCTAACAATATCAGTTTTACCCTAATCGAGAGGATCAAGACGTCGGCTATCGGTTACCTGTTCGACGGGGAAGCGCGTCGGCTTCTATGAACGTCTTATTGAACCTTCAAGCGCCATTGCTGGTCCCAGCAATAGATCGAGGGCAAACCTTTTAGTGGCGGTGATTACGTATGCGTGCGCAATTTTAGGGGCAAAGCTGCATATGGTCGAGGCTTGTGCCCCCCTCTCCGTAGCCAGCCGCTATATTTGGAGCACTCACAAGAGGTGCAGCTGTATTCTAGTTTGAGAGGAGACCACTGTTTGAAAGGCTCTGCGGCGTTCACTACACTCCGGCGCATACTCCAGTTGGACAGGACACCGCTAGAGGGCCAGAACTACAAACCGCGCTCACTCTCGGTGTGCCCTTTCTTCCGACTGTGGTCTGTCACTGCGCTTTCGTAATAGATATACACATTGATTAAACATTCTGCAATGTTAATGAACTTAGACTTAATCTCAATCTACTGCGTATGACCATAGCATACCACTTTGGAGAAGGCACTGCGATGTTCGATGGGTCGTTCGATGTACGGCGTTCGAGAACCAACGTCAAAAGTATTACTTTTCTTTTTTCTTGAAATAATACAACAACAAAACTAGTTGAACACACAGAAGAAGCCGATTATTTCATTCTTTGATGGGACATGAGTGAGTACGGAATGATGAAGTATTTAAATGCACACTAATTACAATTACTTGCTGAAACTCATACAAGACAACACTTAGTTTTCTTTCTTGGAAAGTTATATGGAGTGCCTTAGAATTGCGTTATCTTAATTTCACACATTCGTAGAAAACTAATTTTAATGCGCTCCTGAAGGGAATAAACTTCGTTGCTCATAGCTTGCACGTCTTCACATAACGCCCTGGCCTTCGAATCATGGCAGAACAAAATGAAGCAATCTCGAAATGTTCCACATTGACATCCGGCCTTTGGTTAGCTGTGGTAACGTTTTTTTGTGTGTGTGGTTTAAAACCAATCGGATAAAAATAAAAGATTAATTACTAGAAATCAGTCCCACGGGATCCTGCAAGCTGGCGGGAGGGTTAGAGAAGAAGAATTCACCACCAACCATTTGCAACACAAAACTTCTTAACGAATACATTTATATAGAGAAGAAAGCTTCTACATTGCAGGAAAATTCGTCCATCTCTGGGGATCAAACCCGTGACCAACAATTTTCCGGAGTGACGAGCCTGGAGAGACGTTGGTCCCAGATGGAATCCCCTGCCCAGGATGAATTTTCCTCAGCAGGGAAGCTTTTCTTCCTACAGAAATCCATACGACGTTTTGTGCGCGTTCTTGCAGAGAACTGGGGGTGGTGAATTTTTCTCCCTCAACAAATGAATAAACCCATGCATGAATATTTAGCAACTTTGGCATTTTAATACATTTTCGTGTTTTGTGTGTACACTTGGCAATGTTACTTCTGTTTTTATGAGCTCCGTGTGGTGTGGACATATTTCTATGTGGTGTGTACACATTTCTGTGTGGTATGGACACATCACAGTATTGAAAAAAAATGGACTCATGGACCTCAGCGTATTGAGTCCTGCTGAGAAGGTCAGCATCGCTGCTCGGAAGAGCCAAATTTACCCGACAAATGCACGCACCTCTTCTCGAAAATCGATAGTATAAAAAACCAATCACATGATAAGAACTAAGACTGAAATTTACCCTCCCCTAAAGCTCTTACACGCCACGTTTTTAACGTGCTATCGAATTTCCTGCATTTGGAGGGACGCGAGGCCTACGCAGTATCAAGTTACCTGGTGCGATTTGAAGCATCCTTCTCACCCGACATGCGCAGAGATGACCTTAGCACAAACGTCAGAGCAGCGGGAAGCGCGACTGCCCAGCTGTGAACTGGCCGACCAGCAAGCCCGAATCGACCATGGAGGTTGAACAGGTGGCTAAGCCCGGTGGGGTTCTAGACTAATTTCCTACGAAATAAAATTGACTTTTGTTTCACTAAAATATCTCTGTGTTTTCTGAAGTTCACGCTCAAATTTGGCATGGTCCCGCATTCGAGGAATGCGGCTGCGTGTTTCCGTAGTACTGGGGCGGCAAAGTGGCAGGAGCATGCAAGACCGCGGACGTGACTAACTACTCCGCTTTCATGCTACGCATGCCCTCGTGTGAAACTAATCCATGCTATCACGCCGAGGTGGTCTATCTCTTGACGCAAGCTTCTTCAAACCTTCATCGAATAATAAGGTATCGTGCTTTAAGAGAGGTGACCTCTGCACGCAACGACCTTCTTTATCGGCTAACCCTTTTTGCCTCATTTTCAAAGTTCGACTCGAACGAAGTGTTTTCGTTAAACCTTGAAGTAATACGAAGGGAGAAATAGATGATACTTACTTCTCTCGCCATTGCGTCGCTGAGAATGGCGATGTCCAGAAAGTCGAGGACCGTCGAAACGGTGTACATAATGGAAAGCATGTGCTGCGCCGTCCGAAACTCTTCGACAAAATTCAGGTAGATGCCGGTGCAGGAAGCCCAGAGGACCATTGCACCAGAGGCTGCTATAGCATGCTGCCACATCTCGTTCAGACTCCGCTTGATGTGTGAAATGGCGCATAGGTTCAACCTGACATTTCCGACCAATCGGGCTCGTTTTTCTGCGCTGGCGTAGTCGTTTCCACCGCTTCGCACGATACACCAGAGAACTTCGTGCTGGTGCTCAATGTACAGCCGTATCACTTCGCAGCAGGGCCTGATGACCAGGAAGGGTGCCGCATCGAGCACGTAATATACAAAGTTACCGGCGATGGAAGCGAGCTTCAAGGTTGCGCCCAGCACTGGGCCGCAAGCCAGTTTGTCTATGAATTCAAGCGAAAGGTAGCTACTGGTGCATATGTTCGCAACAAATGCTGCCAACAGCACAAAACGAATAAAATAACAGGCATGTGTCGCCTTGAGACCATTCTTGGGTGCGATGAACCGGACTCGCTGCTCGTATTCGGACGATTTGTAAAAGAGCTTTTGCAAGCCTCTCGCTTTCACGAACATGAGTGTTGCGTTCAGTGCTATCTTTGAAGCGTCGAAGGCGCAAATGAGTAAGTACAGGGTCGTTGTGAAAGCCAGGTCGTGCAAGAACACGGAGAGCCAAAGCTGGTAAGTATAGGCGATCTCGATGAAGACACACAGAAACATGCAAAAAGCGGAATAGATTAGATAAAACTTCTTCCACGAAAAGACTTCCTCTTCATACTCCGAAGTCCTGGAGCTGCTCAGGTTCAGAAGACCGAAACATTTGCAGATCCTTTCGTACCACTTGAAGTGACGCCTCATGAAAGAAGACATAACGATCGTTTTGCCAATTTTTAAAACGAGCGTCCCACTTTTTTTTATTTTTGCAGAGAATTGGAGTGCGCAGTCGAGGACCGTATAGCAAACCGCAACTTGTTGACGTCACACCGGTAGTCTGCCAAAGAAAAGAGAATGAAAATCTGAAGAGCTAGTGATGTCATATGCCGCTTTTTAGCACGACACCATACAACATGTGAGGTCTACTGAAAATAGTGAATGCTAGTCTGTGAGCTACAATAATAAGGAAGCAGAGCGCAAAAGTGTTGTGCACGCACTGATAGATGGAGGACGCACACAAAAGCCCACTGAATCTGCGGCAAGGTACTTCTTCCGTTAAATAAAGGAGATTGTACAAATATATTTGCGTGAAATCTTTTTCATTTTGCGTTCGTGGAGCTTGTATACTTTCCCTGGTATTCTTATTACCTAACGCTTTCTCAAAAACGAAAGACATCCTATATAATTGAATGTAGCAGATAAGTTATTCAGTAAAGAGAATTTCACTTCTGATGACATATCTGTGTTGGCTTTGTTTGTTGGAGCTCACAACAGATTAAACAACCATTAGATTTTGATGCCGATACATGTTTAGTTGTGTTTTTCAGTGAGCCGCGTACATCGGCAATCAATGCCACGATGCAAATTATTTCGGGTCCTACCTAAAGTTCTACACCTATATAAGGTGCGTCGCACGACACGCTAAACCACTGTAGTTTTTTTCTGCCACGTTGCCGATTGCAGGTTGAAATAACTTGGCAAATGTTAGCTGGACTTGGCCGCCATTTAAACACCAACACCCGACTCTGCGAGTGAAGTTGTGCACGCTTACTTGATGGTTGGCAGTTTCAGACACACCATCAAAGGTGCTCTCTTAGCAGCGTTCACCAGCGACAAAAGGTCGCCAAACGTTCTTGTACTGGTCGGTCTTCCTTGACTCGGTCACGCTGCCTTGGGTACCATATTTATACCCTTTGATCAGGGCATTCTTGACCTCCTCGGTCCCTGGGTACCCAACGGGGTAACGTTGTTTTAAAAGCTACAGATCATTCCAGTTCGATATACGCGTTTCCAAATTTCTACAGACACAATAAGGATGAGTTGCTTTCACGAAGCCTTCACAAGTGGCGCCATGTGTCTAGTCATATTCGCAACGGGAGCGAATAAAAATAACTGAGATCTGCACGAGCGCTGGGATGCGTATTGCACGAGCGCTTTGCTGCGTCTTGATGGTAAATGAAAGCTTTTTTCCTTAGTTGTAGCACGACCTACATCGTTTATACTGCATTTCTTTCACTTTGGATGCCTTGTAAATTCTATTGAAAGCCATTTCGGTGTGATATAATAAGATCGGTGATACGCAGGGTACCGTCACATTTTGAGACAACCGTTCAATTTTTGGTAATAATTCCTTTTCCGTGCTTGTTTTCAAGGAAAGGGAGTCAAATAGTACAGTTTTGCAAAAGCTTTTTTTATTGGTGCATTCTTAGCACCTCAGAGATTAAGTCAGCGGCACAAGTGTTTCCCTCTCGTAGCTGCGCAGGCCAGACCTTGTGTGTCTCACCGAGAGTATGACCTCTAACTCGCAGGAAGCCCATCGATTTCAATTGTTGCTTTGCGTTTCTCGAAATGTTTTCTCAGCACTCAAGACGTGGTGGGGACTGCGCATTTTATTGCCGCAAGAGACACATTTTTTTGTGAAGCAGCTTTAATACGTGCAATATTTGAGTGCGCGTCCACCGAGGACACACATTTCTTGTCGTTAATAACGTCTAATATGCGAGGCAATGTTTCACCGTTGCCATCCATTATCTCTTTTACGCCTACGCATGCACATGCGTGCCGCACTGTTGCAGAACATATTTCTGACGACTCCTTCACACGACCATAGCATCTTACTTCCATTGTCCATACAGCGCTCACCATATGAATTCCCCAAACATAACGCTGTAGTAACTGTCTGGCGCGTAACGTATGACCTGTATTACGAAATTCGGCTTTCACGTCTGAAATGGCACTATATTTGCTGCCTTTAATTCGTACAGAAGAAGAACGGCGATTTGGGCTAATTGGTTAAATTTCATTGTAATAAAGGTTGCAGCGCAAGCAGGAAAGTGCTACGAAAAAAAAAGCGAACAGAAGGCGAAGAACGGATGGCATAAATAGGGACAACACGAGCGCTGTGTTGTCCTCTTTCCCCTCCGTTCCTCACCTTCTATTTGCCTTTCTTCCAGAACTTTCATGCTTGCGCTGCAACCCTTACTACAATTAATTCATACACGCCAATATATAGATCTCTGCACATAGATATCTGCTCTACATGTAACAAACTGCCACCAGCGGCGACCCATGACGTGTAGCCCTTAGAAATAGCGTGAGCTGTCCAAGGGAGATACTTCTCATCAACGCCGTTATATGCACGAGCCTCGTTGTGGTGTTCTACTGTGGCCGCACCACAGTAAACTTGGTTACTTACCAAGTGCATGTATACTACAATTAGTATTGCTCCTGAAAATGCTAGCCTTGCCTCGAAAAACATTCCAATATGTCGCGTATGAATTCTTCACGACAGTGTGACTTTTTTTATCAAGCTTGCTTAAGAGAGGCATGTAAAGCCTGTTGCAATTTGCTGGTAGTGACAATCATGTTCTGTAATGCATCGATGTTAACAATTACGAACGGACGACGTTTTGTCGTTTTTTTCTCATCTGCGGAACAGCATTCTTTTGTGCAACAAAATAGCGGTGACATACCTGCAAATTTCGTATAAAATAACGCACAGCCCGCAAACTTTCACGTCGGGCTATTGTTTGCTCTCGAGAAGGAACAGCGCAGAAGTAAAGCGAATGCAACGGGAAGAGTGAACATACAGAAAGAGCATTGGCGATCGACTGAAATTTCATTTAACACACACTTAATCGGGACATCTGTCCTATTGTGCGCGTGAGAAGTTTATACTTGGTTCTTTTCGTATATGTTGTTTTTTTCAATAAAGCTTCATTCGTCAATATTCAGCACTCCTCCTCTTTGCACGCCTTCCTCTGTCTTTGCATCACATCCACACCTGCTTCTTCAGGAGATGTACAATCACCTACTCGCACAGATATGCACCCTCCATTGTGTGCCATTTCTGTCGCATGAATTATGCTTAATTCTTAAATCACGGACCTACTCGAAGGTTGGGCATTCTGAATGAATGCAAGCCACACATGTATTTATTAAGTGACGTGCTTTTCGCTACTCAATGTTACCTAGGTATGCTCGCGTAGCCTGTTGGAGCTGAAGTTTGTTTCAATGCCCATAATAGTTTTTTACACATACAGTTGTGTAAGGCGTTTTTGAGCTTCAAATTATGAGTTCATGGATTATGTTTTTTACCACGCTCGCTTATTGTTACATTACCTATACCATACACTACTCAACGTACTAAATTTATAGACATGTCCCAGAGCGTAATCACATCTGAGTAGCTTTTATTCGAAATGAGCTCAGTCCAGAGCCAAAACTAGCTCAAATAAGGCTTCATTGGCAGAACAATATTTTCAACTTTTCTCTGAAACAGTATAAATGAATTATTATTAATGACTAACTTACTTTTACGGGTTAAGAGGACAGTTGATACTATACGTGCCAGTACAACCCTATTTGAGCTAGTTTTGGTTCTAGATTGTTGCTCATTTCGAAAAACAAAAACTCGTCTAATATCAAACGACCTTACCGTCGATGACTCGCGCTGCCACTCTCTGCAAAACCTAACTCACGCCTTGAAACGGCAGCTCCTACACGCTTACTTGGCTACTGGGAGCTTGAGACGCACTATCACCGATGCTACCTCGAAGGCTATCACCATCGAACAATCGCATAAGGTTTGCCGTAATCCCTTCCGATACTAAACTTGTATGTCATGTTTGGTTGCGTTACCGTGGATACCATAGTTGCACCGAATTATGAATGTTTCTTACGTCAGCGGAAGTGCTTCACGCCGATGTGCACAAGCCAGGGTCGCACAAGAACAACCATCATATGTTCGCCCGAAGCATAATGCTGATTATGCAAGCAACGTAGCCATTTGAATTGCCATTGTGAACTAATAATTTCTTATTCGATCTCAATATTGTTGTCAGATATTTTATTTGCTGCGTGGTCTGCAAAATTTATCACTGCAGTCGCATGCTGTAAAGAAACGTAAAGAAAACTATACCCCGAACGAACTCTGGGTACACGCAGACGAAGAAACGTTAGAACGCCATCTTAGTCGTTAATGACGTCCAACATGCGAGGCGCAGATCAGCAGGGGCTCACTGTTGTCGCTTCTATATTTATTCTTCCCGAAAAAAAGCAAGCTGCACGCCATACGCCCGCGTTTTATGATTTTTTTTTTACGTTCACCACATCACTGCAGTGAGACGCAACAAACTCGCCACGTAGACCACGCTGTGGGGAGATTCAAAAAGTGTAACATGCATATTTGAGACGAGACCTGTAGAAACCTCAATTAGAACGGAGCGCCACCTTGCGCTGGTGGATTGCGTTTCGTGCGAATGTCAAGGTCTCACGTATACGACGAATGATCTGCGCAACACGACGCAGCGGCAACGTCAAGTACACATCACGTGACTTCGATAGTCGTTCAGCTAGGAATGCGCAGTGCCACTATTGTTAAGTGCGAAGCATTTTATAGCAAAGTTTGGCTATTTTGGCCGTATCTATCTATCTATCTATCTATCTATCTATCTAGCAGCTTACGACATCTAACTCTCGTGACTGTTTCGATTACGGGAGCTACTCCAAAATTTGTATGACATAATCTGACTGCATGACGAGCATAGGTTGCTAGTCATGAATTGCAAATCATCACATATATGTCCTGAATGTCATGATTTACATGTCATGGTCTTGCTGCTCTTACTGCGGTTGTGTTCACATGACATATTGCAAAAACTGGTATGGTATGCCATGGCTGCATGGCAGACATAAGCGACATGCCCTAAAGTGGAAGCCATGACAGGTATGTCGTGTAACTACATGCCACGTTCATAATGCGCGCGAGGTCGTTTGACATATACCAAATCTGGTATTAGAGACGTGAACGAATGACGAAGGTATATGACTGCTGCAAACATGATAATCATTCCATGCGTGTCATGCAAGTACATTACTACATACCACACTCTTGCCGCGCTCGCGGCCGTTTTGCTGGCTTCGCATATACCAAATTTAGTATTACGTGACGTGAATCAATGACGAAGGCAAATGACATATCCAAACATGATAATCATGACATGCCTGTCATGTAAAACTCGACTACTTTCTACGCTCATAGTGAGCTTGCAGCTGTTTCGCTAGTTTCACGTATACCAAACTTGGTGTTACATGACATGAATGAATAAAGAAAGTACATGTCTAGTGCAAACGTGAGAATCATGACATGTGTGTCATATGGGAACAAAGCTACATACCACGCTCATGATGTGCTCGTAGCTGTTTCTCATGCTTCCCATATACCAATTGTGTTGCTACGTGACGTTAATGAATGCGGAAAGTAAATGACACGTCAAAACTTGCTAATTATGGCATGCCTGTCACGTAAAACATTACATGCCACACTCAAAGTGCGATCTAGGCTGTTTCGCTAGCTTCACATGTACCAAATTTTGTGTTACGTGACGTAAATATACGAGGAACAAAATGCCAGGCTTAACTATAACAATCATGACACGAAATTTATGTACGGCATAATTTACGTGCACCTCATAACATTGTGGTGATTTTAAAAGGACAGATCAACTTGCCCCATTCGAGCTTCGCATATCATCGATTCCCACTGTATAGGTCGGTTCTACCTTTCGTTTTCTTTTCTCGATGTTTATATCATACTGTATTCCTTTCGATTCCTCCTTGCCCCCCCCCCCCCACGGTGGTCTAGTGGCTAAGGTACTCGGCTGCTGATCTGCAGGTCACGGGTTTGAAACCCTGCTGCGGCGGCTGCATTTGCGATGAAGGCGGAAATCTTGTAGGCCCGTGTGCTCAGATTTGGTCGCATGGTAAAGAACCCCAGGTGGTCGAAATTTCCGGAGCCCTCAACTACGGTGTTTCTCATAATCATATTGTGGTTTCGGGACTTTAAACCCCACATATCAATCACTCAATCAATTCCTCCTTATTCCATTCCTTCATGAGCTCCTGCTAAGGTGTTGCACTAAGGTGCCGACAGATGTGGGGCTCACTTCTTTTTATCTCTTACAAAATCATTGCCTCTCATTCAACCTAAATATAGGGTGACGCAGTGACTCATGGAAAAGAAAATGATGGGTGTAACCTTAACCGACAAGAAGAGGTCAAAGTGGACCAGGGAACAAACAGGTATTAAGGACGCTTTCGTCGAGGTCAAGAAGAAATAAATCACGAGCAGGGCGGTTTAGCGCTTAGGCGCGAGAACCCCTGTTCATTATGTGTAAAACAGGGGATTCCAAGAGAAGGCAATAGTGCGAGGGAGACAAAGAAAGTTACGTGGCTGAATGACGTTAAGAAGTTTGGAACTTGAGGTGTAGTAATTCAGCCCACTTTTTAAAGTGCGCCAGCCGCTGCAAATCAGACATCAACAATGCAACAGCGACAATTTTCTGCGCTGCACAACTGTTGAAACCAGCCGCATAGCCATACCTTCGTTTGTATTGTAATGGTAAAAATCCAATGTGCCACCTCTGTTTTTAATAATTAATATTTGCATAGATTTTACGTCCCTAAACCGCATTATGATTTTGAGAGGTGGCATAGTAGAAGGCTCGGGAAATTTCGACCATTTAGATTTCTTTAACGTGCACCTAATTTTGAGTACTCGGGCTTCTACCATTCAGCGTCCTCAGAAACGCTGTCTTCGCAGTCGGAACCTGTGTCTTCTATTTTCTTGTCAGCAGTCGAGAACCCTAACAATTATATCACCATAGGGGGGTACTGTCTTTCTAGTTACGAATGTAAAATCAAGCGCTGAATGGGACCTGAAAGTACACGCAATAAATGGGACCTAAGAGTAAGCAATATTCTATTTACAATGAACTACTTCACTTGTGTCTGATTGTACAGTGCGGTTATCGTGATTGATGCATGTGTCTTCGCAACTCATCAGAGCTAACCCTATAAATATTGATCGTAAGTCTCATGTTCGACCACTCTCTTTGTTTTTGTTCATGGTCAATTTATTGCTATGGTTTTGTGCAAATTCATTTATGGGCTCTTTGGGCTTTCGTTACAATGTTTGAAAGATTGCTTAATTGATCTGATACTGACAAACATAAACGAAAAAACTTTGTCGCCCACGTATATATGAAAATATATTAAATAAAACAATAGGTATGCAAGCCAACATGGTTGGTGTTGGTGCTATACTCTTGTGCTCAGGATCCCAACAAAATTTTCAACTTTCGAGGTATCAAAATCTTGACACCTCAAAAAAGTCTGACGAAAGCTGAAATCATCGTATAAAATATTGTAAGCGGCATCAACGTAGGGGAACCAACAAGCCTTGAGTGCACAGTAAACGGCTTCCTTACAATAAAATCAGCACCGTCTTTCGCACTCATCAGCGCTCAGTGGTTTGCTCAAAAAATGATGCGGAAAAGTCAGGTATCCAGCATTAGAAAAAAAATGCCAAGGAATCTCATTACTCGCAGAAATGACTGTATTGAATTAAAATGAAAATATCTGTACGTCAGAACTATGAAAACATGCCGATGCTGAGATGTCACTCAGCTTTATCTGATGAAATATGAATCAGTTCTGAACATAATAAATCAGTCGGCTGCTGCAAAGCCGAAACAACTTGACCACATGGCGAAAATCGTTCATCGGCATCTAGGATAAAGTTCAAGGAGGCATTTTAGTCAACGACGGTGGCGCAACATACAAATCGAGGGAATACCCCTTTCCGGAGGTGGCCTGGAAGCTCCTTTGAGGTGTGCAGTAATGACACCGAGGCAGAGCTCTGTGTCCCGGACTTGCAGGATCTCGAAAAGTTGGCACCGTTAGTGGTAAGTCATTTTGTATTTGTCGTTCTATCAGTGAGAAGCAAGTCACTCATGAGCGTGGCAGCTGATGCGTCTTGACACGACAGTTGTCAGTGCAACCGTATAAGACGCGATGCAATATAGAGGCCTTCTAACAACTCTGAAGATGTTCAATTCATTTTGTTGGAAATGCTGAGTAAATATTCTTGATGCTTTTAACCTTTAGCAAGCTGCTACTGAAGGTAGTATTTCTTTTAAACAGAGCCTTCTAGCGATTGCCTCCAATCAAAACGGTTCATCGACTATCGTACTTCAAAGGGTTCTGAGTGGAGATCATCAGCATGTACCACATTTTTATGTCACTGATTTTTGTTGTTGCTGCTGTTTTTTTTATGGGAAAACCTACTCTCTTGTTGGAAGAATCACATCGGGTAAAGAACGAAAACTATCGCGCAAGGTTCTCGTTCTCAATCTATGTTTAAATCAGCGACAGAGAGAAGCACAGAAAGGGAAGAAAAAGCAAACATTTCCTTGCTGCGTCTGTGTGAGGGAGTGTTAGGATTTATTATGTTACCTTCCGCTCCTCCCGACCTCTATTTCATCCTGTTATTTTTATTCAGAGGCGGTAATGGCCGTCGCGACGCCGCAGGGTTGTCGTGACTGCATAGTGTGCCTAAGAGGGGAGCTCTATACTTGCGGCAACTTTTTTTCGGCAATAAAACGTGAACCAAGGGGCGTAGCTCCTGCACATGTACTACTCCGCGAAGTAGTCCGGTTCGGATCGCGCGTCGGATGATGGCCGCGTTCGAATAATACTACTGCACACGATTTGCCACGTCTGCGTACAGAGCCATCTGTGCGTGAAATTCGTCACAAGCACCTTCAGACAGTCGTGTAAATAGCTAGAAAGCGGTGAGCAGCCACCTAAAGACGAAGACATCATTTCGACTGCGAGGCGCACGTATGGAGGGTGAACTTAAATGTGGGATGTTTTCATGCGTGCACAAACTCGCAATGACTGTGTACAAAGTAAAAAAAAACGTGAATATGTCGTTGGTGCATGCTGCGTCTATTTAGAGAAAGCATACCATAGAAAGAGATTTTTTTTCATAATGTTTATGGCACTTCAGTGCTGGCCACACCACACTTTGTCTGCGTAGCCTTACCTTCATTACCAAGAAACGTTGTCCACACGCATGGTAGGTATCTGCATCATATAAGCATTCACCCCAGGGCATGATAGCGCCGAATATCGGTCTGATGTAAGCATGTATCATAGGATGCGCAAGTTGATCAGAAACCCTGAAGTGCGCGCACCGCCTGATATGCTGTTTACCTGGAGATGTGTACAATGTGAGATCATTATCCTAACAATCATGCGTGCACTGAACTGGTGTCAAGTTGATCGAAGTATCGCCTATATATTTGCTTGTCACCGACATTAAATGCTACCTTGTTTTGGGCTCAAGCTGTTCAATATATTGCTCAAGTCTGCCCATACACATGGAATCAAGCTTGTCTAGAGGACCCAGCCCACCGCTTCAGCTGCGATGTTTGCACCAATATGCAGAGACCGCCACCGTAATGATACCTAACATAATCCTACTGCATGCTAGAATTTTGTGCTCTAATCAAGCACGTATGTAAGCTTCTAGCTAACACGAGCTAGCAGCTGTGAAAAACAGTGTTCATAGCCACGTGATCTACGGCTATAAGCAAGTGTGATTCTCTCTGTACCTGGCAATCGTCAGCGATCGGTTTCTTATTTTCGCGTGTAGGAGTAAATCACCAGGCTAATATAATTTGATCTTGTTTTAAGGCTTCCAAAGTGTTCTAACCTTGCACCTTTATTTTGGTCCCCATAACATTCTTCTTGCGCAGTACCAGCGGCACTTTTAATAAAAGAAGCGCCTTCAGCGTGTCTCCTGCTTTCGTGCTGAATTCGTCTTTGGAGCCTTCTGCTTCTTTTTTTTTATTTTTAGTTTTCGCTGTTTCATCACCCGTCCAGCATTACGCTGGTGTCAAATTGTTCGCACGAGAATAGATCGATTCATCGCTGTTGACATTCTCAAGCCGTAAATAAGCGAGCGTTCATCCTCCTTCTACCTTCCCCCCCCCCCCTTCCTCTTCTTCTTTTGCTTTGTTGATTGATTGATATGTAAGGTTTAACGTCCCAAAACCACCATATGATTATGATGGACGCCGTAGTGAAGGGCTCCGGAAATTCCGACCACCTGGGGTTCTTTAACATGCACCCAAATCTGAGCACATGGGCCTACAACATTTCCGTCTCCATCAGAAATGCAGCCGCCGCAGCCGGGATTCGATCCCGCGACCTGCGGGACAGCAGCCGAGTACCTTAGTCACTAGACCGCCGCGTCGGGGCCTTTTACTTTGTTGCACCAATAATGAAAGAAGGTCGCTCAAAAAAAAAAACAGCTTCTCTCTCTTGACGCTAGAATTCGCATCTGACCGACGGCGTCAATGTGCTTATATTATCACCATAAAGCTCCCCTTGAACTAGCTCTACTCCATTCCCCAAAAGAGCACCCACCAGAGGCGCTGTTAATTTATAAGCGCTCCAAGTCTCAAATTAAGTAATGAAGAAACGGACGTGTGCATCAGTTTATTAAGTTGGACATTATCTTCAGATCTATAAATTTCTCAGGATGTGGTCTATCCCTAGTGCATAAAGTAACTGCGACCCTTCGAAGCGAATTGCGCAGGAATTTTTAGCATGATATGTACCCTGCTGCCTTTTTTTATAGTAGTATTTATCTAACTGCTTCGCCACTCTATGGGTTTTTCACCTCATAGGATGACTTCATTGCTCATTACAATTTTAGGCTTTGTTCTCATGCTCTCAATTCAAACATGCTCATGTCATACTGGTGTTTGTGCTTTAGCCCTGTAAGTAAGCATTTAAAAATATGACATGACTCTGAACTTCTGTCAAACTGAACGCTACATTTGTAACTATTTTCTGTTCAAATTCAAATGCATCTATATGTGCAGCTCTAAACAAGCTTGAAATAATCATTTACAGCTCGTGAAATATCATTGGCTTCGCAGACCTGAGTAATTTCCTGCGAACACATTTCAACGTTATTGCCGAAGTCCATTTGTAACTTGACAGTTCATTTCCTTGGTTCCCCTCATTGCAAACTTGCAACAATAGCAGCGACACATTCCTTTGGCACAGTGAATTTTCACCAAGAGTAAGATGACAATTGGACAAGAAGGCTCGTTGTCATAGCAATCGGTTTCATAAATGTCGAAGCCGAATTCGCTTATGTTTCTAAACAATGACTCATATTCGTTCAGCCCACAGGTCGCGAGACCGAATCCTGACCGTGGCGACCACATTTCCAATGGAGGCGAAAATTCTTTAGACCGGTGTGCTTAGATCTAGGTGCTCGTTAAAGAACCTCAGGTGGTGGAAATTTCCGCAGTTCTCCACTACGGTGTCTCTCATTATCAAATGGTGGGTTTCGAACGTTAAACCACAATAACAGCATAGTCGTTGAGTTGGGTTCACAAATACTACAGCAGCGCAATATCTATGGACTTCGTCTCATCTATTTTCTACAGTATCTCAAAGCAAAGTAAATTTAAATGGGAAGCTCTCTCTATTGACTATTTTACTGCACCCTCAGTTTACGTCAAGCTATTGATAGCTCTGTTGACTACCTGTATTTACTTCCCTGTGTGACGCGGTGGATTTATTTAGTAAATTGCACTGATTCGAAAAGCTTTGTGTCTTCCGTAGTGCTGTTTTGTCGCCCACTCCGAAATTGTTCCTGTATTAACCCATTCTCTGAGTATGCAGGTCCATTGAAATTTTAATCATTGGTTCCACTCACTATAAATAATATAGAAAATGAAGGACGAAGTACCACATACGAACATCTTGCATAACTTCTCTGGGACGTACATACTGCAGAAAGAAGCCGCAGTATCAACTGTCGAGTATTCATCGGTGATCATGTCGAAGATTTTTTTTTCTTTTTCGGCAAAGTAGTAGGAATTACGAAATACACGAATAGGCCGTGGCAATGAAACCTTGGCCACTTCCTCAAGTCAAACGCTTTCAAGAGCCTATACGCGCCTATTATCAGCTGCGAACGATATCTTCTCCCTCGCTGGCCTCCCCCGCCGGAGCCTCCCTTGAGCACCCGCTATACCAAGTGCGCGATAAAACGCAGCGTTGCCAAAAGTAGGACAACACGGCTCACGTTTTCTGTCGACAGCGAAGACTTCCCGCTGTTGCAGTGGCAAGTACGTCGGACATAGTTCAGCCATGAGTGACAATTTCAGCGGAAAAGTGGCCCTAGTCACTGGCGGAGCCATGGGTCTAGGAAAAGCAATCACGGATCGCCTTCTTCAGCAAGGCTGCCGGGTAAGGCCATACATGGCTTCTCTATAACGAAGGACGCGATCGTTTAAACTCCTCTCACTCCACGTGGCTTCTCTTGTCGCATCGAGTGGAATGAATTGCGCTTAAATGATTTTATGCACGTTTCGTCCACACGTGGGTCATGCAAATGTTCTTGTGCACATAAGCAGCGAGTACTCTGTAATATAGGTAGGACACGTGTTTCGACGAGTTCCTTCATACCTAATGACAAGCCGAGATGCAAACAAGTTGCAGGTGCAGGACAACCATTGTGTACTACTGCAGTTCTATTGCCATTACTATTTTTGAGTTCTTCCCTGTGCAGCCTCCCACATAGCTTACCTGTGACCCCCCCCCCCTCAAGAAAAAACGAAAACAAGAAAGCTGGGATACTTGAAAGTCTTTCGTGGTATAACAGTAGTTCGAAAATGCTGTAGGCCCATGGTGTGCTCAGATTTGAGTGCAAGTCAAAGAACCCCAGGTAGTCGAAATCTCCGGAGCCCTCCAATATACGGCGTCTCTCATAATCACGAGGTGGTTTGGGAAGTTAAACCCCACACATAATTATCATCATCATCATCATAACAGAAGTTGTGGGGCTCTACAGCTGGCCAGAAGGTCACGGGTTCGATTCTGGGCATGGTTATCGCATTTCGACAGTGGCGAAGTGCCAAACACTCGCGCACGGTGTAATATCAGTACACGCTCAAGAACAACAGGTGATCGAAATTCTAGGATCCCAATGCTACGTCGTCCCTAAGTATCGTATGCTATGAAGACGTAATACACCAGAAAAAATTACACAGTTGAAATGAAAGTAATTTCCAATATAAGAAAAAATATTTGCGTATTGTCGACGTAGCTAAACAACTAAGAGAATTAGAATACAGGCAAGTAATAATCTGTATTAAGTGCGAAATTATGGCGACCGGCAGGGACGGGAAGCAACCAACCCAAGCGCTAACTTTTCGTGTTTTTTTACATGATGTCGGATCAAAAATGCATTGCGTAAATACACCGAGGCAATCGCAGTCGTGGAGGCAGGCGCCCAGGAATGGAAGTTCCTTTCCTTTTGATGGTAATGAAGGTCTGTCAACAAAATTCTCGTTTAGCTTATGCATCTTGGAGGATCTGGTAATAAGCCGCGTGATATTAGCTCGGTGATTTCGTATAATCGATTACTTTTGAGAAATGATCAAACACCTCCACTTGCTGCAGGAGCGTGGTTTCTGGTTTATAAATAAAGGTATTCAGGAAAAGCTTCCTAGCGTGCTCGATGGCCACATAACGGTATTGATACGATAGCATATCTTGTGTGATATGCGCCCCGTTCTGGTGAAAGACAACTTTAGACTCCAGGAGTGGGACGCGCACAAGCAATTGTAGCTGAAGGTTCTGTGACAGCGTTAAGTGGGCAGTGAATAATGCGACACGTCTGAAATAGAACAGCTCGCGTATCTCGAAACACTTTTCCAGCTCGCGAAAACACGTCGTTGCCACATTTTCCTGAAATAGCAGACAACGTTGCATAGAGATATTTTGAACTCAACACATTACGCAAAGCCTAACGTCGATGTCCCCTTTTCCCAAACAGAGTATTTTTTGAAATGAGTGCATTTTAAACTGCATTGTAGGGCTGATATTTCATGAAGTTTTCTTAGTGTATTGACGTGGAATTTCTCAAAGGTGGCCCCAGAATTTTTTTTACTATGGTGCGACCAACAAACAAGTTATTTTGATTGGTTTTATTGATTGCCCCGCCGCAGTGGTATAGTGCTAAGGTACTCGGCGGCTGACCCGCCGGTCGCGGGATCGAATATCGGCTGCGGCGGCTGCATTTCTCATGGAGGCGAAAATGTTGTAGGTCTGTGTGCTCAGATTTGGGTGCACGTTAGAGAACCCCAGGTGGTCGAAATTTCCGGAGCCCTTCACTATGGCGTCTCTCATAATCATATGGTGGTTTCGGGACATTGAACCCCACATATCACTGATTGATTGATTGATTGATTGATTGATTGATTGATTGATTGATTGATTGATTGATTGATTGATTGATTGATTGATTGATTGATTGATTGATTGATTGATTGATTGAGGTGTGTGGTTTAACGTCCCAAAACCACCATATGGTTATGAGAGACACCGTCGTGGAGGGCTCTATAAATTTCGACCACCTGGGGCTCTTTAACGTGCACTCAAATGAGAGCACGCGGGCCTACAACATTTCCGTCTCTATCGGAAATGCAGCCGCCGCAGCCGGGAATCAATCCCATGATCTACGGGTCAGCAGCCGAGTACCTTAGCCACTAGACCACCGTGGGGGGGGTAAGCAAACTCCTTTGGGTGGATAAAAATGCACAAAGACGCATTGAGTTTTGCCTCTGCTTGTTCTGAGAGAATGTGGTCGGGGTCATGCGAATACCTCGTGTAACACAGTTGCCTTTCCGCACCTTCACTAAACTAGCGCCTATCTTGCTGATTATGTTAATCACAGTGCTCTATGCCCCAACTCCTGGCACATATTGCATCTTTACGTGTTCATGTTTTCCACGATGCCAAACTACCAGTCCTTTGTGATAGGGTTTCAATTGATTGATACGTGGGGTTTAACGTCCCAAAACCACCAAATGATTATGAGAGACGCCGTAGTGGAGGGCTCTGGAAATTTCGACCACCTGGGGTTCTTTAACGTGCGCCCAAATCTGAGCACAAGGGCCTACAACATTTCCGCCTCCATCGGAAATGCAGCCGACGCAGCCGGGATTCGATCCCGCGACCTGCGGGTCAGCAGCCGAGTACCTTAGCCATTAGAACACCGCGGCGGGCTTCAAGTAGAAGGTCTGATAGTCTAACCGAAAAGGGGAGTTCTTCAGTTTTCATAGATATTTTACAAGTAACGTGGCGCACAGTACCTGAATGTACTTTAGTTAAAGCAAGCATTCGTCCAATGCTGAAAGAAATGTTTTAATTGTGATATTGAAGGTGAAGTCTGTTATGTCTATTTGGCGGGTCAAAGTATTCTGCCGTCTGTGAAGAAGGCGCCTATTTGCTGCAGTTATTATGTTGCATCACCTTTATTATTGTGAATTAAAACCTGGACAAAGATTAAGTATTTGCACAGGACACCGATGAGTCATATACGCTTGGTATACTGCCACGAATATCAGAATTTGCATGGCATATGTTCCTCTTTGTTAACCTAAAGGATCTCTGTTTAGGCTTCTAAAATGTTTTACATTCTTAGCAGTAGCAATGAAGCAATTATAAACAACTAACTAGTGCTGCAAAAATAATGTGCTTGCGAATTCCGAAGCAAGGAATGACACTTCCATTGTGTTGAAACATATTAGTAGCGCTTTGCAAGTTGAACATTTTTAGCAGTGCCATTCGATGTCTGATGAATGCGCCGGTGAGAAACTCATTCTGTCGCAGAGAAAATCTATGTAACAGTTATTGTAATAAAGTTAACTATTAGTGGAAACTTGGAGTAAGTATTAGTGGAAACTAAGCGTTATGTAATCATGATGATGGTTTCATTTTCCTCAAGTCCAGGGAACATATGTACAATGTGGATCTCTATAAACAAGCATGGCTGTCTGTTCACTGCGGCACGTGTGGCTGCCGGCCAATATTTTCAGAGTGTTCTATTGTTGCTAGATGCAGGGTTCGTACCACACGCGAGATCATAAAGGCAGAAAATATTTGCTCATTGAAAGATGCTTGTGTTAGCACCCCTTCTGTCGCATTCACCAATAAGGAAAAGTTGTTCCTATGCTTGTCAATGTGATGTACTTATGCATTGTCACTGTGTTTCGTGCATGACTAGTGCGACTGGTAACTGTATAGAAGCGAATACCTTCACAAGAAATGAATTGTTGGCAGTTCAGCGCTCTGTTTCGTCTCTTCTCCTGTCCCCTCCTGCCCTGTCGTTTGCGCTGGTAAGCAACCTTTGTGATGTTATACCAAAACGCCCAATCCCACTGTATCTTGAATTTTCACAAGACTGCACACTATCACTAGTTTAGATGTAGCCTCCAACTGCAGCACTTTATTATGTAAGCATATAGTTATATATGTTATATCTCACTTGAACATTATATCTCACTTGAACATCTCACTTGAAAATTATATCTCACTTGAACAGAAACAACATCCTCATCCCAAACCAACACGGCTTTCGGGAAAAACGCTCTTGCAACACCCAACTATTCGAATTGTTGACAGACTTGCACAAATCCATGCATAGCTCTGCTCCTACAGATGCTATTTTTATAGACCTTTCAAAGGCTTTTGATCGCGTCCAACATAACCGATTAATAACTAAAGTCCGTAACCTCCAGCTTGATCAGAAAACAATCCAATGGATTCAAGAGTTCCTCTGTAACCGGTCGCAATCGGTCAAACTTAACCACATAATTTCCAGAAAGTGCATGGTAAAATCCGGTGTCCCCCAGGGCTCCGTGCTCGGACCATTATTATTTTTGGTCTACATCAATGACATTGGATCTAATATTGTTTCTTCTCTACGCCTATTCGCAGATGATTGCGTTATATATAAGGAGATTACCGAACCGAATGACAGTAGCATTCTACAGTCAGATTTGTTAAAACTCGCAGAGTGGTGCAATTTGTGGCAGATGCACATCAACGCTGAAAAAACCAAACATATTAGATTTACTTCCGTAGCCAAACCCTCATCATCCGTCAGATACATAGTCAATAGCACCGTAATTGAGACCGTTTCATCCACAAAATACCTCGGCATTTTCTTTAGTTCCGACCTAACCTGGAACAGTCACATTGAATACATCACCAGCAAATCATCAAAAAAACTCGGTCTTTTGAAACGCCGCCTCAGATGCGCAAACTTGAAAACTAAACTTCATGCATATCAAGCTCTGATCAGGCCTTCACTAGAGTATGCGTCAACCATCTGGCATCCACACACGGCAATGTTATCTGATATGCTAGAATCGGTACAAAATAAAGCAGCCCGGTTTATCACCTCCTGTCATTCTCGCCACCAAAGCGTAACATGTCTTAAGCGTTCTCTGAACCTTCCATTGCTTGCCACGCGCAGAAAGTTGTCCCGCCTATGTTTTTTCCATAGTTTATATCATAGTGACTCGTCATTTTCCCGATCATTCATTCACCCAGCCCCCTACGTTTCTGATCGCGTTGGTCATGCTTATAAGGTCAATACAATATATTCACGCACTAAGAAATACCAATTTTCACCTCTGCTGTTATCCATTAACGAGTGGAACGCGCTGCCCTCAAACATCGTCGCTATTACAGAACCCTCCCTTTTCCAGTCTGCAGTACAAACTTACTTAGAAGTTGACATTAATTTGTAACCACCATTGACATTTAATGTGTAACGCATGCTCAGAGAATGTTTATTGCTATTTCTTGAAATATGTTTCCTGTTATGGAGGGCTGCTTACTGTGTTTTTTGCTTATTGTGTTATTAGTAATGTTGCTTGGGCTATCGGTCTGTTTGATTACTAGTATTACTCCCTGACATGTTGTTTTACTGATGCTATAGTAACCTCTTGTATGTATCCCCCCTTATGTAATGCCCTCCGGGCTCTTAAGGTACTTAAATAAATAGTTCGGCTACGCATGGCCCTGTGTTTACACAAGTCCACATGCTCCTCTGTCATTCCGCAGGTTGCATTCATTGATTTGAATGAACGTGTTGGATTGGGCACGGAGCGTACCTTCAAAGAAACATATGGAGAAGACCGCGTCATATTCATGAAATGTGACGTAACTAACGATGAAGCCTTCGAAGGTATGTTTTTTTTCTTTTGACAAATAACAGAGGCACAAATACTGTTTCTTTCATTTTCTCACGCCGGATCGTATTGTACCGTCGGTTTCATCACTGCAATAGGAGTAGAATTTTCCTAACTGAAGGTCATAATTAGTTAAAATTTAATTCTTGCATCTTTTGCACCAACAACAGCATACCGCTACGAGGCTTGCCTTACCAGGTGACGACGCAGTGATTTTCGCCACCTTTGCACCTTGCATGTACCCCCACATTATATTAGTTATGGGCCTATCTTGTCTTCGTCGGAATGCTGTCACAAAAACGCGAGGTGCGGATGGAGTGGGGTGGGGGTGAATCTAGCACGCCTTAGCAGAGAACCTGGGTCACTAACTACCATGACACACACCACAATTTATGCATGGTTCGGAAACCCCAAGGATGATTACACTTGTTCGCAAAGACATGTCATAAATAATGAGGAACATAACTGTAGGACCATAAACTGACATTGCTCCATTTTCTTGTGTAAGGAAGATTGTTTCGTTCGTGTGAAGAAGAAATTTGGACGCTTGGACATTGTGGTCAACAACGCTGGTTACGCTGGTGAAGAACGGTGGCGAAGGATATTTGAGATAAACACGGTAAGTAGTTCGATCTTCGAAGCTGCGCAGCCTATTTCCATGTGTGTAAGAGAATGCATTGCTTCCTTCGTTGCTTTTCGTACGTGTTACGTTGATGTAAGCGCACTAGAATACGCTTCTCTCATCCGAAAAGTTAGACCTGAATTCGCAAAAACCCTCAAGATTTGAAATTGATCAAAAGAGGAAACATTATTAATAAACATGGTTTGGGAGGCCATAAAGGGACACTAAAGAGCAAAACCCTTTTTCCGGTAATATTAAAGTGTGACTTCATAATCCCGAAAACGCTACTTTTACCATGACGCCACACTTCGTAAGCGTGCAAAAGGCACAAAAAAGAAAGTATGAGTGGAGACGGCAACCTGAGATTCCCGAACCAAACGCCGTGATGACATAGATTTCGAGGGCGTATGTTGCACGCTGCTTAGCTTCGAATTGATAAAAACAAAATGGATCGTCATATATGGGCGACATAGGGCCAGCATAAAACGTTTCAGAACTTTTCACCGATACAATGTCGTGAAACTGCGAAAAAGACACATTGAAGTTTTTGCGTCACGCGCAGAAGTTTTTGCTCGAAAGTTAAAAATGGAACTTCAGCCTCGCTTTTCCGATAGTTACACATGTGGCATTAAAGCTCCCAGAGTGCACTTCGTCAATCTAAACCGTATCACTGTTTCTTGTTAGAGTTCCTTTATCTAAACCATTGTTCACGCACACCATAAGCGCAATAGGAACAAAATATTTCTGTTCTTTAATTGGCGCGGTATCAGTGCAGTTTATGACCGAAACTACTCGTTGTCATAACGTTAAAACTACCAACAGCCTTTAAGAGAGGCAACTAGAATTGACGTCTTGCTATAAACGCGCCAATATCTTTAGGATGTACAAATCTTGTCGCTTACCAAGCCGCCAAGCAGTAGACGTCAGCTTCGTCAAAAAAAAAGAAATCTCATAACTTTTTTTTTGTTTTTGCAAATTTAGCATTGACCTCATCAAATAGAGAGTAACAAAACTGTCCGTTAATTATCATTCAATTTTTACGAAGATTGTGTAAAAGTGTAACTAATATATATATATATATATATATATATATATTATCATCATCATCATTATCAGCCTGACTACGTCCACTGCAGGACAAAGGCCTCTCCCATGTTCCGCCAGTTAACCCGGTCCTGTGCTTGCTGCTGTCAATTTATACCCGCAAACTTCTTAATCTCATCTGCCCACCTAACCTTCTGTCTCCCCCTAACCAGCTTCCCTTCTCTGGGAATCTAGTTACTTACCCTTAATGACCAGCGGTTATCCTGTCTACGCGCTACATGCCCGGCCCATGTCCATTTCCTCTTCTTTATTTCAACTATGATATCCTTAACCCCCGTTTGTCCCCTAATCCACTCTGCTCTCTTCTTGTCTCTTAAGGTTACACCTACCATTTTTCTTTCCATTGCTCGCTGCGTCGTCCTCGATTTAAGCTGAACCCTCTTTGTAAGTCTCCAGGTTTCTGCTCCGTAGCTAAAAAAATACCGGCAAGATACAGCTGTTATATACATTCCTCTTGAGGGATAGTGTCAATCTACCTGTCATGATTTGAGAGTGCTTGCCGAATAAGCTCCACCCCATTCTTATTCTTCTAGTCACTTAAATCTCGTGGTTAGGCTCTGCGGTTATTACCTGCCCTAAGTAGACATAGTTTTTTTACAACTTCAAGTGCACTATTACCTATCTCGAAGCCCTGCTCCTTTCCGAGGTTGTTGTACATTACTTTCGTTTTCTGTAGATTAACTTTAAGACCCACCTTCCTGCTGTCCTTGTCTAACTCCGTAATCATGAGTTGCAATTCATCCCCTGAGTTACCCAGCCATGCAATGTCATCAGCGAAGCGCAGGTTACTAATTTTGAATTCTAATGGCGGAGTCGGAGCAAGTTTTTCTGCTCCTTTCCGAGCAAGTGTCTTCCAATGACAGAGTGAGAGCGAGAGTCAAAAGTTCCAATGAGAGAGCCGGAGGGAATTCAGAGCGGGAGTCCCTCCGTGGAGCTGGAAAAACTGCTCCGCCGAAATCGGTGGAGTGGACCAGAACTCAGCGTGACGCATTTCCTTTAACACGTTTGCCTGCTTGGGGGCGCGGCTGGCGCGGCGCGAGTTGTGTTGATAATGGCGGACGGCATGGACGGCTCGGTTACCTCGGCAAAGCGTGCGGCAATGCTTCTGCTACTCGATAGCGACAGCAGACATCGTGGACAATAGCTGTTGCACGCTTGGCGTGATATCCATCCTACACATGTGAATAGCGCTGAACAAGCAAACGAACGATGCGGCGATGCTGGTAAACCACGTGGGAAACAGACAGCAGAAGAGAGCACGTGCAAGGTATCCTGGGTAACGTGGCAGCTTCCGCCTTGCTCCAGCAGGGTGGGTTGTGTTCCGATGGCGGATTTGGAGGATTTGCTCTACGCCAGAGTTGAGTGCTCGCTCGCGAAGTCGGTCGGCTGCACCAACTCCGCCATTGGAATTCAACATAATTCCATTAACATAATTCCATCCATTAACTCTTATTCCTAACTAATCCCATTCTAGGCTTCTGAAAACCTCCTGTAAGCACGCGGTAAATAGCATTGGGGAGATTGTGTCCCCCTGCCTTACACCCGTCTTGATTGGTATTCTGTTGCTTTCTTTATTAAGCACTATGGTAGCAGTTGATCCCCTGTAGATTTCTTCCAGAATGTTTATATATACTTCATCTACGCCCTGATTCCGCAGTGTCTGCATGACGGCTGATACTCCTACTGAATCCAACGCCTTCTCGTAATCTATGAAGGCTTTGTATAGTGGTTGGTTATACTCTGAGCATTTCTCTATTACCTGATTGATAGTATGAATGTGGTCAATTGTTGAGTAGCCTGTTCGAAATCCTGCTTGTTCCTTTGGTTGATTGAATTCTAATGTTTTCTTTACTCAGGTTAGCAATTACCTTTGCATATAGCTTGTATACTACAGAGAGCAAGCTGATCGGCCTGTAATTCTTTAAGTCCTTGTTATTTCCTTTCTTATGTATTAAGATGATTTTAGCGTTCTTCCAAGACTCTGGTACCCTTCCCGTCAGGAGACACCTCGTAAACAGGGTGGCTAGTTCTTCTAACACAATCTGTCCTCTATCTTTCAGCAGATCTGATGTTACCTGATCCTCACCAGCAGTTTTGCCTCTCTGCATGCTCTCCAAAGCTTTTCTGACTTCTTCTATCATCACTGGTGGGGTGTCATCTGGGTTAATGCTAGTTCTTATAGTATTATGGCCGTGGTTGTCTCGGCTACTGTACAGATCTCTGTAAAACTCCTCCGCTATTTTAACTATCCTATCCATATTGGTAGTTATTTTGCCTTCTTTGTCCCTTAGTGCATACATCCGACTTTTGCCTATCCCAAGTTTCCTCTTCACTGCTTTGACACTTCCTCCATTTTTCAGAGCATGTTCAATTCTCTCCATGTTATACCTTCCTACATCGCATACTTTACGTCTATTAATCAACTTCGAAAGCTCTGCCAGTTCTATTTTGTCTGTTCTACTTGACACTTTCATGATTTGACGCTTCTTAATTAGGTTCTTCGTTTCCTGGGAAAGCTTGCCAGTGTCCCGTCTAACTACCCTGCCTCCAACTTCCACTGCACACTTCCTAATGATACTCGTCAGATTATCATTCATTGTATCTACGCTAAGGTTGGTTTCCTCACTAAGAGCCGAGTACCTGTTCTGCAGCGAGACTCTGAATTCCTGTACTTTCCCTCTCAGTGCTAGCGCATTGATTGGCTTCTTGCGTATCAGTTTCTGTCGTTCCTTCTTCAAGTCTAGGCGAATTCGAGACCGTACCATTCAATGGTCACTGCATCGTACCTTGCCAACCACTTCCACATCCTGCACGATTCCTAGGTGTGCAGTCATTATAAAGTCTATTTCGTTTTTATTTTCGCCATTAGGGCTCCTCCATGTCCACTTGCGGTTTTCTCGTTTTCGGTGGAAGGTATTCAGAATCCGCAAATTATTGCGTTCTGCGAATTCTACTAGTAGCTCTCCTCTGGAGTTTCTAGTGCCGATGCCATAATCTCCTACTGCCTGGTCTCCAGCCTGCTTCTTCCTTACCTTTGCATTAAAGTCACCCAACACTATAGTATACTGTGTTTTTACCTTACTCATTGCCGATTCCACGTCTTCATAGAAGCTTTCAACTGAAGCGTCATCATGGCTGGATGTAGGCGCGTAAGCCTGTACTACCTTCATCTTGTATCTTCTGTTCAGTTTAATTACAAAACCTACCACCCTTTCATTAATGCTATAGTATTCCTCTATGTTGCCAGCTATGCTTCTGTGAATCAGGAACCCCACTCCCAATTCTCTTCTGTCTGCCAAGCCCCGATAGCAAAGGACGTGCCCATTCTGTAGCACAGTATAGGCGTCATCTGTCCTCCTAACCTCGCTCAGCCCTACTATATCCCATTTAACATTCTCTAGCTCATCAAGGTGGTATGCCGGTGGTCGTTTGGTGAGGTTCAATCCTTGCTTCAGCACTGGGTCTCCTCAGGGGCCTCCGGCGACGAGACCGCCGGCGTCGTACTTGGGCAGCGGCCTCCCTGTGAGTTGAGCCATCCCGGACCATTTGCCTCAACACTTGCATTTCCTTTTTCATGATTGGGCAATCTTTCGACGATGCTTCGTGAGGGCCATGACAGTTTCGACATTTTCGAAGTTCTGCCTGGCAAGCGTCTGCGCTATGTGATTCTGAGCATAGCGAGCACACAGCCAGGTTTGTACAAACAGCACTGACATGTCCCAATCTATAACATTTCCGGCATTGAAGGGGCTTCGGTACGAAGGGTCGCACTGTGTGTCGAAAATGTCCGACCTTGACTTGCGATGGAAGGCTGTCACCCTTGAACACGAGCTTCACGCAGCGTGATTTGCCAAGGCGACGAGCTTGCAGTATAGTAGGTTCTGCAGACACCGGTTTGATGAGAGCAGCAAAGTCACTTTCGCTGATGGAAATGTCGACGTCGTAAATGACGCCTGCCGTAGAGTCGCGGCCATCAGGTATATATGAGCGAACATTGATGTTATCCAACATCTTGACGTTGCTCAGCACTTCCAATGTGCTTCGTTGAGTGACGTCTACGGCGAGGATATTCTTACGGCCATTGATCCGCACGTCCGCGATCTCTCCCTGGGCGAGTTCCTCAAGAAACCTAGACGTGACTTGACGATTGAGCCGGTTGAGACTATGAGCCGCATCGACCGGCACAAACAGAATTGTGTATATCGTGGGCTCTCGCGTCGTCGTCACATTCTTACTTGTTGTTGGAGACGGCATCACTAGTCTTCTTTTTCGCTGCCGCCTTGTCACAGGCACGAAGTCGCCTTCGTCGGAGCTCTCGTCGCTGGCCGTAAAGTAAATCAGCGTGTCTTCGCTGTCGGCATCACTCGGGTGGCCCGTACGCTTTCTCGTGGTAGCTGCGGACGACGTCGATGGTTGCGGTGGAAGCCCAGGCGAATCCACGTCCATCGCCGCAGTCACTGGAACGGTGTCTTCCACAGAGTCGCAGAAAAACTTTGAAAAATTACAGACAGTGACAGCAGTGTTCTACGCCAGAATCACTTCGTCGTCGTCATCTTAGTTGGCGTCCAGACACACCGACAACAAATCCTCCAAGCAAGACAAGAGCATCACCGGCTCGCCTGAAGCATGACCAGTGCTGCCAACGATAGACGCACCGTCTGAGCCACCACATCGCTCGTCTACAATCACTTCGGAACGAGAATGCGGTGATAGTCGCGACAAAGAAATCGTAGCCATGGTAAAGGCCCTTATGAATACCATTCGTATGCTCCTCATTAGCATTGACAGTCCGGCTGCAAAGAGTGCACTTCAGTTAGTTGACGCGCTGAAGCCGGTGCTATCAAGTCTGGAAAGGCACCATGGCTCCGCCTCTGCAAGCCTTTCGTAAAGAGGTCAAAGAAGCTTCGATATTTCAGTGGAATGCCCGAGGCCTCAAGCCCCGCATTTCTGATATACGACAATTTGTGTTCAAAAACCAGTTTCCAATTATTGTTATCTGTGAGCCAAGGCTACACAATGCAATACGACTATCCAGATACGAAGCCTTCAAGTCCGCTACCTGCAACGAACAGAGTAAAGTCATTGTATATATCAGATGTGACCTTACCTATATCGAGCACCGTGTAGCACCTCACGATGACAACCAGTATGTCTGCTTGACAGTTAAACGTAGAGACCTCAATTTCACGCTCGTAGGTGCATATATATCACCTTCGAACCGTTTTGAACCTGAAAGACTGCGTGCACTGTTTACAGCTACACCTGGACCATGGATCATCACCGGAGATTTCAACGCTCACCACCCACTATGGGGAAGTCAGAAGACAGACAGTCGCGGAAGGCAAGTATTCTCCTTTGCTCTGGAGCAGCAGCTGCTTTGTGTAAACGATGGAAGCCCACCGTTTCTACGGGGAACGACATACAGCAGCTGCCTTGACTTGACATTTGTGTCACGAAGCCTAAATGGAAAGGTCAAGTGGTTCGCAGACTATGAAACTCATGGAAGCGACCACATACCAACTTATTTGAAGATCAAGGGCCTGGAAAAATCGCCAAACTACGACACTTCGACTCGCATCGACTGGACAAAGTTCAGGTCACTGACGGAAAAAAGGTGTCAAGAAAATAAAACGCCTCCTCTTGACACCCTCGAGGATATGATTAGAGGTACTACTCAAGAAGCGACCTATCATATTCAACATACTTCAGATGATTGTCAATATCAAGCGGAATTGGAACGGCTCAGAGCGATCCGTCGTCGCGCAGAAAGAAGATATAGGCGCACTAAGTCCATTCACGACTTGAGGGAGGCAAGGCGCCTACAGAAAAAAATTCAGCGGCGAATCATTTCACTTCAATCCTTTCGCTGGAAACATCTGTGCGAATCTTTGGATCCACACAAGCCTTTGACGCAGACATGGAGGATTGTCCGTGGCCTACGAACATCGCCACATCAACATCGCCCCTTCAAGTGTCTTTCTCTCCACCAAGGACGCACCGAAATTGAAGTAGCAGAAGATTTCTGCATGAAAGTTGCCGGTCATGCGTCCACGTGCACCACGCGCCACCTAGAAAACGCTCCAGTTTCCAGAGATTCAAGAATGGACACCTTTTTCTCTCTAGAGGAACTACAAGCGGCCTTGACGGCATGCAAACGATCTTCATCGCCTGGTCCGGATGGGATCACGTACATGGCTCTTTGCAACCTCGGAGAAGCAGCTCGACGGGCCCTTCTATCCGTGTACAACGACTCGTGGAGCAGCGGATTTATCCCTCATTCATGGAAATCCAGCCGCCTTGTCCCTGTGCTTAAACCAGGTAAATCTCCTCTGCACTTGACCTCTTATCGCCCCATCGCGCTTACCAGCTGTTTCGGGAAAGTGATGGAGAGGATGATTTTGACTCGTCTAGAGTGGTACCTGGAGCGCCACGAGGTATACCCTCATGCTATGACGGGCTTTCGGCGTGGGAGGTCCGCAATTGATAACGTTATAGACCTGGTCTCATCTGTTCAGCATCAGAAAAGACTGAAACGTTTATCCGCGGCGTTGTTCTTGGACGTGAAAGGTGCATACGATAACGTATCACATGAAGCCATTCTGGATGTCATGGAAAATGTTGGATTAGGGGGTCGGGTTTACCAATGGATCCACAGCTATCTGAAAGGCAGAACTTTCTTTGTACAGACGGAGAGTGGCACAACAACGCACCATTGCAACCGTCGAGGCGTGCCTCAAGGCGGCGTTCTTAGCCCCACACTTTTCAATCTAGCGCTACTCGACCTGGTTGATGCAGTTTCAAAATCTGTCCATCTATCAATATATGCAGATGACATCTGCATCTGGGCGTCAGGCGTAACACGCCTTCATTTGCGTGCCCGGCTTCAGAGAGTGGCAAAAATAGCGACAAAGTACCTGGAAGAACGGGGACTAGAGCTGTCATCAGAGAAATGCTCGCTTATAGCATTCACGCATAAGGCTATGAGCCCATATGTTATTAAAATCAACGGACACACGATCAACTACGTGAAGACCCACCGATTCCTCGGAGTCATAGTTGATCGCGACCTCTCCTGGAGCCCTCACATCGCCCACATGAAAACTAAACTCACCATGATCACCCACGTACTGAGGTTTCTTGCTGGAAAAACGTGGGGTGCATCGGTACAAGCAATGCTCCAACTCTACACTGTTTTGTTCCTCGGTTATATGCGATACAGCTTACCCGTGCTTTGCGGGATCGGAAGAACAAACTTGCGCGTCCTCCAGTCGATCCAAGCCCAAGCCCTGAGGATATGCCTTGGTCTCCCGAGATGCGCATCTACAGCAGCGACAGTCATGATTGCGCGTGATTATCCAGTCAACGCATACATCCGCGTAGACGCTTTGAGAATGCACATAAGACATTTCGCTCGGCTTCCATCTCATCACCTAGCCTCACTTCGAACTTCCAGGCCCCACTCAGCGTTCAGCGCAACTGTAGCTCAGCATTGCGCACTGCTTCCATTGCACTTCACGCATGCAGCACAGCCGCCGATACCATTATGGTGCCTACACCCACTCAAAGCCCATCTTACAATTCCTGGCATCCAAAATAAGAAAAATTCGTCGCATCTAGCCCTGAAACAGGCCACATTACTTTTCCTGCAAGAGAAGCACAACGGACGCCTTCACATTTACACGGATGGCTCGGTGTCTTCAGTAAGCTCTGCAGGGGCGGTGGTTATTCCCGCGAGGAACATCACAATTAAATTAATGACATCGCATTTGACGTCGTCGACAGCTGCAGAACTTGCAGCCATTCGTGCAGCTCTGGAGTTTATAGTGAAAGAACCTTCGGGAATTTGGTCGATCTTCTCGGACTCGAAGGCATCTCTTCAATGTCTTATATCACCCTTTCGCCATGGACCTAATGAACAGTTAGTAGCTGAAATAAGGCTTCTTCATCACCAAGCAACCGAAAAACAGCACAGCATTGTGTATCAGTGGATACCAGGTCATTGCGGTATATATGGCAATGACCGCGCAGATGAGGCCGCTAGATCTGCACACGATGGTACCCAATACACAGCCATCCCGTTCTCAAGAACCGACGCAGCTACAAGACTTCGTTCGCTTGCACGTGACCTCACACTGGTACAGTGGAACTCGACAGACTTCACAAACGCGCGCCTGCATAACTTGGATCCCGATCTGCAGCTTCGTCTTCCCCCAAGGATATCTCGAGCTGAGGAGACTCTTCTATGCCGCCTGTGGCTTGGAGTGGCCTTCACGAACGCATACTCTTATCTCATCGGGATGGCCAGCTCTCCTACATGCACTTACTGCAGTTGCGAAGAAACCATCGCGCACCTTCTGTGTGAGTGCACCTATTTCAACGTGCAAAGACAAGAACTCACTGCAGCTCTGGATAGACTAGACAATCGGCCTTTGTCGGAACAAAGGATTCTGGGTCATTGGCCAAGCCCATACTCAGCCCAAAAGGCTTTGAAAGCTTTGCTGCGCTTTTTGCGGACAACTGGCCTCAGAGACAGACTTTAGTGTCTTATACTTTTTGATGTTGCCTTTCCTCTGTCGCAGTTTTTTTTTATTTCTCCTTCTCTTCGCAGCATTTCTTTTTAACATCTTTCATTCCCCTCACCCCTTTCCCCAGCACAGGGTAGCCAGCCGGTCTAAGAACTGGCTAACCTCCCTGTCTTTCCACCTAAATTTTCTTCCTCCTCCTCCTCCTCCTAGCTCATCAAATTATACAGCTAGACTTCCCTCACTAGATAAGGTTTTAGCGTTAAACGTTGCCAAGTTCAGGTTCCAAAGGCGGCCTGTAGTCCAGAGATTGTTAGCACCCTCTGCTGCGTTGCAGATCTGACCGCCGCCATGGTCAGTTGCTTCGCAGCTGCTGGGGATTGAGGGCCGTGAGTTATTTGACGTATGCATGCCACTGAAAAATAGCTAATATCTTCTTTTAGACCACAACAGTCCGGTTTTTCCCGTGTAAAAATAATTTTGATAGCTTAAGGTAATCTGAAGATACATAGTTAGAAAGAATATAACGAGAACCGCTAATAAACGTGTGGCGCCCGCGTCTTCCCTCGCCCTCGCTCAGTGGAGGAGGGTGGCTCACTGATCGGGAGAAAGGTACGCCCGTCAGATCAAAGTCTTGAACCTTTTTTTTTCCCTTACGATTGCTTTTAACTTTGCTAATAACCTACCGGGAAACTTCTAACTCATACAGTGCAAAGCCCTAATTGTAGACCTGTCGCCGCTCAGGTTTTATCAGGACAGGAGTAATAGTACCGGAACTATTTTGTGACCAAAATTAAGTCTAATCACTAAAAAGAATAATTTGGTAACATCACCTCGCAAACGAATTTAAATTTTGTCCGCTTAATATATTAATAAACAGCAACCCATAGGCTAATCGAAGGCCCAACTCCGTACTCTCTAGACCCTTAATTAGGGGGTAATCAGCAGAAATCTCATTTCATTAAAACATTTTTATAAAAATAACCACAAACTTGACTGATACACCGCTGAAATCTACATTTAGAACATAACAATATGGTTGCGGCGATGGCGTAGTGGTTAGAGCATCCGCCTCGCAGGCAAGAGGTCCGTGGTTCAAATCCCGGTGCCACGCAGTTCCCAACCGGCAAAAAAAAATTATCCGCGTGTTGATGGAACTGCATTAAGACGCCTGGGGTGCGGCCTCACCGGTAACCACCGCCGGGAACGCACTCCCTCACCAGAGAAGGATTTCCCACCCTGGTGCAGTATCTGGCCACTACCTCCCGCGTGCATACGTCAAATATATATATATATAGAGAGAGAGAGAGGGAGAGAGAGAGAGGCCATAACAGGTGAGCACTCTGTGCAGATGCTATGATTGTACATCATAGTAAGAAAAACTGTAATACAGAATATAAAAGCAACATCGACCCGTCACTTTGTACATCAGCAATATTTACACAACATAATAAACAAAATACAAGCGCATACAAAATGGCAAGTTGAACAATAGGGCCGCTCACATGGCTGTTTACAGAGCATACAAGTAGAGCATACTGGTTGCATTACCCATGTCATTCGGTATTTAAAGAAGCTAAGAATTGTTCTCAATTTATTATATATATATATATATATATATATATATATTATATGACAAAGCACAAGCGCACAGAATTCAAGTCTGTAATTCTTTACGATATTCTTTTTAAATAGCTGGAAGTCAAGCAGCTTTGTCATTCAAATATGAATATTGTTCGGCTTTAGTGTATGAATATTCATGAAAATTTGATAGCTACACTTTTACTTAAATAAACCATCTCTACATAAACCCTCGCGACGCCTATAGAGTCCCTGAGTGAACGTTTGATGTCTTCAGAAGTTCCCCAATTTTCCACATCTCTAACTGTCCCATTCTTTGGGGCACCAAAGTACACACCATCTTATACGAGAAGCTAGGCACGCTTGAAGTAGAGTACCGCATAAAGTAGAGTACCACATAACCTTTATTAACTCTGAATACGTTTTAAGTATGCCTATTGACACTTTTTTTGTCGTTGCTTGACATATTTATCTTCAAGATGGCAGTGTACTTCGGAACCCTATTGGCGCTAAAGTATATGGGAAAGGACAGAGGTGGAGAAGGTGGCTACGTTATCAACGTCGCATCTATCGCAGGTACGTGATGAAATGTTTTTACGCAAGCACACGTACCTGTCATCATTGACAATCCTGTATGTGGTTGCTGCCAGTACCAACAGCTGCAGGTGGAATAATATGTCGTAGTGTCCCTTGAGCTACTTCCATCACTGATGTAAATTATTTCACTAAGGTTACTAATCTTGTTTGTGTTCGTTACTCGATCATGTGTTTAGTGTCTACATGAGCTGTTTCTTTTATTATATCACTTGCCGAGCACTGATTGTGAAGGGGTTTGGGTGTGAGTCAGTCATACAAGCTCGCGCCTTTAGCCCTGACCCCTTCGATTTTCAGAGAAGAACTTCCAGAAGATGGGACAATAAATGCGTGTGCAGTATGAGAAACAGCTATAAGACCGGAGCAATAGGCAGTATGCTAAGCGTCTAGCCACGTGGTTATGAGGCGTGAGCAGGCAAATCGAGGCTTGTTAACTTTCCCAAAAGAAAACAGATTTGACCTCGCGTTTATAGACACTTTTTCATGCGAGTATTTTCGTGTTTATGCGTGTGCTTCTTCTTTGTTTGTTTGCTTTTTTTAATTCCTCTTCTCTCTCTTTTTCCAAGTTCCCGTCTTTCTTTCCTCTGTTTCTCCCCTTCCCGAAGAAGAGCAGGCAGGTGTTTTGTCTCCGTGGGTGGCAGTTGTCAGCCTGTTTCCTCCCTATGTCATTTATTTTTGTCGTCTGGTTTT
This sequence comes from Rhipicephalus annulatus, assembly GCA_013436015.1. NCBI lineage: Eukaryota > Metazoa > Arthropoda > Arachnida > Ixodida > Ixodidae > Rhipicephalus > Rhipicephalus annulatus. The sequence continues at coordinate 256,131 of WOVY01011062.1, read as the reverse complement.
ATAAACATTGTTATAATAATAATAATAATAATAATAATAATAATAATATATATAATATAATAATAATAATAATAATAATATATATATATTATTATTATTATTATTATTATTATTATTATTATTATTATTATTATTATTATTATTATTATTATTATTATTATTATTATTATTATTATTATATTGCAAAGGAGATGCAATTTTTAGCCTCACCTGCTTGTTGTGAGTACCCGGAATGTGTGTATTGTTTTGTTTTGCGTTCAGTTGCGCAGTGCCTTGCAAGCAACGCTTCATGTGCAGTTGGCCAGGTGTTGACGGTTTGGAACGCACGTGTTACGGTTCAGGCAAAAACTCAGTCGAATACTTGTGTGCAATGTTGCGCCTCGGCGGACTTCTTCTTTCCTGAGCCGTCGTAAATGTCTTCTCTGCAACACCCATGAAGAGCGAAATGCCGAAACCTGTTTTCAAGTAGGGCGTAGAATTTCGTAGCACCTCCCGTGATGTACTAGCTCTTTTTAATGTCAAATCAGCCTTCCAACGCTATTGATATTCCCTACATGTGAAAAGTTCCCGTTTCCTGTGACTCAGCCTCATGAGTTTTCAAATAAAGAAATTTGCCTCGTAATGGAACAGACATGTATAACGTCAGTGAGCTCCGTAGCATTACGCTTCCATAAGACAAATTAGAATGACAAAATTGTGCTGTTAAGCAGTGGAGAGCCTTCGATGTTTTATAATTGCCGCGCCAATAAATATCAATATTTATTTGTGTCCTACATAGATGTAAATGGTGTAGCTCGAGAGGGTGCACTGCAATAAAAGGGGATGCTTATCTTAACATTTTCATGTGTATTTTTGTCAGATACAACTTTAGTTTTCTATGACATGGCCTCCTCAAAGGTGGATGTACACGAGTCTGCAACCAATGGGGGCACCATCAAGATATACTTTATAAACGAGACCTCCGGGGACTCCACCGTAGTGCATGAGGTGCACTCTTTGTTTAGTTGCGGAGTCGATTGGAGGCTGCACTTCGGTTATGTGGGCGTGGCCCTTCTGACTTGTCCAATTCTATAGGAATATACAAAGCAACAAGGAAATATTAATCATATTAAGAAGAAGCACACTGCCTGAGCCTGGCAAGATCATGAATTTTCCTAGTGGTTTCATGGGCATAATAATTCAGAAGTATGCTGCAAAATGTTTTGCGTTTGAAACTAGAAAACTGTTGAAGGAGTCCCTGTGCAGGCACACCTTCTGACTTTGATATAGAATCCTTTATCTGTTGGCTCTCGGTATCTATAAAAAGCCCGTTTCCAGATGTCATGTATCAGTTGATACGAATGATGCATAGTTAGAATGTTCTTTTTTTTCTTGTCTCTCGTAGTGCCATGTGACAAGTGCAAATGCTCTTGATGAAACAAACTGCTGAATAGTTCTAACAATTCCTTGCATACCTCGACATACCTTGACTTAGTCCAACAGAAGTCCGCCGTAGTGGTCTACTGGCTAAAGTACTCGACTGCTGACCCGCAGGTCACGGGATTGAATGCCGGCCGTGGCGGCTGTGTTTCAGATGGAGGCGGAAATGTTGTAGTCTCGTGTGCTCAGGTTTGGGTACACGTTATAGAACCTCAGGTGGTCGAAATTACCGGAGCCCTGCACTACGGCGTCTCTCATAATCATATGGTGATTTTGGGACGTTAAACCCCACATATCAATCAAATCATTACTCCAACAGAAATTCAAGCTATGTTTCTGTGGCTTAATAAACTACCCCCTTCGTTAATAAAACTAATCATTGTGATTACTATATTTCAAAAAACACGATCAAGAAAATATAGTGGTTATCGTTTTATTTATTTATTTATTTTTATTTATGTATTTGCAGCGATGACTTCGCATTATGCCCTACTACTGGAGAACTTTAGTCGTGCACCGAGGGTTACGAAAGCCATTCCGGCGACACAAGCGAGCAGAGACACTCTTATGCTTATTTTGAGTATCGCGTATTTAAAGCAGTCAAGTCGCTTGAAATGTTTGCACAGTCGAACAAGATCCCCTGTGGAACATCTAGGTTGAGCATTTATTGCGTAAACTTGCCTTTCAGGATTAATAGTCTGCCCTCCCATACCTGCCTACAACGCATCCAAGTATGGCGTCATCGGACTCACAAGGGCATTTGGGGTAAGCATGGCACATCTTTTTTACCTATTAGTACAATCAAATCTGTTATTATTTAAGGGTTCTTCTGTGTCCTTACGCATATATTACTTAGGTCACCTGTTAATGAGATCAAACAAAAATAATGTCCAGGAAAGTATTAGGGGTATTATTGGAAACACTTGTAATGTATATTTGAAGAATACAAAAAGGGCACCAAGATACAACCTGCCGTCAGCAGAGAACGAACCTGCGGCCTTAGAACAAAGCATTCAAGGCTCTACCGTTTGGGCTACTATGGCAGCTATCCAACCGTCAACTTTATGTGGCATATATCAGCAGTAAACGTGGGAGCGAACTAATAATACAAAACACAGCACAATACAGATAAACAGACTGTTGTAAGCGTGCGTAACACAAGTCACTTTTCTAGTCCAATTCTAACTGGTCATAGCCGACCGAATATTTTTGTCATTCTAAATCATTCTATTTGCAGACTGATCTCTACTATTCCCGCACGGGAGTGAAAGTGAGCTGCCTGTGCCCTGAACCCATGGAGACAGACTTGTGGCGTGGCATAACCACTTTCTGTCAGGAAATAGCCCTAAACACACCTTACATCACAGAGAACTACAGCAGTGGTGTCCAAAGGTGGGGAAAATGTAACAGTCCTGCATAATCCATGCGCTATGAGTGGCATTTCCGAGTGCAACTCCTAAGCGCTCGTTCCTGCATTGAGCGCCGTTGTCATTGTCCGCGTAACTGATAAAGCTAAAGGTGTCTTCACACGACGAACGGAATCGTGATTACATTCTGGTGATCGCGTACTACGTCACCATGCGTCACCAGTTCTCGCATTCCTACTTCGGTCTGCGCGGAGCGATTCTTGAAACAATCGAAGCCTGATTCACAGTTAGGATTCTCGGGAATCTATGCTGAAATGCTCGCTTGTATCGCAAATTCTCCCCTGTCGTATGAATGTTGGCTGCAAAGGAATCATAATCACGTCATACGTCACGTGATTGATCCATCCACGATTACTTCCATCGTGTGAATACAGCTTAACAAGAACGGAAGGAGTGAACAGAATACAGCCGCAAGGAGTTTACCACCATGAGAGCCCGCTAGACACTGCGTTAGCATCGATGCCTTGTGAATGCCCGTACACGTATAGGTGGAAGGTACATTTCCTTGTAAGGTGTTGTAACCTTGTAAAGGACTGTTATACCAGTCCAGCGCAGCGTTCACGTCAGCCAGTGATGGTGGAAGTTGACGAAGTTTAAGAGTACTACTAGTGACGCCAAGTTCCCCTTGTTTCGTTGACGCAATATCCGAGCATTCTACAATTCCACTTGCACCGCACCGCATCACCTTGATACGCGCGCATTTCCTCAACTCCCCAAATCAAAACCGTAAATAACTGCGCTCAAAAGACGCATTAGGTCGTGTAGCAATATTGGGTGCAGTTTTTTGCTTCTTCAGAAACGTCTCTGAAACGTTCAGTCATGCGCAAAATGTAAGTTAGCGCCCCTCTTTCTTTTTTATCTGAAACAATCTCATACCGACCAGCTCTTAAACGTAGGAGGCTGAGAGCATTCGTTAGCACGATAGTGTATCCCAATGTACGCCAATCTAATCGTAACTGTGTTAAGAATTGCAATCCAACCTTTCAAGCATTTTCTGTAACCATTCCAACGCAACTGTCACAAAATGAAGAGATTACTTCACATATTATTCTTATTACGCTGCGTTTTGCAATGCCAATGCTCTTTGCTAAAATGCAACTAAGTATTCAATATAGCTGATCATCTAAAGCGTTCTTTCGACGTTTCTGGTGAACTTGGGCGGACGTTCAAACAAAAATAGTGTCCTTACAGATTGCTTTATTGCATATGTCAGAATTCCAATGGCAGAAAATTTCGGTCAGCAGTGAAATAATTGTGACGTTTCAGCAATACCGTGTTAGAATTTTGTCATGTGCTCAACGCTCATTGCTGTAATCATCCATAGGACGAAGCGTTCACATTGTAATTGTGTGTATTGTGAGAGTTTAGGCGATGTTGATGTAGTATGTTATGCTGGGCGTTTAATTAATCTGGCATAACTCATGAGATGCACACACCTACCCCATGAATCTTTTGATATGATTAGCTGCTCTCCCTCAATCTCACTTCAGGATAGTCAGCTCTAGGCACGTGGAAAGGTCTCTCACTTTTAAGAGGAGGACAAGTCACCCACTATGTCCACTACAACTTCCACCACGCCGTGGATTGTGATGATGTGTGATAAGCAAATTTTCAATTGGACAACTTCTACGCCATAATAACTTTGCCTTCAATGTATACAAACTGTGGGCACTTTTGTATTTGGCGCATGGATCTAATACTTCGAAATTCATACTGTATCACATAAACCATCTTTGTTAATAATAATATTGATGATAATAATAATAATAATAATAATAATGTTTTATTTTTCATTGGTAGTTGAATGAAAGACAGCTTCAGGTAAAAGCTGCTCTCCGAAAGAGGCAGCTTGACAAAGACCCACAGTCACCTTTTAGCACGACCGCAGTAGCAAACAGTTAGCAATGTTAATAAAAAAGCAACAAAACGAATCAATTACAAATTTCGAAAATAAAAATAGCAACCCTGATAACAACGCAGCACCTGCAAAGAAATATTAAAAACTAAACATGTAGACTTCAAATTTCGCGAGCATAGTTTGTGAAGCAGTATACGGTACGTGTTTGAAAATTGGATAGCAGTTTTTCTCGAAGAAAAATTTGTGCCTGGACATGTTGACTCAAAATAAACTAAAATTATGTTGATGCGAATGTAACCTACCATTTCTAGGTTTCGGAGCTATCATTAGAGTAACTCTTTGTTTGTATCCCGTATTTTTTTGTTTGCTTGTTATACAGAAATTTCCTGTTCTTGACCAAAACGTTTCATTTATGCAAATATAATCACAGTCTGTTTTACCTTTATTCATATATTTTTTTCAGACCTGAGAAAGTCGCCGAGGGAGTGATTAAACTAATTCAAGATGGCTTCAATGGCGTGGCACTTCTTTCCCTTCATGATGAAGGACTAGTGTATCATGAATTTGCGAGTGTCAGATGATTCTACCCAGCATTGTGCGCCACAAGGATTTCCAATATGTGCCAATTTCTGCCGTTCGCATTCGATTCACACAGTATTTATGAGGACATTGATCACTGAACTTCGAGTGCAGAAATGTTTAAGGACGGGTGCATTCGGACTTAAATTAATACTAGGAAAATACAGAACTCAGATACTTACGCTGGCACCCAGCGTAGCCCATGGCCAACGCCCCTGTACTAAGGGCATAAAGTAGAGCGATGATTTTTTGCTCACGTGCAAACACAAACGAATAAATACGTGAGGCTATCAGAAGTCGCTGCTCTTCATTGTGCAGTATACAGACACACGCACCAAACGATCGAGTTATGCTATAGTTCTCATTTTGTGAACCACTCTGACATGCCCCACATCCAAGCACAGAAGTACGAGTCACACTATCGAGAGGATGTCTGCAGAACACGAACGTAAAAGCATTTATTCAGTTGAGCATTCAGTACAGATTACCGAGGCTGCTCTAGTATAAGTACGTTTAAATTTATAAACACAGCTTTCACTGTATCTTTTTAATTTTGTATTTTTTTTTCTCCGAAATCACGCAAGTGGGCGAGAAACGACTTTCTTGCTAGTCGGTGATGCAACACATTACTCATATTACGTCATCATTGCTTCCGCAAACATCCCAAGTAAATTTGAGCAGCGCAGAACAAGTAATGTGTGGCCATTTCACAGTAAACGCACATACATTGTGCCGCAAGTTTCTTGCGTGGCATATCCCAGGTGTTCTTCCACAAGGCGTGCTATCTGTACGGATATGTGCTTAAGCTAAAAAGACATGAAAAGTTTTTAATCACTGCTCGTCATTTATTACTACATCTAGTTATCCCTTAGCATCTGAAACTTAGTAACTTTCGTTTTTTTTTTCTCGATTCGTTCTTTGTTGTCAACGGAAACACCACCTGATTCACGGCTCATTCCTCGGAGAGCAGTTGGGCGATGTCCTAAAGAAACCAACGAACAACTCATGTGGGCGCTGCGAGATACTGCAGATATCGAGCAGTTCAAGAAGACTAAACTATCTTATTTCAGCCAACAGCTGTTTTACTCAACAAGCCAAAATCACTCATCATGTTGCATCTGCCCATGCGGGTGCTTTTATAGCTGACGCTCATAAGATTTAGTCCCGTCTGCTGGACCGACATGCGTTCTACCTGACCCACTGCATCCGCAAGCAACCTCATCGCCCGAATGCTTCACTGCCCCTGAGAGTCAACAGCGGCTCAAAGTATACGCAAGTCACATGAACACCAGTTCGCTGGGCTTATTATGTATGCAACACATTAGCAGCTGCCACATGCCGACTGCTCTCTCTCTCTCTCTCTCTCTTTCAACTGCGGACAGATATGAGCACATGGAAGTGGTGCATTGACCTTAGATATCATCTCAAATTGCGTATGCGGCTCCCTAATGCGGCATACTGTCGCGTCTTGAGGATGAAAAGCGTTCTTTCTTCTACCGTTTTTCAGCTTCGCAAAAACGGTGTTTTGTTGCTGCTCATTGTTCCGCGGAAAATGCGAGATTCTACAAATAGTGCAAGTATAGCATACCTGAGCAACCATGCATAAACACAAGACTGCCTTCCGTAATGCACCTTTAAGAATAAAAGTATCTAGTGAAGCAAGCCTTTTTTTTCTGCTTCTTATGTAGTCGAGTGAACGCGCTGAAAAGCAGTAATAGATGCGCAGGCTGTATACAATGTACATGTCGAGTGATGTTGCGCGCTGTTTATATACGGATCTTGTATACCACGTTTTCTTTCTGGCTACCAATGAAGATTCAAGGTGCAGTGGCACTCGTGACCGGAGGCACTGGTTTCTTCGGCAGGGAAGTGGCTAAACATTTTCTAGAGTAGGAAACAAAGGTAAGAAAACATCACAGCCAACCATCATCACGGGCTTTCCATCGAATCGTACCACAACGTTTCACAGCAGAGGAAAGTATGCACTGTATTTCATTCGTAATGATCACATTCCAACAATATTTCTGCCCATCATTTGTCTTGTAGTCACAAGATTCTCTCATATCCAAAAATTTTACGATGATAGTGACAGCGATAGTAGCGGGCTTCTCAATTTGTTGATGCCGCAATGTTCAAAACAAGGTGTGCTTTCAAAATTTCTCGGGATAAGACGGAGAGCAAGAAATGGAATGCGACAGATGATATTGGTGCAGTCAGGAAGCACTAACCAACTGTTAGATACGTAATAACGTTTTGATTTCGTTAACAGGCGTAATGTATGGAGAGAAGTTTTTTCTCGTGTAACACGAGAGGGTTTTATACCGGAGTCCACAAAGGGTTCAGTGACTGACGTGTATCCACCACGGAAATGATGGCAAAAAACGTACACATCAAAATACGAAATTCGGTCAACACGATTCTTATCTGTGACCTCTTGATCTTCGACAAGTGATCCCGAGCACGCTATTCACTTCGTCACGGTCACGTGCTCTAGTGGTTTTACAAAAGCGCAATTTATAGCTGCCGCTCTGCTCTCACGGTGTTTTTCCTAAAGTGAAGTAATTCATCGTGACCGCGAAATGTACGACTAGTTCCTCCAAAGCGTTGTTTCTACGCGTGGGCTCCATTCGGCACGTTTTGAAAGGAAAAAGTGGAACTTATTATTAAGTGCAAGAAGGAACATTATTACGGAATGGCACATTCATCGCGTATACAGACGCGTTTTTTTTTTTAAATGCTAGTTGTATGAAGTTCGCGGTAAGGTTCTGATTATAAGAAAAAAATCAACACTAACTTATTTTGTGTTAACGATAAATGGCAGTGTACAATCGGAAAAACACAAACACGGAAGACGAGGAAGACGACAGTAGCGCTGAGTATGGCAAATCAACTAGCCAACAAGTACATTTTAAGCAAGTTGTTTTGTGTGCGTTTTTTTTACAGCCTATCTCCAAGAAGCTCATGTCAGTTCTGCCTCGAGACAGCACGAATTTTGGCGGTTGTTTGCTTGCGCTGGCTGTTACTTCAAGCAGATGCCTTCAAAGTGAATTTAAATATATTCTGTCCTATTTATCGGACTGTTGAACGCCTTTCAAGCATTCAAAAATAGCAAGGCAGAATAAAGATAACGGTGTGATCATTTAGGCAGAAAGGCGTGACAATTTAGGACGTCACTGTGATGTCATGTGGCAATTTAAAGAGGGCGTCAACTCTATTCCGCGACATCATTCACTACGAAGTTGCATCGTAATAGAAACTTCAGCGAGTAGGTAGGAATTCATACTTAGAATGTGTGCTCTTCACGGGGCTTTTAATGGGTCGAGCCAGCGGTCGCAACAAAAGTGGTTTTGGTTTTCTGCTTTGGCGTGGTGACGTGCTACAGCGGATTATCTCGCGTTAAAAGTTCAACAGCATGCGAGTGTGCTTTCCCGAAGCAATTCCACGGACAATGTATGGTTCAACAAGTTGCGGTAACAGCCCTTTGTACTCTTTTTTGAGCACCTTTTTTTTATTACAGCCCAAAAAACACTGCCTTCGGAGTCATTAAACTCATCTAAGAATGCATCAATGGGGCTTCTTTGATAGCTTTTCAATCTGGCATATTGACTACCACGAGCTCGAAATGTAGAAGGAGAGTTGCCGAGCACTTCATGTTATTAAGGGCTTGCCCAAGGTTATGTGTTACGAAGGGCTTGGTTGTAAGAGCTGCGTTGACTTGGTTCATAGGGGCTGCAACCAAAACAAAAAAGGCGGCTTGCTTCGCAAGCACTGTGCATGTGACTCAGACTGACAAAGCACGTTTACTCAAATATGCAAGAGATGCGCCTATTTCTGATTGTTGTTTCTTGTGTTCTCCTGCGACATAGAATTCTTTTATACCCGGGCAAGCAATCAGTTTTCACAACAAAGCTAAGTTACCATGCGTGCACAGTGATTGATATGTCAGTCATTTTGCCGCGTACTGCACTAGCAGACTTCCCAGGTATACGTCAATAACGATCACTTCATAATGCGCTCTTAGCGCCCACGTGTGTCGTATTGTTTTCGATACAGGTAGCCCGTTTCGTGCTAACATGGAGCTAAGTTTTCATTTTTCTGACACATATTTTGGACGCAGAGAATTGTTCTCATTGTACTCCTTAACTTGTTGTGGATCAGATCTGCATAATTTCATTACACGCACTGTTTCGGCCCATGGCTGCCTGACAGCGGCCGTGAACGGCAGACCATGCCTTCTCGTCTCGGAGGCCGCAATTTCGGTGAGGGATTTGGCAAACTGCTCATTAGGTGGCGCTAAATGTCCATAAAAATGCTAGCGAACTGGTTTATGTAGGCAGCAGCGATGAAATTTCAAGTTGAGTAGGTAGCTTTATAATTTGTTCTGCCTATAAGCACCCACACCAGCAACGGCGTCATTATCATTTCACTGGCCATGTCTTATCTACCCCTTTTCTTTCCTCACTGTGGCTCGCAGGGCTGCTTCACTGCAGAGTTTCACACGTGTATGCATCTTTGCTGCATGTCAAAACAATACTGCAATGAAGCTGCTTTAGAGATGAAAGACGTTTGTGTTTGTTTTTTTTTTTAATCAACGAAGGTGAGTATGGCGGATGCCTGGGTATTTAAGATAGTACTTATAAAGTGAGTATTCATAGTGAAGCCACTTCTTTAAAGCTGATTTTATTTCATAAATTCTTCCCGACATTGATCTGACGGAAACCCTAAATGATGCATGTATTTCATTTGCAGCACGTCTGTAAAAAGGCTTCGTGATTCTGTTACACTGCTGTTAATTATGCTGACACATCTTATAGGTAGCTGGACACTGTGAACAGGCCTTCCTTTCGGCAATTAGCAAGAACAAACTCCAGAATCAGTGCAGTATTTTACCAATGAAATGTGTGAGCTGCAGTGCTGGACAAATAAAGCTTAGACATAAGAAAGTGTAACATTAAAACTATTCAGATAGTACATTTCCAACCTATACAACGCCTTCAAAGCAATTTCACTGGGGAGAGAACATGCTGAAAGGGTGCTGACAACTCGTTCAGAACTACCTACGCCTTAGTTCAATGACCGCCTAAGCGAGTTTTCTTTACTATTTTTTTAATAAAAAGTAGGCGTGACGCTGAAAGTCAATGTACTATCACTTCACTGGTCCACTCCTCTACTCGACTGCACAACCACGGCCGCATGTTCGCTTCCTTAGATTTTAACCCAGGGGCTCGAAATTTTCAGAATACTGATCTACGTCGTCTCTCATAATGATATCGAGGTTCTGGAACCTTAAACGCCAACAATTATTGCCACCTCAGGAAAATCAGTGAGTGCCTAAGCAGAATAAAAGGCAATGAGTTGAAATTGAATTGAAATTGACACTGAATGAATTTCTATGTATGTCGCTGAATCCATTCTCCCTTACGCCGATGCTGCTGTAACTTCTGCACAAATGTAGAGCTTCAAATAGCAGCATATGTTTTAAAGCACCAGGAACTTATTCTTGAATGTTGGTGTAAACACCACGAGTTCTTGGTCACCGGGTAGACTTATAGGTGGCAGCACCACCGTTCTGTTAGTTGGTAAATGTCGCCTTTAGCAATGCGTCAAAAAAAAATTGGGCGACTATTTTTATCGCCCTTTTACGCCCTGTAACTGCTGAAAATGTTTAAATTTCCATGGGAAGGCTCTATTGAGTTTCGCAACACCCCACGTATTGCAGAAATCTCAAGATAAGCTCTCATTTTCATCCCAGTGACGCAGAACGCAGTGGCTGGTCAGGTGCCGGAACTGAAAGGCTCCTTCTGATGGTGAGCAGCAAGCATTTTGGCCAAGGTGTGTCTAACCGTTCGCTTGCGAAAAGATATGGCGCTCAGTGGTATAGGATAAGTTTTGCAGTTTTAGTCTGTAATCTGCGAACTCGTGCTTGTTGCACGTCTGGTAGCTTCGCCACGTACGCCAGCGCCATTTCAGTCCGTGAAAGATTGCGGCTTTTCAAACAGATCTACCAGTCAGGATTTGCTTCTGTTCGTACGCGTTTCGGCAACTGAATGAAGTTGATCTGCAAGCATAGAATTCTTTCTACATCGTTCATGTGCCGTATTTGCTGTGAATGCAGGTTTTCGTCGCCCTGGCTGTGAGTAATCTTTGAACGAGCGTCACCAAGCCTTATGCTGTCATTTGCACGTTTTACATCGTGTTTGCTTATCTGAATAGTTATCTTGGTGTCGCGAATAATATGAGTTCATGAACTCATACAGCTTGAGCTTGAATTCAAGGAGCGCAAGAAACATCGCTCCGTGAGCCATAAACCATTAGATTGTGTAGGCGCTGAGTGGACATGCGCAGAAGAAATTATCATCACTTTTCTTGTATACTTGCTAATTTCCTGAGGGTTGTCTGGGAATTTTTCGAAAAATATTTGAGACCTTATATGCTGCCAAAGTTAGTTCTTGCGGTGTGTGTTTCATTAACAATTGCACCACAATTATTCGCACAATGCATCACAATTATTTGCGATGCGTGTTCCAATACACTATATACGAACAAGTTGCTCAAGCAATGAGCAGGTCAACTCTGCTATTATTTTCTCGTCATCCTATGTCAGGTAGACTTCTTGTGGGTCTAAGCCCGGGAGACGAATACGGATGCTGACCCCTGCAAGTCGCGGGGTCGAGTGCTGACCGTGGCACCTGCATTCTAAATAAGGACGATAATGCTTGAGGCTTGAGTGCTTAAGTATAAGTGCACTTTTAAGAACCCCAAGCGGTTCAAATTCCCGCAGCCCTCCACTACGGAGTTTCCAATGATCATATCGTGGTTTATGGTAACAATTACTATTATAGCTCGAATGCGACAACGGGAACGGGACCTTCTGAACAGCAGACCGAAGAGACGCTTTTGAATCCAGTGGTGTGGCCTGCCGAGACAGCTTTGTAACCATCGATGGTACACGTGACGCAGTCCTCAACCTGAATCCGAATCACGCTCGAAGGAAAGGGCACTGTGACACAGAATTACAAGTGCACGCCTCGAAACACATTTATTAGAAGCAGCCGTGAATTGTTCTGACGCATCAGCTAATGGTCTTTTGAAATTTACTTAGCGAATTTCTATTACAACAAACTGAAGAGAGGTGGGGCACATAGGAATACGTGTCACAGCACCACTAACCAAGCCCCCTGGGGAGGACTTAAGTATCCGGTGTCACAATTTCTTTACTTAAGGACGGCAGGTGTCAAGCCTAAAAAAGGGCATGTTTTGAAGGGTGTTTGCACTCTACTAAACTCGTCTGAAAACTGCATCAGAATGCAGCTTATGCTAAAGTGCTTATATCATTTTTGTTCCCTACGAGCTTAATTTCAGTTTCCTATAGCAAGTAGGGAAGGATGTTCCACCTCCACCAACTTCGTGTGCTGTTTGTTCGGATATTTGTGGCATTCTTCCTTTTTGGTGGGCCGACAGTGACTATAGCGGGACAGGCCCAATTGTAGTAGCACGCATTCACTAGTAATGAACCATGAATGATTGACACACCGGGATAAAATTGGACGCCGACAAGCTGATACCCCGAGGTGGTTCGCACCTTCAATGAAACAACAAGTTAACTCCATGCCTACGATACCACCCTCCTACAATGAAACGTGAATTATCGCACGTGAAACACAACAACCATTGCTGCTGACGCGGCGATGCATGGGCCACCGGCATCCGCACTTGAGGGCTTACTCATTCCACCGCATGGTGCCAACTCTGTTTGATATCGAGGTTAACAGCTAGCTTTGCTTACAATTCTAATTCAGTGAAGTTCACGTAACATACCGCATATGCGAAAAATTTCGCGGAGCAATTGTGGAGTTGTGACTGCACTCGCATTTATGAAACTTTGCGGTGACTGACAGAAGCTGACCCAAGGGCTATGTACTGATCGTGCAACGTGCTTTTGTTTGTTTTTTTCTTTCTTTCTTTTTTTGTTTGTTTTTGGCTCTGCAGCTTTGGGTATAGTTTATGCTATGATCATGAATGTTGCCAAACAAAAAGGCCGTAAAAATGAAACTATACACAGCACTCAAGTCATTAGCCTTTCTTCAATTGCCATTTTCTGGTTGAGTTGAATTTAAAACGATCGATTTTTGTTACTTTAACACACGCTTACTTAAAAACTGGCCTAACAGTTTTTTGGAGTGAAAAAATCGATTGTGGGACATTGGGACACGTGTCCTTGAGCGCGCGAACGAAAACAACTAAGCTGATACTTATACCGAAGTTTACAACGACAAAAACTAACTATCGACTTGCCAGAGATGTTACTTCACTCAATCGACAGTCATTACCATCAGCCGGACTACGCGCACTGCAGAGTAAAGGCCTCTCCCACGGTCTGCGTATCAACCAACCGGTCTTTTGCTTTCCTTTGCCAGCCCCGCCGCGGTGGTCTAGTGGCTAAGGTACTCGGCTGCTGACCCGCAGGTTGCGGGTTCGATTCCCGGCTGCGGCGGCTGCATTTCCGATGGAGGCGGAAATGTTGTAGGCCCGTGTATACTCAGATTTGGGTGCACGTTAAAGAACCCCAGGTGGTCAAAATTTCCGGAGCCCTCCACTACGGCGTCTCTTATAATCAAATGGTGGTTTTGGGACGTTAAACCCCTCAAATCAATCAATCATTCAATTGCTTTCCTTTGCCACGTTGCACCTGAGAACATGTTGTCTTAATCGGCTCACTTAACTTTCTTTCTCCCCTTCGTGCGTTTGCCTTCCCTTGGAATCGAGTCAACTACGCTTAAGTACCAGCGGTTGTCCTGACTACGCGCTTGTGCCTGGCCCATGCCCAGTTTTTGTTCTTCATTTCAACTATTGCGGCTCTTATTTAAAAATGTTTGTAAGACATGTTATACAACTATCGCGTAATCTTGGTATCTCCGATATATTCCTGTGGTTTCGGTAGTGGGATAATCAGAGAACAGTGGAAGTGCGTCAGACTGGCTGGCCGATGTTTCGACAGTAGGACCTATCTTTTTTCAAAGGCGCCATGTGTCATCCTTGGTGTGTTAATTTTAAGGAGATTTTGGACACGCGCCACCACCAGGAGATGACGTCACCACTAACCATCTTAAAGCTAATACGCCAAGGATGACACGGCACCTTTGAAAAATATAGGTCCTCCAATCGAAACGTCGGCCAGCCAGTTGGGGCACTTCCACTGTTCAATACCCAGCTTGTCCCACTACGTTTTTTCCTTCTACCGGCGTCACCTAGATTGTGGTTTCGGTAGCCGTCAGACGAGTACCCATAATACTGAATCAATCTACACCATTGCAATCTATGGAGGGAGGGGGGTCTACTCTTGGTTTGTAGTATAAAATATACACAACCAGAATCTCTTTCGTACAAAGATGATCACATGCTTCAGAGAACACAACCACAACCAACACTGGAAAGCATAACCTATAACGAGGCATCCACCGATGAGACAAGTGCGTTCGATAGGAGATGCTCTTTCACTACCCAGAGCTAAAAAAAAGTTCCGCACCACACACCGAGATATATTTCTAGTATTCAAGTCGAAGTTGTTCTGCAAAGTCAATGAGACAAGATTGCGTGCGGCCGATAACGAAAATGGTGTCGATCAGTTAACCTTTCAGAGAATGGCGACGAAGCGATACGATCTACGACGAGGATGTCTGCAAGCATCATGGAAACTCCGTGCGCTCAATCGAAGATTATCGACGACTTTTTCGAAACTCTCGATCATGGATGCATAAGACTGACCATCCAACTCCTTCAATTCTCTTAAAATGTGAACCCTAATTCAAATATGTTTTCTTCTACAATACCTGACCTGCGACAGCAGCGTCTTCTGAGTGGCCGTTCGATCAAGTGTTACGATCATCGGTAATTTTATTTCCTTTTTTTCAAACTATCCGCCAGCATCACAGATTTGAAATAAGAAAGAATAGTGATTAATGGCACAACCTGCACGGTGAGCCAGGCTTCATCCACGCACGTCTCACGCAAAGCTGTATCATAAGATCTGTTTTCCGGTGATGTGAATAAAAACTGCAAAACATATACCTGGAGCATCAGTTCCACTGAATTCGATGCTGTAGGCCCTGCGCCATAAGAAAGATTTTATGCACGTTAGCAGGCTCTCGATCACGCATATACAGTGAGGAATGCTCGATGTCCGATGGTCACACAGTGGCCAAAAGCCTGCCCTTAGACAATGAAACCACACAGAGCCCAATAATCACAAATATCCTGCAGGAACAATAAAAAGTGTGGAATACTCACATATAGCTGCGAAAGAACACGCCATCTAGCTGAAAAGTTTATATGAAAAATCGTGCTGCAGTGGTGTTTGTTTAAAATAGAGGCATTACTTGCCTTAGTAAGGACTTTTTGTTCTAGTATGAACAGGAAGAGACACATGTTAAAAAATACTGCAGTAGTTACAGATGTAGCAACGCGTAATGAAGCTAGAATGGGTTCATACAAAGTAACAACGCAATATAATTTTTAAAAACAACATAGTCGTCTCTAAACAGACGGAAAGCAGCATATTGCTCTGAATAGTTACTATGAATTTCAATTAGGAAAATAAAACTAGTAGCCCTCTTATCGCAGGTTACATCAATCTCCTTTCTGGTAATTGGTATAAATACACTCAACAGCTGTAGTTATGAGCAGTTCCCTTCACTCTCTACAGAATACTTTGGTTTTTCGTTATGCTTTCAATCTGTGCCTACGGAAGTGATCGGTGAGGTAGTTGAAGGAAATAAGTTAGGACTTGCTCGGCCATTACACATTTTCCGTAATCATAATGTTGCACTTGCAATAAAGGATCTGTTGTACCTTGTCAAATACTTCATCCATGCCTACAACGTGACAAAATCACGTAGAGCTAGATGCTTTATTGAAGATTATTATACTCGCCTGAAAAACTAAACTGCATTATGAATGAAGTGTAGTTATACGTCATGTAAAGATGGACAATAGATAATTTTAGAGCTACATAGTGCTTGTCTCATCTACCTTGTAGTATAATAGTATCAGCCCAAATCCACACACACGTACCCTACAAATATATGCAGGTCCGCTACACATAGGTCGCCAAATTAACTGAAATGCTCGCGGACTGTAACAGGAACACACAAGATATGAAGTACAGAAGCTTTCCACCATGGCGGACTGCTGCCTCGCGCAGCCCCAGCCTCGGTAACCAACTTTGTGTCATTCATCACACCTGTGTGGTGCCTGCGAGACAAGCCCTTAAACCCCATAGAAGCCGTATATGTCCCAGTCAGCGAAAGCTTTTCAGAACAACCAACAAAGTTGTTACCAACCGATGTACGTGTCATAATGTTTCCAACATGATTGCTACCGCCAGGTTGAGTGAATTTATATCATTCACTGAAACTTTAGCTCGCGGTACCATTTCTATAAAAAAACAGTGACAGCTTTCCAGACAAAGCCGTCTGTAATACCCACCACCAGGCTAGTCGCTCAACCGAAAGAAAGCTGTTGCTTAACCACAGCTTCAGACACATTTAATCCCCTGTGTCTGCATTACTTTTTGCACCCCGCACAATATATTTCACACTGCCCCTACTGAGGAAGGAGCCTCACAGTGTATCATAGCGTTGGGGTATGTCTACATCCACTATGCTGCCATCCTGTATCTTCACCCTCGTATCCCTCGCGGACTGCACTGACCAACTCATAGCCGCAAAAGCAGCGTGAGATGACCCAACGGGCAAGCCGAGTGTAGTAAGACTGCTCCGCTGCGGTGGTTATAGTGGATAAGGTACTAGACTGCTGACCCGCAGGTCACGGGATTGAATCGCAACTGTGGCGGCTGCATTTTGGATGGAGGCAAAAATGTTGTTGTCCCGTGTGCTCAGTTTTGGGGCACGTTCAAAAACCCCAGGAGGTCTAAATTTCCTGAGCCCTCCATTACGTTGTCTCTAATCATGATATGGTGGTTTTGGGACGTTAAACCCTACATATCAATCAATGAATTGAGTGCAGTTAGACAATGGCGTCCTGACTGCACTCAGAGCTGTTGTGCTTGTGCAAATGAAAACTTTTGCTCTCGCTCGGCTGCAAGTTCAGGGCTACATATATCTGTGATTAAAATGACTGCCTTGAACTCTGGTGTCATGCATCAGCTTTTAGCTTTGTGAACAATTACACAGAGAACAGTAGCATCGGCCGCAAGGCGTACACAGGTCTTGCTGCGGTGTGGTGGATGACTGTTCATGTGCTCTCCTGGACATCATCAGTTTCGGTAGCATTGTCGTATTTCGCCACTATTCCACACTTATTGGCCTCGAGTGCTGCTACGGCTCTCTGAATAGCTACAAATTCCGCGATTGCTACGCTTGAAATATGGCATAATTTCTCAGTGTCTAGAACGGCACAGCTTGATAAAAGGTGCAGGTAAGGTTCGATGTCTGAAAAGGTCTGACCAGCTATCTGTGTGTGCTGCATATGTAATGTGGGGTTGGAGCCAATCACCCCAACTCAGCTCTTGCATAGCCCATGCAACTCGTATCACTTTTTTTCTAAGATATGAATACAATTCAGTTTATCAGTACAGTGCGACATGCATCAAACCTTCCACATGTCTACGGCTTACAGCAGTCGATAAACAAACGAAATATGAGGTGCTTGGAACGCATGGAGGGAAGCCTTGTTCGACATGTTGAAGACATTGATCATTTTGGGCGATAAAAAAAATTGTGCACCCACTCTCCCGAGAGTGACGCGTGAAGACGGCAAATGCATGTACGTGACGTGCGAATAGCGCACCGAGGCTTCGTTCACCGAGTCTCTATTTTTTTTCTCTCTTGTTTTCACTTCGCACGGGCCGAGATAAGCCTCACTCGTGGAAGCATAACTGAGACGATGTCCATGCTGCGACTAAGAGATCGAAATGGCGTGATACAAATAATAAAAGGTTTTCGATATTTCTTTCATGTTATTTTCAGTTTTTGTTTTCTGTTTTTTTTCATATATCATGCGCTTTGGTCGCGCATGTCCACTGCGGCTTTTAGTTGTGTGTTTTTTGACAGCGTTCTCGCCAGGAGCTGAGAACAAATTGAGATCGGCGCCACGATTGAACTAAACCGCGGGGTAGATTATTGGAAGATGGAACGGTCGGACGCCTCCACCCAATGCGTTGAACACGCACGGGCGACTGAGCGACGCCACAAGAAAAAAACAGAAAGATACCTGGAAAGGGATGACGAGAGGGAGAGAGCGAGGATATTGGCCGGCTGAGAAGGGCAAGGAGGACGAAATAGGAACATCGGATAAAGAAACGGCGATGAACCGGCTTATTATAAGTCGCCCGAGCTGTCTGTCTCGATCGTGCTTCCTGCCTGCCCTCGCGTCCCATGTCGGTACTCTTCGGAGGGAAAGAGCCGCACTGGTGGAAACGCAAGAACGCCACATAAAAACGCTTCGCGGGAAGTTTTTCGGCGCCCAAGGAGCGGCTGAGGCGGCGGCGAATTCGCGCCGGTATTTCTCTGCGGCTAACGCTTCTGCTCTTTCGCGGCAATATTGTTATTACTTCTTTTCTTCGTCATCTACTTACGTATATTTTTTTTTCTTTCTTTGAGAGTGTGCGCAGCGGCCGCTAGGGTAGAGAGCGAACTAGCATCCCAGCCTGACAATGTGATTCATCAATAACCCACCAGGGGTCCGGTGCATCACGCGCGTCCCGTAGGGCTCCGCAAGCGTGGCTCGACGCGGGCGCCACCGCGCAGAGCGCCTGCCCTCCTGGTGGCAACTGTGGGAACTTGCGTCGCGCGATTTCCAGAGCAGTTTATGGCGTGCGTGTGCGTGCGCAATGCTTGGTGCTTCGTTCTCTTCTCGGTGGGCAGCGGGACGGATTTCCAACCGTATTAGATGGAAGGCTTCGCCCGCTCTGCTTACCTTGTTTTACGTCTGTACACCACATGCGCCAGAATACCAGCTATCTTAGGCCTTCTAGGTCCGTTCGATGCGGTGTGAGGAGGGAACGTACTTCAGGCTTAGGGCGTTTTTTATTCTTTTTCTTTGTGCACTTCTATCGTAGCCAATGGTGCAATACTGCTTCGAGTTATTCGCTGTCCCCCTGTGTCGCGAAGGGTTTCATTTTGCACCTGACGACAACCTTTTTTCGTCGTTTTCGTTCACAAGCTCTCTCGTTCCATTTCGTTTTCGGCACTCCCATACATACAAGCTTAATAGCTTAAAGTACTACTTATCCTACCTATATGTCATCGCACAACACCGCCAGCACCACAGGGTCCCGCCTACTTAATTATACTGGCACTTCTTAGCGTTTGCTTAACTACGCGAATGTAGTACAACGTGTTACTGTATAGCGCTTCTTACAGCTACTTATACAACTCGTGCCTACAACGGTTGATGGAGCCCAGCTTTAACCCAGCAATATAGATTTCTGTAACTTTGTTGCTCTCTTCTCCTTTCTGTTTGATTTCGGTAGCCCATTATTTGAGTGTGCGATATTTGTACATTAACACGCAGGTGTTTTATGACGGGGCCCACCAATACTGCACTAAAATAAGTTCCATTCTGGAGGTAACGTCGATAAAATCTGCACAAACAGATGACGAAAAAAACACGATGTCTCAATGATATAGATGTCCTGGCAATCGAACAGGACCTCTTTATCCATGATGCATGTGCCCGGCGCATTACCACCCGTGCTTCTGCGGTATAGGACCCTAAAGGGTGTCGATGGGGAGCGCTTTGTTAGTTTCAGTGCACATCGGGCTTTGACCGCATTGTCCTAGGAAACTTTACGGTCGGTGTAATGCACCGCATGCGATGATTTGGTTTGGTAGCAATACAGTGGTGCCCGCTTTGAATTTCGGGTCGTGTTAGCACGACAACTTGTCGACAGAGTGCAGCTTTCACAATCGCCAAGGACGTTTCTCCTGCCCCGACGGCTTTGAGTGCAAAAGCACCGGCTAATGAAACTGCTACACGAGCGGTAAAGAGAGGAAATGACGTCGATGGGCGAACATCGTGCAGTTATTGATTTGCTGCACTGAGACAAGCCAGAGGTTGGGTTGAGCCGGAAATGCCTTCACATGTTCACAGTTGAAGCCACAAGCTGTCACTCTCATTTCTAAAGCGTGAGTGACATATGCATGAGCACAGGCGTAGGTTAACATATTAGGAGAGCTTGCCTTACCACCGTATTCTAGAACGCCCCTTCACTCAGCGCTCCACCTTCACTTGAGAAAGCATATGGGAGCACCATCTCTAGGCAAGGAGAGTCACTACGTATCAGTGATAGTTTGTTGCTATTCTTGAGAACAGCAGCGCTGTTTTCAGCCGAGCAGCGGCACACTGCTCAACTCTGTCAAGTGAAGGGTGAAAGTCGAGTCTAGGAGCGCTTGTGAATGCGGGGGTTAGTGTTTTCAGATGTCGATGCTTTAAAGTAGTACATATAGAGTGCTGGTGTTTATCACGTGCTTGAAGATGCCATTATTGCGTGAAATTAACCTGATGTCGTTTTTGGGTGTGTGTGAACTAATTTAGCTTCCACAAGGTTTAGGTGAAGATGATGAGCATTGGTCGTCGGGATAGCAATGCACCGCTAGGTGTTGACGTAGGTGTATTCAAGATCAACGTGCTTCCACTACGGCGTCTCTCATAATCATATGGTGGTTTTGGAACGTTAAACCCCACAAATCAATCAATCAAGATCAACGTGCTTAAAGTCAATAGACATTAGGCAACCACTAATACATCCTAGTACAACAAATAGTAATTAGTCCACCGCTACTTTCAACGCGGGGTTTACTTTTATGTAATACAGATTCCTATGACGCATCAATCAGCCATCTTTCTTTTTCTTGCGTCACACACTCACAGAATGTGACCAACAATCTTTCAGTAATACGCTCATCGCCATTCATTTGCCTTCAGTGAAGCAGTCACCTCGCGTTCTGCACTATGTTGAATGTAGATCGTTTATTGTTTTTATTCACTTTCACTTTAACCCTCATTTAAAGAGCTTCAAATGATTATTTTAAGGGATGAAAGTGTATCTTATAGAACGAGCACGGAAAAAGTATGACATCATGACGTACATACTTGCGTGCGATTCTGGGCTGCGCTCTTTTCTGTGTTCAGATGCTGTGCACCCGATTAGAATACAAGCGCGTCAGCTCTCCTGCGCTAAACGTGGTGAGACCTGCAATGAAGCCGCATTCGCAACGCAACTTTCGTTAGTAATCTTTCCTTGTGCATTCGGTAAGATCAGCAATATTTTAACACTAAAATTACCTTGGAAATTGTTACTTCTGAGGTGATCCGGATAACTATCAACATCATAAATAAGCATGAACCACAGAAATTGGGTAAATGCCACCACTCACCTTTGGCTTTTGAAGCGGAAGGCAGTAGTTGCCCCAACAAATGGCTGCAAGCGATGGCGGTGACCCGAAGACCTTAACGACAACCATTTAGCGCAAGAACAAACGCACCACTTAAGAAAGACACACAAGAGAGAAGCGCTACTTACAACTGTTCATTCGCCAGTTTATTAATGAAACACACACACACACACACACACACACACACACACATATATATATATATATATATATATATATATATATATATATATATATATATATATTATAATGAGGCGTTTTAGAGTTGCACTCTTTTATAAAATAGGAGAGCGGTCACGACACGTCAATTGGTAATGGTGGAACCAGCCTGAGTCGCCAGCCAACCAAACGTCGTCTTCTTCACCGACTGAGTCATACCCCCTGCCCTTCTAAGTAGCATTCATCTTCTTCACTACATTTTCCTCCCCTCCGGAAAAGAGCCATCCTGGCGACTCATGGGCAGGAAACAATAGAGGGATCGTAGTATGGTTTTAGGCGGTCTATGTGGACGGTCTCACGTCCACGGCGTCGTTGATCATGGGGCTGTTCAAGCGGCTCCACGATGTAATTGACGGGTGAAGTTTGTTTAACCACACGGTAAGGTCCGTCATACTTGTACATCAGTTTCGTTGAGAGACCAGGGCTGGTTGAAGGGATGCGAAGCCAGACAAGGTCATCCGATGCATAAGAAGCTGGAGGCGTCGGGCTATCGCGGTGGTGTTTCTGGCGTTGCTGTTCAGCACTTGTGAAGGAGCGGGAAAGCTGACGACACTCTTCCGCGTATTTAGCAGCTTGTGACATCGTCGTCGACTCAGCAACATCCGGGTGGTAAGGAAGGATGGTGTCTAGCGTGCAAGAGGGCTCGCGACCATAAAGGAGGAAATATGGCGAGAAACCAGTGATTGTCTGGACAGCAGTATTATGCGCGTAGGTTACAAAAGGGAGAATACTGTCCCAATTGGTGTGATCGGTTGCGACGTACATCGACAGCATATCTCCTAATGTACGGTTGAATCGTTCTGTAATGCCATTTGTTTGAGGATGATACGCGGTGGTGGTGTGATGAATGACTTGGCATTCCTTGAGAAGCGATTCGACAGCGTCCGACAAAAACACACGCCCTCGGTCACTCAGGAGTTCACGTGGTGCACCGTGACGTAAAATGATCTGATGCAGTATGAAACGACCGACGTCGCTGGCTGACGCAGAAGAAAGTGGTGAAGTTTCTGCGTAGCGCGTAAGGTGATCGATAGCGACGATTACCCAGCGATTTCCAGCCGGTGTAATCGGAAGAGGTCCATACAGATCAATACCAACACGGTCAAACGGTCAGGCAGGACAAGGTAAGGGTTGTAGTGGAACTGGAGAAGTTGGAGTGGGATTCTTCCGGCGTTGACAAGCGAGACAGGAACGTACGTAGCGACGGACGAAGCGATACATTCCACGCCAGTAGTAGCGGTGGGACAGGCGGGTGTAGGTTTTTAACACTCCAGCATGGGCGCATTGTGGGTCGGCGTGAAAGGAGGCGCATATGTCTGAGCGGAGACTTCTGGGAATGACTAGAAGCCATTGGCGTCCTTCGGAGAAATAATTACGTCTGTATAGCAAACCATCTCTGATAACGAAGTGCTGTATTTGACGGCGCATACCTCTAGGGATATTTTGCGAGGGAGTTCGATTCAACAAGTTGATAAGTGAAGCGATCCATGGATCTTTTCGTTGCTCCTGTCGCATGTCACTGACACTAAGTGCAGATACGTCGGGGGCAGGCGAAGACGGCGGCTTGTCACTACGTCGTAGAGGTGATCGGGACAACGCGTCTGCGTCGGAATGTTTTCGGCCAGATCGGTAAACGACGTGGATGTCGTACTCTTGTAGCCGAAGCGCCCAACGGGCAAGCCGGCTGGTGGGATCTTTTAACGAGGAGAGCCAACATAATGCATGATGATCTGTAACCACGCTGAATGGGCGCCCGTAAAGATATGGTCGAAACTTGCCTATGGCCCATATGATGGCTAGACACTCTTTTTCGGTGACTGAATAGTTGGCTTCTGCTTTTGTGAGTGCACGGCTGGCGTAAGAGACGACGTACTCATCAAATCCAGGTTTACGCTGGGCGAGCACAGCACCGAGGCCAACTCCGCTAGCATCCGTGTGTATTTCCGTCGGGGCAAGAGGATCAAAATGTCGCAGTATAGGAGGTGACGTAAGAAGGTGGCGGAGTGTGGCAAATGCATCATCACAAGCTGACGACCAACTAGAAAGGTCTTTGTTGCCGGCAAGAAGGTCAGTCAAGGGCGATATGATGGAGGCGAAGTTGCGAATAAAACGACGAAAATATGAACATAAACCGAGGAAGCTGCGAAGTTCTTTCAAGGTCTTCGGCTTGGGAAATTCGGCAACGGCACGGAGTTTCGTCGGATCCGGAAGAATGCCATCTCTAGATACAACATGGCCCAAAATTAGGAGTTGTCGAGCGCCGAAGCAGCACTTCTTCAAGTTGAGCTGTAGACCGGCGGCGGTGAGGCAAGTAAGCACTGTCTCGAGCCGCTGAAGATGCGTTGAAAAGTCGCTTGAAAATATTACAACATCGTCTAAATAGCACAGACATGTCTGCCATTTCAGGCCACGGAGGATGTTGTCAATCATGCGCTCGAAAGTGGCAGGCGCATTGCAGAGCCCAAATGGCATGACGTTAAATTCATATAAGCCATCAGGGGTAACAAAAGCCGTCTTGGGGCGATCAGCCTCAGCCATGGGAACCTGCCAATAACCTGAACGCAGATCTAGTGACGAGAAGAACTCCGCGCCTTGTAAGCAGTCAAGGGCATCGTCTATGCGAGGTAGCGGGTAAACATCTTTGCGCGTGATCTTATTCAACCGGCGGTAGTCGACGCAGAATCTTATTGAGCCATCCTTTTTCTTGACTAGAACAACTGGGGAGGCCCACGGGCTGTTAGAGGGCTCAATAACACCTCGCTTCAACATGTCGTCAACTTGTTCCGCGATTATGCGACGCTCAGATGCCGATACCCGATACGGACGCTGACGTAAAGGAGCGTGAAGGCCAGTGTCGATTTCGTGAGATACAGTGGAAGCACGGCCCAAAGTCAGTTGCTGGTGGTCGAAGCTGGCACGGAAGCGCTCGAGGAGGGCGATGATGTCGGTGCGCTGCTGGGCCGTAAGGTTGGGGTCGATGCAGCGCGAAATTGCGTCGGTGAATGATGGGGAAGAGGATGACGTGCAGCAATCAACAGCATCAATAGGTAGCGTAGTCGAGTGGTCAGGAACTACACGTGCACTCGAGGGATCAATGTCATCGGCAAAGCCCAGGCACTCTCCGCACAGTAACTTGGAAGGCGAGGGAAACGGATTTGATACATAAATTGCACTTGATCCATCGTGAATATTCAGAACGGCGAAAGGAATCAGGAAGCACTTGCGGCGAACAGCGGTTTCAGAAGGCGTAAAAAGAACAGTTGAGTCACTATAGACGTCACAGGAAAGCGGAACTAGGGCGGACGAGAACGGGGGTATCGAAGTGTCGGCGGCAACGAAAACTTTTGCAGGTGAAAGGGACGAGTCGAGTGAAGCAGCGTCGCATAACGGCGCTAACTCCACTTCCGCGCGAGCACAGTCGATGACGGCATGATGAGTGCAGAGGAAGTCCCAGCCTAATATAATGTCATGAGAACACTGCGGGAGCACTACGAACTCGACGACATATATATTGTCAGCAATAACGACACGTGCTGTGCATGCAGCAAAAGGGCGAATTCGTTGCTCGCTCGCAGTGCTTAAAACGAAGTCGTGTAGGGGCATTGTGACTTTTTTTAGTCGACGGCAAAGTTTTTCAGTCATTACAGACACTGCGGCGCCAGTATCGACCAATGCAAAAACAGGTATACCTTCAACGGAGACAGCAACGACGTTGGACGGCGAAAAACAAGGTCTTGTGGAGTTCGAAAGATCCGCAGTTCTTGCCCCCGGAACCGCGGCTCCTAGTTTTCCTCAGGGACAGGGCGAGGTCGACGGAGCATAGGGGAAAGGGAACGGCGTTGAGGTGAAGGCGACCGGTGTCTGTTGAAGTTTCGGCGAGGTGAAAATGTGTCCATGGTGGTAGTCTCGCCATATACAGCCGGCTCCGGTCGTGGGGGTAAATCATAATTGTTGGGCCTGACGTCGTCACGCAGGAAAAACTCACGCCGTCGACAAAATCGTGCCACGTGACCCGCAATTCCACAGGCGAAGCATATGGGGCGGTTGTCTTGAGTGCGCCAAGGGTTCTGAAAGCGTCGAGGTGGTGGTCGGGAGAAAGGACGGGCAGCCTGGTACATAGGCTCAGTCGGTACGACAAAGGGACGCGTGGACGCAGGCATTCGCGACAAAGAGACGTGGCCGTTCGCGACAGGTGGACGTCGGGTTCCATTCAGTGCTTCGGCATAGGTCAATGGAGCAGCCACAGGTGGTGCGTGAGCTGTTGGTAGCGCCTCGGACACTTGCTCCTGGACTACTCGCTGTATTGATGGCGCTAAAGTAGATGGGGCACTTTCGGAGGTATAAGGCACGAGGGACAACTGGCGTGCGACCTCCTCTCGTACAAATTGCTTGATCTCGAGAAGCAAAGTGGTGTGATCTATAGAGCCAGCCGACGTTAAAGCGGAGATGGTTGCACATGGCGCGGTAGCACGACGAGTGGTGTCACGCTGTTTCCAGAGCTCATCATAGCTCTGACACAGTTGGATCACTTCCGCAACCGTTTGCGGGCTTTTGGCGACAAGCATCTGAAATGCGTCGTCAGTCACGCCTTTCAAGATGTGTTTGATCTTCTCGGCTTCTGGCATTGCCGAGTTGACACGCCGGCAAAGGTCGACCACATCTTCGATATAACTGGTGTAATGCTCACCATTTTGCTGAGCCCTGGTACGCAAGCGCTGTTCGGCCCGTAGTTTGCGAAGTGCCGGACGGCCAAACAAGTCCGCAAACGCCGTTCGGAAGGCCAACCAGGTGGGGAGGTCTCTCTCGTGATTACGGTACCACAGACTGGCGACGTCGGTCAAATAAAATTGGACGACAGTAAGCTTGTGTGCATCGTCCCACTTGTTGTGCTTGCTCACCCGGTCGTATTCGTCGAGCCAGTCTTCCGCGTCTTTGTCATCGGTTCCACTGAAGGTAGGTGGATCGCGTTGCCGAAAGGAGCCAAGACAGACAGGAGCTGCAGTAGTTGGAGCTGAGGCGGCCGCCTGCTGATCATCGTCCGTGGACATCGTAGCAACTGGAGGCAACGTACGGTTTCGCAGTTCCAGGATTAGGCGTTACCCAGCACTCTCCACCAATTATAATGAGGCGTTTTAGAGTTGCACTCTTTTATAAAATAGGAGAGCGGTCACGACACGTCAATTGGTAATGGCGGAACCAGCCTGAGTCGCCAGCCAACCAAACGTCGTCTTCTTCACCGACTGAGTCATACCCCCTGCCCTTCTAAGTAGCATTCATCTTCTTCACTACAATATATATATATATATATATATATATATATATATATATAGTGGGAGTAATAATTCAATGGGCCAGTTAGTCTTCGTGAAGGTATGGGATATGGCACAACGGGAGCGTTGTCAACAAGGATAAATATATTTATTTCCCAACAGTTTCGGGAGGGGAGGGGACCCAACAGTTTCGGGAGTTATAACTCATCCCCTGATGAAGGGAGGTCCCCTCCCGAAACTGTTGGGAAATAAATATATTTATCCTTGTTGACAACGCTCCCGTTGTGCCATATCCCATATATATATATATATATATATATAGAGAGAGAGAGAGAGAGAGAGAGAGAGAGGAAGTGCAGATGTGTTCATTGAAGTGAACAGGTCACGCTATATACGTATCGAGGAATCCCAAAAGCACATCACGAGTACGAGAGACGCCGTAGTGCGGGGCTCCGGAAAGTTTGAATATCTGGCGTTCTTTAACCTACACTGGTATCGCATGGTAAACGGGCCTCTAATATATGTCGCCTTCACCGGAACATGCAAATTTTTCTTGAGCTAAGTAATTCTCAATATGCACCAACTAGTCCCTCAAAAGGACCTTTTCAAAGACCCCGAGTACGCCCGAGAGAACACTAGGGAACGGAAAGACAGCTGTGGCAGCGAAAACATGCCGAAGCGATGGAAAGCCAAAGTGCACGACCACGCATCTGTAGATTAATGAGACGTGTGAAAGTTTGCTTTTAGTGAGTTTCAATATCTGGAGTTTAGACAACCGTGTCTTGTACGTTAGTGCCTGTAGTTTGACTCGGAAGTCTCAGAGCTGAGATTCAACGTATAAAAAACCTGGCAACAGACGCTACCTATAATAGCGTTGCATGGCTAAGGCCTGGAAAACAACCTCAAAACAACCAGATTATTCTTCGAAAAAGTGCAGTTTCGCTGTTTCAAGCTTTCATATTTTTATTTGCAGGGGGTTGGGGAGATCGATGTAAATCCCTGCGGCGTACCGCGACGTTCCTTTGTCACAAACACACGACCACTGCCATCTCGTTCAACTTGTCCCCATCAATGACCTTCCACCTCTCTGTTGCCGGCAACATGCAGCGCAGACACAACCCTCTCAAGCGATGACTTCGACGACTGCCTGCGACGACGCCGTCAACATGTTCGGCGTGACGAGATTGATGCGTATCAGACGGGTCTTGCTGCGTGCCATGTGGCAATGCTTGTCTGTTCGAGGCGCTGGCCATCTTTGTCGAGGCCGGCAATCACTTTCTTCCCAGCATCTACAGTTCATTCAGTCGCTGCTCCCATTGTTATGAGCATCGTATTCTGCTTATAGTCTGCAAAACTATGGCCGCCGTGAAATTCCCAGACACACGATTAGGTATACGCAGTGTTTCGGAGAAAGGATTCATTAAGGCGATTTGTAGGCAACACGTAAGCTTGATAGTCTATTGCGTGTACATCGTAGAAACAGTCTTATACCCGTATAGGGCCTTCAGAATTGTATGGTAGCGCCTTCTACGAGGCTCCGAGAAATTTTTCATTGAGCTCCCTTATTACTTCGCTTTGATTCAGCACCTTCAGCTATTGTCTTGCAAACTATGACCTTCTGCACTACCATACGTACGCCGCAATTGACTTTTCTGTTGGGCAACAAATATGGGCTGCACTTGTCATTTTTAACGCCATGTTTGGCGACTAATAGTCACCTAAATTACAGCTGACTTCCATGAGCGGTGCTGTGTTAAAGCTTTTCTGTATTTTGAATGCATCACAACAAAATTGTAGCGCTTAGAAATTGCGGTATGACAATCATTTGCTTTTTTTTTCACCTCCCTTCTTGAATTCACTTGTATTTCGTTCTAAGATAATGGTTTCATATTGACACTACGCTTTCTATACCATCTACAATTCAAGCGCCACAATCCACAGAGAGCATTTGACTCTAACAATATTTGACTCTAACAATAACGCAGTCAATGTTTCAGAAATTTCAACCGAGCTCCTCTTGCTCTCCGCCCATTACAGGATTGTGTCAGAGCATAATCAATTGTTTCGGAAATTTCAACCCAGCTCCTTTTGTTCTCCGCCCACTACACGAATGTGTCAGAGCACAGTGAATGTTTCGGAAAAAAACAATTAAACTTCACTTGTCCTCCGCCCATTACACGATTGTGTCAGATCGTAATGAATTGTTTCGGAAATTTCAACCCATAGCTCCTCTTGCTCTCCGCCCTCTACACAATTGTGTCAGAGCGCAGTGAATGTTTCAGAAAATGCAACCGAGCTCCTCTTGCCCTCCGCCCATTACACGATTGTGACAGAGCACAGTGAATATTTCAGAAATTGCAACTCAACCCCTCTTGCTCTCCACTAATTAAACGATTGTGTCTGAGCATAGCGAATGATTTCAGAAATTTCAACTCTGCTCCTCATGCTACACCCATTACACGATTGTGTCAAAGCGTAGTGAATGATTTCGGAAATTTCAACCGAGTTCCTCGTGCTACACCCATTACACGATTGTGTCAGAGCGTAGTGAATGATTTCAGAAATTTCGACTCAGCTCCTCTTGCTCTCCACACGATTGTGTTAGGGCGTAATCAATGGTTTCGGAAATTTTAACCGAGCTTCTCTTGCCCTCCACTCAATACACGATTGTGTCAGAGCATAGTGAATGGTTTCTAACATTTCAACCGTGCTGTTCTTGTACTGTGCTCATTATACGATTGTGTCAGAGCGCAGTGAATGTTTCAGAAATTTCAACTCTGCTCCTCTTGCCCTCCACTAATTACATGATTGTGTCAAGGAGTAAAAATGGTTTCGGAAATTTCAACCGAGCTCCTCTTCCTACATTTATTACACGATTGTGTCAGAGCGTAGTGAATGGTTTCAGAAATTTCAACTCAGCTCCTTTTGCCCTCCACCCATTACACGATTGTGTAAGAGCGCAGTGATCGTTTCAATATTTTCAACCTAGCTCCTCTTGCTCTCCGCTCATTACATGATTGTTTCAGAGTGCAGTGAATGTTTCAGAAAATACAACCGAGCTCCTCTTGCCCTCCACCCATTACACGATTGTGACAGAGCACGGTGAATACTTCAGAAATTGCAACTCACCTCCTTTTGCTCTCCACTAATTAAACGACTGTGTCTGAGCGTAGTGAATGGTTTCAGAAATTCTAACTCAGCTCGTCATGCTACACCCATTACACGATTGTGTCAAAGCGTAGTGAACGTTTCGGAAATTTCAACCGAGTTTCTCTTGCTACACCCATTACACGATTGTGTCAGAGAATAGAGACTGATTTCCGAAATTTCAACTCAGCTCCTGTTGCCCTCCACCCATTGCACGATTGTATCACAGCGCAGTGAATGATTTCAGAAACTTCGAGTCAGCTCCTCTTGCACTCCACACATTACACGATTGTGATAGGGCGTAATAAATGGTTTCGGAAATTTCAACTGAGCTCCTCTTGCTACAACAATTACACAATTGTTTCAGAGCGTAGTGAAATATTTCAGAAATTTCAACTCAGCTTCTGTTGCCCTCCACCCATTACGCGATTGTGTCAGAGCGCCGTGAATGTTTTCACAAATTTCGACTCAGCTCCTCTTGCCCTCCCCTAGTTACTCAATTGTGTCAGAGCGTAGTGAATGACTTCGGAAATTTCAACCGAGCTTCTCTTGCTACCCCCCATTACACGATTGTGTCATAGCGTAGTGAACTATTTCAGAAAATATAACCGATCTCCTCTTACACTCCACCCATTACAAGATTCTGTCAGAGCGTGGTGCACGATTTCAGAAATTTTGATTAGCTCCTCTTGCCATCCACCCATCACACGATTGTGTCACCGTGCAGTGAATATTTCGGAAAATACAACCGAGCTCCTCTTGCCCTCCAAACATTACACGATTGTGTCAGAGCGTAATGAATTGTTTCAGAAATTTCAACCAAGCTCCTCTTGCTCTCTGCTCAGTACACGACTGTGTCAGAGCGCAGTCAATGCTTCAGAAAATGCAACCTAGCTCCTCTTGTCCTCCGCCCATCATTGTGTCAGAGCGCAGCGAATGTTTCAGAAATTTCAACTCAGCTCCTCTTGCCCTCCACTAATTACACAGTTGTGTCTGAACGTAGTGAATTATTTCGGGAATTTCAACCGAGCTCCTCTTGCTACACCTTTTACACGATTGTGTCAGAGCGTAGTGAATGATTTCGAAAAAAATTCAACTGAGCTCCTCTTGCTACGCCCATTACACGATTGTTTCAGAGCATAGTGAATGGTTTCGGAAACTTCACCCGAGCTCCTCATGCCCTTCACCCACTACACCATTGTGTTAGAACGTAGTAGATGGTTTCGGACATTTCAACCAAGCGCCTCTTGGCCTCCATCCTACACACAAATATATTAGAGCGTAGTGAATGGCTTCTAAAATTTACACCATCCTTTCTTTAACTTGAGCAGACATTACACAATACAAAGGACTCCTCTATTTCTCCTCCATCGAAGTGCGGCAGCCGTTGCCGGAATAAAACCCGCATCTATCTAATCAGCAACCGAGCACAATAGTCTTGATTACACCGCAATAGTTTATACCAGTTTATTCAAAAATAATCGAATACTGTGTAGGCTACTTAATTAAAGAACAGTCTTTATGCAAACTGAACGCAATAGAGAGATAAGCATGTATACCCTATGTAATACCATGGTCAGAAGCGCACCGAGTGTTGCAGCTTAAGGAAGGTACGGTGACGGTATCTTATTATGGTCCTCATTTTCCAAGTGAATTCAACAATGTATACTTCAAAGCGTGCTTCCAGTGCTTCAGAAAAGTTTGGCGTCCAGCTAATATATTATGCTAAGAAAATTGAGACCCCGTTAGGTTCAGTTCAATAGTACCGGATGCAAAACAAGTGGAATCGATAAGTTTTATGTTACGTCACAGAAACAAGAACATAAAAGGGCTCTATTGGTGCAACACGAATGGTCTGAGAGGCCAGTTTTGCGCAATTATTTCATATGGAGTGTCGGCACCGGGACAAACGATCACGCATACACGACAAACTTGGACCGCGCATCGAGAGCATTCGATCATGGCGCGCGGCGTAGTTCCGCTTTCCGACGCGAGAAGGCACCCGCACCGAATCATCGCTCAAAACACGCCACCGCGGCGGGGGCCACACGGCGGCACGCAATGTGAGTCAGAGGACAGTCTTCCTTTTAAAGATGTCTGGCGAAGCCGCTGTGTCTTTCATTCACTGCATTTCGAAATACCGCACACACGCCTGCACAGTAAAGGGTCGAATTTGCGAATCACAGAGTTAAACGCATTCACTGAGGCTCTTCCGCAATCTTAAAGGGCCGCAAACCAGCAAAAGAGAAGCAGCGCATTCTGACCTGCACAGTAACCAGAATAAATGTAATTAGTCTATAACTAGAAAACTGCGTGAAAAAGTGACAAGACACAGAGAAGCCACAGACACTGTGCCTTTCTCTTTCTCGTCGCTTTATCGTGCAGTTTTGTTGCTATGAATTACCAATAAACAATTATATCGGGGCAGTTGGCATTTCTGCTGCTTCCACGTTTGATCGTAGAAGCAGGAGAAATAATACGTGATGATTTTGCATATCTTAGTGAACCTTCTATCTCACTCACGCGGTAAGAACTTTATTTTTGGGTGGTGTGATAGATAATAACGAATGAATAATGTACGGCACTGCAAATGTGCTTTCTGTTGTTCTGTCTTCTACTATTTTTTTCAGCCCCTTTATATACTCTGACGTTTGCAATAACGTTTAGTTTGAAGTTAAGCGCTTGTGCCGTGTGTTCCGTGTAATAGTTGCTGTGCTTCCTATCAATATGAACTACCAACTCGCCCAGCGTTCAGTTCTCTTCAATAATCAGTTTATTTACGCACCTTCTTAACGTACTGCCCTGCAAACATGTTTTCTTCTATTTATATACTGTAGCTCGTTTTCTTTTTTTTCTAAGTATTCCACAGTTTAACATCTTAATGCAGTGTCTGTAGGGTCATGACAGGTGTTTTTAAATAATAATGGTCAACGCAACAATAATAACAAATACTCTGTGCGTGATGAGCAGCAAAAAAAAAGCCATCATGCACCCACGTGACGAAGGTCGATGCCACGCGTAGCAGCTGCACCATGCGATTGAGGCCGCAACGAACGCCGGATCGCGGAAGTTGGAAAACACGAAATCAGTTTTCGAGATTGATGACAGCGCAGCGCCTCACGACTCGGCGAGACTGTCGCCATAAAACAAAACGCCCATTTGTTTTAAAGGCAGGTGCGTTTTCTTCCGTCGAGCCAAGCCAATGGCACGCAAACGCCGAGAGTGTGACACGTGCGAATACACAGGTGGCGTTTCTTACGCGGCGAAGTTCTCGTGTTTTTTAACTGTGGCTGAAACCGTACGTATCCTTAGCTCGATTTCCTAGCCGTAAACGTCAGCGCGATTAAATGGTTCGTCCAAGGGACTACGGCTTTCAGCAGTGCAGGTGCGAGACCACGTCAACGCCGGTCGCTTCGCATTGTGGGGGATGGTTTGTTTTTACTCCTATGTGCCAACGTAAGGAGCCTCACAAACACCCGTTTCTCGACGCCAACGTTGGGACGACACTGCATGGTGCTGCTTCTAGCGAAAGCCGTGAAGACGCATTTCTTAACGCCTGCTTTTTACTCGCCTCATATAAAAACTTTGATGAGAGAATATTCATTCTCTGAACTGTACATTACTCATGCTGCCGCGATGCTTTGTGTTGCCGTTGAAAATAAAAATTTCACCAGCACAAGGAGGTACATAATGTACCTTCGTGCTTTGAGGAATTGAAGGAGAATGACAGAGACAAGGCAGGGCGCATCACGACAACATCCTTGTCACTGTCTCTTTCATGCTTTGAATTTTCGTGTACCAAACATTACAAACTAACTCTTCTTTCTATTATGCTTCCTTTTGTACCAGTAAGGTTTCACATAGGCAGCAATTTCATAACGCCTTTAGAGGTAAATACAGTCTGGAAGTCAAACCCAGGAATTGTGACTTTCCTTGTCTCTTAAAAATCACTTGTATGCTCGGATATTCCAATAGATTTCCATGACAGTCGTCTTCAAAAGACACGAAATTCCGCTCTTTAACCTGGTATTTTATATCTCAACGGCGTCGCACCTTTTCATACATAAAGCGTACAACATACCGTTAGGATTGCGAACGGTAATGGTTCAGTATTGTTTCATAACGCATGCTCGCAGACGTTCAATACGTCATAGGCGCATAAAGTAAGGCAGCCTTCGCTTATTCACTTTGTCATTTTTTCCGAAATAGCAGTATGCAGGTCACGTCAAATCACCACTCGTCCCCTAACCTTCAAGTGAGCGAATTGCTGACTAGCGACGGCATCAGCTGCAAGAGGTACACATACACAGAAGCACATCGTGCCCATGCGATAGTCACCGGAGCCAACGTCTTTGGTCGCTTGTTCGCGTTCATACTATAAGCTCGTGTATATCGGCTCCGCGAGCCCCGCCTGGCTCCGTCTGGGAGGATTACGTTATCTGGTGGTGGCCGTGCGGAGCAACCCTCGCAGGAAGAGCGTAAATCTGGTAAGTTCGACACGTACTCCGTGGAGTCGGCTGGAGGGTGACATTACTGGAGCGTGGCACGCGAAGCCATTAAGAGGGCATCACCTTCACTGCGGAGCTCGAGCTATCGTTCACGACGCGAAGGGGTTTCGAAGGCCGAGAGATTCCCCGAGGGGGCACCCTCTTCACCGGAATGGCCTGGGCCATCTGTCTTCACCAGGCGGAATGGCTTCGCGGAAACGACCCCGATGGTTCTAAATGTTCATTCCAGGACATTTCAAGCATGTACTTCGATTAATGTCCTCCACTATATTTAGAAGGCAGCGGGGGGTTTGGAATAATCGTGCGATTGGTTATGTACCAAGCTGGAAAAAACGCTTTCGAGTGCACTCAAAGTCTTCAATATGCATCGCGAGAAATTTACGTTCAATGGATACTAATGATAAAAAGCGTTTTGCTCGTATGCGTAACTTACTCTTTCCGAATAGCCAAATCTTGACGTTTCCCGCCAGAACACACATGTCCACAAAAAAAATGCGCAAAAGAAAAATGCAGCTGTTGGCTCCCTCTTGAAATTCCCGCGAAAGTTGTCATGACGTCGTCGGTATAGACGGTGTTTACAAAGAATTACGTAGTTCTTCATCAACAAAAATCAAGTAGATTGCTCACTGAGGAACCCAGAAACATTATATACCAAGTTTCTGTCGTGTTCATTGAGGCAATGTTGCCAAAATACACAACCTAATATCAAATGCGTGACGCTTCGCGCTGAGTTTTCAACGCAAAATGAAAAAGAAAGTAAAGTTAAAAATTTGTTCTGGCCCATAAAAAAAGCATATGTTGGTGAAGATAACGATATTTAAATCTAAAAAGACGTTTTAAACTGAAACCTAAAAATGTATGACCTTTTAAGGCTACAGTTTATGCATTTAAACAGAATAAATGGTTAACTTTATCTTTTATTTGTTATTACCTGTCCACAGCATGTGATATATTCACAAAAAGCAGTGAATGTCAGTACAATAGCGAAAATGGCGATAAACAATTGTTCATTGCTTGATCATCGTAAGAAATTCTTCGTTCAATTTTGATTGGATTGGGACCGCACACTTGTCCTAAAACTTCTTATCTTATTAACCACTATATCATCGAATCTTTCCTACTGCTTTTTCTTTTCTTTTTCTACAAGAAACACATTTGTTTCCGACTGCTAATTTTTCTTTAGTTTTCACCCGCGCTGAATAGTTTTCACGCAATAAAGCTCTATTACTAAAAGGCATGCTGCCAACCCTACACATGCTGACACTTGTAGTACACGGTTTCTTGTTAACTTATTTGCGTTCTTTTATAACCACAAGTACTAGATGTGGCAGAAGCAACCGTTTTCTCTGAAAGGTATCTTTCATACGCTAAAAGTCATTCTACGCTTGAAAAAAAGAAAACCTTCCATTATCAAGTAAATGCTCTGAAATGAAAACACGAGAAATGGTCATTATTGCAACTTCAGCTGGTACCTGCAGATGGTACCTACAAGTGCGTTTTGACATCGTACACTTTGCGACGGTGTCGTCTTCACTAAAATTAGTGAGTAGATAGAAAAAGAATCTAGTTTTAAAGGCAGCTTGAATTTTCACGCGGCTATAATTATTTTTACATGGATGAAGTTAAAAATTGTGGCACAATTATCTTTGATTGCTCTGCTCTGCTCCACAATATTTGACTACATAATTTAAACGAAGCGACAGCATGTTAGAGTGCCTTTTTTATATATCAATCGTTTATGACCCATCATTACTTCTTCCTCAAGTCACATCTGATAGCCTGCATCTATTCTTGCTCAGATATAATCCTTCTTTGATTTTTGGATTTTTCGTATATATATTCTTTTCAGTCCTAAATTACTTTGTGTTTGTAAAACCATAAGCCTTTTACTTAAAGATCCTGCCACCCGGTAGTTGGCTGATCCCCCTTTGTTGGTGGGCGCCAGAATAACGAGGATCATCATCATCATCATCAGCTGCAGCAGTAGCAGCATCATCTTTGATTTATGAAACTGCTACAGTGAATACAATGGCATTCACATTGAAGTTCGTACGCGCAAACACAGATGAGGCACCAAATCAAGTGA
Source organism: Rhipicephalus annulatus (assembly GCA_013436015.1). Classification (NCBI taxonomy): domain Eukaryota; kingdom Metazoa; phylum Arthropoda; class Arachnida; order Ixodida; family Ixodidae; genus Rhipicephalus; species Rhipicephalus annulatus. The sequence goes on along the minus strand of WOVY01011062.1, from coordinate 219,203 downwards.
GGTGCACCATATGCTTTCTTTTTTAACTTGCGGCTATCATATGTGCGTCTGGTTTCTATACAACAGCCAGAATTGCAGCTAATAATTCTTGAATTACAAAACGAAAACAGAACCGTAGGTCTCAAAATTGATATGCAGAAAGCGAAACTATTACATGCAGTCTCAGAAGAGTAGAGTGCTTCGCGATATTCAGTGAGCCACTGAAAAGTTATAAAAGTTGTGCTTAGAAGAGGTAGTGACCACTGAGCAGAACTGCGAGACTAAAGAAACTAGAAGAACAAGAACCGGGTGTAGTAAGTGCATTCGGCAAGCATTTTGAAGTCATAGACGGTAGTTTACCTCTAAACTTCAGAAGGAAGATATATCACTGCTGCACCTTACCGGTACTGTGAGCACGGAACAGTAACCCAGGAGATTACGAAAAGGGTTCAACTCAAATGGATGACGCCGCCGCAAGTAATTCAAAGGCAAACGAGAGGTGCAACCTAAAGCGACAAGGACAAAGCAGGGTTGGTCAGAGAATAAACGTGTTCTAAGGACCTCTTCGTTAAAATCAAGAAGCCAAAACGGACATGGGCAGGGCATGGTGCATGTAGGAAAGATATCCGCTGGTCATTAAGAGTAACTGATTTGATTGCAAGAGGAGGCAAGTGGGTGAGAGGGAGACAGGAAGCTAGAGAGGCAGAAAAGTTGGTGGGTATAATGAGGCTGCAGTAAGCACACGACCAGGTTGACTGGCGGAATTGCGATTGGTGGATTTAGAAGAATACAGGAGCCGCTCTTGCCCGACAGTGGGTGTATTCAGACTGATGACCATGATGTGGTGATGGTGGCGAAACCAATAACATCGGTTACCATCACCTCCCAGAAACCTTGCACAGAAAGCTAGTATGGCCCTCAGTATGCAGCAATCTAGTTCAAGTACATGCGTCGGAGTCAGTCGACCAAAGAGAATACCCTTTCTTAACAGTCGCAACAACACAGCTTTTGTATGACGGACATTTTGTACGATTTATAGCGATAAGCACTTGCTCTTCAGGCAGAATGATTTAACATGTATCCAATGTTCCCCCACAGGGCATGTGTTGTGTATGATGTATAAAGCACTCTTCAGTGGTGTCGGCTAATAGAATGGTCATGTGCACTAAAAAAATGTAGTGGAGGGCGGCTTGCAGCTATCATCATCAGCCTGACTGCACCCACTGCAGAGTCAATGCCTCTCGCATGATCCGCCGATCAACCCGGTCTTGTGCTTTCTGCTGCGACGTTACAGCTGCGAACTTTTTAATCTCATCGGCCCACCTTACGTTCTGTCTCTACCTAGTACGTTTGCCTTCTCTGGTAATCCAGTCAGTTAGCCCTAATGAGCAGCGGTTATCCTGCATACGTGCTACGTACCCCGCCCATGTCCATTTCTTCTTCTCGAGTTAAACTATACTTGGCTTCTCTGTTACTATTTGTCCTAAGTAGACATATACCTTGACAACTTCCAGCGTCTCTCCACATATTAGCACTGTTTCCCGCCGAGATTGTTGCACACTGCCTTACTTGTATGGATAATGGTTTTCAGACCTACTGTTTTGTTTTCTCTGTCCAGTTCAGTAACTATTACCTGTTATTCATTTTCTTAATTACTCATCAAGGCAGTGTCATCAGCGAATTGCAGGTTACTAAAAGGCTCTTCATTAACTCTTATCCCTACCTCTTCTCAGTCTAGGGCCCTCAAAAACTCCTGTAAACATCCAGTGAGTAGCATTGAAGATATCGTGTTTCCCTGCCTTACACCCTTCTTAATTAGACTCCCCTCCGGTATTTCTAGGGCTGAAGCTGTATTCCCCACTGCATGGTCTCTTGCCTTTTTTCTTGCCTACATTGGCATAAGTGTCACCCATTAGTACAGTGTGTCTTTCTTCCTTGTTGGGAAGTAAAAACAGCACAAAAATATAGACAAGGACAAAAGAAGAGACGACACCACGCTGACCCTTTATTAATTGCTTCACTCTACGTCTACGTAGAAGCGCTCAGACAAATTATCATCATGGCTCGAAGTAGGCGCGTAGGCCTTTACCCCCTTCATCAGTAACTCTTGTTAACGGAATTATTATTTTTACCACCTTAACACTAATGCTATATAGTTAATCTATGTTGCAAGTTATATTCTTGTATATAAAAACACCACCCCCCCGCTCTTTTCTGTCAATCAATCCGCGGCAGCAGAAAACGTGCCCGTTCTTTGGCACTGTATAAGCCTCACTTGTCCTCCTAACTTTGTTGAGCTCTGTTAGATCCCATTTAACACCCTCTAACTCCTCGAATCGCAAAGCTAGGCTAGCCTAACTAGATAACGTTCTAGCGTTAAACGTAGCCAAGTTCAGATTCCAATGCTGGCCTGTCCGGAGCCACAGTTTCTTAGCACCCTCCGTTGCGTCGCAGGTATGACCCCCACCTTGGACAGTTGCTTCCCAGCCGCTGAAGACTGATGGTCAAGGGTTAGTTGATATGTTCATATGGGAGGTAGTGGCCAAGCACTGCACTAGGTTGGCCGATCCTGCTCAGGTGAGGGCGAGCATTATCGGCAGGTGGTCGCCAGTGAGGCCGCCCTCCAAACCTTTTTGCATAATAATGCAAATTAAATCAGTAGAAATCAGTTGAAAGTTCATGAACTTGAACTTCATGAAAAGCAAAAACTTGCTCACTGTGCCTTTTATAGTTGATCTCAATAGGGTAACCAGCGTCCCGCTTTTTTTAAGCAAAATTAGTGAGGCACTTACAAAGAAATTTTACAGCTGGGGTCAGCTCTTCACACAAGTACTCAAATAAGGAAGGCCACATGATAGTGTCAATGCCATCAGTAGGAGAGGGGTTCTCGGTGCAAGTCTCAACGTCATATATCCGTCTTACGTGAAAAGACGTTGAATATGAAAACTGGCATATATACGCAGTCCCGTGTACTCAGATTTGGGTGCACGTTAAAGAACCCCAGGTGGTCGAAATTTCCGGAGCCCTCCGCTACGGCGTCTCTCATAATCATGTGATGGTTTCGAAACGTTTAACCCCACAAATCAATCATCAAGACTAGCATATATAAAATTACTAAATAAATTATTTATGGATGAAATAATGAACACTTTGTTTAATGACACAGAGCTGTGAGTACGTTTCAAGGTGCGACTAGAAAAGTTGATATCAATAAAGAACAGGCTACAACGTAGATATCGGACAAAAAGGACTTACAAAATAATATTGATGTATGCAGTAATAGAGCCAGCTGTCGAGAAAATGTCGATGCACAACGTGCGAAACCATAGCTTATCATCTGTTCAAACTATCAGTTCCCCGCTACCGTCCCGTAGCGCAGGTTAGAGTACATTGACTGTCTACGAATTTGCGTGAAAGCCTGAGGTTAGGTCCAATCACCTTCCTCGCCACCAGGAGATTATCCCTTTGTATGCCTATCCCGCACGCCACTGCTCAAGCAGGCAGGCCGACAGTGGAACTTCGGCAAACGTAGGCGCAAAGGATGAGGAATGAGCAAGTCCCTCATAGGAGCACCTAGAGCTCAAACGCCTTCGACGACCCAAATCAAAAAGAAGAGGAGGAGGGGGGAGGGCTGCGGGGCAACCAACCAAGCAAACTTCAACCAGCGAGCATTTGCTTTCACCCAACGTCAGCCCTTCAATCTGCACGAGCTTCAGCTTCGCCGTCCACACAGTGCGAGAGGAGCTTCGCAACAAGGACACTTCGGAGCGCGCACACTCGGGCGTACGCACACACGCTAGGACGTCGCCCTGACCCTCCGTGGCGCGTCATTCCCGGGCATCTTAGCAACCGAACCACAGCCACACAGTCCGTCGCGGCTTCTGTGCTTTATTTCTTACATTTCGTGCGGATTTCGCGTCCCTACCCGAGTTTCAGTCGAGTCCGTTTACGGCTCGCCTCCAGGCCTCACCTCAGCCGGCCCGGCGGGGGACCCGACGTGGTGTCTCCTTTGTCACGCACAAGAATGCTGCCGCCGCCTCCTCGCCGCCAGCTTGAGCCGAGAGCGCGCCGTCCGGCAACTACGCGCGCCTGGCCAGACAACAAACTATGCAAGACCCGAAGCTCGGCATCGGCAGAGGACGGCGACGAACGGGCCATCTTACACCACCCCTCCTCCTCTCCGGGATTGCAAGAGACATTTTGTGGCATATAGTGATGTCGGCCGGTGTGGCGCTTCGTGGATTGCGCGTCGCAACTGCGTGCCACGATGCCTGTTTGATTGTTTTATTTGTGCTCTTCTCTTTTGCAGTTGTTTAGCTCGTATTCGTTGCCTGATCTATGCTCGAAGGAAGCGCTTGAAACTTTACGCATAACAATACCTACATTCCGGCCAGGAAGAGCCGGGTGGCAAGGGGTGGAGGAAATTGGTTAGTCAAACGGAAGAGGATTAAAACGGTCGGTCGGGTAGGGAAGACCGTCATGTAAGGCATCAACCTGAACAATGGTCCCGGAGTTCAATTCACAATTGCTAGTGTAGCTGGAAAAAATTATACGAATTACTTTCTGAGATTTTGCGAACGTATATATTTCATCGGTCCGCAAAGTTACTCAGAATCTCCTAGACTCAGACCAAGCCTTGTGCCTGATTTTTGGTGAGTCTGGGGAAGTTGAATTTTGGTGAGTTTGAGTCCAAGTGCGTCCAATTGAGGGAAATTTCAATGTCTGTGTACGAGTGAGACCACTTGGGCCCGTAGCGAGGGGGGGGGGGGGGTAGGCTAGGGGCCTGAGCCCCCGGAAACTTGGATGGAGGTGTGTGTTTTTTCACCAAGGACATTATTAATAATAGGTGTTTTTCAATGCCTCACAGATGCACTCACCTACTCCCTCCCCCCCCCATAAAAAATTTCTTTAGCGATATGAGCGCTCTTCGCGTTGTTTTGCCAACGTATCAGGCTACGTCCTAAACTTCAGGATTGCTGTCAGCCATATGTCGGCTCATGTTTATGCTTATGACTACTCACACATCAACGCAAAGTTCATACACGAGCTTAATATGAACTGCGCAGCAGCGTGGACTATTGAGGGGGAGATCACGTGATCCTGTCGCCATTCTCCTTGTCAAACAAGTCCTGTTAAAAAAATCGCATGTGATTCATTTATTTCAATAAAGATGCACTTGGTGGATGACAACCACTGATAACTCGTACATAAAGGTACGAGATCATTACAAGCGATTGTAGAACACAAGTTATACGAGATATCGCTGTTAAAAAGCATTTACAGCGTAGATTGAACAGCTAATAGTGCGCTAATGGACTGCTGATTCGACTAGTCTATACTGAGAGAGATGATTTGTGGGGTTTAACGTCCCAAAACCACCATTTTATTATGAGATCCATACTGAGAGAGAGCCATATGTCTGAGTTTGAATGGTTCTAAGTGAGCAATATTTTGATGAGCCTGAGTCCGAGCGAGTCTGGTTGAGAAGAACTTTTGTTAGAGTGAGCTAAAGTGAAACCGAAGAGTGACGTATCATTGATGAGTGAGTCTGGCTCATCAGATCTAAACTTTTTTGTAACCTTTGCTTCCATTGAAGCGATGTCACAGCCTTCTTGTCTAGCTCATTGTCCACAGTACATTTTTACTTAGTTGGTTGTGGTACGTTGCATGGTTCTCTCTTTTTTTTCAAGGCTTTTTCACTTTTTGAAGTATACTGATATCCGCATATGTATACCACTCCTGTTCTGCCACTTTCATCAGTCCTTGATTCTAGACTGCTCTTGCTTATGTAATAACTTGACAGTTACTCATTTGATAACTTTAAATCACAATGCCAGCAAAAAATCCCTTCTTTTATGAAATGATGTGGCTAGACGGATCTCGTTGGAAATTTTGGCATACCATTGCAGCGTGTTTGCGGAGGTGACCAAGAGGCACTAGTCGCAGGAAAAGCCAGATTTCAGGAGGTGCACGTGCCTGGGGAAAGGTAAAAAAAAGAAGGACCTGGAAGCACCAAAACAAAAAAATAGATCTGACTGTCACGCACGCCTCAGATGACACGCGGCTCGTCTCCGCTGTCTACCTGAAGGTTCCTTCTCACAACAGCCGCATCCACAATGCATGCTCTCCAATCTACCAGTTCCCTCGTCTCACTGTGGTTGCCCTCGTGCGCAAGGAGACTGCCGCGAAAATCGGTGCGCCGCCTCTTCAAAGATGCAAAGCGTGACAGGGGGACTAAGGGAGAAAGGTGCGGCGCATTTTTACTCCCCGCGGTTTTCGACCGCCCTGTGCGAGGACAGGAGCTCTCGTTGCAGTAGGGGCGGTTAGGGCCACGCGGTCTCCCGTTGCCCAACAATGGCGGCCTAATCAAACACACCAATGAGCGGTACACGCCTACCGCCGGCTCTTCCACCAGGGGTCACTGTAACTGCTGTGCGTGTCACTGCGCCTCCGCCTGCAGTCGCTGCGCTCCTTCAAAAAGTTGCCGGCACTATCGCTGTCCTTCCTTTCTGTTCGGCGTAGATTGGGATGTCGTTCTCTGCTCTCACGGTGGTTCCACACTGTTCGCAAGCGTATGCCTTCGTCGCAACCACCACGCCGTTTCGCTGCGTCGTGCTACAGCGTGTGGACTATCCGAAATTCTAATAGAAAACGGAAACATACGTGTCGCGCGCGTCCCCTGTGGCCAGCGTTATCGAGAATGGTTGTCTGCCCCAGGAAATCGGTTTCCCGCTGAGAGCCCGAGGTGACAGAAGATCGCTATCTCCTGCCCTGAGGAAGCGGTGTTTCGACCTCGTCGTGCTAAGGCCTGTAGGTATGCTCGCCGCTACGTGCCTTACAAAGAGATGAGAGAGAATCCGCAAGGGGCAGGGTTTGACAGTTAAATATCTGCTGGTGTCTCCATCTTCGCGCTTTATTTGCTATGCGACTTGGGAGGTGGGCTTGCCAGCGGGGAGGTATGTGGACGCCGGAGCGAAGCTTGTTACTTGTCGCTGACTTTTCGCAAGGGATATGCACTTTGTCGCGTGGTGCTATGTGAGAGCGTGCGAGCACGGTGCGAACAAATTTTGTATCTTTCACGGTGGCGGGTCGGTTGCGGTGTGTTTCTAGGGCTGAAGAGGAGTTGGGGGAGCGGAGGTCTTGGTGGCGTCTTTGCGATTTCCGAAAAATCTGTGGGGCGTTCGAAGCTGAACCACGCGACAGGCGTAAACAAAAAAAATGAAATTATACGCAACTGCTCCACCAGGGTTGACCGGGAATGAATGGGACTTCTGTACATTTCCAATGTGAGCAGCGTAGCTACTGGACCACACACAAAGGAAGAATTCAAGAAGAAACACGAACTATACGCACACGCTTCATATGCTACGCTGAACAGATTAAGTATTCTTCAGCTTTATCGTTCAACTTCATTGCCCCAGTCAATATTTCCGCCTCTTGACCATCTTAGCATATGAAGCTCTCAAAAGAGAATCTATCCAGATGACGAATTTATGCCCAAGAGTATTGGCTCGCGCATTCTCGCTTGTGTAGTTCTTTTATATTTGTAACTTAAGCATACATAAAGTATTCTGACCATTTCGCCAAGTTGGTAGGTTGTTTGACAGATTCAGTGTCTTTGTATCAGTTGTTCATTTTTTCATATTTCATTGATGCAGAGAGAGCTATTGATGACACCGCATGCTTGAATGCTTCCTTCCAACTGCTCTCAGTCATACAAGAAGCAAAGCCTTCAACCTTGGTTGTATTCTGTGTACTTATCGATCACAAGAAGTATATCGTCGTTTCTTTTATGTTGTTTTTGTTTACTGTGCTTCTAGCTACAACGGTCTAGAAAGGCCTCGTAGCTTGATTTACTGCACAATGAGATGTTGTGAGCTTTCTCGTTTGTTCGTTTGCCCAATTTCTTAATACTATCAAGTCATTTCAACACGTTCATCGTAGGGCAATGAGTTATGCCCCCGAACGTTGTCATCGGGAAAGAGCGCCAGCGCGTAACATGACCTCACAGAACGTCATCGGCCTAGCGCTACCATACTGACGGCTTCTCTTAGCAAGACGTAACGGATTGGTAGAGAATAAAACCACCGCAACAGCCGGAGGCACAGAGCAACCATGCATAGCTGTGGAGCAGCAAAGTGGCGGACATACTAGGAGGAACCCGTACAGGAGGTAGGGACAGAGGAAGGCGACGCATGGAGCGCGTCCCCGCGGCAACCTAGTAAACGAAGTCGGAGGGACCTTGTTAGGCGCCACAAAGGACTGCTTCATTTCCGTGAAGGCATTAACGTCAAAACTGTCATGTCGGCCTGGCGAGCGGCGTACGAGATTCGGCGCCACTCTTCTGTGCGCGACCCTCCTCCTGTATCCCCCTCAATCTTCTCACGCCGCCTGTTGATCCGCTGGGCTAGTTCTCGTGTTTTACTTTTGCGTACACTGCTTACGTCTCTCGGTGGCGTGTTTTCCCGATCCCGACGGCCTGTGTAAAGCTTGGTCGCTGCTGCACGTGATGCGTCTCGTATCTTCTGTTTGTTTGCCTCCTTTCTATACCGTTCGATTCTGCACCAGGCCGTGTGACGCCACCAGAGGCATATATACGTATATCCAGCTATCCTTTCTCATTCAATCGTTCACTGCAATGGCTGTCACCCTAGGAGACAGTCTTTGCACATCTTGCTCATTTAACAAGGTGTGCTGTGGTCCGCGCAGTCAGCGTGTCTCTTAGATGTCTCATTTCGTATTTGTCCACACATAGCTAGAGTTTCATCTAAGTAGTTCAACTGCGCTGCTACAAAGCCCCTTCTAACATCTTTCAAAACAACACTTTCGTGCTCATACGATGAGGTGGTCTTGGGCTTAAATCACTACCTCCTCAAGCCTCAGTACAAGTGGCTGAAGAACATGACTGCAGGGTACGAAAACAGTAGTATGATGGCGTTATTCTGAAAAACATCTCTTCACCAGCACTTTCTTTCAATGCGAATTTTCCTTAAGCTGTTTGTACTCTTTTTGCATGCGTGTGCTCCTCGCGTGTCCAATGGTCTGCTCTTGTCGTTACACGGTAACGAAGACTGGCAGACCGACCGCAGAAGACACGAACGTTCGTTCCCATTGTGTGCCTTGACGTGTCCACATTAGGGGACATGAGCCTGCTTTTATAAGTAGAATGGAGAAATGTGGGCATGTAACACCCCATTTTAAGTGCCACCAGTTACACGGTGAGTCTGCCTCTTTCAGTTCCAGCGTCCACATTTGTGGACGCAAACTTCAAAGACGCGTCATAATAGGAGACCATCATGACCAGCACTTCTTCTTTCGATCAGCGCCGGATCATCTCGTGTGCTCTAAAAAGGCTTGCGCTTCAAGTACTTTCACTAGTCTTGTAAGAGTGCCTCTTCATAGTGAGGGAGCACGTACGTGCCATGAGAAGGCTCGGCCCCAGCGCTCTACAGTGACAATAAATGCTTCTACCACTACCACTACACCACCTGTTTCTTCAAATGGCCTGAAACCCAGTGTGCACATTCCTGCAAGCTTCCTCAGTAGAGAACTGCGGTCATTTATTTTATTGTGCTCGGTATGGCTTCGGAGGATCGCTTTGCTGGATACTCTATCGTGTTGGACAATCGTTCGACGTTCCGTGGTCCAGGACCAACGTGGAAAGTATTTATTGTTCGAAACAAATGCAACCAAAAAAACTGCTAATGCATTTCCAGCCTAATAATTTATTCTCTTGGTGCAAGTACTGAAGCTGACTGGTTGCCTGATACTTATATAATTAGTTTAACACTCATTATTTTATATTATTTGAACCCACGCAAAACAACAAATAATTCATTTTCTTGCTAGCAATATAATGATGTGTGCCTTAGAATTATGCCACGCGAATTTTATGTGTTTCTGACAATGGAATCATAGCCCCTGCCGTAAAAGGCCACAGTTGGCGTCAAGGGCCATTGCGGTCTGAAACCTACTGCGCATAGCTTAAGGGGTAAAGTGAAGGGTGAAGTAGCGAAGACAGAGTGGGCTAAAAATGCTGGTATTGCGCCGGAGCTTGCTTGTCCCTTGGCTGATTCATGCTTTTCCGGAAGCTTGCTTTCTCAACAATGCATGCAACTTCGGAAACGATGACGACGATGCGATGTCGCAGTGGTTGCGTCGTGCACGTGTGCGGTACGCGAATGAGGAAAGCCGCACGACTAAACGACCTTCTTCTTTCGGTTCGGCTATCACGACAGCCGGTGTCTTGCCGCATACTTTCTTGCTTCGCTATGAAGGGCCTTCCAGCTGGAAGCAAAGATTTTCCTCTTATCGGCATAACGCCAAACGCAACCACCGCAACGAATCGGTGCCTGTACGACCAGCGCTTCGAGGTCCAGATGCTTGGATGCCGATGGTGCAACGAACGTCGGATTAGCATCACGCCAAATGGCGGCTTCATGAGGAGAAACAAGCATTCCACGAGGGGACTGGCGGGGACACTGCTTCTTCCTGCGTATGGGCGGATTCATCACCAGGCAACGACGTGCGGGGGCCCGCATTGCCATGGCCAGCTCTGGAAAAGATGTGTCACCCATGAACTGCAGCGCTCTACGCGTTTACTGCTGCAATGTTGCGCGGTTTGGTTGGAACAAAAGGGGAAACTGAGCGCGAATCTGAAGTATTTATTAAATAGTAGCATCACCATAAGATTATTCTACTTACTTGCGGTGTATGAGAAAAATACAGATGTGTGCTTCAACGTAGTATTAACACTGCCTTGCCATGAAACCACACGCTAATTCTGTCATGTCTAGCATGGCAGAAAAGGTCAGCTTATTTGTCTTCGTTTTGTGCTTTCAATACTGCGCAAGCCCAAGTCGCAGCGTAGTATGCTCGCCGCCTATTATGCTGACATTTCCCACCTGATATACGAAGAAATAAGTGGCGAGGGGGAAAGTTTGCCAGTAGAAAGGAGAGGGAAAGCGAGAAAGAACCAATTTTCTCGTCTTAATAGTCGCAGTGGCTCAAGATACTTTCAAGTTTGGAGCCGAATGCAGGTTCCGCAGTATTGGTGGCATTTGTGTAGCTGTTAGCTTCCGTGTTTGCAGAAGGCCTCGCACGCAGTTTCAACATTGGCATCGTATTTTCATCGCCTTCCATGTTTCATTCTCATCTCATAACTCGTTTCGTAACAACAAACCATGAACCACTGTCAACTATCCCAAATCATAACTCTCTTGAATAAGTCCGGTCAGAACGCCTGGTGCAATCACCTTCTTCACAGTCTAGGAATACGAGCTGTGCCCTAGTTTGCCTGTATACATGCTTCTCAAATACGGGCCGCGACTTTTAGGACGCAACTGACTCTTGCAGATAATGCTTGACTGTGCCAAGGAATACGGCCTTCGGAATTGGTAGCAAGCGCAAACGGCCACCACCAAACCTCGCCCGGGCTGCGAAGCGTTCCCGACTGTTTTTCGGATGTGTTCAAGTACGATCTCGTCACGATTCAAGGTGGGGAAGAAAACCTTTACTAGTTTTTTCGTTTGCCGGGTATGTGGTTGTCCGTTGCGGTCGTGCTGAACACGTTTTGTCAGTAGCAACAAGCTACGATATCGTAAAACAAAGAATGATTCCTTCGTTTGAAGAGCAAGGTTCTTAGTTAAAAGGTCGACGCTAGAAGCACCTGCAACACAGGCCGACGACCTGGGCGCTACGTTTAGAACTTACGCGGTGTTATGCAGCTAACCTCAATAGCGTGGTTTAGATTTCCAGTCATGGAGGCCGAATTTCATTTGGGGCGAAGTGCAGCACTCGCAAGACGCATTACGTATTCGCCTAATTGCCCCGCCCCCCTTCGAAAGCTTTCTTCACATAGCTTGCTTTTGTACTGCCTTGCACGCGTAGGTGCTTCGCACGCTTACTGATGGGCACACCGTCGATCAAGCCACGATGCACACTTGATGCCGTGCTCAGATGATGTCAAGTTATTCGACGTAATTTATATTGTGACGGGGTCACGACATTGACGATGGCAGAAGTCAGTGTGTCCTAGGAGAAAGTGTTCAATTGGCCGTACTTGTGGTCGGGAAGCTGAAAGTCCGACTGCAGCGATTCACAATGACACTGACTGCGGCGAGTAGAGAGAGTGTCGGCCATTTATAATCTGATCATAGTCCGGAAGTTCGGCATTTCATACATTACACCTCGAACTCTGACCATTGTTTGTCACGCAAGCTCTGGAATCAGTTGAACCGTTCGCGTCCTGAGCACATCCTTAACCAAATGAGCTAGTAAAATCGCTATACTTTTCAAACACTGAGGCGCGGGGTCCACAGATTAGTGCTCACAGTTTTTCTAGGTGTGCACCAAATACAACAAGATACGGCGTCTCTCATAATCATATAGTGGTTTTGGGACGTTAAACCCCACATATCAATCAATCAACCAAATACAACAAGATTGAAACAACAAAGGCGCGGGGCGTTATTATGTGAAGTCGTGCACGTTACACGACATTATGCCTGATCGCCTCACAAAGTTTTGCAATCTCTGACCTTCATGAGAACGTCATTGGGTGGGGACAACTTTTTACAACACTGCTATGAATGTCGCCGACACGAAACATCAAGGGTGAGTTTTCGCTTTTTAATATGAGGCATCTCTGGCTTTAGGCTAAAAAAAACACTCGTTCAATTCAATTTGTCAGTTTTACGGCATAGTTTAAGAGCGCCCAGGCTATTCGTAGGAATAGTTTTGAGGCCCAGTACGGCATGTCCCACAAACGCTTCATTGTTTTCACACACAAAACCCGACGTCAGCTTCTTTTGCCAACTTTATTTGCTGTCTCAACCACGGAACGCAGTTTTACCGCGTTAAAATTATGACTTCTTCTGTTCTGCACAGACACAGCCTGTGGTATCTTTCAGTGTCATCCGAAAACCAGCCAGCTCCGAGGTGGTTTTGCAAGCCGTCTACAAGTTTTGCGAGCCGTGTACAAAGGTGTCATCGTGACAGAAGGGGCTTTTTAGTGGGTCCCTGTTCATGCTCGCTTGCGCACGCGCTGGCCACTTTGTTTCGAGGCTATAAGGTGAAGTCTCACATGTGCGCAGAAATAAAGCTTATCACGCTGGTACAAGAAGCTGCACAGCCTCCTGCTCTGTGCGTTAGCCTGGAGCCACCCCCAATCGGTTGCATAATATAGAGTAGAGAAACGGGGGCCTCGGTGATTGCAAGTGTCAAACGTCTGGAAGGCCACCCGCACCACACGTATCCGTAAAGTTTCACACATTATATTTAATGAATGTTATAATCGTGGCGTTGCAATTGTACAGCTGCCATGAAAATTTCCGGTAATTCTTGAAATTCTGATAGTCATCATATCTGCGGTTTGGAACGCGCTTTTCAACAGGTGGTCGAATTTTCCGGAGCCCTCCACTACGGCGTCTCTGATAATTTTATAGACGTTTCTGGAAGTTAGACCCCACATATCAATCAACCATACGCAATTGTGGCATTTTGTTATTGCTTCGTCTTGCCTTTTGTTTCCGCTAAAATAATGTCTCGTTGTGAAGCTTGTGAGCTGATTTAAATCGGTGAGCTTGACATGGTCAAGCTCACAAAGTGACGCTGTTGAAGCTTATAGGCAACTTCGTATTACGTCAAAGCGATTGAACGCCACACGTAGCCGAAACAACGGACCTTTTTGTACTTCCCATTATTCTCATCCTGGCTGAAGCGTCAGCCGTTGCAGCTCTCATATAGAAAAACTAGAGCCTGATTTCTCTCTCGTAAAGTATTACGAAACTCTCCGACATATTGTGATCTTGGGCCACGTGTAAACGCTCCGGCGAGTAGTGACATGAAAGATGCAAGATTAAAGGAGAAAAGAGGACGTCATACAGCCAGCCTTGATAAGCCTACCCGTTTTGAAGTCAACAGTGTCGGCCTAACACGTGACTCTTTGCTTCAACATCCCGAAATAAACGAGGTTTTCCGGAAGTCTTTGTACCGGGTACTTTTGGTGGCGAAGCTCCTTGTCAGCGCCTCTCGCGCTGCACAAAACTGAAACCGAAACTTACCTCCTTCACTACGAAAAAACAAGAAGATCTATGTATGAAAGCTACTCTTTCTGCATCAATCAATTACATGACCACTAATCACGAACAGCGGAAGAAAAAAGACAAGAAAACACGAGGAAGTGCCCAACAAAAGCACTTCCTTGTGTTTTCGTGTCCTTGTTTTTGCGCAGATCGTGTTGAGTATGCTATACCTAGCCCCATTCGCCCTTCAAGTATATAAAAGCCCAAAACATGATTGCCTGCGCTATCCGTCAGTCCACCAATTTTCACATCTGTTCTTTCATCCATCCGTGCTACTATAAGTGAAAGCGAATGCAAAACGTGAGTACGAGTGATCTGTGAAGTGTGTTGATGTGTTACGTAGCTGGTAACACATTTTTTGTGTCCCTTCTTGTAGGGCAAATACAAGACGGCATGCATGAACACACGGATGATTGTTGGAAGGTATCGACCCGTGCTAAGTGTGCTCATATTTGTCCCGTCTCTTATTTGTGGTACATGTAAGCCTGTTGCAAAGCGGCGACACGCACATGGTGTCCGTGGAAGGGCTTTACCTCTGCGTAACTAACGTACGGGATTGGCCACCGCCAAAGTATACGCGCTGAATAGCAGCGTTTCGAAACCAGCAATTACGGCGACACGAGTGCGGGGTCGATGCGACAATGTTTCTTTTACGTTTCCGCGTCCCTGAAGCTCCGAATCGGGCTGTCGAAGCGGCGGGAATGAATTTATCACCGGCAAACTCGTTCTTCGCGCCTCACACAAACCTGCTTTCCGCTTCCGCCGACATATTTGTCGCACTCGTGTGGTGGTTCACAGGGTCAGCGCTTCCATTTCTTACCGGGATCTTGATGGTAGACCAATAAAATAAACCAAGACTTCCACTTGTTAAACGCGTAAATGCACACTGGAGTAACAAGAAAGACGTTGAGACTTACTTACGGCACTTGTTAAGGCGGGTGGTTTGTTCCTTTCATTAGAGTTTTTCTGTGCCATCTGCAGAGCTAATTGTACTAAACTCTTGCTGAATACGGAGCAACTAGCCCAGAACAGTAATTTACTGTTTCAAACCAAGTTTTCTTAATGGAATTCAGCAAATTGTTATTTATTTTGTCAGGTCAAGCCGAATATTTTCTTTTTTTACTTGCGAGAGCTGGCAAATCATGGCTTACCCTTTCGTGAGCATTTCTGGATAAGTGCTGAACAGTCACAGGTGGAATACTTCCATTCCGGGTTTACTAGCGCACAGTACCCTTCAGTATTTAGTGGTGCACAACCAGGAGTGATTTGCACTGACTCATATCGACCAGGGTTGACAGGTTCTGGCAGATTTTGTGTAGAGTAAGTTAATCATCTTCAGATGCATACATGTAACAGCCAATGTACGAGTGCTGAAAATTACTGTAAATCATTGTTATTCATACCATCCGCTGTTGCATCAGGCAGGTTGCATAAACATATGAACAGCAAATATACCGCATGTTCCATTCAAATGTGTCGGAGTTCATATGCTTTGTCATATACATGGACGATAAAATGAATTCTAGTTTATAGTTCAAAGTTTCTTTTCAGAATGGAATGCATGCAAGACGTATTCAAACGATGTGTGGTCCGTCTACTAAAAGGTAGTGCAGAAGCAATTTGCAAACATATGCAAATATATACAAATACAAGCATGTAACATGCCGTTCATAGTTATGGATACCAAATAAAAGCAGATTAACGTCTGCAAACAACGCATTCATCTCGATTGTATTAATTGAGATGAATGGTACAGTGATTTCTCATAACGTAAGCTCTTGTTTGTTCGAAGCATCAACTTAAAGAAAGAAAGCATGTAGATATACAAGCACATTGGATGAAAGTTTAGCATAAGTGAAACTACCAGTTCTTCAAACAATTATTTCTTCAAGTCGTGTGTTATAACTGTGCCTTGCTTCGTTCGCACCGAATGGTAAGCTATTTGTCAATTTTAAGCCGAGACATTAAACTAACCTTGCGTCGTATCCATTTCTTTTCCGTTGCGTATTCAACTTACTAGGAGATACGTTAGCTCCTTTTGCTTCATATTCTTCCTGAACAAAAGTTTCCTTTCGTGGAAAAAAAGGTAACTCGGAAACATTTCAGAAATGCGTAAATATAGATGCTTCACTAAATTCTCTCCTCGTAAAGCCTCCGGTAGGTTGCCAACGCCGCATTGCAGCAACCTGAATGAGACGATGTCCGGGGGCAAAGCCGTTCCGAAAGGAACACCCGGGTTGGGTAAGGGGTTAACAAACACGGCGGCGGGGATTCTGTTGTGAGTAACGGAGGACGCGATAAATCACTGCGCGGATTAGCGGCGAACACTAAACGTTGGCACGGCGTTGCGACTAAGCCGCGCCCTGGAGATCGCCGACACGGCAACAAACTATCAGCGAGAGAGAGGCTGGAAAGGCACACCTTTGACTCCGCTCGGGGGTTGAATAAAGCCGTGTGACTTGGAGGCGGCGGGGACGTCTAAGACCCTCTGCGCGGCACTTTACCAGTGCTTCCGAGGATTGTAAAGGTCCGACCTTGAGCTTGATTCCTCTTTCATGCCAGACGACGCAGCTGGCTTTTGAACATAGGAGTGTCGTATAAGAGGGAAGCTTTTATAATTCACGTATTTTGGTGGCGGCGTCGTACGCTAAAAATCCGGCAGGAACGCAGAAATGCGGCCAAAGAAGGTGCGCACCTCATGTCTGTACTTGTATCCTCGGTGTTACGATAACTTTCCCGATCGTGGACCTGTCGGTGATCTAACGTTTCTGACGCGGCAATCTCGTCTTCTGTCAAGGTTTTCTCGGTGACCTTTCATTTCACGTTCCCTTTTTTCTTTGTTGCCTGGATGCGAACGCATGATTGTCATTGCCCAAGCGAAAATAAAGTGCTCGACTTCTGAGGACGTGTTCGAAGGTTCAGCTGTCGGAATGTGGGAAGGAAACAGTCAGCAAAACGGCACCGCGTAGTGCGATAATAATGACGGACAAACAGTACATGAGCCACGCAAACGTCAAGCCTCGCTTGCTTCCGCGACTAAGGGGGGGGGGGGGGGTGAATCAGGGAATGTGTTCTCTTAACTTCGCCGTTACAAACGCTGACATTGGGCAACGTTGATGTTCGAATCTCTTTCAGTATCTGTTAAATACCTCATCTAATATTCAGCGAACATCACTCGGTACCTCACGCTGATCATTTTCAACACGTTAGTACACCCCACCACGGTGGCCTAGGGGCTAAGGTACTCGGCTGCTGACCCGCCGATCGCAGGATCGAATCCTGGCTGTGGCGGCTGCGTTTTCGGTAGAGGCGAAAATTCTGTAGGCTCGTGTGCTCAGATTTGGGTGCACGTTAAAAAACCCCAGGTGGTCAAAATTTCTGGAGCCTTCCAATATGGTGTCTTTCATGATCACATGGTGGTTTTGAGACGTTAAACATTACATATCAATTATTATACCGTTGTACGCATTCCGCATTCTCGAAGAGATGTACTGATAATTGCAAACGCCGTTTCTTGAAGACGAGCACTTCGATGGAAACGACATGCTTGAAGCCCGTGGATTGTTCAATGTCAGTGTGCGTTACACACCAGAGGGTAGACGTTTCCTGAACTCACCACCACGGCACGTCTCATTATTATAGCTTGCTTTCGGCGAGTCAGACCCACAGAATGACCAACTTCTAGAAGATGCTGGAGAGGTATGAACTTCTGGCAGTGCATAGTGTGCCGAAATATTCGTGTTCCAAGTCCTAAACTGTATCATTCTCACTGTCCACACTCAACAACACTATTCTCTTCGGGTTTTTACTGCCTACTTCGAACTGAGTAGCAGGTCAGAACATCGAATAGGAAAAGACATTTCCAATACCGGGAAATATTACTCAGGATAGTATTTTTCTCCATGTCGTTTCGTTCAATGTGTTTTAGCAAGGCTCCATCAAAATCTGAACCTCAAACCACTGAGGCTGATAATAAGAGAGCCAAATCACTTACACAGTCCACAAAATGTATTCAGGTGTGCTAGAAGCAATGAGTGTTACAATATTATATTTTTTACAGCAAGAATCTGCAGCCATTGTTTCAATCACTTCTGCCTAGCAACAAATAAAATATAACTCTCAGAAGTTGCATTTGCATACCTACATCAAACTCGTGCAGCGAAAACGAATGATTCGTGCATACAGCTCTCGAGCGAGTAGATTACAAAACCAGTATTACTTTATTTATAATTGCACCGCAACTTTTTGTGCTCCACCAAAAACCTAATGTAACTGAAGACGAGCTTTTTAAGGAGATAGCCTTAAAGAGCTCGTTTCGCAGAAAATCCGGTCTCGGCGTCTTTCTTTTAATGCGAAAAATCATCTTCTCTGCGACTGAAAAATTGAGAGAGATCCAAATAAATTTCAAAATTACAGTTCATTCGTGTGGCAAGCAGGTGTCCTGCCACAAAGCTGCGGCATTTCTCGTAACTGCTTCAAAGGGAAAAAAACAAACTATATGAAAGTAATGTAACGAGTGGATTGCGTTTAGTTTGGACGTATTGCATGATAGAAGCGTAGAATCACACTAAGTGTAAAATCGTGTGAACTGCACAACCAGTGGTTGTTTCAAAGGCCCGCCATGAAAAAAACATCATCAGCTGAAAAATAATAAAAAAGTGAGTGACTGCATGCTTTCGCGCGTTGCCTTATGGATGCGTATCATTCTCTGATTCCCATGAGTAAGTATTATGGCGTAATGTTTTCTGCAGCTGCAGTAGGCATTTAGGGAAGCTTGGAAAGTCCATGCTAAGGCGCACATCCGTTCGTTTATTTACGGCATGGTTGAGGCGAAAATCAACAACAGAAAAAAGGCTACCAGTTCAGAAGGCACTGCATATGGGGCCCGTTACAGGCGTTCTACTCATGAAGGCGAATCTCAAGTGTGCTCAAAGGTTTCAAAGTTACTGAAACATTAGTTCACTGACCCGATTGAGGGGCAGAAAAAAAGATAAAGCGTCTGTAAAGGTGTCAATAGGCGTACAATGTGCACACCGTACAATCTTTCAAACTTATCGAATTACCTTCAGCGGCTCGCAATTAAACAAAAATAGATATCTGTCCTTGAAACTCATCATAACGAACAGGACGAGTGTTTTCAGAATATGACATCTTATCGACGGTTAGTCGTTTTCGAAACCGCAATAAACGTCTAGAACTTACTCTGATCCTACCTAATATCGAAAGAGATGAAGTCTGCGGTAATCACAGTAGCGATCATTTGAGAGTGTTATTCCCATCTATCACTCAATTATAAATTGGCCGCTGTTACGACGCCGATAATAACAGCCCGACGCCGCCACCTCCTGCAACCCAACCACACGCTTGACCCTAACACAGTTTATCCTTAGCATAGAAACAGAGGACTGCCCGTATAGTGGCGTTGAACGATATTGTACAGTGAGATCAGAGTAGAAACCCCTTTTTCCGGCCATCTATCGCGCACGTGCAAAATCCAATTGCCTCGCAGGCGTCACACAATGCCCCTACCCCTCAGGGGGGGCTTGTGGAATCTATTCTGTGTGGCAGGGGACCAAGGCCAGACTACCTACTCGTGACTGTTTGCCTTTCCCAGCTTTCTCGCGTGTTTTCTTACTTTTTTATTCACCTATTGACATTCTTTTCCTCCGCTGGGGGTTTACCCTTCAGGTGCGTAAATTCCCGTCCAGATTCTGACAAATGACCCCTCCGATGCCATGTGCACCTTTAGCTCCAAGACGTAACGGAATGCCGGGAATGCAAAGAATGGTAAGCGGTAGTGAGACCGGAAGGAGTAGAAAAAAAGGGGAGTTGTGTAAGGGGCCTTTGTTGTTCAACCTCGATAATTCTTCGCCTTACTCATCGCATAAAGCCGACACAAAACTATTTGTGGGCTCCATTTGCACTTCTCTCTGCAACCATATCCATTTTTTTCTGCCTTTCCTACAGCGCGTACCTAATCATGTAAATCAAAGTACAAGGACGCAAAAAACAACAAGACTGCAAATTGTTTAACTTGCAAGTAAGCTTCAATGTAAAGAAGTCATTCTTATTAATCTATCCCCTCCGATCCCAAAAGTACTTAATCACGCATGACCCTCTTCTGCGCACCCAAAATGAGAAAGGTAATTCTTCAGGATAAAGGCCTGAGTCGTAGCATATGCATTTTTAATTTCACAGTTTTATAATAATTACTCCTTTTATCGGCGTCACCTTTTGTGACGCTGTGAGTTTCGGATAAAGAGGTTAAATATATAAGCTGTTCTGGCATGTTGTTCTACGTTATTGTTCGGGAAGCAAGATTCTGTGTTCATGCATAATGATGCAATTTCAGTATAAACAGTGATTGACCAATAGGCGCGTATTAGTGAGAGCCAACTCAAGCTTCAAGTCAGCGCTCGCGTGCTTACTTTTTCTTCGTGTGTTCTTGTCTTTTGTGCTATATACTTCACGAAGTATTAAAACGCAAGCTACTATAAAACCGCAACACGGTTCACGTGCGGCGCCGCAGTTGTCCGCCGCCGCCACTGTCCCTGACCACTATTGCACGAAACCAAAAGAAAAACTCAGTAAATAAAAAAAACACCAGAGACACAATGTCATTCAAACTCAGGTTTTTTGAGAGCCTACCTAGTATTCAATACCACTCAGCTACTCCGGTGCTTGCAACGCGTTTCTAAACAGGCCTTAAGGAGGCTTGATGACGGGAAAGGAATCGCGGTAATTTGAGTAATATAGCGTTTTAGAACATCAAAGGAACAACCAAGCGTCATACATTGCGAATTGCGTAATGAGTGGGTCGTCCAATGCTCCCACTTTTTACAAAAAACTCTTTCAGTATCATCTATTAATCGCTGCGCATACCCAACTCGGGCATAATGCTTCAGGCATAAGTGTGCGGTGAATACTATGGTTTTCCAAAGAATTACGAAGTATAGCAGAACTAATGCCGGCCAACTTCACAAAAATTATCTTTATATATGACATAGTGGCTGCTCAGCAAGTCAACTAGTAGCAGTCACCCAAGAAGTGATTAGAAAAAGCTCTGAGAGGCCGCTCTTCCAGCTTTCGCCGTGACTGTGCTGTGCGTTCCACGCATGCCATTCGTTTCTTTAATTTCTGTGAACTAGCCCGTATCCGACATCTTCCTAGATTTTGAAAATATGTGGGCTCCGGGTTGGCACCACTAAGCAAACGGCCTGCTGCAGCCCTCAGAAATTTCTCGTAGTCAGTGCAAGCTATGCTTAATCTTCACTTATGGAAGTGCCGGCGTCGACGAGACAATCACGCCCACGGGTCATGTGTTCTCCTGACACAGCACGTAATGCCGCTTGCCCAGAAGTATTGGGTCTCACCGTTTATTAGAGAATCATTTCACCATTAAAGCGTATAGCCAGGTCCTGTCACTCAGTACTCTAAAAAGCTTTCCTGAGGAACTGCGCGGTTACCCAGAAAAGAAATTCGTATGTGGGGTCTAACGTCCCAAAACTCCATATATGATTATGCGAGACGCCGTAATGTAGAGCTCCGAAAATTTGGAGCACCTGGGGTTCTTTCACGTGCACCCAAATCTGAGCACATGGACCCACAGCATTTTCGCCTCCGTCCAAAATGCAGCCACCAGGGTGTTACCCTAAAAAGGGCTCCTTGCTTCTCAAAAAAGAAAAGAATGGAATGTGCACAAAATACCGCGCCTGTCACGACAAGGAGAGGTATCTGCTTTCTTGTATAGTAGAGCGCCCCTGTTTAAGAGTAACTCCAGGAATGTTCGCGCCGTGTACAAACGACTCATCAGTGCCTACTCTACAAGAAGGGCTGGTGTTTCCTTTCAGACAGAGCCGTAGTGTGATGTGGTGTAGTGTTTAGTGTACGCGCATGCTGACTGAGTGGTCGTAAGCTCAAATTCTGTGCGTTTACTACAGATTCTCCTAAATTTATTTCTTAATTTGATGTTTTCACATCAATTGTACAACTAACCAAATGCCTGCACGCACTTCGAAGGGCTGGTGAACTCAACCGAAACTTGAGTTCCATTTGTGCCAAATAACCGTTGCTCATTTAAGGAGTAACCATGAAAGCGTGGTTACTCCTTCGCAGTTACTCCCAAATTGGTGCAATGAATGTGCCAAGTTAGTTACTCCTCTAAAGAAGCAAGCTCAATACCCTTTTTCCTCCTTTACTTCATAGAGCGTAGCAGGCCGCAGAAGTGGATACCTTCGCTCTCTTTGTACATGTGTACTGTAGGCATCAGAGCACGTACCACAAAATCCCCTTTGCATCTATGACATTTGCTGACCAATGATAGTTAGCCCATTGCTGTGAAATGTGACGTTTCTACGTCCCATTCCAGTGATGTTTCAAAAACGTTTCAACAAGGCTACTCGTTTATACGTTGACTCTAGCGTCCCTCCATGTTGAAGGATTTTCCACATCTTCAAGCCTCCATAAAATGAACTTCCATCTTGGTGAAAAACTTCAGGAGTAATAGATTCCTCTCGGTGGAGAGTTGATCCAGGGGTGCAAATTAACAAGCAGAGAGACAGTGGCATAGATTACAAAGAAAATAGTAGTACTTGACATACGCGTTTGCAGAAGAAGATGAAGAGCCTAGCTTGGCGAGCTATTCAGCCTAAGCCAGATAAGTGTTCACGAGTAAGTGATATGCAGTGTTGCCGCGACATATAAAAACATGGTAGCAGGTTTTTTTCTTTGAATATCAATAGAAATCCGTAGATCTTCAATTTTAGCCCTTGCGCTTAGCTTTAGCGTCGATAATTCAGTGCTTGACCGCAACATACTGTGT
This sequence comes from Rhipicephalus annulatus, assembly GCA_013436015.1. Lineage (NCBI taxonomy): Eukaryota > Metazoa > Arthropoda > Arachnida > Ixodida > Ixodidae > Rhipicephalus > Rhipicephalus annulatus. The sequence goes on along the minus strand of WOVY01011062.1, from coordinate 196,319 downwards.
CTTGAAGGTGTCAACCTAGCACGATCCAAGACTTATTCAATATACAAAGGTTCCTAGTGGCACTCAGCACGTTGAAGCTTTCAGGTGTGAAAACAGACACGATGAGCCGCCTTCTGAAAAAGACTGGAGGATTGGTAGTTCGGCAGAGTCACGTGCAAGCAGGGAACGGCACAAGATTTTTCCAGGGGGATCAGCCCATGGGAAGTGCATAGTAAGCATAGTCTCAGAATATCCCCTTTTTGGAAGAGGAGCTTCGAAGTGCACAATAAAATTTAAGTGGGAACGAAATGGTTTTGCAAAGTTTTACCCGGTCTCTGCCTGGATCTGAACCCACAATTGAAAGTGTTTCAGAACACCAATGCTTCAGTTTATTGCACGTTAAATAACCACAGACGGTCCTAAATTCTGCAGGCCTGAACTAAGGTATCTCTTTAATCGGTTCATGGTTTTGCGACGTTATTGCAGTAAAATACATCCAATGCTGATTCTTAGTCTTACCTCTTTGCGCATTATTTCTCTTGGCAGTATATACCACGTAGCCAATGTTCCCATTTTGTAACAATGTTTTCACATTGACTTTCATGCATAAAATGATTTCCTCCCTCTACGTGGATTCACCCCTTTATATTTCAGAGTGTGCCTCGTTGCCATGAAGGCTTTTCAAAAGCACTGCCTTCACTGCCTCTATGTCACACCTATGGCCAAGCGGCAGAGAGGAAAATTGGGGGGGGGGGGGGGGTCCACGCAAAAACTGAAATTAGTTTCAATAGTCTAGCATACGTCGAAGGCTGCTCGTTTTCAAACTTTAATTGCTCACTCATGTGCAGTAACATTCTTGTGAAATACTAATGCGATTCCAAAAATCTGGGAGTGCTTTTTCTGCAAGAATACTTCACACACGCAAACACTGGCTCGTTAAGCACTCTAAGCTTGTTGAGTTCTTGCTCAGCCCTGCACATTCCAGGGAAGGCAGCTTACTGTGGCATAATCACAACTTGATTTAGGCTGTACAGCGTACAAAGTGAAAGGGAGAGACGACAAAAAGGAAAGCCAGGGACATGGTCTGATCGACAAAAAAATGTTTTTAAAAGCAAAACATTTCTTAGCGAACTTCGGCGACTTTTATCTATCTATAGCTGCCCATGACTTATAGATCTCCTGGCCGTTTCGATAATGGGGTCTATACCGAAATTGGTGTCCCATAGCATGATGGTAGGACGAACATAAATCACTGTTCATAACATAAAAACCATATCTGTCATTAATGTCATGGTCACATGTCATGGTCTTGCTGCCCTTGCGGTGGTTTCGTTTACATGACATATTGGAAAACTAGTATGGTAAGACATGGTTGCATGGCTAACATAAATGACAAGCCATAACGTGGAAATTATGACATACATGTCATTTAAGTCATGACTACACGCGACGCTCACGGTGTGCTCGCGGCCGTTTCACTAGAAGTGCATATACCAAGTTTGGCATTACGTGATGCGAATGGATGACAAAGATGCGACTGGTGCAAACATGACAATCATGACAATCATGTAACGTAGGAACATGACTACATGACCGCTCATGAGTCATCATGTGGTCGCGGCTGTTTTGCTAGCTTCACATACACCAAATATGGTATTACGTGACGTGAATAGCAGACGAAGGTAAATGATACGTCCAAACATAGAACCATGACATTCGTGTCATGTAAGAACATGAGTATACATGCCACGCTCATGATGCGCTCGTGACCGTTTTGTTAGGTTCACATTTACAAAATTTGGTATTACATGCCGCGACCGGATGACGCGAACCTATACGACTGGTGCTAACATGAAAATCATGGCATGCTTGCCGTGTAAGAACTTGATTACATGCCACGCTCATGATGCTCTCGTGGCGGTTTCACTAGCTTCACATATACCAAATTTGTTATTACGTAACTTGAATGGGTGACGAAGGTAAGTGACACCTCCAAACATGATAATCATAATATCAATATCCGTGTCATGTAAAACATGACTACATGCTACCTTCATAGCGCACTCGCGGCCGTTTGACTAGCTTCACATATACCGAATTCGGCATTACGCGACGTAAATAGGCGACGGAGGTAAACGTCAGTCGAAGCATGGTATTGATGACATGCGTGAAATGTAAAACATCCCTGCATGCTACACTCACAGCACGCAGGCTGCTGTTTCGCTAGCTTCACATATACCAAATTTGGTTTGTCGTTACTTCAATGGACGACGAACACAAATACCGGGCGCAAACATGAGACTCATGACATGGAAGTCATGTACGGCAAAAAATATCAACCTTATTCATTCGTGCTTCGCTTATCACTGATTCTCACTGTACGTAGAATCTGCCTTTTTTTTTTTTCGCCCGCTATCCTGTTGTGCAAGCTTCTTTTAGAAAATACACTCCCTCAAGCATTTTTAGTATACATCTTGAGTTGTCATTTTAGAGAGCTGATGGCTTCCTTTTTTTGTCACCACATAGCGCCACGTCACACCAAACTCGACGCTAAAAAAGTAGCAGCTTTTGTGAGTGTCTCTGCAGAAAAATGCAAAAAGTTAGTAGATTCCTGTACGTATCACTCAATCATCAGTAAAACGTAAAAATGAGTAGATCTACTAATAAATCAGCAGCTGTGGCAACACTGTGTTACAGTATGGGTGCGTAAATGTGTTGTCAAAAGCTACTTATACTACTAGGAGACGTAATGTACTCAAATTTTTCAACATAGAAAATTGAGTGTCTCCGACGCAACGGCTGGTTGCTGGTGCATATTAGACCAGTTGTTGAGCATAAATATGCTTGCGTTTATCATATTGACGGGTCTAATATCTGTGATGTCGCCGCAAGCTACCAAATAACGTGAGAAGGATCCTAAGGAGAGGCAAAAGAAGATGCAACACTGTTTAACGAGTGGCTAACAATCGGGCCTCAATTGGCACCGCGCTGACAGCAAACACCACTGTTCAATCAACTTGCAAAGTGGCTAGCTGGCTCTCGAGGTGAAGGCACGCCATCTCCGTGTACTCACAACAAATCAGCAAAACGTTCCCCAAATTACAGCTACAAGATAACCTACTGCGCTTGGAGAATAGCCCACTCCATCACAATCATCGTACTTCACGGCGGTCAGTTCCGTTTTCTCAACATGTACACGCACAAATTGCCGAACCTTTTTTTGCCTAATGCCTAGATACATCGAAGGCTTTTTCATTGATTTATTTCATTTTAAACTGCTTTTGAAAGTATGTGTGGTGTGAAATGAACAAGTCGGAAACGCTGTGCGCGTATGCTTCAGAAACTGGAATAAAAAGCATTACATACAAAGAGGTCGAGGGACAAGGGTGTCGATAGATTAGCAGAGTACACGCGCTATCTACGTACAAGCGCAAGTGACCACACACAAAAAAATTGAAGCACAAAGTACCACCATTTCCCAAACTGGAAACACACCGGATGCTAGGGACATCGCGTCAGGATACCGACACCAATCATGTCACTCTACAAGTGATGTGCGGCGGACTGCACTCCCCTGTTTCTCGTGTCTCGGCGAAAACCGAACTCTCTTTCTAAACTATCCCGGGAAGAGGGATCGTGCTCCTCCGGGGCGCGCACTTGCTGGCAGCCAAACGAGACAAATCGAAATGACCTGCGCGGGCGTTGTAATGCAGAGAATAAGGAGGGTGCCCAACAGCCGGGAGCAAGTAACCGCGACGCTGCTTCAGCTGCAGACTGACCTGGGCTGTGCCTCAGCGGGAGCGGAAATGTCTTTTGAACGCGGGTGGTGCCGCCCGGTGTCACCGAAAGTGGCATCGGCGGCTCACTCTCCCCGCTCTGACCCCCTCTTGCCGGAGTGCCCCAGGACTGGAGCTGCGTCGCGTCGTTGCGGTAGCTGGATAACTGATAGGTGAACGATTTGGTTTGGATCTGTAATTGCGGCAGGGCAGTGGTAGGCAAGGAACACACAAATAACAAGACAGGGCATGCGCTGTACCCTGAACTGAAGTATTTTGTTGTTGAAAAAGCTTGGCCGCAAAGGCAAAGCAATGAATTTGACAGTAACAAATTGGAAGGTCACACGCAGAATGGCAAGCAGATAGAAACGTGCCTCGCGTTTCTGACGCACAAATGACCCACGAAACGCACTCAGAGGTGTAGACGAATGCGAATAAGCGTCTTAGTTTTTACTTCGTTGTGTCTGAAAAGCGCGCCCTTTTTGCAAACGGAGACTGTGCGACGATTGCAGTGACATTTGTGCGCCCGGTAACTACAACAGCATCGTACCGGTGGAAGCCCAACGCCAGCGAAGACGTACGATTGTCCCCACCGCGAGGTAAGCACACGCGTGAGCATCCACTCTCTGCCTCTCCGTGGGGGAAAGTACGCGTTGGAGACGAGAGAGCCCTCCGCCGCGTCGTGATGATGTGGCGACGGGCGTTCATTGCGCCATCTTGCTAGTAATGCTGAAAACTCGATAGTTCCCTCCGAGATACCCATCCCCAGCGCTAAGTGGTAAATATATATAGCTTGCTGCTTCAACGTTGAAGGAGGTCAAGTGGCTAACACCTCGTACTCGCAATGTAGAGGTCCGACGTTCGATTCCACGCGTCAGAGTCTTTTTCCGGATTGTTTTTTCTTACGTTATCATATATATATATATATATATATATATATATATATATATATATATATATATATATATATAATATATAGGGTAAGTATGAGAACCAGTGTAACGTAAATAATAAGAAAAAAAAGTGGGTGAAAAAATAACTTGAGCAGGAATTGATCTACGACCTTCGAATAACGCATTCGATGCTATATATATATATATATATATATATATATATATATATATATATATATATATATATATATATATATATATATATATATATATATATATATATATGACGAGTGACGCCGACGTTGACGCTGAACCACCAGCAAAATCCAGCCAAGAGTTTCCATATGATTCCCATCGCACTAGCATTTCTTATATGCTGGCTGAATAAGCCAAGCAATAGTTCACACGTGTGAGCAAGCACTGTCAAGATAACATCGACAAACGGGACACGGCTTTATAGCAACGCAGCAAGTCAACAATGCGGCATAAAATCAGGCCCTATGCTACGTACGGGTTGATCCGTTGGTTCTCTTGTCACACCTTTAGGATGTTGTGAACAGATATTGTCATTAAAATCTGGTTTGCGGACGCACCAGAGACACTGATTGTCAATATTGCAGCATATGGTTAATCAGAACCAGAGCGAGCGTCAGTGCTTTTGTAGCCTTATGTTAATGCACCGTCCGGCATTTCCGACAAACGCTTTTCTACGTGACAAAGGCATTCATATGGTGATTTCAGGACCTTAACCTCACACAACAAAGGTATCACACACAAAGCAACTCGCAGAAGCTGCGAGTCAGTTTGCGCTTGCAGCCGCCATGTCTCCTGCTTTGCGAACGTCGTGGTGTGCGACAAGACATGACACTCAAGATAAGATCACAGCTTTTGAAGAAATTGAATGTTTGTGTCTGCGACACTTGGTTGCTTCTAGGCCGTACCTATTTCCCTGTGTTACCTGTCGCTTTCCCTGTAGGCTGTGCGTGCCCGCAACATTGATTGATTGATTGATATGTGGGGTTTAACGTCCCAAAACCACCTTATGATTATGAGAGACGCCGTAGTGGAGGGCTGCGGAAATTTCGACCACCTGGGGTTCTTTAACGTGAACCCAAATCTGAGCACACGGGCCTACAACATTTCCGCCTCCATCGGAAATTCAGCCACCGCAGCCGGGATTCGAACCCGCGACCTACGGGTCAGCAGCCGAGCACCTTAGCCACTAGACCACCACGGCGGGGCGTGCCCGCAACATTGTTTCCGGCAGTGCGAATTTGATGCCGCGTGGCAGAGCCTGTCGTAACGGACATTGACCACAACTCGTTAAGTCAGATCCCCAGCCATTATATGAACGACCACCAGTCGGGTCAAGAAGATACTAGCAAACACCTTTTTTTTGTTTACGCAAGCAGAGCTTATTGACAGATCACATTTCGCTATGTTTCGGGAACTTTGCTGTGTGATTCACCCAATTCTTCCCTGGAATTTCAGGAAGACCGCGAGGTCTTTCTGAAATTTCAATCCAAACCCTTAGAGATAAAGAATCGAAACCGTAAAGATGTTTGCGTTCTTTCACTTTTTTTATCGTGTTTGCATTCATAAGCACTTGGATAGGGTCTACACCAGCTGAACGTGTTTAGCAATAAATTCTCGCTGTGTCCATCCTACTAAGTTCACAGTTACTTAATTACCTTCCGACAAGAGAAAATAGATCGATCTAGCAGCATGCAGCAATTTTGTATTCGTTTTTTCCACTCTTTGTTGTGACACCATGAGTACCCCACCTTCACCGCTTCGACTCTCGCCACCGCGACACTGCCGTTCCAGTGCTAAAATGTGACTTCAGCAGAGATCGTTGACGTCGTTACTGCCACTCCGCTCTTCCCTTTAGAGCCACCGTAGATCGTCGTTTCTCCTCTACGAGCCTCACCGCACGGTCCCATCAAGAAAGACCCTCCTCGCCCCATTCTTGTCGGGGACTCTCGTTCTCTTACCCTCACCCATTTGCTACCGCTTGTCATTGCTTTCTACGAGTAAAATGCAAGAGAAAAGGGGAAGGTGGTTCAGTCGTTCGTCTCTAGTGATCCGTCATCTCGTACGGTGACAAGGCACTAACCACCACCACCACCACGGAGTTCTCCGCCAGTCCCTCTCGCTCGCTTTCTCGACAAGTGCGGTTGTCGCACGTCGTGGAGAGAACCGCGGAAACTCCCAAGAAAATGAGGGTGGTGTCATTCCAGAGGGTCAAAAAAAAAAAGAAGCCACTGCGTTCATTTTCTCGCCGCGACTCGCGCCTATTCAGAGCTAAGAGCACAAGCGGAAGATGAAGAACGGTCCCCACCGTGGGCTTCCTTGGCGATTACACCGCGACCAACCCATTAGCTAGGTCTTCACGCTCGCGTTCTCTCAGTCCCGTTTCTCCAAACCTATGATTGTTACTATTTTTATTCGTCGTTTCCTTCTAGTTGTGCTTTCAACGCCTTGCAGCAACGCACACGCCCGTTCTCGGAGTTGGGACAGTATTCTGTTTTTCATATGTCTGACCCACCCATACCCGCATCACTTCCTTCTGGTCTTCCTTCGGTGGGCAGTAATGTAATCTCCGCTCATTTCATGTAGTGGACCTGAAACAATCACCGCAAGGAGTAATTGCGCCGTCCTTCAGGTACGAATTGTGTTAAGTAAATTGGGAAGTGTTTTTAGTGAAGAGAGCACTGCCACTGCCACTAACCGCCTCTGATGGGCGCCTGGCATAAACACCTGCCAATAGCACAACAGACGAAATAAAAGATTCACTTAGTCCAAGTAATTTCGTAATTCATCAATTGAAATTCCAAGATTCTTGTGTAATATAATCTACACCTACTCTACACCTAATGTAATCTACACGTAATATATTCTACACCTAATCCAATTCATGTACTCCTAAATGTGACATAGCTACTCATCTTTTTCTTGCTTTTTTCATTCCGTAGTTCATTTTGTCAATATTTATCGGGTTCTCTCAAATTTTTTAAAATGTTCTGAGCAGTTTTTTTGTTGTACTCATGTTTGATAAAATTTGACTATCTTTATTCTATATAACATCTATTTCTTTCGCTTATTTCTCGTCGTTCACAAAGTTGCATTTTACTTCTACATATTTAAAACATTTTTTTGACTGGAGGTCTCCTTTCTGCTAAGTGCTCTGGAACCTCCTCCTGTATAATTATGTGCGCATGTATGTTTTGTAAAGAAGTAAATAAACGGAAACTGAAACACTCTTTTTACAAATATCCTGAAAGTTCAATGCAAGTCAAAGTACGGCTACCGTCTCTATCCGCTTCTGATGGGGTCTTCACAACCACCTGTTCATTACAGACCTGGCTTTTGAAAGAAACGCAGCAAGATATCCTTTTTATTCTTGTTAACATTTTATATATATAGTAAAGTAATGCCTATACTGAAAAATCAACATAATTTCGAAAGCATGCACTTTTTTCGCAGTCAGTGAGAAAAAAAAAGAAAAAAATTATGTTCGATTTCAGAATCCAAATGCTTCACGGTAGTTAAGAATCTTCGAAAACCGGCATGCCCGTCTTAACATCGACATCGCGGAATTCTGAGAAAAAACTCTCTCTATGAATGCTTGAGAAACACAGGTTTCAAATACACGAAGAAGAATATATATATACATAGCCAGCAGCGAGATACAAAAGCGCATCATTTTTTTCTTTATACTGTTGCTGTCTGTGGTTAATACTAAGAAGGCAATGTTGGATCAATATTAAAACAAAAAAAAATGGCAACATATCCACGGAGTGAATGATGGAGAGTGGGGCGAAGCATTCGTCCATCCATTCATTCTTGCTTCCGTCCGTCCATGTGTTCGTCTGTACGACCGTCCGTCCGTGCATCTGTTCGTGCTGTCCGCACGTCCATCTGTGCATCCGTCCCTGCGTTCATCCATGCATCCGCCCCTGGGTCCGTCCATGCGTCCATCCATCGGTGCAGCCATCCGTGAGTCCGTCCATGCATCTGTCTGTGTGTCCGTTTGTTCATCTATTCAACACTCCAAGTACCACCATCTCGCATTTTTTTATCATATATTCCGCATATGCACCGACATCCAGCGGATATTCCAAGGGCTAAACGAGAGGTGGCACACGCACACTTTCTTACGGCTTGCGCTTCGTGTCTACTTCCCACATTTAACCACCTCGAGTTCATGATATATACTAGTTCACCGTATTCATGGCACTGTGGCCCAACGCTCGCAAAACCTTTTTAAAACCGAGGAGATTATGCCCAGCGAGTATAACGTAGCAACCCTTTCTTGTCAGATAGTGCTCAATGTACATACCAATGGCTGCTAAGGGGGAATGAGAGACAGGAGAATTCGGCTTTTAGTTAACGCGCACGCTGCTAATTTTTTATTGTTCAACAACGCACAGAAGAAATCTCTCAACGGCACCACCTTGGAGGTCAAAATGTAAGACTCGTTACACACTACGACTACTAAGACGACTAAGAGAGACGAACGGGTGCCGCTATAAGGAGCTTCGCCCCTAAAAGTATGCTGACAAATCATAATGGGCCACAAAAGCCTTCATTACTCATTCAAAGGGTCACATTGCTTGTTTAATCATGGCATGCTTTCCTACATTGTCAAACCTTCCAACCAATGCAGAAGCCCCGGCATGCCCTCACAACGGCGTCACCTATGCCCATCTGAAAGAAAACAAAACAGGCTTTTCATTTTAAATATCTCTGAGCAATATGCCCACCAGCTTAAAAAACGTTGGTTTTGTCGCTCTGAAAGCGCTGGGCTGCATCCAGCCATGAATTGGGGCTGAGAGGAAAGAGTGGTGGCGATAACTAGCGTTATTAAGCAATGCAACAAACGTTTTCTGAGACTTCAACTCTTTGACTCCAGCAAAAATTTTGGTGTTCTAACGTTATAAACCGTGCCAGACACGTATGAATGAGTGGAACACCTTAAGAATCTCCCGAGTAAAAGCAAGGACGTTCATACGCTTGACGCGTTCTACACAGCGCTGACGATAGGCAACGCAGTGTTTAATGTGCAGGCGAATCGACTTGACTCACTGCCCTTCTATAGTTGAGTACGAAGCACTTGAATTCGTCAAACAAACACTTTGTCTAAACATACAGGTTTTTCTTCTTGTAAGCCAGGGCGTTCTCATTACTCTGATGGCCTGCCATAGGTATAATCTATTCTTTGCAACACCGACATGCAAAGCGGTCGTCACAACCAATGGCCCTGTAGATCAAAAATATTTTCGAGTGTTGCTTGACACCACCACCATGCCATCATTCCTTGCGTAGAGCGCTAAACCACTATTTCGTACACAGTATGCAAAAGTTTGCTCAAAACAGAAACAGCTTTGCAGGGATGTGGTGTTACTTAGGGGTGAATAAAATACATTATACGTCTAGCTATGAAGGGAGCTTACAACATGGAATCACTACCGTGTCGTACGTGGAAGACAAGCCAGATGGGATCTCTGAGATATATGACGTGTCTATGGCACATTTTCTTCGCGGTTGTATAGAATATGGCCGCAAGCAGGCATAATCCTTGCAGTGGGATTACACACTTGACCTACTTGTCAGCGGGGCGCCAATACACGCCGTGACAGGGCCATTGAATATGTTTCAGAGAAGAAAAAGGAAACAAGCCTTACACGATGTGTCCTTTAGCACACCACCAGGCCCAACTCGGGGAAGTGGCCCAGCTTCATACGCCGTGGTCAAGGTTCCTCTACACCGAGACAAAGATGAAGAATGACCAGACGCGCGGAACAAATTGTACAGCCGGTGGGCGCTACCGTTAGCCAAATAAAAAGCCACAAAGGTCTGAATCGGCGTGACATCCATTCGTTACATAAGACCGCTTCTCTATTGCCCAGAGATCCAAAAGTGCTTGGTGAGACAAGCGCTCGTAAGAGTCCTTGAAGCAAAAATATCTCTCCTCAAACAAGAGAAGAAAGAAAGAGAAATGAGCAAGCAGCCATAGGGGCTAGGAAGCACCGAGACTGGAGGTTGGAGGAGAGGCCGGTATACACAGCAGAGGACAAATCCGCTGGAGGTCAGCGGCGCGCGATGCCGGGGAAGTTTAAGGTCGGGGTCAAACGCATTCTTTATTTCCGAAGACACTCCCCTCCCTTCTCTGGGGCTCGAACGGTCCTCGCCGGCTCGACATGAGCCTGCTGAGCTGCCTCCCCGCGGTGGTTTCGTCGTGACGCCCCAAGACGGAGGTGACTCGGTCGCGCGGCGCAGACTGACAGGGTGACGTTCCGTAAATCAAAAGGCCGTTAACTCTCCGGGCATTTTCCTTTGTATTCTCTGTGTATGCTTTTGCGCCTTTTTTTAAAGATGATAGTCTTTGTTGCGATACTTCAACGCAGAAATTTTGGTCTGTCTGCCTGTCGCACGATTCAGCCACTCGGTGAAAGTTTCAGCCCTTTGCTCAACGCCCAGCCATCTTGATCTGGCGGCTCCGTTTAAACTTGTGAACTATGTCGATCGAAAAGCAAACATTACGCATATCTGAAGCGAAACATCGATCAATACGGAAGTATCAGGTGGTGTATTTCTTTACTAGAAAATGCATACACACGCAATTCTTAAGAACGAAGTAGTTCTTACGCTTCACTGAAAATGCGATGCTATGCACGAAAAAACGGCTATTTTTTATGCTTTGCTACGACGATGCGGTGCTGCCACCTACAAGTCGCTCTGCATATCACACAAACTTTTCTTCTCCGACATTACTGCCAGATGGCACCCGCATCTCACGCAGCGTCTGCAGACCGAAGACTATCGTCTTTCGACGACCTTTGCAGTCAAGCATGTCCATAAGCGGTACATTTTACTTCTGCTCTACTCACGCTAGTCGAACTTGCGATAACCTGCCCCCAGCTCTCTCTCTCACCAAACAAGCTCAAGTTGTGTCTTTAATTCCAAAGAAATCAGAAGAAAATGAAATGGAGCACGATGCACGGGTGAGGGTTGGGGTTCGGGGTGGGGGAGAAGTTTTGGCTGTGAGCTTCCATGGCGCAGCGAAGATGAAGAATGACCTGACGCTCAAGCTGTGCGCGTGACCATGTTGGGACATGATCGACAGACCGTTAAACTAACGTGTCCCGTTCTTTTTTTTTCATTTGAGTAATGGTTTCATAAACTACGAGTTGACTACTTCTGTCTCAAAGAGCGAAATAAAACGACTTCCTCGATGCCTTCAGCATCCGTGCACGCCGCTCTGTTTAGCAAGTAATGCGTTCTACACAACGCTTTGTTTCCGGCTCTCTGCATAATGGCAGGGTAAGTATGCAGGAATTCTGTCGTTAGCATGTAGATGGTCCTCGCTATGACAACGGAGTTTGAGTGATGGTAACGGAGGGGCGAATCAGATAACGGCCGCCTCTTTCCTTTGCCGCTATAACTATAACAAGCAGCACAAGTGCGCAAAGCATACTAGGTGTGTAATAACGCGGGAAATGGATAAGTGAGCACGTCGTCAGTCCCACATATCATTGACCGCTTTTAAACATGTATTGTTGATGCACATTTTCATAAGCATTTTCGAAGTATATAGCGTATAGTATTTTTTTATTACTCGTGCTATTTTTTTTCATTTGCTTGAAAGGAGCCATATTGTTGAAGGCCCGTGTATTGTGCAATGTAAGTGCACGTCGAAGCGCACCCGATTGTAGACATTTCCGGAGTATCCTTATTGTGGCACATAAAACCGCAGTTGTTTTTACTATTACTATAACTATTATTATTTTTGTTGTTACTACTACAACTATTATTCAATAGGTTGTTTTATTCTTTGATAATAGCACAATTATTTTAGAAGACATGCCAGAGACGTAGAAGTTCTGAAAGTCCAGTCACCGCGGTGAATGCCTGCTGCGTCAAAGTAGCGCTCAAATGCTTACTCATCCACACCCCTGTGCCAATGACCTTTTAAAGTAGCGACACGCGTTCAATACAGGCCCAAAGCATGAGTGAATAGAACGGGTTACGCATATTACGCCCCTTGCAGCGCACCGACACCTGCATCGCGCCTGCTTCTATCACCCCGTTGCTCCCCCGTCCGAAATTGGCTCACGATCGGGCGCTCACACGCGCTAATTTGGTCGCGCTCCTGTAAACAACCCCTCGCTCACCCTTTGCCGCTATATAACGACGTGGCTATAGGTACACCCCCCTTTCCTACAACGCGCCGTAACTTCTTTTACGCCGCACCTCTGCCGCGAAAGCGTCTCCCGAAGAAGCGAGGGTCGCTTAATCACGGCTTTGCCGCTGCAATTAACCTCCATTGGCTGCTTTATTATATTCGGCGGAAACTGCGGACTCTATTAGTGTTCTTCCGCTCAACCCTCCGCTCTCCACCCTCTCCAAACTCACTCTCTTTCACCCCACAGACAGTAACCTCCTCTAACCATCTGCAGCACCTCAGCATCACCCTCACTTCAAGTCAAGAACTTTGCACTATCTTTTTTTTTCCAGCTTCGCTCCACCCAACTCTGACCTTGTGACCTCTTAAGTGCCCCTAAAGTGATCCCACGTTTTACAAATTTCAACTCCGTTGCTGCGGAAGCTGCTTCTCGCCCTTGTTTACTTTTTGTTTTATTTCTGATGCGCATTGTACATGTTCTCGATAACTTTTCCTAGGTTTTGATGCTGCGTTGTCGTAGTGAGAGAGAGCATAAATGAAATTTGGATGAAATTCCTGTTAAGCGTTGAGGATCACTGATTTGACATAGTGTCGACACCTAATCAGGCGACGCCACGGGAGTCCACCCTGCGCGCCGTTCAGTATTACGCGTTCAACTCTGGCCTACCTTTATTAGTGTGCGTGTATTAACGCGATAACTTATGAGCTATAACTAATTAACGGTTGGTGCTTCACGACGTGCGAACACTGTTGCGGAGCACCGCGTTTTAAAAAGGGGCTAAATTTGCATACCAAGCTAAGCAGTATTATACGGTTTGTTTAACAGAAGAGCAAGGCTGTTCCCACTTTCAGCGAAAGGTGCGCCTTTGAGCTCCCGAAAAAAAGGCGAAAATAAATAAATAAAAAATAACAACCGGGCCGTATTTGATCGAAGCCGACTGCTTCTATTCCACCTGATAGGCATTTTCACCTGTTTAGGAAATGTTTATTCTAAAATAAACAAATACGCCAATTGAACATTCAATGATGTTTTGGTGCAACAAAATTGTCCGGGTGAAAGCATTCGCCCTTCTGCCGGTACATCTTGGGCAGTGCACGAACGCGGCAGCGCAATGACAAAAACACGCGATATTGTCAATATCAGTGGTTAGTAAAGGAAGCAAAAGAGAGAGAGAGAGAAAAAAAAGCGATACCTTAGGAACGTAAGAATTCCTGCTTCTTCACAAGAATTCTTGCCTTCGTGGGTACGCGTCCGCCCTCTCGGTCCATGCAGCGGAATGCGGGAGCGGGATGGCAGTGTCTACAACGCCACTTGGGTGATAGAGATGAGCGCGATGGTGAAACTCGAGGATTGATTGATATGTGGGGTTTAACGCCCCAAAACCACCATATGATTATGAAAGACGCCGTGGTGGAGGGCTCCGGGAATTTCGACCACCTGGGATTCTTTAACGTGCACCCAAATCTGAGCACACGGGCCTACAACATTTCCGCCTCCATCGTAAATGCAGCCGCCGCAGCCGGGATTTGATCCCGCGACCTGCGGGTCAGCAGCCGAGTACCTTAGCCACTACACTCTAAGCCAAAACGGAGCAACAGGGGTATAGGGGTTGCTCCTTTCAGGGAGCAATTGCATTGCCACTCCCATTACTCTCCTAAAAGGAGTAACTGCAGAGAGAGGAACCGTTGCTCTCCTTTCAGTTCCTCCTTCGGGGGATGAACAGTTACTCCCTCCAGTTCCTCCCTGCAGACCAACAGTTACTCCCACCAGTTGCTCCCTGCCGACCAACCATTACTCCCACCAGTTGCTCTTCTAAGAGCAACAGTTACCCTTTACCGTTCCTCCCACGTGCTCGCAGTTACTCTCTGAAAACCAACTGCACATGCTTCCAGTTACTCCTTGGGGAAATGAGTATTTATCTCGAGTATGCTTGTCACACGCTTAACACATGGCGAGAGCTCCTTGGAAGAGCACTGCTTGGGTGCTTCTAACACAAAAAGTGGACAATAGTGAAAGGAAAATAAATGCTTTATTGTTCTTTTTATGAGGCGACGTGTGACCACACGTAAAAGTAGACTTCGCCACACCTCAGCCAGCACTAAACAAACACAATACATCAAAGGTTTTCTGCGTCATCCGTGGAAAAACAATCTTGAATTTCTAGCATAGGGCAGTCTGTGTCATCATTGGTGAGAGAAGGGCAACTTCTCCAATACTGAAGAACTCAAGTTTCGCAGCTGGTGTTTCCATCAGGCTAGCGCAGCGGAACGTCACTGCAGGCATATGTGAAGCATCTCATTGCTGCAAGAAAAAAAATAGAATTGTGAGGTTAAACATGGCAGAATCAATTCATAACAATGAGTCACACACACTGCAGCAGCGCTTACATTCTAGGATGTCTACTGCAAAACGAAATGTGAAAAAAAGGAAGGTTTGGCCAAACGTTACTTGGCAAGCCATATAAATGCTGATGTGATAGACGCTCTTCACATGATGTCTCAGACAGCAATATTCTGGAAGAAAATGTGCAGCACCTCAACAAGGCATATTTGTAGCAGTTAAAGGTACCCTTAGGTTCAGCTAACTTGTTTCCTATACACAGCTGAGTGACATTCCTATGAGCCCATTCACCAATGGGCATTCTAAGTGTGGTCATGTGTGTGGCAAATAACACGTACTGTCCGCTCATGTTAAAATAGTTATTTAGCTCGTGCACATAGATGCTCTCGATTCTACTGTTCTATCATACGCTGCTGCGTCTTGAATTGTGCAATACCTGTAGGCACAAGCCAAGCAGGCAAAGCCTGCTTGAAAGCAACCATTTGCAGAGGCTACATGATAATCTTCAGTATATTTTTTTGCACCTGACGCAAACGGCTGGACAAAACTATAGACAAAAAATGTAGACCGTGCTACCTTGAAAAAATGCTTTAAATTTAGTAAACTAGGGTGCATTTGTTCACTCGGTTGTCGAGGAAGCAATATATCTTAAGGCATGCACAGATATTCTGATTCTTTGTTTGACAGTGTCACAGATAGGTTGCCAATACATATATATTTGAGAGCAACAAGATGTGATGCTTCTATTAGTTCAACGTCTTGTTGGTTCACAGCCATACAGGTTACTGCTTGTTAGACAAATTGGAATAAGCACACCGTGGTTTCCAAAAAAAAAGCATTATTAGAAGTTAGCTCCCGGTGTGAATGTCTGCCTATTTATTTTGTACTGCCTTCTACATGTGCCACAATGACATTTGTTGAGGATGTGCTACCAGTCAAGCCAAGATCGCATACTTGGTGAATGTGATGGAAATACAAACATTAGAAACACTGCCACCTCTAGTAAGAGCATAACACTTCAGTATCTTGGACTAGCAAAGAGGTGCACAAGAAAGTTAAGCCCACTCTTGCGGAACTTTGAACGCGAATATTTCAGAGTGGGGGAGGTCAACATGCTGTGGCACTTTTAAACCCTCGAAACATCTGCAGAAAACAGGGTAAAGGCAAGTCAAGAAACGCTGTTATGAAGGCCTGCACATGGACAGCTTTGTGAATCTAGGCCCAAGTGTTATGCTTTGTGCAAGCCAAAATCCATGTAAATAGGGAAAGCATACTTTTAGGAGTACCAGCGTAAACAAATCTTGGCAGTTGGCTTTTTAGTACAAACAGCAATCCCTGCAATGAAAACAAACATTTTATCTTAACGGTAACAGTGTGAGCACACACACGGGCCAGCGGAGCCATGTCGAATTGTCAGTGCCAGTGTAACCATGTGGCATGATGAACTATTCTCTGGCCAACACATGCACAGTTTGCCCCTAAAAAGCGATGTTTTCATATACGTAGTAAAAAAGTCTGCACTTACCAAAATTCACTTGCTTTCTGTACTTTAGCATCGTTGGGAGCATCTGCAGTATAACCAAATTTGTGTCATATCCCTGAAAAAAAGTAAAAGACATGCATCAAATATTGTTTCATTTGGTAGCAGTGAAGTCAGGTTAAGAACAGCCAAGTGGGAATCAGCCTAATTATGTGCATGCGGCAAATCCCAAACGGTGTTATTGAGGTTGTCGGAAATTTTCGTCGATTGGTATTAACGTCGATATGCGACTTCAACGGCATGCCAAGTTTTCACAGCGCTTAAAGATTTCATGATGCAGAATAATGACAACGCTAACAAGAACATACAGCATTTATGATTGTCTTTTACAATATTCAGTTTTGCTAAGGTTTTGCATCTCTAAAGAAATCTGAAAGATTTGGGTCATTCCTCCTCCAATTGTTCTGTCAATATGTAAACTGCTCGCTTGATGGTGCGCTTATAAAATAGTACGTTCAGCGCAGATGTGAAGCAAGTGACGCAGTGATGTGGGCAGATTTTTTTTTTTTAGGCGTGCGGGGAGGGGGGGGGGGGGTCCGCTTATCTGAATAGGCCGGGCAAGCGAATATGGTCGTCAATTTGGGCTCCCTACGCCCGGCCTAAAAAAATTCTGTGCGCAACCGCCTGGCTATGCCAGTGAAGTGATGCGACAATGATTTGTTCACTTACTGATTTACATACACTTTACAGCTCTAAAAAATGCGGCCCAAGGCCCCAACACTCAGCCGTTAACATTACATAAAGCCAATGGTAGAAAAGTGCCAGTATGAATGCAGCTACAACCCCGCCCCAATGTTTTTTCAAGCGAGGTAGTGTTGCGGAAATGAACTTTTAACTGCAAAAGTACACTGGCACTGCAGTGGTGACAGAGGAAGCAAGAGGGTATGCAGGCGGTAATAGAGGTAATTTAGTCCGATACGGCAAGCAATGGATACGGCGAATAAGAGCAAATCATTTCTCTTTCAATAGCGCAACCACTCAACAACGTATTGCAAGAGCATTAAATCTTGCTGGAAATGCCACTCACCTGCACGCTGATGCATGCACAGTCCTTTGTCCGACGAGCGAACAGGCTTGCAGATAGCTGAAGACGTGTTTACGATGTGTTTGTTCCACCCGGCAGCAAAATCCACAGCTACTTCGCGCTCCATAAAGATAAATATACACTAACCTTCATCACGAATAAGTAGAAACGCAAATCTGCGACACACACACACGATCAAAACATAGCTCACAAGCCCGCACGTCCATGTGCTCGCCGACTACACACCAAATGAATATGAGTAGTGCGAACGCGAACCTAGTTGCGCCGAAAAAAAAAAAAAAACGTCGAGCAGTGGCAGCACAGGCGTCAGCGCAATGATTTCAGTGTGTTCTCCTAATACAATTATAAAAAAAACTGAGGTACACTAAAACCCATAAATAAACATAAAAAGTTGAGTGTAATCTTTATTTAGTGCTAGTCAACATAAACATTGAATAAAAATTACTTTGTAACTTACATCGTTTGCTACGCTAGCGCCACACTTGTGCGGGCGCAGATGGCGCAGATTTGTCATTCTGCCCTCAAACTACACGGTGAAGCGTGCTACTAAGTGTATGGCTGATGAGAAGCGCGTCTGGGTCCGCTTTTTTTTTTTTCTTCTCCGATATATCTGGGCGGGGGGGGGGGGGGGGGGGCTTCTTATGCACGTGTTTCGGTGCTTGATCGACTTTGACGCCCTTACTTCGCGGACGAACGGCGTGTCTAGGCTATTTTTATCGTTGTTTTGCACGTGTTTCGGCGTTCGGTCCGCTTTGACGTGCCAACTCTCCATTCTGCTGCTGCGTGTGTTAGGTATTTGCCGTACTGTATTCTCAGGCCTTCTGTGTTCAGCCAGCGCTGCTATCTTATTATCTACGGATGCTAAAATAAATCACTGTTTTGGTTTGGTGAAGTTTGGCACACAGAACAAACAATAATCTGGCCCATGAATATCAATGTGGGCGGCATGCATATTTGTGTGCGGTGTCCTGCCGGGGAGTAACCGTTGCGTGACGAGAGCATTTACAGCGGTTCCTCCTTCCGTTGCTCCCTTACAAACTTAAGATGAATACAGTTGCTCCCCCATTCTCGAACAAGTCGGCCATCTTGTTCCGCTTGGTCTTTTCTGAGAGTAACAGTCGGTCGGAAGGAGTAAAAACAGCCGTTGCTCCCATTTCGGCCATTTTTGGCTTAGAGTGTAGACCACCACGGCGGGGCGAAACTCGAGGAAATTCAGGCCATTAGTGCTAGTGCTCGGTGGTCTTTCGTGATTTTTTATATGAGCTTTTTGAGTAGCCACTTTGGCCTCGTTCTTGCACTGCGTGCGTTTGGATGCCCTAGAAAATGGTGCCGGTGTTGGCAACCGTCATGCAGGACACGATTTTCGGCAAGGAGCAATTCTCTAGCAGTGCAAGTAGAAAAATTGCTTAGTTTCTCTAGCCTGCACGTCAAGTATCACACCCGAGATTAGTTTTTTTAAACTCGCGAAATTTACAGCAGCTTGTTCGTTCACACAAAATACCACGGGCAGTCTATTTTTGGTCTGTTCATGGCAAAATCTTCTTCTGCAGGAACCGTACAATTTTGGTCGCAGGACCGTCAGTTTGATATATGACGTCTAGATCACTGTATCTGAAAGTTGTTGCTCAGCTTGCCCAATTCCTACATCTTGCATGAACAAGATACGTGTAGGGAACACCCATTTAGGTGTCTTACTAAGACACCTAAACAGGTAGAATAAGATCTGTCTTCTACAAACACACCGCAATATCAGGAAGAACACATGTAAACATTGTCGTAAATACTTCCTTCGTTCAAGTTGCCATGACAAGACCAGACTTGTGACACTGTAAGTGACGCGACGGCAAAGCAGCAAAATGAATGTAGCGTCGTAAAGTTGAAATCTTTCTCAGAAATGAGTAGAAGAGGTTCATAGTAATGAGGCAACGCTTCCGGAAACAGAGAAAAAAACACGCCTTGTCTAATCGCAAAGAATGAAAATTCTGCGTTTGTCCCAGCGAAGGGAACGAAGGCCCCTCAGTCGTGAAGGAGCTAGCCATTGTCGCTTTAACCAAAACAGACTGCCGTGAAGTGATGCGGACTGATGCTTATCAGGCACGAATGGTTTCAGGAAAGCTCTCCAACGCGGAAGGCCGCATATCACTGCCGTTTCCTTGAACCGGTTGACTGGAACGCTTTCTGCAACGGAAGATGAAGCACGAAACGCAGAAATTGTTTTCCATGGAAGCGCTCGGACGTGCTTGGACGAGGCCTGCCTGGTATCTTCCTCTATTCCCTAGCCGCTACTTTTCCCACACAACGCGCAATCTCTACGGGGTTCGTTCTTTATCTGTCAGCTTCCAAAGATGACAGATAATCATGCGCATTAACATTTTCTGGGTTCTTTCTGCGTAAGCTTTTCACAGAACAAAACGCAAGGCATCCCAACCAATTCGTAAACTTTTGCAGTAATGGGGTGTGCGAGACTTTCTTTGGGCGGGCGAAGCCATTTTAAGACTTACCTTCCTTGCAATATTCACGCGAGAACGAGGGCACAAGAGCAAGTGACACTCTTTGTGTCATAGTGTTGCCTTGCTTTACTAGATGAATGTATTGTGTCTAGATGAACACGCAGCACTCCTTAACTCGGGAGCAGCACAAACGAAATGAATAGGTGTTTTGTTCGGCTTACCAGGGTAACAACCTGCTCGATGTTCCCGGCTTGGTTTAGTGAGAAAAGGCAACCACAAACACTAATATCTTCACTTTTCTTACCCACCACCCAGTTTGTGGTGCTTGCGATGTCGAGGCTTAATTTTCATGCCTTGAAGCTTTTATCTGTGCGACCATCCTTATGGTGTACAAAGTCCTGCAACGACACATATGTAATTTTGTATATACGCCTTGATAATGGCTAGCGTTAATTACTCTTCCTATGTTTACGCGGCTTCAGTTGAAAAGAGCTTTTGAATGTTGTACTTGGCTCATGCAGGAATGGTGGAGTGATAAAGAATTTCACCCATTTTATTACATTTACTGCATAAAAAAAAGATTTAGTATAACCGTACGGGATGGGCTCCTAAAAAACCTTCAAAAGCACAGCAGAAAACACCTTGTTCATGACGTCATCTTTTGCTTTCGGTACACTTTGCCACTCTGATACCATTTATGGAACACGCTTGTCAAGCATAATTATCATCAGCCTGACTACGCCCACTGTAGAACAAATCCCTCTCCAATGTTCCACAAAGGAGTGCAAGCTATTTAACTACATATATGTCAAGCATAGATGTAGCTAAATACAATCTCACAGATTTTTTATACTATAGGATAGCCAAGATTACAAAACACTAGCCAATATGATCCGCCAGATAGCCAACATTTTATATAGCTAGTTATTAGTGGCCAGTAGATGAAATTAGTCTTAGTCAAATAATATATTAAAACCTTCAATTGAGCCCTTTAGGCAATGAAAGTCAGCACACACAAGTTCGAGATTAAGCGAAGCCCGAGATATCTTCTGTCAAATTCTAGCATGGTCTGTTCACTATGAATGCTCGAAATAGGATTGTGTTTTTCTTCAAATATGCTACTTCTCCACATACTCGGACTGTTTTTTGCAAATACGTTGGAGTACGTTGCATGATAAATCAACATTACATTATTTTTACATTCTGACGTGACCCTTATAGCAGGTCGGCCATGAAATTCCATCATATAGTCGTCAAAGCCCATCATATATAGCTCCCTTGCGTCGGTATTTGACGTGAACGTCTCCCCGGTGCAGACTGAGAACATCATATATTGGTGTCATCATTTATCAGCGCGAGATGCCATAAAAGTCACCGGAGCCAAGTTGTATCGAGCCGGCCGGGTGCTCCCCAGCTCAGCTGGAGCCGTTTACAAAGTATCCTGCTATTACTCGGCTCCTGTTTGATTCGGTTTCATGGCCGGCGTCCTTCCATACAAAGAGAATTCATCCGCCAAGGAGCTCAAAGCTATCCCACGCACGGAAAGAGCCTACAACTGCGTCGCGAGTATCAGTTCGGATCGATTCTTACTGGCGGTTCCTTTTTAGAGATTGCCAGCCGCAAAAGGGCGCCCGCAAGACGTCGCAGATTTGCGACTGCAAACACAGCCACTTCCTTTCCAACGACCCCGACTCCCATTCCCCGCGCACGACCTTACTTCCACTTCTGCACTCACCTTTGTCCCTATCACTGCACAAAGAACTAGCGACCGAGTTGTAATTTCTTTCGCACAGGAGACGGAGGTAGCGGCAACAATGGGGATTCGGCGCGAACTTCCAAAAGCCAATCGCGGGGCTATCTGTGGGCCGGTAGGGGGTTTTCGACACAAGAGCTTAATCCCTATTCAGAGCGTATCAACAAACAAGATCACGGGGAGAGGGGGGGGGGCATAAGCTGAAGATCTCTTTCCATCGGGAAAAGAAGATAGCGACCATCCCCTACGTGCGCCGTTTCAAAGCCCATGAATCCGGCGGCAGCAGCTTACCAAGCGGTAAACGGTGGAGAAAGGAACCTTTGGACTCGCGATGCCAGCCGGCAGGTCTGCGCCCTGGTCATGAACGGGCGATTCTCCTAAGTTTTTTTTTTGGAATTCTCAGTGAACAATGCGACTGCGAGCCAGCTTCGACTCGCAAACGCAAGTCGGCCGCCTGCAACCCATGCGGCCCTGCACCAGGCATGGCCACTGTAGGTGGTGGCGGTGAGCGGTTTTTGATCTTCTGTGCCACCGATGCGTCCCTTTGTTGTAGCGCCGAATCTCGCTTCTAGCAGGCGCCTGGTTGCATGTGGGAACGCCAGTATGCCTACCAGGGCGCCGCTAGCGTCAACCTTTGGCTCATGTCTCGAGCGGGGCGCGCGCTCGCACGTGACTAGGCATACGCTCAGGCCCTCCTGTGTCGCTGCTGATCGGACATCCGAAACCGAGCAAGGAACCCATCTGTTGCCTTGCGGTTGAACTCTACCCTTTACAGCTATCCTTACTCTGCAGTAGTTTTTCGTTTCTCCGGTTTGACTGCAGGATTCTTCGCTTCCGTTTTTTTCTTTCCTTCCTCAACCGACAACTCTAACTCTTCAATGGACAACAGCAGAACACCTTTTGACCGTGAACTAAACTTACAAGGCGCTTACTGGATATTCTTCTTAGTTTCCTGAATCCGGAACTAGAAAAGATACCCCATTTGCTCTTTTCTTTGATGGATAACCTTTTTTCCCCTGCCGGTTTTAAGATTCTCCGCACCGATGAATCTGAGAGCGCGTTATTCTAATGCGTTCAATACCTCAGTCGCTTCTTAGTTTTTCTCTCTTTCATACTCAAATGTTGCTCCTTATCCGTTCGAGTGTAAGTGAACATGGTTACGCCTTCTTTTTTTATGCGCCGTAGCACTTCCTGCATGGCCGCAGCCTGTTTGATTGCGTCCAGTCGTAAACGTTAGTGTCGCGTATGAGGGTTAAAGACAAGGAAAGATCAGGAGTTCTGCAACGTCGCGCTCTGTCTTCGACATATGCCGATACTTCCTCTGATGCATTTTGGATTGAGTTAGAGGCGGCTTCTTACCATGGCTTCTGCGCGTGTTACGTTTCGCATTAAACCCCCTATGGTACTTTAATGGAGCATGTCTGCCTCGTGGTGTCTATGAGGGCTCGGACTACGTCTTTCGTCGCTGTAGTGCTCGTAGATAACCAGAAGTCTGTTTACTTTTGCTTTTCATGAAGAACCAGGTTATATACCTCTTGGGAATGCGCTTTTGTTTTTCTAACGTCTTCAAATTGACTCTGAGTGACTTTCAGCTGCTTCCATTCACTATGCATTTCGCGAAGTACAACACGCTGCTGCCAGGGCACAAGAAGGGTATCGCTTGCGAAACATGACCCAGGATAAGTGATAATCGCCAATTCTATGCTTGTTCTTCCAGATATAAAGTGTGCCCGAAATTCCATGTGATATACATATCGAGCCATATAGTTTTTCTTCTCTATGTTGCAACGGACTAGTTTATTGGTCAAGTTGCGGGTTTGTCCAGTTTACCGCATCAAGTGCATAAACCCATCGGGTCCTGGAATGGGCTTGATTGTCCGAGCTACACAGATAGAAACAAGATGAGAAACCTTCAGCGAGATGAAAGAAGCCTAAGTCAGAAGGGCCCGTCTTTGACTGTCCTATAGTACCATAAAACTGTTATCGTTCAACGTACAGAGCAGTGCTCGCAATTGTTCCTTTTCATTTGCAAATGGCTTCCCTGAGACCTTACACAAAAGATCTCTAAAGGTGCTTCAATTTCTTTTTCCCAGGTGAAGAGTCGTTGAAAGACATTCAAGTACACTAAGCTCCAACAAACAGGCACACCGATAAATATCACCCACTGATTGCCCAGTTCAACTACCAGCGCTGCCGCTGGAACGGTCTGCATGTGCTGAGGACTATGATATACCATCAAGTATATTACTTCAAATACTTGAACGCAGAAATTTTGGTCTGTTAATTTCTCTGTCTGTCTTTCCGCCCGTCTTTATATTGGAAAATTGAGCCACCTGGTCATTCTTTAAGCACTTACTGGACACCCAGCTATCTCAAACTGGTACTTCTGAATATTGTTGACAAAAACCAAATATTACACATATCTGAGGCGTAAAATTTTTCTATTGTAACATTTGATGGATCACGGCTAAAGGGACGAACATATGCTTGGCTGAGGCCCTGACTCTTGTACAATCGGTGCTCGACAAGCGACATAACAAAATAAACAAAGAACAACACTTTAAGTACACAATTAACACATTATCAAGTAAATAACATAATCAGCATGAGTAACTATTGTGAAATAAAATTTATCAATGGCGAAATCTGCGCAAGGAACAAAGAGCAACAAGGCAAAGCGGCAATGCGCGACATCTTTAACAATATTTGTAAATTTGTCTTCGATACACTTTTAAAGAAGGTGACTCTTTTATTATATCTAACAGTTATTTGTTTGCATTCAGGAGTCAAGGAATTTTGTACCTCAAAAACTGAATCCCGCGATTCGTTCAGATTTTAGGTAGCTTGTGGTTTATCACACGTCAAACCGAACGCTCTTCTGGTTAACCTCCCTGTCTTTCCTGTTCTTAGTTTCTGCATGTGTAGTCGTTTGAAGATAGCTGGAATGAAACAAGCTGACCAGTTTTGTATAATTTACACAAATATAGAAAGTGAGAGCTTTTCTGGGTAAAAAAGACTTGATGAAACGAACTTATGCTTGATTTTACATAAAGATGTGGTTTCACTGAAAGGGGTGCGCTCAAGAGCACGAACAGCTTGTTTTTCCAAAACTTCGTTTTGTTAAATTAGTTCGAGTAGTAGATCACCAGATCAATAAGTAGTAGTGCAAATGTGACTAAGCTATGGCATGGCATGTAATTGGTTTTAGTTTATTTGAAACTAAAAATACCACTTTCTGCACTACACCAATTTTGCAAGATAGTTCATTTTGAAGGTGAGATATGTGGTCCCTACGTGACAAACTGATCTTGAAAATCTACTCCGACAAACCTAATGGTGCTTGTCTTTTTAAGCACTCGGTCTTAGAACCGTGGGTTGAGAGTAGTATTTCAAAAAAAAGTACGAATATGTAAGTGTTAGGTAATGTGTTCTTCAGTTAGAAAATACATGGATACGTAACTCTGAAGATCTTAGAGTTTCATAGGCTGCGCTGAAAATGCGACGCTATGCGCGAAAGACGGCCAGCAGAAGACTGTAGTCTTGAAATGACATTTGCAGCAATGCACGCAGATACGCGGCCAACTTTCAAGCAGAAAAAAGCAAGTGGAAGAAGATAAAACTGCAAAGCTTGCAGTCTAACCACCGCAACATAAACCCATCCTAGCATACAATCTCTAATACTGTATGTGGTATTCATTACTACCCACACATAATGTTGAATGTGGTATTCATGACCACCCGAACACCCCTGGTCACGGTATAGAGTACCTATTCATATTCAGCGCCATAATCATATGGTGGTTTTAATGGTGGTTTTAACATGTTAAACCCCACGTATCAATATCTAACAAAGTGCTCCCAGTTTAGCGGATAATCAGGGTGTTGATTATAATGCTTTTGTATAACTGTTCACGTATTAGGTACCATCATCTGCTCGTGATGTAACCTTGTTATAATATGAAAAGGCTGACCACATACCTTTATCTTAGGGTCCCACAAGGTGACCGCTACAGTGGTGTCTCTGATGTGACTTTTTAGCATTCATAGTTCCTGGATTGAAGAGAGACGCCAAAGGAAATGGCACGCGTTGCAGCGATGCTTCTTAAACGCAAAGGGCCACCAGGCCAACTTCGTTCATTGTGCCGTTCTCCATGTTACATGCTGGCAGGCAAAACCACGCGTTGAAAGGAAAGAAGCAAGCCACAGTACACGTATGGCAAACCACCTGAGCAAAGTCAAATCGAACGAAACACCACAGAGCGAAGAGAGCACACCACGGGGCAAGCAGAGTGAACCTCAGATCTCACAATAGCTTAGAACACAGATGTTCTGATACTGTGCGTGGTTCGTGACTTCTAAAGACGAAGCGCTGCTAGCATGAGCCAGTGCTTTGCTTTAGCTGACATGGCTACGTTGGCATCCATGGATTCAAGGATGAATATTACTATAAATAAAAAGGTTTACTTTCTCAAGTTGTTGGCTATCATGGTGATACATTCATTTCACTACTCGGCTACTGACCTAAAAGTATAGCGCATTCGAAATGTGACTGCAGTAGTGACATTTCGACGGATGCGAAATGCTGGAAGCTTTTGTGCTGCGCTTTGTCAGGGCACGTCAAAGAGCCTCAGATTGACAAAATTTCCACAACCCTGCACGACGGCCACCGTGGTTCTGCGCCGAAAACCCAGTTATTATATATTTTCTTAAGTTTTGATTATCAGAGGGCAAAAAAAGGACAACAATCTTCTGCCTAGTCTTGCCTATCATATCGTAAAATCCTGATGATTTCCTAAAACAGTGGTCTACTCGGACCCTCCCTCTAGCCGTCAAGCTCTGAAATTGTGCTATCATTACACATTCTCTTGTTTAACTAAGTTAAACTAAAAACACTTGGTGTCAGTGTGTGACGCCGGCTACTCCTCTTTCATATCAGTCGACATCGAAAAATGAAATGAACAAGAAGAACGCTATACATATACTCACACCCACCGAACACTCATCCCCTTCGTCCCAGAATTCTTCAATAAGAACAAGCGTCCCCTCAACAGGAGAGTTCACGAAACAAATAAGTTGACACTACGTGAATATACACTAACTGCTTAAAACTTAGCTAAGATGCTGTAGAGCACGCCAATCAGCTCATAAAAACTGCAAGAGTTAGGTGACTGATAACACTTACATCTTGCAAGCAACAAGCCGGTTTGGATATTGACTTTTTTAATGGTCTCTACGAGGACGTAATGCACTGCGGGCTTATCTCGTCACGTATAGATTGCGAAAAGTTCCATGCGGAACTTCGCGCTGCTGCGAGTGCACCAGCAGTAGAGCTTCACGAGGCTGTAAAGTTTGATGTGAATATAAGGCTATCACATAAAGCTTTTATTAGCTTGTCTACTTGTTGGCGCATGCGTATCTAATATTCACCTGAACACAAACAAGCTAATGAATACTAGACGTGCACAACTGGGGACGGAAAGAGAAGAATTGTACAAGAGGCTATAGTGCACCTACTATCGAACAACTAGCTGTTTTTCGAAAGAACACCTATAAACTGTTCACAAAAACAACATGACGCTCAAATTTTGAATAATGGGCAGAATCGAAATTGCAAAATCTCAGCAATCTCAGTGTCTGCGCTGGACTTTCATAAAACTGTACTCTCTCTCTCTCTCTCTCTCTCTTTCTGTATAGTCACGTGAGACTCGAGGTCATGAGGCGCAAGAACAAAGGGCTTACTAATTTTAGCAGATGCTAAAGTTATCGGATAGTTATAGCTAGTACAATAGA
Organism: Rhipicephalus annulatus; assembly: GCA_013436015.1. Classification (NCBI taxonomy): domain Eukaryota; kingdom Metazoa; phylum Arthropoda; class Arachnida; order Ixodida; family Ixodidae; genus Rhipicephalus; species Rhipicephalus annulatus. The sequence goes on along the minus strand of WOVY01011062.1, from coordinate 168,564 downwards.
TAGCAACTTCAATATGAATTCAAACATTACAATCAAACTCGCCATGGCTATGGATGAGAGTGATGGTGTCAGCTTATGAATAGGTGGTCGATAGTACGAGATCCGATTGACCACCTGTTCGACATTCCAAGCAGCAGTACCATCTGTTATCATTCCTAGCAGTAGTATCAAGATACAAAAGATGAAAAACATCAAAATCATCTTGGACGCTGCGAATTCGGAACGTTATTTGTGAAACAGATGGCATATAAAAGAAAGCAGACATGGTGCCTTTTGTAGCGGCACCGATGGTGCTTCGTCATTTTCATATAATTCACAATGAAAAGACGAGGATATAATATACAGATGGGTCATTCAATGAAGAAGCGTCAGCTTGTGCGGTCTTTACACCCGAAATTTAAGAAAAGACAATGTACAATTCATCGCATCAATGTTGATCAACGACAGCAGAATTTGTGGCTATTTTCGAGGCAGTTAAGTTTATCTGCGAGAATTCTGCGTCATGAAAGTGGGTGGTATGCAAGGATAGCAAACCCGCCCTTCACCTTATCAATCATGCAAGATCACCTTACAAGAACGGCGAAATAGCACAATGTATTGAAGAAACTGTGGAATATGTCTCAGCGTAGGGTCACAACATTGTATTTCAATAAATAACTAGTCACACTGGAATAAAAGGTAATGAAGAGGCAGACAGCCTCGCCAAGAAAGCATTGAACGAAAGACAAGATTGCGCAATCGCTATGTCTGGGGCGGATATTCGGCATTTTGTAACGCAAGGAGCTAACCATCTATTGTTCTATGGAGAAGTGCTTTGATAGCCCAAAGCCAAAGGAATCACTACTTTATTAAGTTGATCTGCACAAGAAATTTTCAATAGCGACAAATCTCCCACGACACTTAGACACATTGATCCACAGACATCGACTACAAGTAGTATACACAAAGAGCTTCGATCCTGCACAAAATACATTGATCCAACTCCCCAGAATACCATTGTGGCCATGCAGAAGCAAATATTTGCAATACGTTTTTTTGGTTGCTTAAAATACGCAAATTAAAAAAAAACTTAAGGAAGAAACTAGCAAGTTAGAACAGACAGGCCCTCACAATAAAGAAATTACTCGTACGATGGCCGTAGATGCATCTTCAAAAAAGGCGATATACAGCCAGGGGTCAACATATATGAAATGATGTGTTAGTGCCTATACTGAGAGTAGAAATAGATTGATGTGTGTGTGAACTTTTTCCGACAGTGTGAACTTCTGCAAGCAAACTGTACCTTGACATGTTATTTCAACTAGTTTCAGCGTGCTATATTGTGAGTTTTGGTTTTGCTGATTGTTCATTTTTGGGTATCATTCTGTATTATTCACTTTTTTTTTCACTGCAGATCCTATTGATACGGAGTAGCCGAGGCAATATGGATCTCAACCTTTTCATGTCAAAACAGTTATAACATCACAGAACAGAACAAAACAGGTGGCCCATCGAACTCTTGCAATCTGATCCAGGTGATTTGGGCATGGCTTTGTTGCTTTTGTAGAAAACGCGTGGTTCGTTCAGCCTTCTAAGAGCTTTCGAAAACAGCGTGAGTATATAGGATATAGGATATTGGTGCTCAGGCCTTTTCAGTTCTCAAAGCTACAATCTTTTTTTTTTGCTTTTGATGGACGTATGCATAAGTAGATCATCAATTCAAACTATGAAATGTAGCCTTACTGAAATGAGCGATCCATAGAGCTTCTCAAGGTTGAGCTATATAGTTGTAGAGGCATTTATTATAGAGGAGATAAAGGTGCGCCGGCACATACGCTACAGAGAAGTATCAGAAACACAATGTACACAGACGGCGTCTGATTTCTATTGTTCTCCTCTCCTGCGTTCATATTTGCCTGCCTTGTTTCTCCTAATGATGTCGTTCACCAAGATAGTGTAGAGATTAGAGAGCTCCATCTTGCACCAGAAATCACAGGTTCGATTTTGGCCACAGTGACCAGAAGGCAAAATGCTGAAGGTCTTTACGGGTACTGTGTGATGACCGTACACGGCAAAGAACACGAGATAAGCAATGCTTCCGGAGCCGTTCATTGCGGCTGCCTCGTGATCAAGTGGTGATTTTGGCGCGTAAAATTGCAGATGGTATATATATTGCTTTATTACTATGATGCTTGTGACTTCCACGTGTTTAGTCAAGCCCCAATGTCTGTAGTCTTTTCGAGAGGGCGCCAAGCTGGGCCGGATTGTCGCAATTTTATTACTTGAAGATAACGGCAGGAAGGGACAAAGTGACATGGTTGTGTGAAGCGAAACTCAGGACGTCCCTAATGTTGGAATAATAACCAGAATGCAAATGAGAAGTATCGTGGTAGTGTTAGACGGGCTAGATTTTTCTGTTTGTTTCGGATAATTATAATTTCCGATGAGGTATTCAAGTCTACCGACTCTTGTGACATACTGCGTCAACGGAGTGGCGCAGTTGCTCTAAAATCTACACGCTTTCTGATTAATATACGTAAAAGTTGCAACTCTGTTTTTCTTTTCTTTTTTTTTTGTTCTGCGGAAAACATGCCTCACAGCTCTACGCAAGCAATATCAGCCCACCTTGACAACTTTTTCGTGGACCGATACGAAAAATTCCGAAACGAAAAAGACACTCTTTTAAGGCTCTTGTTTGGAATGTTTCTATGATGTTCATGTTCTGCAAGCCACAGTCTTCATCCGCTACAACTGTAAGAACTTCGTTAACTGCTTTACAGAACGCTCACATTATTTTCACCCTTTGCACAGACACCCGTTCTACTGTCGGTACGGCCCATCAAACTTGACGCCCGAGGCGTGAGAACACCGAATCGAACTCACCCACCTACTCGTTTTAAAAGCTGTGGTATGCAATAGAACTGGCTGTATATGAAAGCCCATCCATGAAAAGCACCCATATTTGCTCTGGTTTTCCTCAAAAGCGGGCACCACTATAGAATTACTTCACGCTTCAGCTGCGCGTACAAGGGGGGCTCGTCTTTGCACACAGTTGAACTCCGGACAATCCGGAGTCGGTGGGCGCCGCCCGGCGAAGCCGACGACACACACGGGGCGGTTCCTCTTCTTCTTGTACGCCAAGCAGTTCCCGCGGTCGGGTGTGCGTGTGCGAAGAAAGCGCAGCTTCTCATTTAACGCTCCGAGTGCACTCAATCCAACCTTCGTTGTCGAGCACTGCGTGACGGTTTTCACGCCCTTCCAGCCCAGAGTGCGAAATCTCTGCAAGCGGACAATGCGAGGAGCTTCCCCCGCCAGGGTTCGCTCCATAGACACTAATGCCTTCCTTCCTTTTACTTGTGCATTCACAAAGCCTCCACGTAGCAGTGTATAGGGCGGTATTCCTGCCGGGGAGTCCAAGGCCCGTTCGTAAGTGGCGTCGAGTGTACTCTGTCCTGGATCGATGAAAACCAGTTCGACGGTAAACGGCGATGCCGTTCCATGGCGAGATGACGTGAAGTGTTTCGAAGGTGAAGCGAAGTGGTTCACTTGTTCTTTCGAATCTGTCCCTCGCTGCGCTACGCTTCTATTGATCCTGGTGTGTTGCTGACGACCTCATTCTCAACAGAGATGGTAGCCCGTGAATGCATTCAAGCCTGCAACTGCTCCTTAAACGTGTCTGTTTGCAGGCGATGAGGAAGTTGGCGGAAGAAAGAGGTGTGGAGGAGTAGAGTCTTTCCTAGGGAAATCAGTGTTTGCGACTTGGACAGGTCGTCTCCGTCGAAATACCAGGCCGTTCGGTGTACTCACTACTGTCTCAATCCTAAAGAAATAACAACAGTAATAAACCACACGAAATGTTTGCAAGTTCCGGACTATTGACAGTACGTATAACGTGGACGCTAAAGCTCTGCATATGTAGCTGGGTATGTGCCAATGTAGCTGGATAGATGGCAACAGGCGACTTGTGGGAACTACAGATACTGTCTTGCTTTAGTAGCCCTTCTTCAGGATGCAGCGTTCAGATAACAGGATACACTTCAGTGATGCCATCCTTATGGTCATATTCTATTTACTACCAGTAACGTAAACATGTTGGTCACTTCCACAAGGAAATGTGACTTTAATTATGGTCTGAGATATGTAAGCCGCAGTGCAGTGGTTTTTGTGATGTGATTGTAGTAATCACTATATTGTTTTTACTTAGCCGCTACCAATCTTTTTTGCCACTGTTCAATTGCTGCAGGTAGGCTTATATGAACATTTGATATTTTTGTTGGAAGTCTTCTGCAGATTACCTTAAAAGCATCAGAAATGATTGACATTACTATAAACAGACTTACCAAGTATTCTCGTTTAGGAACTGCGAAGAGTAACAAATCAAGCATATTTATTTCATGTGCTTGCCTAAAAGAAGAATGTGTCAGCTTTGTGCCTTTTTTTTAACGTTGAGATATCCTTTGATGTCTGTAATTACACTATAGTGGATGGGGTTTAGAATTTCAATAAAGTTGTGTCGTTTGGCGCAACGTCTTTACAGCGTGGCTTTGCGTACGGCGTGGCTTTGCGTACAGCTTTTAGCTTTATGGTTTCATTTTATTGAATGAAATAGATGTACTTTCAGAGTCAGTATATACAAGTTATTGGATAGCCTGCAGATCGCACGAATAAGCACACGCCCAAATACATACGAACATGTACTGGTTGAACCAGTCACGTACCCCGGCTTTTAAAAACATATTGCAGTCATATTTTTTATTACCTTTTCACGAATTAGCCACACGTCACAATGCCGTGTAACTCTAATAAGTATTCTCTTATTACTGCTGATAAATCATCCAACCGAAGCTTACAATGGCCGCGCTTTTCATGATAAAGCTTGTATAGCAGTTGGTGCACATATGAGAGGCATTATTCGGCAATACTTCCCTCTGCTCGTGTCGTCCACCACAGTTGACCCTGTCAAAAACATGAAAAAAAAATATTCCCCACTGATCAGTAAACTTGGAATGTGGGCGTTAGTTATCGCGCAATGACCACTCTGGGTACTTTTATATCCATACCACAACGTTTGCTTGCAATTTGAAGACGCACCAGTAGCAGTCTCAGTGGGATTACTCTGACCTCATATGACAAAAACATTCCTTAATATCCACGCTGTTCGCTCATATGAATATGCGCAATGAATCAGGGAGGCACTAGAAACGCGGCCACTAATTTTTGTGTTGTTGTACCTGGTGGTTACGTATCAGAAACGATTGAATGAAGACACCACTTTGTGTGCATACAGCTCCGTCTACGCTGTCCTTTGTTCACACGTAGAAAAGTACTTGAAAAGGCAGAAACTACTAAATATTATGACAGTGTAATAAAATGTAGCTAGGTTTTGTGAATGGATCTCGTAGGTGTTGTAAAAAACGCGCTGTTAGGCTGCAGGTACATCAGGTACAATGAGTTCCTATACAACCACCCACTCGCATGCCACGAGAGGGAAACGAAATATGCAGGTGTATATAACGATGCTTCGCTTGGTGCGCACAAAACGCCCAGGAATGCATCTAACGCCCAAGTCGAAGCTTGGCGGCGGCTGCTTCAAAGACGCAGGCCGCGGGGATTCCGATACATCACAGTACGCCCACAAGGACCGCAGTAGTTGACGTGTGCAGCTACGACCGTGCATTGAAGTCTGCAATTCGTTATCAAAATGCATTGCATGTTCGCAGCGGGCCTGCCCCCACTGCACCCGATTTAATCCTCAATGTTCGCACCCTTCTGACCTCCCTTAAGCCCCGCTGCCTCCCCTACACACCCTACCATTTCTGGACCCGACTTTGCTGTGCGTTCTCTCAACACCTCCGCGAATGGCGTGCTCGTGGAGCCCGCCCTCCGCGCCATTATTGAATTGACCGATGGCTGAGCCCCCGCTGGCTCACTTAGCCATCGATAAAGGTTTATTTCGATACGTTGCTATCCCGCCCATTTCAGACGCATTGCGTGACATGTATACGCGCTCTTTACAGCGCCGCAAGTCATTGCTGGAGATCCGCCCAACCATTCTACAGCGCCTTCTACCATAGCCGCGTGCAGAGGAGGTGGTAGTTCATGGCTGTTTCGGAGCGTGCATATGCGCAACCGAGAAGTGCTGGACGCACCAAGGACGTGGTGATGGCGCAGCAGCAAGCGATGCAAGGAGTTGGCGAAGTTATAATTACTTAGTTGTTCATTCATTTATTTATTTAGTTATTCGCACTGCGAATCATTCGAAAGTTTTGTGAGCTTGGTTGGCGCTATGACGTCTGTCTACGTTTGTGGACGCTAGGTATTACCGAGTTCGTGTAAAGGGCCGATAGAACACCGAATGGTACTAAAGACCTGCTTCGTGGCCCAGCGGCTCTCCGCGAAACGTTGTTTGTATTGTAGGTAATTACAACTTTTATAAGTTTTGCTTACATTTCAATTGCTGAATTCGGATTGTTGAGTGGTGAATATACACGTCTTTTTTTAAGTTCACGAGCGGAGAGAGTGGTCCAATTTGGAGAGCAACGGCAATTAGCACGTTGAAGCAAAACCATCAACAAGCACAAGCCTCTTCCACAATGCTAATGCTGCGGATGAACGCATTCTGTAAGAGTGTAACTGTGAATCTTTAGATAATAATTAACGACAATAAATATGATGAGGGCGACGGAGTATTTCAGGGCGAGGAAATGAGTCTTAAATATCGATATTGAAGGTAAGAGTGTAACTGTGAATCTTTAGATAATAATTAACGACAATAAAAATGATGAGGGTGACGAAGTATTTCAGGGCGAGGAAATGAGTCTTAATGAAGGTAATGATGAAAGCGCTGAACATGAAGAATAAGGGTTTAATAATGGCGATAATGAATTATGAAGTCATGATGAAAATGTTGAGTCAGAGCAGTTAGTGAGCTACCACATAAATTTTCATGATAATGATTATGGTAATATTGACGAACGAGTTGAGCTTCTCATGAGAGTGGTGATTATGCAAAGTTCTAAGGATCATAATAATTACAGAGTTGAAATAATCTGCAAGCAGGTGAAATTACCATGTACAATGAAGAAGAATGATGGGCCAAGCCTAACTGACGTTGCCAGTGTCCGCGAATTCGGGCACTTAGTTTATTATGGAAGTAACGCTAAGGTTTTCATGTTCTTTGTTTATTCATATTATCATATGTATTCTTGTTACATATGTGAAACAAATCGCAGCATACTTACGGAGTGAAAGACGATGAGTGGGGCGAAGCGCTGGAAGGTTTCATCGCTAAACCATGAACCATCCGCGAATATCGCCCACTACATCATCAAAGACGCGACAAATACTGTATGTATTTATACGAGAAATTGTATTATTCGTAAGTGGCAGCTATACGTCACTTTCGTTTTTCATTCATTATAACGGCTTTATGGTTGGTGAAGTGGTGGATCGGTGATGGGGCGTAGTGGAATGTTTGCAAGGACGTAATAGTGGGCAGTGGGCAAAGATGGAACTATAGGCGGTCACGCACATACATACAAGGGATAGACAGACCCACGCCTTTAGCAGTTTTGCCCCTGAAATATATTTACCTACACAACAAGACTGGCTGCGACAAACAAAATGTGATTGACATCTGTACATGGCGCATTCTCGAGGTGATGGCTGGGTTGCCCTGCTGGGACTGAATGGGCAATATATCGGCAAAACTTTTTGCATGACTAAAATTCTCACTAAGATTCTCGGTTTTTGCACCTCGAAGTGATCGCTTCCTTAGACAATTGAACACCACCAGTTCAAACCATGGGCCATAATGTAAAGTATTAAACGTTGAGGTGATTCAAGCGTTTTGTTCTCTAATACCGCAATTTGCAAGAATATTTCCGTGTGTGCCTGCTGAAGGTAACAGGTAGTTCTTCGAACAACTAGCTTCTCCTTCCAATTCACCAACAGCATGTCGTCGCTGCTATTGGCCAGATAAGGAGCAGCGCCTACACGTCCCCAAGTTCATGGTATTTACATGATAAATACATTGCACGTCATCACTAAACCATTTTCGGAATCCCATAACAGCACATACCTTTACGTTTACCCGGTAATTATTAAGAAAAGCACCATCAGCTGTTCTCACATTGTAAAGGACCCAATAAGTGTTATAGCGGCATTCTGAACCACTGATGCATCAAACACAGGTTTCACGTTGGTTGGTTTAGGACATCACGTGTCTTCTCTTTTATCCGCTATCACTAGTGCTGGCGGCGTGGGAAAGATAGCGTATACATGGAAGCAAAAACATATGCACCGCTCTACATATGCACATATGCATATGTAGAGTGGAACATATGTACATATGCATGTACATATGCATGGTGTCCTCTTGCATCAAACTTCACACAAAAACGAATGCGCGATGCTAGATATGCTTCGTTTAATACGTTGGGTTGCTTGGTCTTCTTCGAGGGTGGCGTAAAAACCGGCGCAAAGCTTTCCGCCTCCCCGCAGCGACCGGTCCGATTACGGTGGGCGTGTGCATCAGGAAGTCCTTAGGGAAGAGTTGAACGGCAATGCTGCGACAAGGCGTCGGCGAAACGAAAAGACGAATGATGGCGCTGGATTTCGAAACGGCAATCTTCCGACGCCATGGCAAAACCACGTTCTCCAGAGGATTACCGCGCCACGCCACTGCCGTGCGCTATTGCATCTTCAGGGTGGCGAGTTTGTCGGCAAGCACTGTCATGACCACAATACCGCACAAGATTGATTCTGAGTGATAGCGAACATACCACTGCGTGCGTTGCAAATGGAACGGCACAGAAAATGAGCGTAGGAGGATGCGAAAAGGCCGCGGTGAAGATTTGTCAGGGCGTTAGCGTCGAGAAAGCACCTTCCATAAAGCGCAGCGAAGAAAGCAACAACACGCAACGCGTTATATGCGTGGATATGCAAGCGTGAACGAAACATGGATCAGAGAAGTCGCATCTGAAAGGGCAACAGCATCACGCAACGCCGCTGGGCCTTTTGGCATGCCGGATGGTATATGGACCGAAGCGCAGGACGTAATAGCTGCACCCACGGTTCTCAGCTTCGCCATCGTCTTACCTTAGAATCTTTATTGATGTATTTCATTTAGATACGCAACAACGGGGGGTGTGATTAAGCCAGTCGGAAGTGGCCACTTTGTATTCAACGTGTTGATCAATGTCCAATCTTCCATTCTGGACTGCGGGCTGTGCTTCGTGTGTCATCGGTGCAAGCAAATAATAATATCCCTACGCCACTTTGCCTTGGGTCTGTTTTATGTGTTTCCTGGCTCCTGCATTGTCCTGTAGTTGGGGTCACGAAGTCGTACTAGCTAGGCTACATTATTTATTTGTAACCTCTGCATTCTTTGCATGCGAATGGGGTCTCATGAAGGGGACGACTGAATCGTACTTAAGCGAGAAGAAACTGGTTTTATTGAATACATTTGTTTTCCATGGTGGACATGACAAACTGTCCAAAATAAATGTTTGAGTTGGTTATGCGGTGACTGTTTCATTATTTAAGATATCAATTTTCAGGATATAAAATCCACTACATGATCGGGTATCAGCGCTAAAAGTTGAATCTATGATACAACGTTGGTGCTACAATACGACCGATGATGATGATAATGATGAGGAAGAGGAGGAGGAGGAGGAGGATCGCATAAAAGCATGGCTCATCCCCACCTCGGGGGATGGGTTAGTAAGGAGTAATTAAATAGAAGCCATCACATATTACTTGTAAATCTAATAAATTACAAAATGGTCAGAAGAAAATAAATTTTACTAATTGATAGATTTGCAATCAAAACCACCTCGAATCGATTGAAAATCCATCGACAGATATCCCGGTGACAATGACCTAATGAGGAGGCTCTCAAGGAGAGAATATTAGAAATAGTAAAATCCAATCTATTTCAATTAAAAGCCGCTTTAGGAGTGTTTTTCCTGAGTGACTTGAAACCACCACACACTAAAATTTATTGCTCGATTGTTTCATCCTTGTTAAAGAACGAGCAAAGAGGGGGAAGGAGCTAGATCAGCTCTATGCATGTAGTAATTTAGTTTTGTAACTATACAGCGTGAATTCGTAAAAAAATTAGTTTTTTGCATGTAGAGCAGAACTTCCTACGGCAGCGAAACAACACGACTGCGAAGAAAAGGTCTTGCTTCTCTAACCCAAACATGGAAGACAAAGGGTGTTGCTACAGTTCGCTTGGGAAGCAGGTTACGCACGTCTCTTACGTTGCAAGTCCACTGCAGTGCATGGCGTAACGACTTCGGTGCTGTGCTACTGACGTGGAGGTCACGGTTTCGGTCCTGGTTGTGGTGGTCACATTTCAATAGAGGCAACATTGTACAAGCCCACGTAATGTGCGATATCAGGGCATGTGAAAGCAAGAGGTAGTCGATATTTTTCGAGCCCTCTACTACGGCTTCCTTTGTAATCATATAAAGGAAAGATGGGTAAATTTAAGGGGTATTCTTTTTCTGTAGTTAGACACAATAATGATGAGAGCTAACATATAATAATGCCAAGCAAAGTATAGGGGATGTTATTTGAAGTAATTTTATTGTAATTGTGATGAAAGAAACGTGGACCAATTAATAACTTGCCGTGGGCAATAAAAGCAAACATGCCACATTCGAATAACGCGTCCGATGCTGTACCAACAATGCTATACCAGCTAATTTTGTGATTATTTTGGAACTCCACACGCCGGATATTATTATTTTGCAATGATTAATCATCAACCGCCACACATGCAGGTTGGGGCATATGGAAGTCCCGCACTCTTGCACAAAATTCACCCTGAAATTCAGACGTCAAAGACTTCCGCGCTTTGCTCAGACTTGACCAGCTTAGATCATATGCTCAGGCGATGCCCTGCGTTACGGGTTGAAAACGTTACATGGTCGACGTGGGATGCTACGCTACGTAGTATGCATTTGAGGACGCAGCTATGGGCAGTCCAACGGACCCACGACAGGAAGGACGGGTTAGGCCTACCTCTCTCGGCGTGGGAGCGGCCCGCTACGTGCTAGTTCACACCACGATGGACCTAAATAAACTTGTTCCATGCCATACTATATCACTACACCTGTCATTACCATCATGCTTGTCTTGACTGCTATTTCGTCTTGCCTTCTTCTCATGGCTCATACCCAATGCAGGGGATTGGCCAAGTGTTAGGTGAATTTGATTTCAGTGTTTCGTCACAAGGCATCTCGGAAAAGCTAAGAATAGTTAATACAACAAACTTAATTATGGAATATTTATATTGAAATTATTTAATGAATGAAGAATTTGGCTGGATATTCTTTCAGTCTTACTGATAAATTCCTTTATGCCGTAGTAAACATCCCTGTGACTGTAGCCCAGAGTGGAAGCGCCAAAAGAGAGAACAACTGATTCGATGAAAACTGTCGATGAAAATTGTCAATAAAACTGGTCATTATAGGGGTTAAACCCATGGTTTAACTAACATTTTCGAACCTCGAGGAATGAAAAAAAGCGGCTGTATCGAACCGCGGCACATGCTTCCAGTGCCTCTGCTTGGAAGATATATAAAAAGATGTCTTAAAAGTTACACTTCTTCGTTAATCACTGCAAAAACAAGTATTTGAAATGTGACCTGCTTTCCTTATTAAAATGCAAACTCAGAAAATTTTGGCAACAATTATCGCCTGTTTATTCTGTTGCAGATGTTACTTTGAAGGACGAGGCTCAGTTACCTCTCCTAAGAGACTTGTGTGCGAGTGCACTTCATAGGTTTTTATTTCTTCTGTCTTTACACGGGAAGGTCATTTTAGTATTCCTGATTTTCCGGAACTTGATTACCCCTTCATGCCTCCTGTAGAAATTAACGTTGAGGGCATCACCAAACTAATCGACAAACTTGAAGTTTCTGCGTCTAGTGGCCTCGATAATATTGATTTAAATATACTAAAAACACAATTTCCACATCCTCCAAAATATTATTTCTGATCTTCAGGCAGTCCTTGTCTGCGGGTCAGCTTCGCATGAACTGAAAAATCGGAAACGTTATTCCTGTATTTAAATCAGGGTGTAAAGATCAAGTTGAAAATTACCGCCCCATTTAACTAACCTCAAACAGCTGTAAATTACTTGAACATATCATTACATCCCACATTTACAATCATCTTGAATCAAACAATTTTTTAGCTCCACACAACAAAGCTTTAGAAAAGGTTTCTCTTTCGATACACAACTCTTAAATTCACGACAGACCTACACACTAGTTTGCACGTGAACACACAGACAGTTGCGTTTTTCTGGATTTACCGAAGGCCTTTGATCGTTCCACACATTGTCATCTGATTTTCTAATTGACTGCCCTTCAATTAGACTTTTTAACGTTTTCATTGCTCCGGAATTTTCTTTCATTTCGTGAACAGCTCACATTTGCGAATGGTGTTCATTCAAATCTTTCACAAGTCAGTTCAAGAGTACCCCTAGGTAGCGTCCTGGGCCCTTTCCCCTTTTTGATTTTCATTATTAATCGACTGACTAACATTTCATCTTACATACGCCTTTTTGCAGATGACTGCGTCATTTATCGATCTATAACGTCTTCCAATGACCATTTCACCCTTCAAATTGACCTAACCCTCGTTAGCAGCTCATGTTCGAAGTGTTTAATGAGTTTGAATACTACGAAATGCAAAATATTATCCGTTTCTTGAAAACATTCTATTTCAACCTTTTCATGCAAAATTAATGATAACGAAGTATCTCGAACGACCTCAGACAAATATTTAAAGGTTATTATTGACTCTAAGCTTTCTTGATCCTCCCACGTAACTTCTATTTGCTCTAAGGCATCCAAAGTATTGGGTTATTTGCGTTTAAATCTGCATAATTCCGCACTGAGCGTCCGCAAGCTACCTTGCCTAATATTTGTACGTCGACAGTTACAATATGCCTCACCAGTTTGGTCCCCTCATCATGCACCTCTATTTAACACAGATGATCGAAGTCCTTCCATCATCTGTCATCTGTCGCCTGATATCAAAACTTTCTGCCTTGAAACTAGACTCCCGTACACTATCATGGCTTCGCAGTTTTCTATCTAATCGTAAGCAGTACACAATAGTCAACAGCCATTTTCCTTCTTTCCTAACTGATGTTCCTTCAGCTGTACAAGAAGGCAGCGTGCTCACACCATTACTTTTTCTCATACCCATCAATGATCTTCCACAACATGTCTCTTTTTGCATCAGTGTATTCGCCGACGACTGCATTATTCATCGTCCAATCAAGAACTTTAAAGATCACCTGTCACTTCAAAATTGATATCGACATAGTTAATGGTTGGTGTAGTGCATAGCTCATCACTCTAAATGTCTCAAAATGCAAAGTAATGTCGTTTACACGTAAAGCTAGCAGATATGAATTGTTATACAGCATTATTCAGTCCACTCTATCATCTGCAACGCAATATCAGTATTAGGGTATTATACTTACACCTACTCTGTCATGGTTCGACCACATTAAAGCAATCTCTGCCAACGATACCAGAACACTAGGTTTCTTAAGGCGTAACTTGAAAGATGCACCTTCAAGCGTTCGCAAATTATCAGACTTGACTCTGGTTCCCCCTTCGACTAGAATATCACCGTTTGATTTGGTCTCCCCATCAAAAATACTTAATTGACACATTAAAAAATCAGAATAGGGCAAGCTGCTTTATCGTCACAAACTATATACAGTCCCCATTCCGGTATATCACATATAAAACAGCAACTTCCCTTCCCCTCTTAAACATCCATCGCAACATTGCCTTGATTTCATTCTTTCATGAAATCATCCACTTCTCCCGAATCCCAATTACTGGTCTGCACAAACCATACCTCACCTCGCGTGGATTACACGATCATCTCAGCTATTCCCGTATGTACGGCTCCGCAAACGCGTTCAACAAGTCCGCACTCCCGCATGCCATTATTCTCTGGAATAGTTTTCCTGATCACACTGCTGCCGAGACAAACCATGAAACATTCCGTCATATGTTGTCAAGCCACTTCACAAACTTCACTGGGAAGGTGCCCCTTCGTAGGCCAAGAATGAATTTTGGGAACGTTTTCACCCTACACCGTCATCAAAGCGAATTTCTCGTATGATAAGCTGGTTCTCACGAACAGTTATGCCGCCTACCGCCTACTTTCTTTTTCATCGCGCAGGAAATTCACCCCGCTGTATTGCCGCTATAAAATATATCATTTTTTATCGTTATCTCGCATGGTATTTTAGTTTTCATTTTTTTAAACATAAACGTTTAAGATTGTCGCAGCGGTTACTTGTAACCGCTCATTTTTTATGCTAATAAACGCACCTTTTTTTTATTTTTCGCATGCGTGCGTCGTATTTACATGTATATATTTAACTGTAGTACTTCCTCTTTATTATAATGCAATTGTATCTTTTCTTTTGTATTTTTACAAACTCGAAATGCATGTGTGCATATGTCTTGTGTATCACGCATTTTACTCATTTCTCCCCCCCCCCCTACAGCCTCTAAGGTGGCTTGACATAAAAAAATAAAAAGCAGCGCAACCCGCCTAATAACTCAGAACTACCGACGTCACAGCAGTATTTCTCGAATAAAACTTGATATCGAGTCACAGTCATTAGAAATTCGCCGTAACATAGGCCTCCTTGCTTTTTATCCGTTGTATGAAGGCATCTCCTTTCCCTTTGCACACACCAGATCGCATGTCAGCACGCACGCAAAATCAGCGCAGCTTTATGCGAACACACGCACTTAACCTATCCGCTTTGCCACAGACAATTTCGCTGAGGAATGATCATCCTGATGCGATAGTTCCAATGACTAACATTAAGGTGTTCCGAGAGCAACTAACTCTCACTACACCTATAGCATGACTTCAAAACCATTTGCACAGATGTGCATTTGCTTGACATTTTCTTTGTAATCAATGTTTTATTTGTAAGTCGGTTGTTAAGTTGTATACAATGAGTATAGTTCAGGTGTATGCGTTGTCATTGTTCTCTTTTATTTGTTTGTTTTCCTGTATATGCCTCCTTGCCCTATGCTCTAAAGAGAGCCTGTAAGGTAATTCAAATAAATAAATAAATAAATAAATAAATCCAGACCCAGGTTTTGAAGAGGTGGGGCTGCGTACATCTCCTCAATGATGTGTACTGACGACAAGATAGAAAGTAATGTATAATTGTTTCATCCTCCTTACAAAAGAGATACGTTGAATACACCGCTTGATTTGCTCTTTGCAGGTAAAAGAGGACGGAGGCAACACGGAAGCGAATTTCGGTTATAGTCACTTTTATTATTGTCTACTGCGGTAACTCACTCTTCTATGGAAATAAGAGGTGCTTATATTCTGGAGAAGCTGTGAAGACAGGGTCTGATAAGCATTTTTTTAACTTTAGTGTGCGGAAACTTCGAATTGTAATGTATGCTGTCAGTGGGAAACCCCGAATGATTGGCACCGAAAGCGCTGCCTTTGCTAAAGAATCAGCGCTTTTGCTTAAAAAGAAACCCTTGTGTTCTGTACCCAAATTAAGCGGAGACATTAGAGGTGCGTGCGAATTGGTTTTCCGAAAAAGTTTAGTAGAGGCATTTCACCAGATGCGGAGAAAGAAGAACGCAGAGATAATGAGTCAGTGATAATTGCTACTACTGTAATTGAGCTGGTGAACTTTTGGAGAGCCATTATTATGCCGATATATTCAGCTATAGAAACCAGGATAAAATCTGGCTGTCGTAAAGAAAAAGACCACTGAAATTCTGGGCATAATATTCTTATGCCAGCTTTTTTATCTGTTTGTGATGCATCTGTTGCAAGAACCACAATCGTTGGTACGTTATTTAGATGCTTTTGTAACGGTCGATTTCAAATTCCAAGAAGTAATGATTTCACATGCTTCGAAAAAATATTCTGGTAGACAATGTTTATGAATTTTGGTTGCATTGTCAAAGGACACACATCACGGGTTTGTACAATTATGCAGTCAAGTATTGTATGTACAAATATGATTTGTGGCTTGTGGAGTCTAGGCCAGTGCTCGAAAAAAATAAATAAATCGGGATCGGAGATGAAAATTGTCGGAGTATGATTAGACAGTGTTTCGTACAACCATAAGAAAGTACGCTCCGTAAGTAGGTTGAATAAGCTGAGCAGGGGTGGTGTACTTGCTTTCAGGTATGAAGCTGCATTTGCCAGGTATTTCGGAAGGCGCAAGCACAGCCGTAAAGCCTCTCGCTCAATAGTACTGGTTGCCGAAGCTTGTATGCTGGCGAACCAGAAAAACGAATACTGTCGTATGCGAATACCAGTCGTACGTACATTTTGTAGACCATCAAGAGTGTTTTAGATGCGGAGCATCTAATACTCGAGGCTTGTAGTGCGGCGCCGTCTGCAAGCTTCCTCCTCCTTCTTCCACCATCTGTGCATCCCTTCCTCCTCTACACAACGCGCGCGCTTCACTCCTCCACCATCTGTGCACCCTTCCTCCTCTACACACCGCGTGCGCTTCTCCTCTTCACGAACATTCGCTAGCTGTATAATGTAGCGCGCATGCGCCGTCACGCTTCGAGAACATCAGCAGCTGACGCGCGCGCATGCGCCGTCGCGCTTCGAGAACATCGGCAGCTGACGCGCGCGCATGCGCCGTTGCGCTTCTCCCCCTTCTCGAACATTCGACAGCTGACGCGCGCATGCACCGTCACCCACCATCTGTGCCGCGCGCGCTTCTCCCCTTTGAGAACATTCTACAAATCCCCTGATTCTCCAGTGGACGCGCATGCGCCGTCGCGCTTCAAGAACATTCAACAGCTGACAGTGCATGCGCCGTCGCGCTGTATATATACTCAAGGTCGGCGCTCGCTCGCTCAGTTGCCGCTCGTCGGTTGGTTTGTACGGCGTGTCGACGTCCAAGGTCGCGGTGAAATGAATTCCAACGAATCCACAAACACAATGATCGACGTCCCTTCGACCAGCGCCGCCCTTTCGCATACGTGTGTACGTGTTCACTCATTTAACACCCCCTCCTACAACCACGTTAACCAATTTAGCCATCGACCCAAGTAAGTCGCAATTTAACACCCCATTTCACAACCACGTTAACCAATTTAGCCATCGACCCAAGTAAGTGGCACTTTAACACCCCGTTAACCAATTATATGCTCCGCATCCTCCTCAGTGTTCCCCCGAGGGAAGCTGCGGGCAATTTTTTCTTTTCATACCTGATCTGCGGCTGCTACTCCTGCGCAATACACCCATTACCAGTGCTCCCTTTGAGTGATATATTCAAGATCAGGTTGCGAGTTTAGTTGTTCATTATATATATAACTCTAAGGTACTTGAATAAATCCACTTGCGGAATATCCTGCACCTTGTAAGTAAAAAATATTCTCAATGGGTCACTGGCAAGGAAAACCAGAATAGCACACTTATTGGTATTAAGACTTGACTATAGACTATCTAGCCAATTCTCGATTTTACTCAACTGCGACTGTAGAGTATTGTAAACGCGATGTATATCGGCAGCTTTGCAAAAACTCCAACGTCGTCCAAATAAACATAAGTCTGCACCTTTGATTCAATTGGAATAGTACACATCCAGATGTTAAATACAACTGGTAAGAGTACTGATCCCTGAGACACACCTCGCGTCTCCTTTTGCTTGCAGTAAGAGAAGTCATCTTTAATGCACTAAACTTCCTTTCCTTTAAAAAAATTCTGTCAACCATGCTACGATATGAGAAGGGAATTCATGACTCCGTGAATGATTTATTAACAAAAAAATGTTCGATACTATCGTATGCTGTACAGATGTCTACATAATCCTCAAAAATGGCTTCGTTCTCTTCATCAAACAAACATACCGAAGGAAAATGCCTGTTGGGCGCTTCTACTTGTCGTCCTACACTGTCTAGCAATGCCAAAGGCCTCATGTTTACATAATGAGCATTTCTTATGTAGAAACACGGCCGGTCCTGGTGTGTACCGGCAAATAAATATGCCAGCCGACTTCCTACGTCCATTTACCAGTCCAATACTGACTGACTTGTACATTTCATTGTTTCATTCTTACATATTTTACACAACAATCGATTGAGCGTTTCTTACTTGATGCACATACTTAGTTTTATAGGACGTAACTATTTGTTATAAGCGCTGCACATTTTGCTCAAATAGTATGGTTACCGCTGTGGTAGCCCTCTTTCAACAATACACTACGTTTAAGGAAAATCTATACAGGATGGCTGTGAGGAAGTCGTGGAGTCTTTCACGTTCAAGATATTTCAGGCTGCATAAACAAAAGCCTACAGAAGTAAACTACACCGATAAGAATGTAGTACTCAACGAGCGCGCGCTGAATCGGAAGCAGTACCAACAAAACAAAGAGTGCTCATTTAACCATATGGTGTAGTAGCGCAATTTTCACGGGGACGAAGAGGACAAGAACACACGACACTCGCTACACTCGCAACTAATTTTTTTTCAGAAGCAGCACTTCATATATAACCCGTGTCGTGCGTTCTTGTCCTCTTCGTCCCCGTGAAAATTGCGCTACTACACCATATGGTTAAATGATGTCTCACCAACTAGCCCAGCTCTCGACCCTACCAAAGAGTGCTCCATTGAACCTTCCGTTATAAGGTGGCGATCGCTACGAGTTGAATATCATATTTGAACGTTTACTTCACTTTTGTTTATTATCAGCTGGATGCACCATTTGTCATGTTAAAGGGTATTTATAAGATGGTTAGGGAGCTACTAGCGATACGTCACTTCTGAGACTGCTTCCATGGTAGCTATACAGCTTATCAACAGCCAACTTTACCGAAGTAAAACTTATGTGGAGTTTACTTCGGCTGATATTTAAAAATGTGTTACTGGATTGATATTGTGTTCCAAAGCTGTTGTGCGAGTATTCCATCAGTAAATATCCGATGGTACTTTTGTACCATCGATCTTTGAGTCCCCCTCCTGCTCTCAAATTGCACACCCTCTGCTAAACTCATACAAGAGTAAATCCGCAAGAATACTAACACTATCAAGAATTACCATGAAGATGTTACTTCTACAGTGCTACTGTTAAGCCTATGGGAATGTCTTATGAAGCATAAGCAAAGATGTCGTGTGACTACAGCCATGATAGGAGCACTTGCAAGATGCTTGCAGCGGCTAGTGAACTGCTCAATACGAATGCTTGTAGATCTCGTTGCACTGTCACTGTACCACACTGTCTTCATACCCTGTTTTTTTCTACGTCAAACATCACGCAATGAAAACATCAGCAGAGGGCAGCCATCATAAAAATTTTCATATTTGAATAACGAAAAGTTTTTTGCGTGCCAGAACGCATAGTGAATGTCTAAACATTTGCAGCACAGAAAAAGGTTGACCGATGAGAGCACATGACAGACGAAGCTCTGTTTTACTAACAACATTGAATAATTTAACGAATACAATAGATTATCCGGAACAGGTGAAAAAATGTGACCATAACAACCAAACAAAACAACTGCCTGCATGATTTGTGAGTGTCACGCGCGAACAAGAACATGCCTTCTTTTTGAACCAAAGCAACAGATGCCACACCTGCATATTGAGCACTGAATCTGGCAATCTCTTTGGCTTCGTTTATCTAGCGTTTTTGGGGTGGATCCATGCTAGCTACCACCCAGCACTAGTTCATAAGATTGTTGCGACCAAGGATGTTGCGCGTGCTGCGGGTCTACGCCCGTTGTGTCCTCCTTTTGTGTGCTGTAGCTATGTTTGGGCATACTACTAAACAAGTAGTATGCCCAAAGAATCGCACTATTACGCTGCTTAATTGGTGCTTAGACGTGTTAGAATCTGGGAATGTCTGTACTATGAGACAAAGCTCAGGAAACCATTCGAGGCTTACACTAACAGAGATGGGCCTTTTTTTTTTACATAGTGAATAGCACAAGCATACTTTTCGTACCACTTGGCTCATATCCGGCATCGCACAGCGAAATTTCTGAGCGAATTCAAGACAACCACCTTGAGATGTTTGGTGTGACTAACTTGATACGGGCAGTTAAATCTACACTATAAAAAGTAAAGAACGAAAAGGAGTATTGTGGTTGCTCCTTTAAAGGAGTAACTAACCTGCCACACCCATTATACCAATTTTGGGAGTAACTGCGTTCTCGTAATTGCTCATTAAAGAAGGAGCAACAGTTATTTTGCCCAAAAGAAAGATTAGCATTTGGATGACTTAACCAGCCTTTCGAAGTGCGTGCAGGTACTTGATTAAATGTACAATCGATTTGCAAGCGTCACATTCAGAAATAAATTTCGGAATATTTGCAGCAATTTCGAACACTCGACAACTCAGTCAGCATGTGCTTTCATTGACCTCTACACCACATCACACTTCGGCACCGTCTAAAAGGAAACAGGCTTGTGTAGACATCGATGGGTCGTTTGCACATGGCATGAACAGTTTTGCAGTTACTCAAAAAAAAAAAGACGGGCACTTTCCTCCTTGTAGACGGGCGCTTTACTCCACAAGGAGGAAAGTGCTCTTCCTAGCCAAGCCGTGTGCAATCTTTTGCGCACATTTTGTCTTTTGGGGGAGCAAAGAGCCATTTTCGGGCTAACTGCGCAGTACGCCATTTCCGTATCAAAATTCGGTCATGGGTTGTGCAGCAACCGTACTAATGGGTAGTCATGGCAGATATGAAGGCCTTATTTGCCGTATTTTTTTCTTGAGCACCAGGAAATGAAGTTTTCATAATTGTGCTGTTTTCCATCTTCAAATGTTCCATCTGCATAATATCCTCGATCCTCTGTCCAATAGAATCAGTAAGTAGCCTTCCTCGGACCGGAGATAAATATTGCGTATTTTGGCCACTGCGCATCGAGATAACTAAGTACCCCAGTTCTGCGTTCCAATCTTCCGAAGTAACGATTCCCGACCGTTAATGACTTCCCGACGATAAGTCCTACAGCTATATTATTTTCACTTACTTCCATAAAGTGTTCATTGGTTGCTGTATCTCAGTTTTAGCCCCTAAAAAAAGGTAACGCCCCATACGAGCTATATTCTGCCGCTATAACGCGGTGGCAACGTGCGAATCCAGATGCACGGAGTCTCCCCACCTTAACGACGACCAGAAAATTCACTCTCGACCGCACGCGTAATGCGTTCGTTTGCTTCGCGTCCGCCGCAGAGTTCCAGCGCGTTCTCAACAGGACCGCGGTAATGGCCCGTGGCATCCAGCTGTTCTGTTCCGGTCGTGCCTTGCGAGAGCCGGGGCAGATGCACGCCTTCGGCCGGCGCTTCTCGTGGCGCCCACACTCGGTGCTCGTCCGTAATGACGTCTCGAACGTGATCGTCGAACAAATCGCCTCGTTGGCGTCGCTGTTACTGCAGGCGCAGCTTCTCGTGGCGATGGGTGTTCCTGTTTTTCCTCTGCTTTCCCAGTTGAGACTTTCTGTTGTTTATTTGGAATTCTACGTCCAGTACTGCAGCCCCTCCCGGCCCGGACGTACGGACGAGTCTTAGGCAAGGCTGAGGGCCGCCCTCTGTACTTCATGCACGTGCAAAAAGAAATAAGCATTTCACCCCAGGAGTTTTCCTCTATCTCGGTTTTTGATTAGGCTTGTTCTGATTAGGCGTTCGATCACAGCTTGCACACGTGAACGCTGCCATAAGGATGATCTTCTGAATACGAGTTGAAAAGCATAACCCTCGCAACAAGTTCGAGCGCTAGTCATTTGAGAGTTGAAGACAACTTAGGATACGCCGAAAGAGAAGAACGAGTAGTAGAGCAATACGACGCTGAAACCGTTGTCACGTAGCGTGTAATTTTTGTAGAACAGCTTATTTTTATTGCGCGCTTCCTGAACGGCACGGAAAATGGTTCCGTTGACACTCTTCAGCGAGGTGGTATGACCGAGCTTATTGAAAGGAATACTTGGGGGCACCTTAGGTCCACCTCATTTGCATTGCATTCCAACGCGCTTAACGTGGTTGGTATGAATATGTGCAGCCTATGAATGGAGATGGATTTATTCAACTTGATTCTGTACCATGTTTTCTTGCAGATCAATTCGCTCAACCGGGATATCAGAACACGGTTGCATTCGCAAGAAGGTGGCTCAAACAACAGCCGTGAAAAAGATTTGAGACTGTGCATTTCAAATCTTCTGTTCAACTACAGTAAAGTACTCACTTAGGCAATAAAAAAGAGGTCAGCTTTAGGCCCTAGACGTCCATATCGAAACACGAGGACTCCAGGTGAAGTCGGCATGTCGAAGCCAGGTGAACTGTAAGATCTTTCAGTTCAGTTTAGTTTCAGCGATGGCTTTCGCCGTTGAAACGGCAGGAAGAATGATCTGGTCAAGCGTTGAGAAACCCGATGTGAGGTTAAAACATGCTAAACACAAAGAACAAAGCCGTCGTGCCTCCCTCACATGCCACCGTAACTGTGCTCATCAGGCCTGTCAAGATGAAACTCCCGATAAGATCGCGAGACCATCGACCCCTAGCTGGTAGCTATATTATTTTTTTTGTTCCGTTTAAGGGGGTTCGGTTTTCGGAAGACACCTACCAAAAGGTAGCTTCAGCGGACCGTGAGGCAGGGACTGTCTGGGGGTAGGTTGTCACTCGATTCCAACAGAAAGAAACTTCGGAAAAGAATGTGGTGGTTTGCAGAGTGACCGATCCGCATAAAATTACTCTGCTGCCAAGGCAAGCAGGTAAAGCAGGAGACATCGACATATTGCACTTTTTTTAACGGACGACCGTTGGTTAGCGTATAGACCTAACAAGGCGCGGCCTCCCGTCGACAACTTGGTGACGTTGGTGTCATGTAGACGCAGTATGGCGCGTGGCTTCTTGTGCTGAGAAAGTGAAATATCGACGCTCGTGTTGTGCACGAGTGACAGAATGCCTGTTCTAAGCCGCATGTCGGATTTGATGCTTGTTTGTGAAAGTGACTGATCGTTCTGTGAGGTCAGTGTCCGGTTGCATGCGTTGTACACCGTTAAACATTGAACGGGAGAGATAGCGTGTAAGTTGGACCTGTATAGACGGTGGAAGGAGCAATTTCCCTACGTAAGCCTTGTTTTTGTTTAAAAGCACTGAAGTTCGGGCGAGTTTGTACTTGAGCATAGTGGTGTTTAGAGCTCGTAAACAGACAACAAAGGAAAGACAATCTTATGCAAACCAGCGCTGAGGTAAGGTGATACCCGCCCTCTTGTTTTTTTTTAGATTGTAGTTTCACGAAAGTGTTTTTGTGTTCGGTGTAGGATAAAACCTGGCCCCGCCACGGTGGTCTAGTGGCTAAGGTACTCGGCTGTTAACCCCCCGGTCGCGGGGTCGATTCCCGGCTGCGGCAGCTGCATTTCCAATGGAGGCGGAAATTTTGTAGGCCCGTGTGCTCAGATTTAGGTGCACGTTAAAAAACCCCAGGTGGTCGAAATTTCCGGAGCCCTCCTCTACGGCGTCTATCATAATTATATGGTGGTTTTGGGACATGAAGCCCCACATTTCAATTTCAATTCAAGGATAAAACCTGGCCTTTTCTGTGAATAAACTTTAGTTTAAAGTGAGCACTCGTCTGTACAACTCTGTCTTTCGTTTCTTGTCTGTTTACGCGTTTTAAACAGCACTATGTTCATTGTGCTTTGTTTTCCCTAGCATAGTTTCAAGGCGTTAGAAAGTGTTAGACTGGGCACGAGCACGCTCATCTTCCCGTCGGCACCTGATCTACTTATTGTGCGACCGTTAGTCTGGCGCGGCAATATGCTTGGTCATGCTTTGTTACTACTCTTCGCTAAAGTCAGAATTTCCCCTAAGCCTAGATAGGTTCTTTCTCTGATGTTTTCGCTCAATCATCAGAACATCACAACATGACATGCTCAGGAGGCTCAGTAAGCAAGAAAAAATTTAAATTACGTAGAACACGATTTTGCAATGCTTACTTTGGCGAAGGCATTGTAGCGACGTTTTTTTTTTCTGTGTGGTATCATTAACTCACGTAGAGTGAAAATAATCTTGACCAGAATGTAACCTTCTTCACATCCCGCTTCCAAACACTCCTAAAAGTCGTGCTCAGTCGTATAAATGTCGTAACTGGTTCAGTTTCCTAATTGAGCACATGCTTCGTTTTTTTTTATAATTACGTTGAATCCTTGGGATTTGAATGACTTTTGATTTTGAAAGATTACAAGTGTTGGATTAGAAAGTATCGCTGCAGACATCATTTCAACATGTGGGCTTTTTTCAAAGGACAGTTGCGGCCATGAAGAAAAGAACGCTTGTCAAAATTTTCCCTCCAGTGACGTTCATCCCTGTTCCAAGGATGAAACATCCTACGAACTCGAGGCACCGCCGGAGCGAACCTTTCGACACGCGTACTTGTGTTTTGAAAGGCTGCTCTTGCAGTAGGAGCCTTGAGGTTGAAGACTAGACTTCAATTCTTTGGCGTTACAACTGCAGCTGTAGTGTAATATGCAGCGTTAATGAAGACAGGTCCTGCTGTCGAAGCATTCATTCACTGCCATGACACCACGTATTCGAATAAATATTCAACTTTTTATTTATTTATTTATTTTATATTATTTTAGACAATCATATGCTCTTGAACTCCTGTTAGATTCCACTTTTATTTAAGCATCAGCGATCGACCTGCGAAAGTTATGGTGCTTCAGTTTCATTGCTCAGGCTGCTTCACTGATCGTTTCTGTCTTCAGGGTTCTAGGAAAGTGGTCTGATTTATGTAAGCATGTTGCGTGGTATAATCACGCCTTCAAAGCATGGCGGACTAGCGGGTCATGTTTTTTTTTTTGCATAGCCAGCTGCATATTGATGCGACAGCGTTAAAGCCGGTTCCGCAGAAATATGAGTGTCACTGAAAATTTTCGCAAGATGCAAATGAAAAAAGTAATAAAAATTACCCGCCCGAGTGAAGATCGAATGTATACGCCGGCTGCGTGACAGTCTTTTTTTCTTTCTACCACACATGTAGTCGTGAGATTTCTTGAAACCACTTTGGAGGGAACAAAAAAACACTGTATGAACGTCGAGTAATGGGACAAGTCTCTTGAACACATGCGTCATTTAATGCGTGGCCAAAGCGTAGAATCGCACCATGCGTCAAAAGATGTGAAGGGAGCAGCGAGCGTGTGCTGAAAGGCCCAATCATTATTAAGTGCTCAGACATATTTGATCATCATGAGCAGCAGAAGCGTCAACTAAGTGTACAAAAGCGTGTGTTCGCGCGTTATTCTGCAGACACGAAGTAGGGCCCTCGCTTATTCACAAAAAATATTAATAATAATCATAATGCCACAGCGGCCACTTTGCAAGTGTGCTTGCAATAGGTATTCAACGAAAACTTTTGTCTTCTTACGGCACGGTTGAGGGGTGCGCTGAAGACCAATGTAGGTTAGCTGTTCAGAAGGCGAGTTGCGTGATGGCTGATTACGCTATCGCGACCTACACTTGAAGATCAAGGCCAGACATCCTCCCATTTTTATTGGAAGTAGCTAGTTCACGCTTTAGTCACATCTCCTAACTATACGGCGTGACGCCGTCCTCTGTATAGTGTCATAGAGAAGCTGCCTGTCTTAAAACAAGCTCTGCCGCTTTGCCGGAGTTTTTTTTTTTTTAGTCTATACTGATAGCACTAATTATACACTGCCACCAATGTCGGTTCCCCCGAATAACCAAAAAAAGTGCACTCGTATGTGGGAATCGCAGATTTAGAGGCTAAAGCACACGGGAGATGGCAATACAGAGACGAGAAAATGAATATCCAGAGAGTAGTATAGAAGAAAATCACTACGGATGAGTCAGAATGAACTGCAAATATCTTCGTACATAACAATAGCGCCGGTATCGTTACAAAAGAAAAGCTGATTTAGCAACATTTGTTGTATTTACTTATGATTTTTATTCCGGCATTCCTAGTTAGCCTTCCAAAAGCGCTTTTTTGGCCATGTGATAAGTTTTGCCATTTTTATGCATGTAAGCCATTTGAGGTAGATTAATTGTTTCAAACTTAACCTTGATTCATTTTACGCAACAGCTTTCATTAAAATTTTAAGAGCTTATTGTCAATTATAAAACTCGGAGAGTCCTTACCACTGCCACGTAATGGGCTTCAGTGCAGAATATCAAGCAATGCTTCTGGACCCTCCGATTCGGTTGCACGCGCTCACTGAAGAACGAATCAACCAAAAATTATATTCAATGAGATGTAATATATTACTTTGCTGCTCCAACGTCTTCCTTTCTTTCGTTCCGTGCAACGCCTAATTTTCGCAGCTTACAACGTACAATTGAGCCGTTTATTTTTCTTTTTTGTATACTCGATGTCATCATGCATTCCACATATACAATGACATTGATAATTTATTTCGCCTGAACGTTTAATGCTTGAGAATATTTCTTTGTGACTCAAACTATTACTGCATTGACCTCCCCCTCCCGTAATCACGGCCTACCCTCCGCAGTGGGTACGAGTCATCTACTGAAGCCTCATCATAGTCGTCGTAATAACAGCCGGCGAACACGTTCGGGCGACGCAGTCATGCGCCACTTTCGAGGATCTTCTGAGCTGCCGCTTTGAACAACATGGCAGCAGCAGGTCCTTCAGAGCCGGAGCAGGCGTGGCCGCTGGAGATGCAGTGCGCTGCCTTAGAGGGGCCGGTGAGTGCCGAAAGCGAATCGCAGATCGTCACTGACGCCGCGGTAGCTGCTGAGAGGACGCCCCCGGCAGTCGTCACACGCACGGCCAGTTCAAATGGCCGCACGACCTCGTCGGCACCATTGTCTTCGGCGGCACGGGGAAGGCCACGGAGGCTTACTAGCCAAGCCCTGGTCCCGGACCAGGTGTTCCTGGTGTGGGCCCTCTTGGCGCTCTTCATGATGGTCGGTCTCGTGGGGCTGGCGTCCTTCTACATCTTCCTGCAGTCCAATCATCTCTTCAGCCTGCCCGGCGAACTTGCCCGCCAGCATAACACAACGAGGGCTAGGGTCTGAAAGCGTGCGCTAGGGCTAGCACATGGTTGAGGGCGCCGTTGCAAAGCTAATGCACCACGCCTTGAAAGCATCTCCGCATGGTCGAGGAATCCTGCTTCTCTGGTGAAGACTCGCAAAGTGTGGTGTTTAAATGCGTGCCCTTCGACGCCTGTTCACGTCTGCTGAGTGGGTAGCTGTGGTGCCTCCAGATTGCTGGGAGGGTAGCAGTAAAACTTCATGTCCAAGCTCCTGACGGAGACGCTCACACGCGTATGTGCCTGAAGTAGAAACACTGGGCTTCAACTTACGGCCTGTGAGGTGACTGAGAAGTTATTGGCAGCACAATTATGGCACGGTCTTAGAGTACAGAATAAACACCATGCGTAATTATTATCAATGCGAGTGCCAAGATGAAAATCTGCATTCTGCGTTGTCTTGTACACTGAACGACGCAGAGAAAGCATGTTAGGTAAAAGCAGGCTGTTGGCTCAATAACGAGCCTCAGAGCTAACATAATCGGCAGGCAGCTGAGCAATCTGTAGCAATACAGTGATTATGCTGCTTTTGGTACCGTATCACTTGCGATGACGCTTGTCAACATCTCGGTTTTAGTGATTACCACTGTGTTAGCTATATCAGTGTAAATGCATTCTTTTTCTTTGGCGTTGTGATTGATGCAGCCTTTCCGATATCATGGGTGCACGAACAGTAACAGCCGAGCACAAATTTTCACACTCTGAGTTGTTGTGTACTGGGAACGGCCGATTGTCATCGCGTAATTAAAATTTCGACCACATCTTTGTAGTGATTTTACGGCTATCTTACAGCTCTACGCTCCTGGAAGACGGCATTCTTCACGATTAACTTCATCGCGGTGAATATATAGGAGTTTATGGTCAAGTGCCCTCAAGTCAACAATTAAAAATTTCACAAACCTGTTCGTTATTCATTTTGATGCCATTATAGTTGCGGAAAAGTGTTTCCGCCTTCACATAGAGTTCATGTACGAAGACTATAGAAGCATGACAAAGCATTTTAAATTTAAAAAATGTTGTTTTAAACATTTCATGATCCTCGAACCATCATTTCAAATATCGTTATTACGAAGGCATCTACATATAATTTTAATCAGCTATATACCCTGTATAGTTTACTGTATATATTATTCAATGAGCTATATGATGTATTGTGGTTGAGGCAAACGAGTTGAGGAAGGAGCAGTGTACAAACACTTCCTGGGCATATCTGCCGAAGCTAGATTACATTACAACCTGCCGCACTTTTTTATGGCCTCTAGATGAAGTGTAATACAGTGTGAGGGTGACATTCTTTAGTACTGCCACTTTTTCGCGTCCTTGGCTCCTTTCTTCTCGGTCCTGTTTCTTCCAGACGCCAGCCAGTAAGGATCACGACGCTTTTGAAGCTCAATGCTCGCGGCTAATCTATTCGTGCCAAGCCCGCTGTAACCTTTTCTCCGGTAACAATCTCATGCTGCGCACAATTTCGTATGCAGTACTCGAAGGTCCGCACCACGCCCTGCAAAAAAAAAAGGCACACACGTCCGCACAACACGATTTTCCGGTAGTAGGTGGCAGGTCGCGCCGCCACTCAGGCTCGTTGGGAAGCTGACGCTGAGAGTGCGTGTCCTTACGGCTCCATAGCAATGCTCTCGTTGCGGGGACGCAGTCACATCGCGCAACTCCGGGGCGACTTTGATCGGTCCGCCTCTTGCGCAGGGCTCCGGAACACTATAGCTTCGTTGTACGCAGAGAAATGATTGATCATGCGGTCCGCGTCGGTGCAAGACGCATAGCCCACGTCGACGGGCTGACCAGAAAGTCATCCATATAACAATATTAAACAGCCTCCCAACGACGTAGCTGTTTGCATGGCAATCTTATTTCTCCCATTCCGATACGACAAGTGGCCGGAACCGAACGAGCGGACTCTTACGAAACAGCGTGCGTTATGGCACTAAAGAAGAGCAAATAAGGAAGGAGATAGATGAAACGGAACGGTCGAAAGAAGACTGCGAAATGTGGGACAATTTGAGGAGAGAGAAATGCCGAAGCGGCGATTCACAGACGGTACGCAGAGCGACAACGCACACAGCGCTTACTAGTGGAGGGGGGCAAGTGTGGCTGGCTAACCCTAACAGGGATGGAGGCGAGAGAAAGAGGGGGCCAAGGAGAAATGAAAGCGGCTTCGCACCCATCTGTCACGTGGCCGCGGCGCGAGTGATCCATCTCGACTGAGAGCAAACGCTTTGACCGCGAAGCCGCAGCCAGCGGCGCGCAGCGGGGAATCGAGCAAGCCGAGGAGCGTGGCCCTAGCGTCGCCGGTCGAGGAGTACGCCAGTCAAAAACGAAACGCAATAAAGAGCGAAGGTGAAACGGCGGCGCCGTTCACTGTGGGAATTCGACGTGTGTGGCGCTCGAGTATGTACTCTGGCGCCCGCGTGTGCGCGCGCATATATGGGAAGCTCGCGCCCCGCGCCCTTCAAGACCGCACGTGCGAGCGCCTCCTTGCGGTGGTGTGCGTTCCAGTTTTACATTGCTTGAGAAGGTTGGATTTTTTTCTCATACGCGCCTATTTTGTGTTCTGCGTTTTATAGGTTATTTTTTTTCTTTGTCCAGCTGTTGACCTCGATAACTCTTCGTCCGAAAGATGATCCAATTTGTCCGGTATGCAAATTGATTGAGGGCGTCTTGCTGTTGTTTCCAGTCTGTTTGTTTAGGCAGGCAACTTTTGTGTTTGAAGGCTTTCTTCATAGGCCTAGTCCAGTATGTGATGTATGGGTCTGAGCGTACGAGAAACGTAAGCATACAAAAAAGTCGCTCAGTAATGTTGGCTGCAGCTTGTCGGCACGGACCTATGATGGCTTCGCACTGGCACTCTCTGCCAGGAGACCCCGAAGAGCCTTGCTATTTGCTCACATTAGGATTCATTATCACTGAAATATATATTTGAAACATGGGAGTCAACAGCTCACTACGTTCGACAATGAAATTTTTTCAGCTGGATAATTCGTTCAACTTTCTAGATCGGGTGCTATCTTCCCCATGAATTGTGAAAGACTTGGTTGCAGATGCTCCGGATCTTTCTTGACTATCCTGGCTTCGCTTTAGAAGAGATAAACATTTTTTTCACGATTGCTATAATCTTTATTTACACAAAAAACTAATGTTTAGGACCTTACATTCGTATTTTGACAGAACTGGGAACATTTCATTGCGCTGAAAGTTGCGCAGCGGAAGTTAATATTTTGGGCTAACGTAGACCATATCATCGTATCCGCAACACAAAACGGCCGTTCAAACAGGGAAGGCATTTTTGTTTTCTAATGACGCTACTGCGTCCAAAGCGACAACTTAGCAGGTAATGGGTCATGCTTCCAAGTTCTAGGGAGCCAGTTTCTTATCGGGCAAATAAAGCCTTGTTCTGACGGCCGCGAAAGACTAACAAGAACACCCGTGTCCACGGCTTTCGGTGAAAGTTGAGTAGTTCACGGTTGAAAGATGAATTCACTGTCTGGAACATTTTGAAAAATGTCGGAATTATAACAGCTACGATAGGACGTGAAGGACATGCCACTTACTCCCTTCTTCATGTCGTAATTACCACTGTCTTCAAAATATGGTGCGGCGAAGCTCCGCTATCATTTGTTCTGCAGAATCCAGACGCCTTCGCTATGTGGAGCACAAGAATTCTATCAGTTTTTGGCACACAAAACTACGAAACGGCGCATTAGATTAGCCGCCTGTGTTCTCCAGAACAGCGTCGCCTTTTCGGGCACCTGACGGTGGTACTTGACGGTGCGTGCTACGCTCAGACGAAGCTGTTGTTTAGGGCTGAGGGGCGCGGTGGAGTTGGTTTCCGCCGACCGAAAAGTCAGAGGTCACTTCCGTCGTTCTCAGTGTGGGCCCGCCATTTTCCTCCCTTGACACGCGGCTACACCCCTTCCTTCCGCAACGCTCTTCCATCGTTTGTCGCTTTGGAAAGGGCTCGGCCTGTTTTGTATTTTACCCGCGGCACCGTTTTGATCTCCTCAAGCGTGGGAGGACGCTTACGCATTGTGCTTTTCCTGTCGCCCTGCAGTTTCTTCTTTTCTATATGTGCGTCGGCGATACATTTATCTCTGTCTTTCACCGAAGATTAAGTACCGACACCATCTTGGTTGTGTCAATGCCTCTGTGTAGAAGTGCTCACCATCTCTTTAAAAGAAAAAAAAATCCACGTGTATGCACGAATCGAATGCTGATGATGAAGTGACACATTGCGCATCAGATCATGAATCAAGGGGCCTTCTATTATGTTCTGGGTAACACCCTTTCTTTTTGTTTTTATTAACTTCTTTTGTCATGTGCTTTCAATAATGGGTGGTAAAATAACGGCGTTTTTACGGTGTTGTCGCCTTTTAATTTGTTTTGGTTAAAAGCCTTCTGAGAACTTTTTGTCCTTCACAAATGTCTTGGTTTATACATCTGCTCTAGACTCAGAACGGCGGTTTACGGACGGAGCGACAGTGTGCGGTTTCAGGGATCTTCACCCCTACAAATCGTTCCAATGCAAGTGCTGGGAAGACCGCAGCCAGCGTCGTTGCAGCTCCATGTATTGCGGCCGCATCTGCAAGTCATTTATCGCACAAATTTCCGCATCTGTGCGCGTTGACACTCCTTGGATTGCTGCTTTTCTTCGGAGCAAAGGACACTGATCCGTCCCCCAGCGAGTCCAAAGGCCATTTGCTGATGACACTGCTTAGGGCCATCACTACGCCACCAGGCTGAGGAACACAACGATTACTGGCATGTACCACCACCGAGTGTAGCGACACTCTTTAAAGATGCATCAGTAGTGGCCATGGGCACCGCAGGCGAAGGCCGCCAAAAATTGCTCTACGTGTTGTTTTGCCCCCGGATGCGATACGCCAGAACCCTACACAGCGTCGCTGTAAGACAGTACATTTAACGCAACCAACAAGCCTGTGGCAAATGTAAAGTTATATATCGTGGCGTTTTGCTTCACTCTGTTCTCCATCAAAAGATAGATAGATAGATAGATAGATAGATAGATAGATAGATAGATAGATAGATAGATAGATAGATAGATAGATAGATAGATAGATAGATAGATAGATAGATAGATAGATAGATAGATAGATAGATAGATAGATAGATAGATAGATAGATAGATAGATAGATAGATAGATAGATAGATAGATAGATAGATAGATAGATAGATAGATAGATAGATAGATAGATAGATAGATAGATAGATAGATAGATAGATAGATAGATAGATAGATAGATAGATAGATAGATAGATAGATAGATAGATAGATAGATAGATGGATGGGCTGGGTGGATGGATGGGTGGGTGGATGGATGGATGGATGGATGGATGGATAAATGGATGGATGGGTGGATGGATGGATGGATGGATGGATGGATGGGTGGATGGATGGATGAATGAATGGGTGGATAGATAGATAGTAACATTTATTCCGGTCCACACGAATCTTCACCCTATTCAACAGGGGGCAAGACTGCGGGCCACTCCTACATTGAGACAGGAAGGTCAAGCCTCACCACTTCACTGTGGGCTTTCCGGACTGCCAGGAGTTTTTCAAACCAGTTGCGGCTCTTGAAAAAGAAATTAAACTAAAGAAAAAAATTAAGCGCTATTTCTTTTTCATCTCCGTGGAAACGTGGTACGCTACCACGTATAAGCCAAGAACGTTTGACAACAAAGAAATGACCACAGGAACATGATTGATTGATATGTGGGGTTTAACGTCCCAAAACCACTCTATGATTATGAGAGACGCCGTAGTGGAGGGCTCCGGAAATTTAGACCACCTGGGGTTCTTTAACGTGCACCCAAATCTGAGCACACGGGCCTACAACATTTCCGCCTCCATCGGAAATTCAGCCGCCGCAGCAGGGATTCGAACCCGCGCCCTGCGGGTCAGCAGCCGAGTGCCTTAGCCACTACACCACCGCGGCGGGGCAACACACAGGAACATGACTACAACCTTGACTATGCCTTATTTAATGCCTTATACACAAGGGTTTATATCTATATGTATTTTTATAAGAGATCAAGTGGGCTCCCTCACTGGATTTCGTGCCGACTGGTTATGCCCCCGCGATCTCCGATGACAGCGCAGCTCTAGCCGACTGGGCTCCCCCTACACCACCTCCTGCCACCGGCATGAGCTCTCGCTGAGTAGTGCCCCGTCCTCGGACTCCTGCGACCGTTTCCATCTTTCCTATCTCCTCTTTACTTCCGTCGCTCGCTGTCCTTGCGCCACGCTCTCTCCTTCCTCTCTTTAAATATACCTTTTAATTGTATCCTTTTAATCCCTCCTTCCCCCATTCCTTGTGAGCTACTGTTGAGCTGTCACACTCCGATGCAGAGAGTTACGGGCTCTCTTTTGTCTTTTTCCTTTAAGAATCACATAAGAAGAAAGTCCACGTGGCTTGAACTTTGTAGACAATTCACATATGCTTACACAGTCGTCTTTATGCATTACCTCTTGTCCACTGCACGCCTGCAAGCCGTGGCTGCTTCATCCAGACGATCTTAAAAGAGAATACGTAGCAATGCTCTAGATCCTTCGCTGGTCTGCAATGCGGCGCGCAACGATCCAACATCTTCTATTCGAAAAAAAGTCCATCGTCTAGTTTGTTCAGCGGATGGCGTAGAACGTTACCTAATGGTGTACTCTTCCCTCCCCTTTCTTTCTTTCTTTCTTCTTTTCCTTTCCTCCAATTCAGGGTAGCTAACCAGACTCGCGTCTGCACGGTTGCAGGGTGCACAGTTGCACGGCGCGTCCGCCCGGTGCAATACACCAACATCGTGTTCTCTTAGGTACAAATAATCGCCGATGCCGTCTAGAGTGACCGCGAACTGATCCCTACGTGGGGATAGCCAGGTGGTACGGGTCTCCCCTGCGCCTTCTCTGGATACCAATAAAGATTCCGCTATCATCTTTATTATGGTGGATGAATTTACAGCAAAATTTCATTACCGATGTGTCAGTCCCGCTGATCGGTCTTAACACAGCGCTGAGCAAAAGGGAATATTAGGCATACATCATTACCCGCGAATGACCGCTGACAGTGAGTCGGAAAATACTACTGCTAGAAGCGTGTTATCTCGCAATACAAAAAGAAATACTTTCAGCTGCAACTTTTTGTAGAGGTTTATCCCAAATAGTGTTTTTATACAAGGTGTCCCTCGTAACTTTAGCCAGGCTTCAAAGGTACGCCGGAACACGCAATAACGACACGATTAAATGCATGTTGCTCCCCGTTGCCTGGAGTTAGTCCGACAATTTTGTGTGTTCTCGAGTGTCGTTCAATTAGATATTTTTAACTAAATACTTTTCAAGAAACAAAAATAAATAAAAAAATCAATCAGAAAGTTGTAGATCGGTTTCCACAACGTACGATTTGATAGTTTTGAACTTTATATCTGTTAGGTACTGATGCTTTTCTGCTAATTACAAATGCCCGCGAAATACAAAAAATACCACGTGACAAACCCACTCATTTGCCAGTGCGCACAATGAGTCTAGTTCTCCCTAACATTCCGCGTACGAACCACCATAGCCCTATTGTGCTGTCTCAGCAGGGCCGCAACGATGGTGGTGGCTTTACGATGAACCCTTTTTGCTATCGGCCACAAAAACGATAACCACTGTGACTGCTTATCGCTGTCATGAACCGGTGCGAGGGAAGCGTGTCGTTCTTACGCGGAACGTTAGGGAGTACTAGAATCATCGTGCGCACTGGTGCGCGAGCAGTTTTGTCACGTGGTATGTTTTTGTATTTCGCGGGCATTTGTGATTAGCAGAAAAACACTAATACTTAACAGATACAAAATTCAAAGCTATCTATTTGGACGTTTTGCAAAGCGATTTACAACTTTCCCATTGAAATTTATATCCGTATTCGTTTGTTCAACAGTTAGTGAATTAAACTGATCTAATAAACACTATATGAGAACGCAAAAACTGGTCTGACTAACTCCAGGCAACGGTGTGCAACGTGTATTTGGTCACGTCGTAATTACGTGTTCCGGCATACTTTTAAACTCTGACTGAAATTACGTGGGACACGCTGTATGCAGAACTTCTGTTCGAAACGAGAGTACAACGTGGTATCCTTCATGCGTTAGGTAAGCGACACTATGGCGGCACCTCGTTGCCGCCAGAAGGGACTATATGCAAACAGACTATCCGCATAGCACGTGCGACCTACATCATCAGCAGTGACTGCGTGAGAAAAAAAATTTGAAGTAATAACAAATGACTTAGCTTCCGTATTCCTCTTCAGTGTGTCTTGATTTTTCTTCCCGACGCCTCAGTTCTGCTTCGGTTCGTCAGAAAATGACATTTGCTCTTTTGTCTTGCTTCGCAAGACGGGCACGACGCATTTGCTTAAAAACGTGCTCATCAAAAAGCGCAATTCGGAAACGAAGTGATGATCAATTGGCAGAAACTCTGCGTTCTAGACGTGTTCCGTTGTATAGAAGTTTCATGATCTTTACAAGAATGATTTTTAAAATAAAGCACATGGAACGCACTCTAGTATCTTTTATGTATTATCATTCTATAGTCACGCTTTGTCCAGTTCTTCGCGCAGTAGTCAATGAAACACTTCCGCAAGGGATGAAAGCATGCGTAGAAGCCGTTTGTAAAGTGGAACAAAACACCGGCCTAGAGGATAACGCCTGCTTCGGAATCTGGATTCGCGTGACCGTGTACTTCCAGCTCCGCCGACACGCCGTTGGCAAATTAAAAGTCCCGGCGTCCGCGCTAATTACCACAATTAACACCTCACCGCACAGTAAGCGGCGGTTCACGAATGCGAAAAGCTGCAGTCGTACTACTCCTTCGCG
Source organism: Rhipicephalus annulatus (assembly GCA_013436015.1). NCBI lineage: Eukaryota > Metazoa > Arthropoda > Arachnida > Ixodida > Ixodidae > Rhipicephalus > Rhipicephalus annulatus. The sequence continues at coordinate 132,636 of WOVY01011062.1, read as the reverse complement.
ACAGGTTCTTTCGCTGATGGAGACGGATGATAGCGAAGCAGAAATTAATGAACGCTTGGCAATCCGTCCTGCGCACGATTCAGTGCAGTTACGCATCACGCTTCTTTCCCTCTGTTCTCTTCCTCGTAGCGTTTTCCTTTCAAGACCGAGCTTTGAAGCAAGGCAATCCCCTAAGGCTTTTCGCTTTTGCTCAATCTTTCTTTTAATCTTTAATACTGCCTTTTCACCAGTCGGAGCTAAAGAAATGAGCAGGGCATATGCATGTGGTACGTTCGTTTAATCGCACTTGCAGGATGTATAAATCTGTCTGAAACGCTTCGGCGAGTTCGGAATGAAAGAGGCTCCTCGAGAGGACAAGCGCGAAGATATTATTCCTCCTTCGCCGCTTCGTCTCTTTTCGCTGTATCGTTTCACTTCCGATGTGGGACCACTGATTACATTGTGGCTTTCATCTCTGCAGAGGTCAGTCATCGAATTGAAAAGTAAAACAAGATAGAAGACGCTGGAAAGAATCATTGTACCTCGCGGTCACTCTCCTTGAAGACGTGCTCTAAGACACAGATAGAGGGCGCTGGAAATGAAAAAAACCAAAGAAATACAAAAAACGCGGTGCAGCTTATCACGCGAGTTGTCCCACCATCAACGATAGTAGCTCGGCTGGCTTCCCTCACTTCCAGGCGGTGCACGTAGTACCACCACGGTTTTCTTAACGCCCTAGGAAGCAGAGCGGCCGGAGTACACAATATCTCCAGCTTTGCCACTAGGCAGCGCCACTCCAAGACCCGCTCCGCAGCAGGCTGGCCTCGGTCCGCACGACGCCTAAATGCGTGACATGGGAACGCAATAAGTTAGGATCGGGACAGCGCGTGCGACGCGTTCGGGCGTTGCGCGCCAAGTGCGGGTCGAGATGCAAGGAGGGTGGAGCACGAGATGCGGCGGAAGGAATGCCAACATTTCCGGTGGTCGTAATTCACCGTCAACAGACAAAGAGCTGTCCCGGTTAATTGTGGGCCCATCAGTAATAATTAAAACAGTCAGCCCTTCCCGGGCGTCCGCCACGAATAGAGATCAGCGCTGCGGCCCTGGCGTAGACCTAAAGCAAACAAATGAACTTGCCCCCCCTCTCTTGTCGCACCTGCGAAACGTAAAGGAAGCAACGGTACAAGAAAGAGACGAAGACCTGTAGCGAAGTGAAGCAGCTAGACTACCAGGCTGCGAGAGCTGTGCCGTCCACCATTAGTGTGTTCAGTTATGCATGAAAAAACGCGTCTCTTCGCAAAGTCCTTTTTTTTTCGTTGGGATCTTAGATTTGAAAATGCGAAGCTATCTAGCGAAGACGCGGAAAGAAACGGAAGAAACAACATCAGACAGGAGGAAGTGTAGGTGAGAGATAGATAGTGCAAGAGGAGAGGGTAGAGAGACTTCTTTTTATCTCTCCAGCTGTGTGAAGGCGCGGAGGCGAGACGGCGTGGCGTTCAAACGGTCACGCATTTGCCGTCGGCCAACCAGCGTCGGCCATTGTTGAACGGCAGTTTATCGAGCTGACCGAGAGTGCGGCGTTAAGAAACAAACGTTAAAAAGGAACGGGATGGAGCGCCGCCTGGCGTGCGTTTCGTGCATAGCTCCGCCTCTAATGCACGCCGCTAGAGGGGTTTGCACAGCACGCGATTGGCCGCGTCAGCGGGTCGCCAAAATCGCAGGTGCTTACCGCACGATATAAAAAGAACGAAAAGGGCTGAGGGGCCGTTCTCGCGGCCAGCCAATGGAGGCACACGAAAATTGCGGTCAACGCAATCAAAAGTCCATTTTTCCCAAACGACTCCCTGCGAAACGCCGCACGCAAGCGCCCCCCGCTCGTCACGCAAGGAAGCGCAGATGCGTGCTCGTTTTTATGTGCCGAGACGGAGAATGATGACTGTACCGGCGAGCCGACGGGTTACCCCGGCAGCGCGTTCCGCAGACGGCATGCTGTTCGGCTTGCCGCCACCTAGCGGAAGGCGGGAAGGTTCAAGACACTGGTCCCTTTTTGTCTAATGGTTGATGCACATATCTGGCACGTACATTAGCGTGCACAGTAGATGGTACAGTGTGCAAGAATGGCGGGGCAGGGGAGGAAAATGCGTACATTCATATTTCCATCTCTTTTGCTTCGTCGACGATGAATTGTGTGGTCGACCAGCATACCCAATACGCCAAAGATATCAAATCATCGCATAGAACGAAAAGCGCATGCCCGCACCAATGTCGTATCCAAACGAAATAGTGTGAGCAACAATGCCATCGTACCAAGGTGACACCGCAAACTCCCAAAGCAAGCCAAGTTTCCAGTGGCAGATGACAGGCAAAACTACTGCCCACCGGGCATAAAGAGACAACGGTGATAGTCAATAGATAGTTATTATTGAAGGAATAAAGTGTTGCAGGCTTCTTCCTTCTGCGATGAAGAAGAGAGCAAGTGCCTATCTTTAGTGTATCGGCTCTCCCGGTACTTCCATGAAGTCAGTTTTGTCGATTTCAGTGGGTATATATCGCCGACTGCGGCATTGTGCACTAGTTGATGATACTGTCCAACGAAACCACTCACCTGGATAAACAACACCGCTAATAAGTGGTTCGGCTGGCCAATCTAAACGGGCGAGATAATTTGTAAATCTATGACTGGTGTAAGTGTCTCTGGTGACAACCTGGGAAATATACTGCCTTATACATTCCCATGTATTCCTGTAAGGTCTATTCGGAATCTCCTTCTCAAAACAACTTTCTTTTAATACATGTGTTTGAAGCCTTTCTTATTAGGACTATATTTTACTGTAACATTCGATTTACGCATTCCTTTACTCTTCCCATCTTTTTTCGCTTTTTTTTATTCTGGCGTATAACAGTAGGTCTCTGTGTTCGCTGCCAAATTTGTTGACTACTTACTGACGGGTACCATTGATTGTGATCAAGCATTTCATTAGCTTTATGTATGAGCGAATAAGTTAGCAGGGGAGCTGTTGCACCCATTTTATATATACAACTTTGGCTCGAGTTCATGGTCTGTGTTGTCCACTTCTTTCACTTCGTTGTTTCCTCAAACGGAGATCGTGTACGTTCATTTCATATACATAAATTTATTTATTCGGTCATTTTAAGTATTTTTTGCGTGATACTGTCTACGAGATATATTCCTTGCGCAAGCTCGGATTGACCTTTCCGTCACCATGTGAACGATGACCACGGAGAGCATTGCTTTTTCCCACTAGTGCTGCTCCAATTTTTTTATGTTGTTCTTGCTCTTGTCTGTAAAAGTGGTCGGTGTCCTAATATAAGGGGCTACGTTGCAGCAATGTTAACAATCGTGGGGACTTTTGTCAAGTCTTAGTATACATAAAGGTACAGCAACAAACGCCTGGGTACAATCGTGCAGATTGTCAATGATGTGATTCGTTTCTCAATGATTTTATTCATTCAGATGTACGCTAGGCATGCTCGATATAGCGTGCAGCAGGATAGCAAATATTAGAAGTTCAACTTCATATGTTAAATTACTGGTAATAAAACATGTGGGTGCAAGTCTGTTGTATATAATAATTCCAACAATGCATTCGCCATCTTCCCCTGTGGTTAACTCCGAGGAGGATATTCCAGAATGGTTTCTACCGACATGAGCCTATAGAAAAAGCTAGCTCGAGCTATTGCAAGTAATCGCCTCGGCACTTTATAGTAAGGACAGTCACGTAGGATATATTCTAAGGTCTCCTCGCTACGACACTTGCCAGAAATAGCGTTGTCGACCAGTCCAATGCGAATTAAATATGACATCTTCAAAGCCACTCGAAGGCATCACAGATAGAGAAGTCTTTGCGTGGCGTCCACTTGGCAGGCAAAAAGGAGGCACGGTGTACAAAGTGCTGAAGTAGAAGCACTATTTCTCTCCTCACGTAATCATATCTGGTCCGGAGTAAGAAATAAAAAGATTAGGTACGCAATTTAACAGCACGGCATTCTATTACGTGCAATAATAATAAACAAATGCTTTCATGAAATAGACACACCTAACCAATATTGGTACGTTATATATCCTGCTTCTCAAGAAGAAAAAAAAAAGTATGTTTGCTTGAAGTTTTCTGTGGTCTTTACCTCTTGGGTTAAATTATTCCAGATTTGTCCTCACAATATTCAATTACTCCTTCACCGCATTCTTTTGGTTATTCATTCAGAACTTTGGCTGTTTCCAATTCATCTGCATATAGACTGGTAGCAGACACTGGATTCAATACATTGCATCTGTAATAATCAATGTCGTCTTTTCATTTTCAGTGGGTCTACCCTAATTTCTTGCTGCTCTCTTCAAGTCGTTTTGTTTATATTCAGTTTCAAGTCGTTACGGATCATTTCTTCTGGGGGAAAGCCGTCAACTTTTTTAGGAAAGTTGAGTGGAGGGTAATCGGACAAAAACTCATTATCCAAGTTTGGTCTTACGATAGTCAATGAAGTAAATCTTAAAATGATTCGCTTCTTGTGTTGAACATGGTTGACTCCTTTATTTTTGGCCTTTCCTATAACTCCCTTTATGATTTCCCATACATTTTTTTTTGTGTTACTACTTTCGTTGTTGATATATGATTAGCGTAGTACTCCTTTTCGAGCATTCGGATTATACCAATTGAGCTACTTCTAAATCATTTAAACCTCTTCCTTCTATATGAATTTTATCATGTGAATTATCAAATATTAACGTATTCTCAATCTCTTTTTTTCAGTAGCTTGCTTCTATGACTTACCCATGTGTGTCACAGGAAACACAATTCCTTCCAAACACGTCTGTAGTTGCTCATTATCAATTCAAGATTAATTTTAAACAACGGTAGTGCCTAAGACAGGAACAAGGTATAGGCCACGGACTGGAAAAGAACCTCGGTGAGTGATGACGTCATTGACAGAACACGTGCCCACAGGTATACTGCTCGTGTGACGTCAGTTCACACCAAAAACAAGAACTCGCACGTGTTCTGTTCGTTCCCTTCTGCATGCTGCACTTTCAAACAGCATAAGCCAGTTTCTCTGGCCCGGGATACAAAGACAAAGAGAAAGAGAATTGAAGAGGGAGAAAAAGAGAAAATCAAGGGGAAGGAAGCTCACTCGGGATTCGCAATTGGAACCCGTGGGCGCGCGGTTCGAATCATTCGCCTATTCCGGCATAAAAGCAGAGAACAGCATCGCCTCGCACTGTATACAGTATAGCAAGAGGTAGTCAGGCAAAGTGAAGGTGAGGGAAGGGAAGAACTGGGCGAAAAACTGTTGAGCAAAACAAAGAAAGAGAGAAATAGCCAAAGTGAAAGGCAGGAGGACAAGAACAGCAAGAGAGAAGGTAGGCAGGTTAACCAGGCACATGCCCGGTTTGCTACCCGACGCTCGAGGAATGAAAAAGGAGAGTATAAAGATAAGAGAGAGAGGGGAAAGAGAAGAAAAAGAGGCAAAAAAAGAGGAATGAAAGGCAGAAACAGCAAAAAGTAAGGACATGGTAAATGAATTAGAGAGCGAAAGAATAAGAATAAAGAAAAACAAAAAAACAAATAGGATATATATATATATATATATATATATATATATATATATATATATATATATATATATATATATATATATATATATATACCAAAAACAAAAGTGATGCTGGGTCCGGGTAAGATTATCCGTATAGGGAAGAAGACGCACGTACGAAGTGATTTTATTGTTTATTGACGTTTCGGCTGCGGGTACGAAAGGAGTTTCAAATATACAAAATGTTTCGATGAATGTGTCTAATATTCTTTCAAAATCACAGAAAGTCGGTGTCTGCATGCCAGTTCTGATGAAGGCCGGACCCGTGGCCGAAACGTCAATAAAATCACTTCGTACGTGCGTCTTCTTCCCTATACGGATATATATATATATATCCGAAAAGGCGATAGAAGCCGAAAAGGCGATAGTGAGCAATCGATGAAGATTTAAAACAGAATATGCGCAAAACTTACCAAAACAGCTATCTACCTAGTAGAACTATCCAAGTTGCCACCAGCTCTTCTGTGTTCTTTAGCATTGGACCTCCTGTGCAAGCTACGGTAAACTTTGTTGTTCCCTTTTACTCATGCCCCGCCGCGGTGGTCTAGTGGCTAAGGTACTCGGCTGCTGACCCGCAGGTCTCGGGTTCAAATCCCAGCTGCGGCGCCTGCATTTCCGATGGAGGCGGAAATGTTGTAGGCCCGTGTGCTCAGATTTGGGTGCACGTTAAAGAACCCGAGGTGGTCGATTTTTCCGGAGCCCTCCACTACGGCGTCTCTCATAATCATATGGTGGTTTTGCGACGTTAAACCCCACATATCAATCAATCATCCCTTTTACTCATTCGCAGAAATAACTATTCGCTGTCAGTGTTGCTGTTTACACGACCAATTCACCGTTGATGCGACGCACTGCGCTCGTGGACTATGCACGTGGTGACCACGAGGCAGGTATGGCAGCTGGCAGTCACCACAGTATTGACCTCTCTTTCTGGTACATCATCAACCATGCACCTCGCCCAAGGAGTTTCAAATATACAAAGTGTTTCAATGAATGCGTCCAATATTCTTTCAAAATCACCGAAAGTCGATATCTGCGTGCCACTTGCGACGTTGCTTTTCCCGTGGCAGAAGGCATCTTCAGACGCGCACAAACATTAATTACGGCAGTAATTGTTAAACTTAACACAATTAACTTTTAACCAGTGGTGATAGCCGGTCGAGTCGAAGGGGCAGATTCAAGTACCTCCTTCGAATAGTCCATAGCCACATGAGCCTAATTTAGCTGTAGAAACTGAAACCGACGCACCGAACAGCGCATCTAACATTCACTTCGACAACGTCATCAGTGACGACACTGTTTCCCTCGCCGTTATCAACTATCAATTTAATCACTTCGCTTCGAGGCCGCTTATCGACGCTCGCTTTTTCTTCTCCCCCAATACTAGGAAATTATTGTCGTCATAGAGGGTGTTGTCGAAGGGAATGGTAGATGGGCTGTTGGTGCATCGTTTTTGGTTCCCCCAGCTAAATGACCAGATTGCATCGCTCCGTAGTGATTACCAGTGGCCGCTTTTCCAAAATTTCAGTGTGGCTATAGACTATTCATACGAAGGGCTTGAATTCGCACATTTCAATCTGCCGGCTATTATCACTAGTTAAAAAGGTCGTTGTAGTAACTTTTCATTACTGCCGCAATGATTGTTTGTACCCATCTGAAGACGCCTCCTGCCACAGGAAAGCAATGCTGCAAGTAGCATGCAGATACCTCCTTTCTGTAATTTTTTTTTAATTATTGGACACATTTCTTGATACAGCCATTATATATGTAGGCGTGCACTCTTCATTGTTGCCACAGGACCATAGACCTTGATATCATTGTGTGGATAAGTTGGCCGTTTCTTCGCCTTTTTATTGTAAAATTACTGATGGCAGGAAAAATCTACAAGGATGGGTAAACGGTTTTCTGGGTCTGTGATTGTTGAATTATATTCTGTATCGCACGAAAAAACATGCACCGTATAGAGGGAACGAAAAGGAAGAGACAAGCACTTGCCTTGTCCTCTTTGTTTTTTCTTGTGTTCGTGTTTTGTTGCGCAGTCTGCTTAATATGTCTGCATCCCGGCTGCGGCGGCTGCATTTCTGATGGAAGCGGAAATGTCGTAGGCTCGTGTGCTCAAACTTGGGTGCATGTTAAAGAACCACAGGTGGTCGAAAGTTCCGGAGCACTCCACTAAAGCGTCTCTCATAATCATATGGTGGTTTTGGGACGTTAAACCCCACATATCAATCATCAATCAATGCTTATTATGTCTGCAAAGTGAATCGTTTGTCCACGTGTCTACTGGGCGAAATAAACTGCGCAAGACCTAAACCTTGTTGTATGCTGTGCATATCATACAGAATTCTCCAGGTAATTACAGCAAGGATTGAAAATATTTAGATGTTTTTTGAGACGACATGACAAACTACAAGTTTATGACTATTGCATACAGTAAATAACATTTTTGTGGGTTTCGGTTAACTGCCTAATTATACAACATCTATAACTCTGTAAAGCAATGCATACAGGCTGAAAATGGCTATTGTAAAGTTAAAATTAGCTTTGCGCAACACCTGATTAGACTGCTTCAAGCTTTCTCTCAGTCGAGAATTCGTGTTGTACTGCTTCGTGAATATGTATAGATAAACATCCTCATTATCTCTCGCAACACGTTTCATCACATTGCTGATCACTCACACGTTGGAAGAAAAGGACTAAGTCTCTCTGCAGTGCTTCGGGATCGTTGGACCGGGGCATACCTGTTTTTCAAGTGCGGAACTGGGAACAGCTGCCTGACAATACCACGTCAAACGTCACTTGGCATTTGTGTATAGTAATGCATAGAGCACTGCATTTATCCATAGCGCTCCTTCCCTTTTTCATATTCATTAAAATTACGAAATATTTCAAAGACTAATCACGTTCCTTTGAATGCGCATCATGTACTAAACAATAAGCAGTATAAATTGGAAATGCGCCATCGGACGTATACGGCAGTGTAACGTGCTTCTAATTCGTCCTCCCGGTTGTCCTGAGAATAATGTCAGTACTACTAGTGTGTAATTGTTAGTTTGCCACTTTCTTGAGTTGACTATATAGTAGTGTTCATCCTTGGTTATTTTGCTAGTGCCCGTGAAACGGGTGATTATGTTCATTAAGTCTTGAGGGCTTTTTTTTACACAGTTCTCAACACAAGTTGTATGTCAAAATATTTTTTGTTTGATTTGTTTGACGCTTACTCTGTATTGAATTCGAACTACATTTTATCAGAAACTATTTTCGCCGCTTGCGGTCTGTTCTAGCTAAAGTGCCTGCAACACAGTTCGCTGCATGTACTCTAAACTTCTCTGTGGTGTGCCAACTTGCTAACCTGAATAAACGTTTGAGATAACTTCGTGTGGGCTTTTGGTATTCAGAAGTGTTATCTACATTTGAATCTGGGTCATTTGTTTTTCAATCATCGCCATCATGCCTAATTCAAACGGAGTTTCATTGATACGATTAGGCATAATACATGTTGTGCAAAGTACGATTCTGCATAATACGATTTTCGGCCAGTGTCTTTCAGAAATGGGGGAATTGAGATTTTCTTCGTTGAATAGGATGGCATATCTGTTCAAAGTTAGATGATACTACCATAAAAGGGTATTGCGCTGATGTATGTAGGAATCCTACGTTTACTCTTGGGTATAAAATATCCGTAACTGCATTCCAAAAAGTCTTGCGATCTGCACGACGCCAAGTAAGCGAGGCCGCAGAAGCCTCGGTCTTGCTGTGACAAGGTCACTACCAAGTGAACCTGCGGCTTCTATTCACGACAATGATGCGAGTGAGGGGCTGACAGAGTATGCGTATTTTCTGTATTTTCGGTGACACTTTTCCTTTATGCAATTTTACCATAATATTTTTTTTTATCTTTCGCTTCCCACTGAACATATTAGAGATATTGTAGAGTTCTGTGGTCTTGCATGCTAAGACACAATGTATCAGCCTCTCAGACATATGAAACATGACTTCAGCGTAAAGAGAGAGAATATTATTCGGACCTTACTTATATAAACGGGCTGTGTGTCATTTTCTTCGCAGTGATGCGCATAAGCTAACCTTTGCGAGCTACACTAATGGGTCGCTATGTACACTTTCCCACGCTCCAAAACACAACGGCTTTCACCTTCCCGAATCTTCACCTACTGAAGTCGGACGCGTACACGATTGCGAAACTGGTGCGCTGCCGACACCAATCAACGAAACGGTCCACTATCGGCAGTTTCGTAAGCATCACTTGTATGCAAGTTCCGATTATCCCTCCGGTGGTGGGGGCATTCAAAGCAATGGCGACGAACGCAGAAGGCCTATGGGGCTTTCTCGCTCGAAATAGCCGCCCCAATAAAATGCTAATGCAGCTAATCGCGATCGCCGCGCAGTGTTCCGGTGTGGATCCGGTGTGGAAAGAGTGGACGGACGGATTGCCAGACACAAGGAATGACGCGTGACCACGGTCAGTACATTACGCAACCGATGTTGCTTTTTATTCATTTGCTTTAGGTCTGATTCCCTCATCAGAGACATGTTTCAATACATCTACAATGTCCGCGAGTCTGTGACCGGCAGCCCTCACGGGTTGGTAATTGTCTAATGTACATGCGCGCGTAGACAACTATGTTGAGAAGGTGCATGTCTGGCCCGACTGGCTGCCTTCTGCCTTCTTATTTTATCTAATTGTGGCCAGGTATAAACGGAAGTGGAGAAAGGTATGTCACGTGCCATAGCTGGCACTTCGATATTCCTCGTCTTGTCCGTTTTCACCGTGTGCCACTTTCATGCAAAAGCATGTTTATGTAAACGCATGCAAGCACCTAAGCTGATGAACCGAAATTACTAAGTGATGGAATATTTTTAAAAAGTTTACTCTCTTATTTCATTTTGAAAGCTACAGCCCGACCCATAGATGTGTGGTCATGTTTCGTTGGTATACAACCAAGGCCTCAGTGTGATCTCCAGCTTCCCGATTATTCACTATAGCTTAGAAGCTCTTTCACCAACGGACTCGCAAGCGTATACACCCAGTTCATGAGGCATTCTTAAAGCACGGAGGCTGTCTTTCCGCACCCTGTATGCCTTCGGGGCGGGAAAACGTATTGCGTCTCGATCAAACGACTTGCAGCCGCGCAAGTGCTCGCACACTGCAACTCTTTCCCCTCACCCTCTCTCTCAACTAGAACGAGATGGGCGCTGACGAAAGCCGACGAAAATTGAAGCGGACGTCTGCGGCTACAGCCACCGCCGCCGCCACCACGTAGCCCGAAGGCCAATATAAGATCTTCCGAAGCAGGTACACCCAGGCACGTCTACTACCTCACCTTTTTTTTGCTTCCTTCACTTCTCTTTCATGCTTTTTTTGTCTTACCCGTACCGCTAGCGGCGTGGCCCACCGCGACCGGCCGGCTACTTCCTCACCCTTACTCGTCGATGCCTGCCTTGCCACCATCTTAGGTACTAGACGTCTTATCTCGTCGCCATGTTATGGCAGCCTGTTGACGAAACGAATTTAACAAAAGGGACATACGCACAAACACATCCGCCTGGCCCTGGATGCGGGGCCAATAATAAGGTTACCGTTTTAGGCAGTGTCTTCTCTCTGCAACAGCCCCTCCCCTCCCCCTGCTTCCTTCTCGTTTCCATCCCCCTACTCACGAAACCCTCCCCATCTGATGCACCCCTCCTAGTTGGTGCCTTCTCTTGCAAAGCCGAGGTATGGCGCGGTGGGCGAGGGTGGAGATGGTGGCTACGTGCTGGTTCGACGCACGCGAAACTTTCAGGGCGTGCCTTTATTGGATGACCGCGGAGCATCCAAGCGGATTCCGCACGCTCCCATGTCTCCTACCTGCCCTCCACCTGCACTGCATGCGCAACTCTCTACCCGTCCCCTCTTTCGACGTACCTCCGGTCTAGCACACGGATACCCACTAGCATGTGCCCCTCACCTCGACAACCAATTCTTCCTCTCTCCGTGTTCTACACTGAAAAAAAGGCTAGCTCACCTCCCGAAGATACCCCAGTCTTGAAGATGGTTCTCATTCAGTCTATTACAACGTGCTTGAGAAGGTTTGGTTTCTCGTTTGCTGGCTGTCTTGGAAATGCAAAAGCGAATTGAGCCGACGAAAGCACTGGAGACATTATTACGGTGCTCTAAAATTTTTAGTAGTAATTATGACATTAACTAAAATATCTTTATGTGAAGGAGAAAAGACCTTCTGCTGTCGGTAGAGCCCGAAACCACAGTCTTCGAATTCCGCGTTCAATGCTTTACCACAGGGGTCTCAAAAGCGCAGACAGCAAGCCTCTCGCTTCCAGCCCGTGGTGCGCACTTGACTGTTTTTGTCCCAGATTTTTTTTCTTAGTAAGTAATACCGTAAGCCACAAAAGGGTGGCTGGTGTAAATCATTGTTTTCCGAAGTTGCACTCCGTCTGGCCACCACGTCTTGAAACCTGGACCGCGAAACCAAAGCTCTACTTCAGAATTACCGCCCAGATTTTAGTCATCATGGTGACAATCATTCACACGCTTTTGGTATCCTTGCGCCAAATCTTCATCAGAAATTACCCTTATATGAGATAGGGTTTTCTTCCAAAAGGCAACGTTTGCGAGCAATTGGTGTAACCGCCTTCCTTCCTGCTTTCATTGCCTCTGCCCTGACCCTTGTGGGAATAAATTGCGTCTCTGTGGCTCCCTAGCTGAGGTGAGCTCGAGACCTCTGCTCTGCAACAAACGACCTTGTGTCAAGAAAACACTGTAAGACTTGCCGTGGTATAGACGGCTAAAATAAATAGTAAAGCGTTATTTTAACCCAACTTTAAGAGGTTAATATATATGACGCATGTATTTCCTTTAATCTTCTTGTTGCAATGATATTGAAGTGAACTAGTTCAGTTCCATTTCATTCTTTGTGGTCACGATTCATGAAAGGGCCAAAAAACGTTCGCAAGTTTTGCTGCCGTTGCAATGTGAATCAGATAATTAAATCAGGCCTCGATGTACACCTTTTGCCTTGCTACACTTTTTTATTCTTCTTTTTACGCTCTGCCACTTGTATAACATTGACTTTCTTAAAGCTGCAAACAGCAGTTGATCACAAAGCTGAACACCACTCTTTCTTGGGTTCTTTTTTTCCGTTCATTATATGCGCTCGTTTCTATTCTTGGTAGTACGAACACTTTTTCGCATTTTGGCAGTGTAAGTTACCTTTTACAGGGCCATGTGGCAACCTAAATGAACAAGAGGCTGATCAGGAACTGCGGATTAGTCTACTCCTTGTCTGCTTTCGTATCAGTTCTGCAGCAAGGCAGCACACCAAGCCCGTGAAATGTCAACTTGGGTGTCACTTGTTGTGAGTAAAACCAGTGCTTATGTAGTAGGTGCCATTTACTTGGCATTTTGTTAACCACTCGGAAACTTTGGCAGGTGTGAAACAAAGTTTCTTTATTTAGCGCTGATGTACGTAGCCTGCTGTTTATACGCTGTGAGTTTTTCTCGCTTCCGAAAGTCCGTGTTCAATGTCGCAAACATAACAACTTAGTATCCAACAAAATGCCCAGGAAGACCGAACAAACCCTTTATGCGAAGCACAACTGCATGCCTGAATGTCCGTGTGAATGCAAGTACAGCAGCGGTGTATCGTGGATTACATAGATCCCGATGTGTTCCCTATGTCCAGAAATTGAGTAGTCGGTCATTGCCTCAAATCCGCGCTGTTTACTGCACAAACGTGTAAGAGCCGTGTTGCACAATAGAAGCTCACTCTCATCAGGTAGAGCACCATGGCTGCGCAAGACTGCTAAGATACACCAGAATACGAGTGTAGGTTATGCCAAAAAAATAGTCTGCCAAAGATGTGTACCCACACATTGTGTCATTTTTCGTGCAGTCTTCTCAAGACGCCCAAGTCGACCTGTGGCGCATGGCAGATACCTGGGCTATCACAGGTCATAGTCGGTACAACGAGCAGCTTGTGCTGGCGAATATGTCAGGTAAGTTGTGGTGGGCTCTCATGCCCCAGCGGGCAATCCGTTGAATGAAGGCATTGAATTTCAGAGTGATCACACGTCACTGTCGTTTGACATCACACCTCTTGTGTGTCTAAAATGTCTACTCACCGATGGCGGACCTAAACATATCACGCACAGTCTTTGATTAGCCTTTCCAGCTGTACACGTCACCAGAGCGCGTATAGGACTTATTTGGTGCAGCTTTAGAAAGCGCTGTCTTAAAGACATTTATGTTCATCAAAAGATAAACTCTAGTAGAAATACTACCACTGCTGAGCATTCTTCACAGCCACGCCAGCCATGCCAGGTGGCGAGTTTCTGCTTGACGATAAGCTGAGTGGGGAGCCCACTATGTGCCACAAACGCCAATGCCAACTTTTTCGGGGGCGTCGAGCAAGTGCAGCCTGCAGCAGCTGACGGCTCAGGTATGGTTCACAAGTGCATTATTCACCAGGATGATAGCTGCCCACAGAGCGGGCACATTGCGTTGATGAGGAGACACGGGTTATTTCGCGATGCGTAATAAAACTAACACCCTTTTTTTTCGTCTAGCTGAGCAAACCTAAGTTTCGGAAGGAAGTGTTTATCATTCTAAACTACCTTGACATTGCTCGTGAGCCCCCCCCCCCCCCTTCAAGCGTGACGATGGTTTCTCGCAACAATACACTTCTAAACATCTGACCCCTAGGATGCAACGTAGATCAACAAACAATCGTCACACGTTAATCGAGTAGGCAACCAATACGCAAAGCAGAGGACGGGTTATGATGGTGAGACGCCGACACATCATCGCTCGCGACACTGCCCGCATACGTAGTGCGAGTTAGTGAGTGATCGAAACAGCCAGACTGACTCTGTTGGCTGACAAGCTCGGTGCCTCGTTGCTCCTCGCTGTCGGTGCACGTGGAGGCTGAGGCTGAGGGTGCGGACGCTGCGGGTGACCCACAGGCGGGATAATTGCGAGCGTAGGCCCAGCTCAATGTTAATGATCCTTTCCAATAACGCTGCGCCTCTTCGCGCTATGAGATCACGACGTGTTCCCCGCATACCACACCGCATACGAGCCATGACCATTGTGTTCCTAATTGTTTTGTACGCCTCTTTGAGATCCTCGCTGGCATCGGATTGGGGTCGCTTATGCAATGTTTAGAGGCCCTTCTTTCGTACGGCGCCTTAGCTTGAGTAGTCTTGAGGCTGGCCACAATATATATAAGAGTGTACCTAAGAGCCAAAGGAACGTTCACTGTCGCTTTACATTTCGGGCTCTTGCAGCAGACTAAGCAAACAACGTTACAGGAGGAGCACGTGGAATTGTAAACGGGAGAAGTTAGGCCCTTTAGGTATACAATTTGTGCGAGGTTCCTGAGAAATAATATCCACTTGAAATAATGTTCATTCTTCAGCGAGACATACCTATACTAAGATATCTGGCGATGTTTATTCCCATGCTGATGGGTGAGCACTTCATTTTTTTCTTCTGGAACAAGATTACTTACTTCTTAGAGCGTTAAGTCTGGTGTGTAGTGTAGAGGATTCCGCTGGACATGCACGTTTTCAAAGGACATGACTTAAGACCTCTGCATCGTGCAGCGAAGCAAGGGCAGGCCTTTGAGAGCCTATCGCTCGTCATCGCAGGCATATAGTAAAACACTAACCGGCAAATCACTATTGGCACAAAACAAGTGCTATAGGAGGACATAGAAGTGAGGAATTGAAGCTGAACGCGTGAATTCATAAAGCATTCAGCTGGAAAAAAATGCACTGCGAAACGAAGAATTAAAGTTATGGTCAATAGAAAGCGTGAGTCATTAGGAGTGGCGTATGCTTTCATTATTGGAATGTTTCTGCATACTGGCTCCAAGCTACTGCTTCTTGGACGTAACTACGTTCATTCTTTAGCTGCAGTGCAAAACTTCTGAAACATCTTAAACCCCTGCAGGCAGACAGATAAGATTTTTGCCTCTGACTCGCGTCATGAAGTCCCACGGTAGAGCCAGTGAAACCAACTGCACCCCCCCCCCCTTCTGTGCCTGTATTTCCAAGCTTGTCTTTTCGTTCAAGGTCATCAGTAGCTACCGCGGAACCACCTGAGAGCGTATTTTCGCTGTCGAAACCAAGAGTGCGCGGGAAACTGCCTTCCCTCTCCTTCAGCGTTGACAAGTAAGGACCAAGTAGGCAACCACTCCGAAAGGCAAGCTAGACGTTATCTCGAGTTTCCGCCTGTCAGGTTGCGTTGTCCCTACACTTGCTCTCGTCCGCTTGGCGTAGCATGCGAGCCTACGGGAGGGCGCAAGGGAGACGCCTCTTTTCTACGAGCTGCCTTGAAATTATCCGGCCGGTAAATGGGTAGCGGTTTCGGTTTCTTCCCCGGTACTGTTTGCTTTCGGCTCATTTTCCTGTTTCTTTTTTTTTTCATTCGCTTCGAGAAGAAGTCCTCATGTTCCATTTCGTTTTCCCTCCTGGATTGTCGACAAGAAGACCATTAAGGAGTCTGCTTCTCTCGTCTGGACATTTGTGAGGGGCCCGTCTTGATTTGGCCGCTTGCTTCCGCGTCGCTGCAGCTTTTAGCCACTTCCGGCTCTCAACTAAAATGATGCTGCGGCTAAATATGGTCAGCTCACGCCTTAGAAGTTAACATGGAGTAAAACAATTCTACGAAATTACCATCTCACAGGGTTCAGTTTCACTTGTGATAACCGAGACAAAAATATTTAGATCTCGACTTTGAACCAAATATAGGGGTACCATGTGTCCCTCTGAATCAGTACGTCACTGCGCTAAGCTAGTAGCTGATTTTATACTGCGGCAGCACGCGGGATTATTGTTGTCGCATTGCTTACGGAATGATCAGACAGACTACGTGACAGCTTTGAATGAAAATGCTGACAATCTGCCAATCTGCAAATTTCTCGCTTTTGCTGTAGTAGTGCGTCTTACGTTCAGCGCAGATTAACGATTTGAATTTACACATAAGGCGAGAACTGTTATCATCGACGCAAGCTAATAGTGTATACAGCAAAGAAATGTTTGTATTCTAAGAAAATTTACTTACAATAGCCAAGCCTAGAAGTTCTGACCATGGCTTTGCAGGGCTTCGCCTGGCTTGGTAGGTTACAAGCAGCGTTTGTTATTCTAAGCAAAAATTTATGTTATATGCAAGAAATAATCATTACAGAACTGCGCAAGGGTGATGGACAAACCCTAATGCTCTACGCTGTATAGCTTCACCGGAGGCTTGATAGAACCGCGCCAATGAATAGCGTACCGGGGGAATCGCTATGGCCGACGTAGCGTTGTCGAAACGACGAAAGGCATCGCATGAATATTGGCCCCACTGAGGGCAGCTTGTCGGCGTGCTTCTTTCAGACGAATTCGCCGACCACTTTGCCGAACGGAGCTTCTCGCGCGAGCCCCTCTCATTACAAGGCGGACCATAACATCTGCATTTCATTGTGCCTCAGTATAGCGAGAGCACTGGGAGGCGCGACTTACCTCGCCGACTTGACCACAAGGGTAGGGAAGATATAGGGCTCGAGGACCCCGTCCGATATACTCTTGGGAACAAGGACGTAGACAACCTCGACCGTTTCGGAGTTGACCCAAGAAAAGCCAAATAAAACCGTATTACACCGTGGAAAAAATGTTCCAGTTGGAAGAGATAGATATAACAGCGTCTAGGCTATGACCGCAAAGGCGAACGAGAAAGCCCGGTATAGGGGCTGTTTTGAACGAAAGATGAAGAGATCAATTCATGATGCTCTTTGTTCTCGCACCGACGCTTATTTTATGGAAGACCGGCGATACCGATCCTTTGTTTCACGCAAACGCGCTCAGCCTGCGGCTCTGATTGGAGCCGAAGCGACTAGTCACTATGAAAGAGGGAGGGTACTGGGATGGCGCTGCGTCGAGATCCTTTACGTTGATTACGAGGGCTTCCGAAGGTTGCTCTTTTCCTTCAAATGGGTACACGCGAGTGCTGATTAATCTGAGCAACACCCAGTGCCGAAGAGCCGAATAAAGGTGGACCGACCTCGGATCGACCCCCGTGAGGCCATATGAGAAGGATATTACATGTAAGATATAGAGCGAGGAGGCGAGTTGGAGAAGGCGACGTACACGAGGGCGTATCAAGCGTCAACAAGGAACGAGCCACAGGCTTTGAAAAAGCAGAGGGTGGGCTGGTAACCCGCGCACGTCTGTAGGAACGGAAGAAGGAAGGTCAAGAGGGAGCAAGCGCAACATCCTGGCGTAGATGTATGCTGCACCACCACCTGAAGACAAATTTAAAGCACTCTTCGCCACGGTACGGCCCATTCCGGATGGCTGGAGTCCGGCTTGCCTAGAGGGGCCAGAGGTGGATCTCGAGCGCTTGTTTTCGGCTACGTGCTTAGGATGTCTATTGTAGTAAATCTACATGCGCTATTAAACTAGGTTGATTCTTTGATGAACCACCGCGTCCCACGGCCACTCACTCCTACGTTGCGGCCTTGTGTTCTATTAGTGTCTACCACGCTTGCAGATCAACACAGCAGTTCGTAAGTCTCTGGAACATTGTACTGTGATTGTGGCTTACGGCGCACTCCACCGCTTTAGTTGAGGCTCTAGCCTGTGCTCGAGAGGTAATTAGACAGCACATGTTATAGGCTTTGGTGCGAACAAAGTTGCATTGGTGTGGCTAACAAGGCAAATGACCGCAGCAGCCAGCCGTCTCGTCCAAGGTGGTATAAACCTGGCACATATTCTTGAAGCTTCAAGTGTATTCATAACTAAAGTTCTGCCCTCTTCCACATTTTTTTCGATACTCATTTAAAGCACATGCAAAGGGAGAAAGGTTTATTGTGGCAGAAAACTTGAGAGAACGGCCTGAATAAATTTTTTTGTCCTGCTATACTCAGCGTTAGAAAGGAGAAGCGGCGGGAAAGAAAGATGAGAGAAGGAACTGATGATGTTGAGCATGATGGCAATGAAGCCAAATCTTGAATGCCGAAAAACTGTTAACAGTGCCTTGTCGAGTTATGTACCACCGAAATATTTCTTCAGCGCTTTCACAATATTACGCTGATGACGAGGTAACATTCCCACCTCTTCTGCGTCTGTATGAATATATCCCACAAACAAGTTCTGTGGCCACGTTTTCGTCGTGTCTACGAAGCAAGAAAAGCCAGAATATTTCTGTTGCGAATGTGTGTGTAGAAGAATCTTGGCAGCCTCGTGGAGGCATGGCATAATTCATCCTTACCTCATTACTAAATATTCGGCAATGTTTAACACCACCCGAGCTAATCTCTTCCAAAGGGATCATCATATATCTATGCATCTACGTATTCTTCACAATGTCGTCATCCAGGCATTACACAATGAAGCAACGATGGTACTGGGGCACTTATTTCAACATTAAGCTCGAGTGATAACATAACGTAATGGAATGAAAGAGGGATATTTTGAAACTGGCATTCAAAGGTGAACTATAGCCCACATTACGATCCCCCCACCAACGTTGAGTCACCACCTGTTTGAGCTGTGTCGGCAGTTTTCATCTTGACACTTATTTGGTACTTAAATGTGTAGGAGTGCCGCTGCAGCAACGAGCACAAATACATTATCAGCAGGAAATGTTTTTGTAACCATGTATTGGCCAATTATTGAAATGTTATCACGAATGATTAGCAAATTCGGCAGTGTTTGAATGGCTACAACGTACTGCTTCTGAGATGGTGCGTCGGTGTGCTGGTGTCTTGCTGCAGAGCACACAGCTTTACTGGATTGTCAATACATGCTCCTGAGCCGAAAGTTGAGCACACTTGTAACCATGTGTAGCCGTAGACAGAGGCATCGAACAAGAAAGGCAGGAATTAGGTACATATGAAAGCTTGTGATATAGAATTCATAAGCAGGTTCCCTGCTCGAGTATGCCTATCGACAGATGACCTTTGTCTTGTTCGGTTGTAGCCTTGAAAAATACAAGTCTACCTGTCTAAACGCCGACTCCAGTGCAAAATATTTTCGTGGTTTTTTCATCAGCGGTAAGAGGGGTGGTATAGGAGTATACCAAGGGTCAGAGAGCAGCACTCCCGTAAGGGTGCAAATTATAAGTCGAGAAGGGGAAGAAAAAGAACACCATGAGACCCTGCTCATATGCCCAAGGAAAAAATACTTTTGCACCTACCCGTCAAGTGTTAATATTGGGCTGCTTATGATTAGTAGAAAAAGCACAAATACTGCGACAGATCACTGGTGACAGTGCTCGTGAACAGCATTAAGAGCAATATTAGTTTCGAAACAAACCAGGGCCACACTTTTATCGTTATGCAAGAAATACCCGATTTCGTCTTCTACTCCTGTATTTTGCTGGTTTGTGTTCATGCATTTTTTTATTTTCAAAGTTAGTTTTCAGTTTTCAGTTTTTTGCCTTAAGGACTCCCGTTCAGGGGTTGTCGCATAAGGGGTGGGATTAGAACAAAAAAAAAATCTAACAGTGATGATTAAATTAACAATGCAGCCCCGCCGCGGTGGTCTAGTGGCTAAGGTACTCGGCTGCTGACCCGCAGGGCGCGGGTTCGAATCCCGGCTGCGGCGGCTGCATTTCCGATGGAGGCGGAAATGTTGTAGGCCCGTGTGCTCAGATTTGGGTGCACGTTAAAGATCCCCAGGTGGTCTAAATTTCCGGAGCCCTCCACTACGGCGTCTCTCATAATCATATAGTGGTTTTGGGACGTTAAACCCCACATATCAATCAAATTAACAATGCAGATGATCAGTGATCCGTTCTTGAAAAGCAGATGAAAAGCAGTCACTCACCTCTCCCACAAAAACTACCATCAGAACCATTAACTATCAAAATCTTTACAACTGCTGTTATTGTGGAGGTCTCGGTACCACTGATCAAATATAGCACTTTGTTCCATTTACGTCCTCAATGTAAAACCGATGATGTCACGGCGTTTGGTGCTCGCACTTCAACGTGGCATCACCACTAGCATTCTTGTTTCGTGTACTAAGTTCTTACTTATCCAGCGTCTTGACGGGGTAAGAGTGGTGTTTTTGGTATATTGCGAATGTGTAATTTACAAATGCGTCGAAAATCTTTTTTTTTCTTTTAGTGTCCCTTTAACGACAATGCAGTTGATTCTCCTACAAGCCGAGCGCTTTGGTAGCAAATGCGAAGCAATGTCTGATTGATGCGAAGTAACATTCAGAGAACTTTCTTCCTGAATGTGGCACGGTCGGGGACGCATCATTGTCGGTGCCAAGTCTTTAGAGCCTATTCATCATTTTATGCTGTAAAACTAACAATTTGCTTGAGGCAGTTGCGATAGACTGAAGACAAAATGCATCCAAAATTAATATTAAGGCTTCTTTTTTCACGTGCGACAGAGCTTTAAGCATAGACTGTTTATTTTTGTGTGTTTTTTATTTATTACAGTGTTCCACTTGTTCAAAAGACTGGTGTGCTTGCACTTCAAAGGTAATGCGTGTACAATATTTTGTAACGCACGAAAATGTGGCCGACGTTCACGTTGTTGTCATGATATATTTGAAGTATGTCAGCCCAAAACATCGTCACATTTTTGCACTGCTTTACGTGCTGGCGTTGATCATCAGATCTCGTGCTAATTAATATGCTGTTTACGAAGAAGCATTACCTTCAATGCTGCCGTCTTTCTTGCAAGCAAATAAGTTGTCATACGTCGGACCTGCTCCTTCACACATCCCTCCAACAGCACACCACTACCCAGGAGCCACGCTTGCATCGTAAAAAATAACCTCCTTCAGAGACACTTCATCATGGTAAGAAGCAAAAAAAGTGAAGAAAATTAAGCTGAGTTCAGACGCAAAAGATAACAGGGGCTTCCCACGCATCGAAATACATTTTCGGCTCCTCGCATGACAGAAGATCATCGCATGATTGCTTCGAAATGCTTCGCAAGCATGTTTCCCTGTTATTTCTGCATATATGTGTAAAATTCGCTGGAACATTCTCGCCAGGTTTTCTTCCGCTGTTTTCACCATAACGCTAGAAGCTTTATATTTATTCGTCAGGCTGGTCCTCTGAGTAATCGTGTTAACCTACGTCAATGCTGGTCTAGCTGAAAAGCATTCATCGGACACTGGCAGAGAGAGTAACCAGAAGCTCTTGCTTGAAGGCAAGACTCTGGAGTACAAAAAGGTGACCAGAAGCGGAAGCAGGGGCATCTCTTGGAACACAGTGGCATATTCGTACACGACGAGAAGAGTCCATGGCACAGCGTACGCGAAAAGCGAAGAGCGCTCAGGGAACCGGGGTGACTTAAAGGGGCACCGATACACCGCTTCGTCCAATGGGCGCGAGCCATCTTTCACCCGCTGGAACACGAAAGCGCTCGCCGGCCGCCGGGTGGGATGGACGTTGATGCTGCTGATCTTACCCCGTGCCCTCGACGCGCGCTCAGGTCGTGTCCAGCGTGGCCGTATTTATGGGGCTACTCTTCGAATCCGCCCTCTTTCGATTCCCCCTTTCTTTTCCTCCTCCTTCCTCTGCTCTCTGGTTACCACCCTTGTCTACTTCCTGGCAACAGCCGGAGGCACCCTGCCAGAACGCTTTCTCTCCCCGTTTTATCTCTGTTTATAAAAACGAGGCTCCACCGACGTCCAAGCCTCTGGCGTGCTTCCACGAGCCGCCAGCCTTCTGCCGGCCAGTCCTGTCTCGGTACGCCTCCGATCCAGGCCCGGCTTGGTTGGCCCGCGCGGCCATTGGAGATAGTTAGCATTCAGAATGTTCTTCAACCCAATTAATCAGCCGCGACTCAGGAGTCGGTGGGAGTTACCGGTCCCTCGCTGCCCCGAAAGAGATCTTGGCTGCCCGGGCAGCTTTATTTCTCATGTTTATGCCTTTATTTCGCTTCATTATTTACGTTCTCAGAGATGTTGTTTCGCCGCAACGTTTTCTTTTGAGTTGCTCGGCGCTTGCTGAGCTCTCTTTCGGCGTTGCTTCGTCTAGCGCTGGTTGCTATATGCGGAGGTACCGCAGGCGGTGTGGGCTGTGGCGCCACGTCCAATGCTCTTGTTTATAACTTTATACGATGTGGAGCTCCTAGAGCTACGAGCAAGGTACTAGGCAAAACCACTGAGCCGCGCGCGCCCAGATTCCATTGGTACGAGCCGGAGAAGTGCTGCTACGTTGTGGCTGTTTGTACCTTTACTTTATACCCCTGGTTCTCGTGTTGTAAAAGAGCATACGAAGGGCGGACACACGGATAAGAACGCCCTCGTGTACGTAATCTTCGGCGAGGTCCATCTTTATCCCAGCCTCCTCCTTTTCAGGACGTCGGATGTTATGCATTCGTTTCGCAACCATGTGGGGCTATATGGATGTTCTGTGGGTTGTGAGCGGGGCTCCGCTTGCATTACACGCCACTGCGTTAACGTACACTTTCGATTGAAGAGAAGCCATGGCTAGCTGTTCGCCTAAGAAAAGGAATAACTTAGACACGTCAGTGTCCTGGACACGCCGTTTTTCTTTGTTTCTTATATATTAGCACATCTTATACTAGTCGAGATGATGCCCCTAACCATGCAATTATGATAGCGCAGGAGCATTATCACGAAGAGAACGGTGAGTTTTACAGTCAAGCTTTACACTTACCACTGGGGCTCCATGCCTTCTTCCTGTGCAGTCGATGAACACGTCTGCATCACATGAAATGGTCAAGCCCCAACCCACACCGCCAGTCAGGTATAGATGTGAGTGGGACTAAGAACGCGTACACGGTTGTAACTGATCTGATAAGTGTGCACCACAGCAACCACAAGGACATCTTCGACCAAACGCATCATGACTCGTTCATCTAGATGATCAATGATAATAATGAGCACAATAAAAGTGCGTGGCAGTTTAACGCTGGTGTGATAACGCCGAGCTACATTGATCAAGACAAGCACTCAGTTCGTAACTTAATTCAAAATGTCTGTGCCACCTCATTAACGTGTGACAAACAGCTTCACTGGTCATTCGCCTACCAACGAAAACTTGCTCACAATTCTTTTCAAATTATTTGCACAGCAAATTCATTGTATGAATGGTTCCGAGCCAAATGTGGTATTTACTCCGAATTTTGATGTCTTTATTAAAGAGAATTTGTGAACTTGGAGCAGCGGTCTTTCCACAGGATATTCATTGAAAAGCATGGACTATTGTCGGTCGTGAGTGGTTAGGCTACAGCTTGGGTATAAATTGCACTGTTACGCGCTGATTTTATCATGCGCTGCCAGACATTTGTGTTCCTTCTGGCAAGGGACAGGATGCGACAACGGAAAAATGAAGTTTGTATTTTTTTTAAAAGCGACATGCCGCACTGATGCAACCAGTGAATTTGGCAGCAGAATCTTCTTTTCCAGCAAATATAATCTGCGCAAAGGTCGGGTTTACAGTGCTTTGAGCAATTTTTTTTTGCCAACCACAAAGCTTTACAAACCACTGTGTATGTATCTTCTCATAATCAGAATCCTCGTTTGTTCATGCTGTGGTTGCTGGTGTTAAGCTTAATAAAAGAAAGGCAAAAAGGATAGAGGTTCTAAATACCCATGCTTGAAACAATACGACACATCTGCATATCAGCCCTAAGTATATAAACCCTCTTCGTAAAGCACTGTGGGCTAAGCATCAGCCAAAGGTCTGAGACGGCGAAGGTACATGGAGTCATTGGTGAGGCACCATCTGTAATAAAACAGTTACAAAGAGAATAAACAAAAACGTATTGCAGTAAAACAAGTATGGCACACAAAAAACAAGCTAATAAAACCTTTCACCAGCCACTGTTTTCTTTTTTCTGATTTATTTTAGTTGTTTTTGCCTATCATGCTACTCTCTCTTGAAGCCATGGGGCGCAATTGAACTTCTACATATCTCTTTTTGTTCGAAAAGCACTCGATTACAGCTTTGTTTATTTGGTTTACGTTTCTTAATTTGTGCTCGTGTAACGCGCTAATTCATCGACAATTACACACCAGGCTGTACCGACTACACTAGAAACGCCTTATCACGCCATGATTGTCATCACCAATGTTCAATAACCGAGGTAACAAAGGACCTAATTCGCATATTAACAGTAACTCATACGAACAAATTTATTCGGAAAAAACAAGACAGTATAGATTTATTGTTAGCCTCTCTCATAATCATATAGTGGTTTTGGGACGTTAAACCCCATATATCAATCATAGATTTATTGTTAGAGGTATACCAGCGTGAATTTTCGGCACCTTGAATAGGCAAGCACTCCTACAGTGACCGCTACGCCATAGCCAGCCATAAAATACGTTATGTCGGTTTGGGACGAAACGTTCTTTTCATCCAGAAAGTAAGCGAAACCGTTGGTATCACATGGCGGACACGCACACGAAAGAAGCTAGTTAAAACGTTTTTACACATGGTGTCAGCGTCCTTAAACACTTGAGCTAAAGAAACTCCAAGAAACACCAAATGAGGACACTTTCGTCCTACGTTCCCCACATGCTTCGGGTCTGTGGTGTGAGCAGTCTTAATTAATTCCTCACCATGAAAATTCATGAGCAAAGCACAACTTATTGAGACGCTCAGGCTACGACCGTAGTGAATCTTCGAGAATATTCAATGCGCACACGTCTTGGAGGAGGCAGGGTCATGTTTATGCCTGGCGCTTTCCTTTTCTCTTTACATCAGAAGACGTACTCCAGCGTGTGTTTTCAAAGCTTGGACCACGTGTTTACGCGAGCACATGTGTTTATGTGAAAGACACCTCTGATTACGGGCCTTTGTGTCTGCCTATTCCAGTAGGTGGCGTGACTGGGAGGCCGCAGCAGTATTGCAAACACGCTCAAATATAAAAGGCATCTCTAAAGCTAAGAACAATGGCTACTGCCTTTGTTTTTTTTCTGCTTGTTCCTGTCGGCTTTCTAGAGGAGCAATTATAATTCATGAGCTCGTAATTGCATTAACACCTAACGCCTGCTAAGTTTAGTGAAAATTAGAGAAAATGCTGCAGCAAATAAGCCAGAAAAGATGCGAAGGGACTCTTCAACGTTCGTATCCTCTCTTTGTTTTGTGAACTCAATTACCGAGGTCACCACGCCAGATTGCGTGCTCTAAGTAACCCTGGTACATTGTTTATGCTTACACTCTTTCCACCCTAAATCGTTTGTAGCAGGCGTTACTTCCAGTTGCCCTTTGTATTACACATTACGAAGACGTTGCACTAAGTGGACAGCTTATTCCAAGGTGCTAATTAATGGTTATATTAACTCAGCAAATTTTGTAATAGATCGTGAGACCTACATTACCGCGCAGCCCGTCCCAATTGGACGGAGAAGCGCATGGAATCGACTTTCGGTTAATATGAACAAAAAACCGGTCTCTGTAACACTGTGCTAATACACCAAAATACGGGGTATAACTGTATACTTTTCGTCATAGCACTCACAATACGTGAGGACGTGCGTATGCCTCCCTCCAACACGAAGTACCAGCCGCCAGAAGTTATTTCAAATCTACGCTTTTAAGTAAAACGTGGGCCCATATTAAAACTTTTTGTTCAGTGAGATGTGTAACTATTCCAAGACGTTTATCGCACAATGCAGACACGTATTAGGTGACGGCAAGGATTCACAATACGCGTCACGCGATGCACGGTACTATGTCACTGCCCCGTAGTGAGTTACAAAGCTGTCGTTAGGAGGTGTGACGACTCTTTTCATCCTAGACAGCAGTGAAGAAAAGCGAAACGACTTCCGTTTTGCGAAATTGCTGCTTTTAGGAGCTTCTCGTGTGGCTGCTTCTTGCGGCATTTGAGCGTTTGGGGCGTTCCCATGTGACCCCCCCCCTCCCAACTCCGTCTCCCTTACCTCTACTTGAGAAGGGGAAAGCAGAATGAGTGGTTGTGTACGCCCTCAGAGAAAATTGTGGAACTTTTGAACCCTGCAACGACGGTGGCGGTGGTCAAGCGCGCTTGCTGAATGACGGCGCTGTTCTTTTGATGCGCGCCGCTCCGTACCACGTATGAGTGTCGAACGAGCAAAAGCTTTGGCGCGCTAAGTTTTCACTCAATTTGGTGCAGTGGAAAAGTGGTTCCCATTGGTTAACTCAGCGTAGCAGCTAGACAGGCAGTAATTCAGGTTAAACGACAAAAGCCTGCGTTTTGTGCTCTTTGTTTTTGCGCTGTCCTATCATGGCCTTCAATTAGCCCCGACGTGCGTATGGCCTTTCGGACGTGTCTCGCAAATATAATCGTTGGAGAAGTGGCGAAAGGTTTTGTTAGAGCAAGGGCAACTTGGCTAAGGAGCGTGAATACGTGCCAAATGAGAGAAAGAATGTGATTAGTGACTGCGGGAAAGAGCGCTTCTTTCTTCAAGCAAGGCGGACGACTTTAGAAGACCTCGTAACATTTGCTGTATTGCTCCAGTGATCTGGAGCATGTAATTCACAGAAATAGAAAGAGCGTGACAATTTCTACTAGCTAAGCGTCTTAACAGTGCTGCAACAACAATACGTATGACAGTTTCAGACACGTCCATTTCATTTATAAAATGGTACGGCTTAACATTCGCAGTATTTTTTTACGGAATATTTTGTCCAGACAGCGCGAGTCTTGAGCATAGCAATAAAACAAAAGCAAAACAACTTGGGAAGATAGCAATAAAATATAGATGTAGGTGGCGCTTAACGTTCTGCTACGCAAACTCGCCTAAAACGCCACCGTCCTGACGTATGTCGCAATTACAGCCTAACTGATACCGACGCACGCAACGTCGTATCTTCTAACCAGTGTTGTACGTAACGGCATTTCAAGCAGCGACGTTCCAGGAATTAGTTCCTAGTTCCTATTTTGGAGAAACAAAGGAAGGTCACCATTTTATTGAGCATTGGCGGAACTGCAATGGCAACTTGTTACGTTTACGTGTGCGAACGGCAGATGGAACGGCGTTTCTTTGGTAAACGTCCCTCAATGTTGATCAGGTGCACGCATGAAGCACATAATGCAGAACAGGGTGGAGTGGCGACTTCGTGAAGTGCAACGATCTACCACTCACCTGTCATGTGACTATGATGTATCCTGGTTTTCAATTTAAGGCGCCCTCTGGGAGCGCCGGGAAGTGCGCGCTGCCGAGACCGACCACGTGTGGGAAGAACACCTGATTACTTTTCCTATCAGTGTGATCCAGTCTCACAGCAACGAAGGGCTGTCCTGGAGTGTAGGAGTGTTGACACACCTTGGAGGATTTTTACTTGATAGTCGAGATTGATCGAACCCCCTTGTCAGGCTACCGCAAGAAAAGGGCGCACCAATTTTAACCTCGGCGACTTTCCCGGTCGGTCAACTCATAGGTAGCTTTTGTGTGTGTGCGTGTGTGTGTTGTGTGTGTGTTTGTGTGAGTGCGTGCGTGCGTGCATGCGTGCATGCAAGCATGCATACATGCTTGAATGCGAATGCGTTCATGGGACTTTGTCGGCATGCTCAAGTGAACTGCGTGTGTTCCACGGTGTCTACAAAAGTGCGAATGACTGGCGCAAAACGGGTTAATTGTGCATACGACAGGGGAACCAATCACAACGCTCCATGGAGGCACAGGAAGTTAGTAAAACACCGATGTGCTAACCACCGTATAATTCCGCACAGTGACTTTCTCTCGCGCGTGATTGGTCTTGGGCCCCGACGTAACGGTGGCCAACCTACACTTCAAAATTCTACCTCTTCGAAGCGAGCCCGCTTGCCGCGAGCAGTGTATATATGCGCTTTGGACGTTTACACATGTTTTATGTTCACGTGCTCCCGTATGGCAAAGCTTCGACCTTGTTCCTAGGAATACTTTTCTCGTCGCATGTACTTCGCACGCTCCATGGCTCAACCTCCTTTTAGTATCTCGTACATGCCGCCAGCAGGTATCAACAAATCTGTCTTTTGAGACCCGGGTGCGTGCATGGAAGGGAAGAGGACCGAAACGTAATAAAAGAGGGCACTGCAGAGGCTCGTGTCCGGTGCCTGCAGCAACGGTTGGGTTTTCCCAAGGCTCTATTTAACGTGCCAATAATCACTGTGGATATGAGTCTATATACTTCAATACGATTCGTTTCTACGGTCACCGCACTGATATAGACTGTCATGCGATACAAAAATTGTCGTACGTCAAGTGATACATTCTTCTTCCACCTGGTGCCCTCACCCCTAATTGATTGATATGTGGGGTTTAACGTCTCAAAACCACTATATGATTATGAGAGACGCCGTAGTGGAGGGCTCCGGAAATTTAGACCACCTGGGGTTCTTTAACATGCACCCAAATCTGAGCACACGGGGCTACAACATTTCCGCCTCCATCGGAAATGCAGCCGCCGCAGCCGGGATGCGAACCCGCGCCCTGCGGGTCAGCAGCCGAGTACCTTAGCCACTAGACCACCGCGGCGGGGCTGCCCTCACTCCTACTACCTCGATTGACTCTGTTCTCATTTCTGTACCACTTGGCACCCTCATGCACTTGATGGAATGGCTCTTCAACATTGCCAATGTGAAATACTAATGGCAAAGCATAGTTTGCATGTCGTATACCAACATCGAGATGAAACCCATGCTAAGTGCTAACAATAGACATATCCTGGGCATAATTTTATATGCTGACACTGCAATATTGAGTCGACACTCATTAAATGCCTACGTATTGTTCATTTCGGCGCGGTTTTCTGTGCACGAAACTAATTTGGATTGGTGAATGTGTGGGAATTTCTACTCGTAGAAAACTGGGATGACGCTTGAGCTTCACCTACGAGAGTAGAGCGTGATAGCGTAATCTGGCTCCATCTGCGTCACCTCCTCAGTTGCGATAGCGTTGCTTAGGTTCTCAGTGGATGGATGCTCCAACTATATATACAGCAATGAAATGAGAGTTACCACGTGTAATATCCGCCATTTCAAACCATTTCAGAGTGTGTTCTGGAAGTACAGTTGGGAAATGCCCACAACGTCACATTTCTTCCTTTTTGGTAATTTGGTTTGCTCTGAAATGGTCCTCTAAAACACCCACTCATTGCACAAGTTTTGTGAGTTGACGGCAGGCATGATTGTACGCTTCTGCCACACGACACCATATGCATTAATGAGACTCGTCCAGTCGCATGATATTTGTATAATTTTTCATATGTGGTTTCAAGCAGTTACCTGACTTTCCTAGAACGCCAGCTGCTTGCTACGTGAAAGGCATGGATTCAATTCGCACTTGAACTGCTTGTTTTTTAATATTTAATTATTTGTAGTTATTTCAAACTTTCAGTGATGTACAACGCTATTTCTTTGCTCACAACTAACAATGCTCATGCCGAGACCCAAATTGCAGTTCTTTAACGCTGTTACATCTGAAGCTGAAGGGCAGTATTTTGACTGGGAGTTGAAGGCTGATGTAGAAGCTCCCGTATATGCCGCACTTGTAAAACACGAGCACTAAAGTTGCAGTTAAACATATTGTAGTATGACAGGTGACCTATAAAGAGTTCGTCTAGTATTGTTTCCTTACACTGCTGATATCTACATACAACCTGTAGCATCCAATTTTACATTCGTTAATTATATGCAGTGCTAGCAGGATAATAAATTCCTCTATTTATTTCGCCTAGAGATTATCCAGCACTATATTTTAACCAAAAAGTTGAAATGTAACGTCATTGTAACGATACATTTTAAAATTTTAAACGTAACTGTAACGAGTTCATTTTGCGCTTAGGGAACTTGTAACGGCAACTAGCTCCAAAATTGGGAAGGAACGAGGAACAGTTTTAGAGCAACGTGTACAACACGGCGGGTGCCGATTCATAAGGTGCACTTTTAAAGAAGCACTGACATATAATAGGCAGTTATAGTATACTGGGCTTACCGGGATACCGGGCGTACCGTGATACCGGAATCAAAGTGTGCATGCGCAGATACGTACGTCACCCGCGCTGCTTACTGTACGCGCGGTATTTTTCAGATTTAAGGTAGCGTAGGTGAACGTAGTGTACGTAAACATGGCGGCGCTCTCAGGCGCCCGCTTCGAAGTGATTTTGGCGTAGTTGTTGAAAGATTCGCCTTGTTCGCAGCAAACGACTGTTTAAAGTGCATTCGCCTGCATTCAGTCAGCTTCGATGACCAAGTATTACGGATAGGTTGGCGTAATTTTTGAGATAGCTTCCCATTTCCATTACGTCTAGGCCTAACTAAAAGATTGATGTAAACAAATCGGCAACATAATTTTTTTCCGTGATTGGTGCGTGGGTCATATTTATTTGCTTTTATTATTAGCAAAATAAACTTGTAACAATGCTTCACACGGTGGCATAAGCAAACATTCTCGTTTTCTTTTTCTTTTAACTGTCTTTACTTATTAACATCCGATAGGTGGCGCCACTGTCCCAGCTGAGGCACGTAAACCACGTAAACGCTATTCCGGTAAACTATAAGACGCTGTCCACAACGGACGTTTTTTTCACGGTAACGCCATACCCTTAACTTCCGCTACCACGTTAACCGTAAACTATAACTGTCCAATGTCCTACCATGTTTTTAAAGCCGATAGTCGTTCATGGAGTACTTCAACGCGGAAATTTAGGTCTGTCTGTATATCTGTGTGTGTGCCTGTCTTTGTGCTGCTGTCACCCGATCGATCACAATGCCGAAAGGTTAACCCCTTTCATGTGACCAGACATATTCATCTGGTTTTCGCGTTCGTACGTGCTACCATTAATAATTAAAAAAACAAATATTACGCATATTTTGTCGAACTACAAGTACAGGGTCATTGGGTAGAGCGCAACATTAGTTTTAAAATGCATATATACGTAGTTTGAAAGTTTGTAGTGAGGTTATGACCAAAAAGGGGCAATGTGGCGGTATGACCAAAAAAAAGGGCGCTTCCTCTAAAACTACATGGTGTGGCCACCTACAAGTGACTTTGTGTGCTATAAAGACTTGGGTTTTTTTTTTAATTGCTGCTAGATGATATCTGTACAGCACGCAACGCCTATTCGCCTATTTACTCGAGCAGAACGTCAAAAAAAACGTTTTATTCTCTTTCTCTGTTAAGACTATCATCTTTTGACGACCTTTGCCACTGAGGCATGCAGATGCGCCGCTGTTTGTATTGTAATAGCAATTATACGGAGGCGCCAGCGTCAAAATGACGCCAGCGTCATTTTGACGCTGGCGTCACCATCTCTCATGGTATATGTACACATATTTATATATATAAAAACTCAAAAAAAATAATCCAGAAAAGCACTCCGCTGCACGGAATCGAACGTGAGACCAATGAATTTGTGTGTGATGCGTTAGCCACAACGCGGAGGCGCGCGCTCTCATCTCCCACGATTACTTTCCCCGCGGAAAGGGGGCAGGGTGGACACTCGCGTGTGCGTTTCTCTCGCGGTGGAGAAAATCGTACGTCTTGGCTGGCCCTGGGCTTTCACCGGAACGATTCTGTTGTAGTTAAGGGGCGCACAAAGGTCGCTGCAATCGTTCCAGTCTCCATTTGCGAAAATGGTTCGCTTTTCAGACAGAGTGAAGTAACGACTGAGATAAATTATTCGCGTTCATCTGTACCTGTCAGTACGTTACGTGCGTCATTTGTGCATGAGAAATTCGGGGCACGTTTCGATCTGCTTGGCGTTCTGCGCGTGACCTTCCAATTTGTTGCTATCGCGTTCGTTGATCCGGCTTTGCGGCAAAGCTGTGACTTTTTTTTCTGTCACAATAGGCCCCTGTAACGACCCACTTGTCACTGCTGGAAAACTTGTTTGATCAATCACGGAAATTTTTTATCATTTGGAGGCAGTTTTACAGTGCGCAGCCACAGTTTCAACTTCCGAGGGTGTCGAGGAGCCCCAGAGTGCTGTTCGTGCAAACGTCGGTTGCTACGCGAGCACACATAAAAGTGTGGACTGTATGATCGCCTTCACAACTGCTTCCCGCGAAGGCTTTTTAGTCCCTGCTATAATCCCCTTTGATGCGTTGTCAATTCCTCAGGAACGCACCACTGAGGCAGGGCGATTAGCCTTTGTACTCTCGCGCAAGTATGACCCCTCTTTCTCTTAAAGAGGTCTGCCAGGTGTGAGAGCTGGCGAGGATTGTGGTAAACTACACACAGTCATTGTGCAGGGGATGGTTCGCTGTTTACACGAAAACCAAAGGCGCGCCATGCATGCAACGGAGCGACACAAACTGTAAAAATGATTTTCAATATCTCTTATCCTAAATCATTCATTCACAATTTTTACGTGATGCGTGGGTGCTGGCACAAATTTATCTCACAAGTTATCTCGCTTTCATTCTTCTAGGTATGTGCGGCTTTAACATCAGCAAAGCTTCTGCGTGACGTATCGCGTGGTGCTCCACTGCTATGGGTGCTAGCTCTTCGTGGTTATATGCAGTCATCGTCAAAGACCGCAATATTTATCGCAATAACACCCCTAGCATTAATTTTACCCGACATTAAAGCCTTCACGACTCAACTTTAAAAATACCTGACATAAGGCAGTTTTAAAGCGTGATGGACGTAAACAAGAATCTTGCGGTTAACAGATCCGTAGGTCGGTAGAGATGTATGTTTCTAATAAAACACGCAATCCAGCGCGCGGGAAATAGCTTACTGCAATCGGGTTAACTTGAAGTTCACGCAACACCGAGAACTTACTACCTCACAACATATCTCAGTGTCCCGATACTGCGACTCAAAACACATTCGAGGGGAAAAGAGCGACCGCTTTCTTGACGTGGGTTACTGTACATAACGCGTGGGATTACTTTCTGCCTTTGAAAAAAAACGAACCGCCAGGCCACCAGCGGCAGTGGTAATCGAACACAGTATGTCCCGCATTCAATCCGGAAGCTCCACTTTGCAGTCTACCGCCACCGCTGTTAGTCTTAACGACAACAACCTAGCAGGCTTCCAACCAACCTTCTCGCGCAGTAAGGACCATGCATTCATCCTTGGCAGACAAGCGTAGAAAAGACGCTGCCACGTCGTGAAAACTAGTTTCGGGACCCTCGCGTCACTGACACAATCCACCGCGATGAGGCGCGCTTAAGCCGTCTTCTTCGCGCCTACAGCACATTCGCGCATTACCCCGTGCCATCAAGAACTGCCCCGCGCTAGGAAGTCGTGCCGCGCCGTATGATATATGGTGGCAACTCCAGCCCCCCCCCCCCCTATGCGTACGACTGCTTGCTGTCTGTTGCGTTCCATAAAATGGCTTTTTTTTTCGGGCCCAGGTCCATTCTTCACACCACTGCTCCGGCACCCGTCCCACGCCGCACATGAAGAAGCGTTCTGCTCCGGGCGTGCGGGTAGTTGACCATGACAGTTTCGTCATCGGGAGGGACGACCTGCGTAGAAATTGAATCATGCATCACCGCGAACGTCCCGGAAGGATAGATTCAAAGCATGCAGTGGCTGGTGTTGTGGATAGCCATATAGTGATTCTGTCTCTTCACCGCGCAGACCGATTGCACGTACATGCGAGGATTCGAACTTCCGAGCAAACAAACAGAATAGCCCACGTCAGAATTTTTCTACACGTTTCTGACACTCTTCGTATAATTTACGTCCTAGATTCAGGATGTTGAATGAGGCAGACTACAGCCTTCTAGACTTGCCCAGGAAGCCACCCCGGACCAAGGACACGAGACCGTCACTCAGGCTGGGATGTTCGTAGCCTCACTTCACTAAATACTGATTTGATTGATATGTGGGGTTTAACGTCCCAAAACCACTATATGATTATGAGAGACGCCGTAGTGGAGGGCTTCGGAAATTTAGACCACCTGGGGTTCTTTAACGCGCACCCAAATCTGAGCACACGGGCCTACAGCATTTCCGCCTCCATCGGAAATGCAGCCGCCGCAGCCGGGATACTTCACTAAATACTGTTGGACATTCTCAATAAAGTTTTCACTCACTCACTTCAGCATCCGATAGTAAGCGTAACATACTAGAGCATTCTGTCTTGTGCGTCGTACTCACAGCCGGATTTTTCGAGCATCTTTGCTCGAAATCAAATGATTAATTAGTTGTGAGAGCGCCGACTGACGCTGTTCCAACCAACCCTCTCACACAGTAAGGACCATGCATTCATCTTTCGCAGACAAGCGTAGAAAAGGCGCTGCCACGTCGTGAAAACTAGTTTCGGGACCCTCAGAGAGCCTGTCGGTGCATCACCGACTGACGCTCTTGTCTTTCAAGCGCTTCCGGTCCAGCACTTCTTTAGGGTTTTCGTATTAACCAGAAATGATATTTCGCAAAACAAAACTTGTGCGAAATCAAAGGTGAGGTTGAAGGTAAGAATCCTGTTGGATAATTACGATAGCACGATGTAAGCTTGCTTACGGTTAGCACCAAACAACTCACTGTTCACTAAAAGATCACATGACTATCTTGTCAGCAGCTGGAATCGTGGCGCCACCTGGCAGAGCAGATCTCAGCTACGAGCTTCTTTCTACGCGGCCTCTGAGATCGCTTCGGCAATGCTACGAAAAAGAGAGCTAGTTTAAGGAATACATAGTGCCCATGTGGCATCACAGGCAGGTTTTCTGCGCTGGGTACCCCGACATGGTGGCTACCGTTACTTCCCTTATCTCATAGAGAGTGACAGTGCAGAGGAGAATACAGAGTCGCTCTCTCCTCGCGTTCTCTTGAGATTTACCCCCCACGCTTTTTGCTTTTTGCTAGTCACGCCAAGGCTGAACTCATAGTAAATCGTGGTTTCACCGGCAGTAATCTGATGCCACCTTTTCTCGCTCCACACATTCTTTTGAGAGGTTTATGCAGCGCCGCAACCACATGTTACCCAAAGATGGCGGTCATGGTGACGTCAATGCATGTATGCACCACAGAACGCGAAAGAGGACTTTCGAGTACCCAAAATCAAACAGCTAAGTCAAGCCTTCGGATCGCTTCCACAATTTTTGGAGTACGTGGCATTCCTTAGCGCTGGCAATGTACTTCGTATTGTCGTTTATTGTGGCAATACCTATAAGCTGCGTGAACTCAAGTCCTTACACATCTTCAGAAGAAGATAACAAAGCGGTGCATTCGCCTGCTCAAAGGCGCGTCAAAAGCAAATGCGTCTACGGTTAATGTAACCAGTACATATGCGCTGCTCACGTGTATGCAAATTATAGAGTGCTTTCACCATTACGCGACGCGCTGAAAGGACATTGATGACTCGACGAACCCACTGCGTTAACGAGTGCGACCGATCGAGCTAACACGTCCTAAAACCAGCAATTAGCCGACCAAACTCGGTATAAGAGCGTGATTACGAAAACAAGCCAGGACGCAAGGCCCGCCATCAGATAAGGTAATAAAATAATAGTGTATAGAGGTGAACATAATTAGCATCATTTTGCACCTGTTCGTTCGTAGCGATGACAGGTGGCCTTCAAATAAGGAAAGTCAAAATAATGCGAGTGGGGCACGTGTTTCTGTGTTATGTTCGCATAACGTTCCTGTAGAGGAATTTCTTTCAAGGTTTTCGAAACGCTCTACTTCATTTATACTGAGATCAGGCTTTTCTTGCGTGATTAAAGAAGTTTCAAACGCGTTGCGTACAATCTCGTGCAGAGTGCTTTGTGCATTGCAGCTTTCACTAAAGCTGAGTAGAAAGCATTGTTTTCAAAAAGTACGCTTCATGCGTTGCTTTCTGGCTGAAACAATTTCATTGCATGTGCCAACTTTCTTGGAGTAAAGCACTGCTCCCAGCTCGTAACTGATCCGGCAATGACAAACTTGGCCAAGTGCAGTGACTATGTAAGTAGGCTATAGATATGCCTTTTTTTTTAGGAAGCATTCGTCATTTGGATGAGGCCTCATACCTTCATACGAGCTCAATTCGCAACATATGCCGTACTACCTTCCTTACGCGATACACTAGGCTTCCCTGCTTTGATGTTTTCGCTCTTTTATTACCTTTTCTCTGGTTGGGTATGCGTGTTATTCTTATTCGGGCGAGTAACTTTGGCTCGTGCGGATACTAAGTTCTGACCAACAACATCATTCCGCAATAGCATTCTTTTGAACAAGTGATGTTGCATAGAACGCGGCGAGTGCGAAATATGCCTCAACTGTTTTTTGTTTATCCTGCCGTTCGAGCATCGATGCAGAAGCCTCTAAGCTTGCAAGTGCTGGCCACTTCAGGGCACATTAGAATACCGCTGACGATCTTCGGCGTGCCATTTGCGTACTCCCCAAAGAACCTCCGCTCATAATGCTGGGTTCCAGACTAGAGCATATACCACGGACAGCGCACCTCCGGCCTCTTCCGCTCGAAGCATGCTGTCCGTAACCGCTTGCTCATCGAAACTGCGGAGCTGCACCTTTTGCCTCAGAAGGGGCAGGCAGCCGCATAGCTGTCCATAGTGGACAGCGATGCCTTCTATAGCACACATACTTGCGAAGGCACCACGGCGAGCGCGTGTATGAACGAGGGCGAAGCCTTCGCGAGTCCCAAAGCAAGGCCGGACGAAGGCACCAGCCAGGGGGCGAAGCAGGGCCGTGATGAATGGTCCGAGCGCGGCCAACATCCGCGACCATCATGGGGACGGTAAATCATGGAGCCTGCCGGTGGATCACCCCTGCGCAACCCGGCTCAGACGGCCGCGGGCAGCCTGTTGATCAGCAGGGAGCACCGAAGCGACGAGACCGAACGCTTTGCAAAAGGTGCCGGCAGAGATTCGGACGCGAAACAGTGGACGGTGAGGATACGAGAAGTGTTGGGAGAAGTGTGATGAGACATTGTGTATTCCGGGGACGCTCGTGTTTTTAGTCTGAGTAGCTGCGCCTCTTAGTTGCTTGTCTTTCGAGGACAATTCGGCCATGTCTGACGGCTGGTACAATAATTTTATATTGATTTATTGATTCATACTGTAAGCATAACATGCTCTTACAGGAGTGGGTCCAAAAGGATACAGATTGTAGACATCTACCGAAGAACAAATGCGTGATTTAGGGGATTATTAATTCACATAAGCGATGACACAATTTCCACCGACAAGAGCATGACACCTTCGCAGCACCGCAGTATCCGTCAAAGAGTCGGTCATTGTCCTAAAAAATACAGCAATCATCACGGCTCTTTTCACGTAGACAGCAATGTGATCTATTTGTACACGAGCATGAAAATGGAGAACGCTCTGCAGAAGGAGCGTGGTTTGTCTACAGCGGCTGTTGAGGCCACCTTCTGCATGACCAAACGCGCCCTTTAGTCAGTACCCTATAGTCGGGTATCTCTCTCAACTTTGTTTACCACTTGATATCACGCTTTCAGGATCTTAGATAAGGCACATTCTTGCCAAATTCCTTAGAAATACGCTCCTCCTATGTCTACGACACACGCCTATAACCTTCTTAAAGCCTTGATACAGAACCTGAAGAGGAAGTGGATCGGCAACCTTCAATGAGTTACCTTGGATTTTGTCGCTAGTATTAACGTGGCACTCGGAACGCCCAGTCTGAGAACAGTAAGCAACCACATTGCGAAAACGCTGGGTTGTGTAGAATACGAATGAATATCAATGCATTCTTAACAAGAAAGATGCTTTTAGCTGCAATGACTTCCTGCACGTAGGCAGGAAGTCTACGCAGAGATCTTTGTGTTATGGTTTTACCTTAGAATTTACACTTACCTACGTAATCTCACAAATGACTGAAAAAAATACCATAAATGAAAGAGGGGGATGGAACTCAAACTTGCTTGGTGGCTGTAAACCACCTCAATAAACTCAAGGCATTTGATGAACATATGCCCAACGTTTTTCATTTCATATTGATGCTTTATAATTTTATCTTTTTTTTCGTGCTTCTTGTTACAGACACAATCAAGCGAACTGTCTGAATCAGCTTGCCGATCTGGCTTTAGGACCAGCTTGTGCCCAGTTGTAATTGCGGGAAGAATATGACCAAACAAGAAATTTACGGATGGTATTTAACCCTAAGTGTCATCAAATCCAAAAAAAGAAAGATTTATTTGCCACACTTCACTTTTGCCCTAAAATCTTTCGTTGTGTATTAAACGCACACCTTTGCTTAGAGCGATAAGGAAGTGGAACTGCACATGCAAAGCCGATGATTTTACAAGCTGTGTGACGTTAAGAATCACATAATTTCTGCAATACTTGCACTGTCTTCTTTTGTCTACTCTCTTGTGGTTATTATCTAAACCTGGCCTAAGTGATGTTAAGTGATATCTGAGGGTATAAATGACGCCAAACATCCAATCTAGCACAGACGGGTATAAAATATAGGTGACATCCGTGAGGTGAGAAGTCGAATGATGGTGCAATTCTTTAGAGTAGGATGTAGATATTTCAGCTCTTGGAGCGCGTATTCTTGTGCAGAACAAAATCCAAACTTAAATTTCAATCTGCACTCTGTATGAGCACCTCATTTGTGATCGCTTACTTACTCTCATCTATTATTTGACGACTAATGTAAAGTCATTCATCATGTGAATTTTCGCCCGGTGAATAAAGGATTACAAGATTCAATGGCATTTGTGATCAATGGTGATTTTCTTAAAATAGTTTATTAGTATGTCACCGGGTTCAAAAGAACCTTTTCCATCATATATATAGATCTTCTGGAAACAAGCTGATATAGATAAACGTAAGCATAAAGGATGTTCATAAGCTTTTTGCAAGTGATTCAGATGCCAGTGCGACACACTCCGTAATGTGAACCTAACATTACCACCTCTGATGAAGGATGCCTACTTCCTGTAATGCCTGCGAACAGATAAGCTTTAAGAAAAATTCTGACTGTTCTTACTCTTGTACAGTTCATTTAAAATAATATATGAATAAAATGTTGTTTGAGGCATAACCTTATTAGTCCTAGTTGTAAATCAATATTTACTATGGTAAAATGTGCAAGTCACTGGACCTTCTTCATGACGTGTCAAATCTGCAATAGCTGCTTATTGTGACACCTATAGAAGCTTTAAAGCGTTATTGAAGTATCATATTAAATAAATTAGGTATGATACAGTGAGCTTTACAAAGTTAAAGCTTCTAGGCAGGGATGCTGTTGCATGTAACTCACGTGCAAGGCAAATGAAGAGGTTTGATATCTATGTAAGTCGGCATACAGACAGCAAATAATTTTTTAGAGAAAAACGAAGACGACAAGAGCCGTGGACACGACACAAACGCTGAAGCCATGCTAGAATTTTATTAATTGAAAAGGTAACATGCATATATACAGGCCATGATGCTGCACGGACGAGAACAATTGATGATAAGCACTCGGGTGACACTTCATTGTAACAAATGAAATGTAAGATTATACCCAACTATAAACCACTTGCGTTGCGCAAAAAAAGCACTTTTTTTTCTGAAGGGCTATGAATACTGACCACGAATATGCGCCCCTGGTTTCTGCATTTTATATACTTATCACTGGAAATGTAAAATATCTGAGGGAGACAAGTGAAGAGTTGCGCAAAAACCACGTTAGACGTATTTCGACAACCGGACAATGCAGTGAAGCTGAAACAACAGATTTCCAACACGACTAATCAAGATTCCACCCGACCCATGCATAAATCCAGAAACCTGCAATGCCTACTTACCAGAAGAGGCTTCTCTGCTTCTCCAGTACCAGGGGGTCCATGACAAGGCTAGCGAGCTCCAACGCTTGCGGAGGCGAATTCACACAGCCATATTGTGTGCTGCGGACGCGAATTTGTTTCCAGCCACCCACCTCTTTGTGATGGGTACAGAATTTTTCCTGAAAGAAGTGGGAGGAAAGAAACACTTATGAGAGCGACTGATAGGTCCTCTTGGTCGGCTAGATATTTAAAATTGTATTTGAGAGGCGGGGTTCAATCTTCTGGTCAATGAATTTTCAGCTTCTGGATCCTCGGCTTTGTATCCGCCCCTGCTGCCTATGACACCTCTTTTCTGCGCCGCTCCACATTCTGCGCATAATGTGGAATATTTCCAGCATGCCAGACTTGAAACAATGGAGTTCCCACTTGCAACAACAGGTTGTTTAGGCCGACCATTCACTACTTTTATGCATTCCCCGCGATTCACTGAGTCATCTTACGCGTTTTTCTTTCTGTGCTCCGCTGCGTATAGCTCCCATTAAAACACTTCTTACCATTTACCTGTTTGTATATCATGAATCTCACATTGACAGGCATTTGAACGTTTGGCTTTCGCATATCCCTCACGAACGTTAGTAGCGCCGTTAAGTTTCATTTCAAGCTGACTTGTAGTAAGCGTTATTGTGGTCCTGAGAAAGTACACCCCCCGTTTCGACTAAAGGGGGACTTCGTGCCGCTCCCACGTCGAGTAACTAATGCTTGGCCTTCTGTTTCCTTGGGTGTGAAATCAATAAATGTGACATCCTTGCTTTCTTTGCTGAGCTCTTCATTATTTGGACCCCAAGTACCCAAAGTAACAAGGGAAACTTGCACCGTAAAGCACTGTGGAAGTTGTTGGCACCACAAATCGCCTTTCAGAGTTTTCTCCGTCGGCCGTTTCGGACACGCAGCGCGTAAATCCTGGTTACCACTACACTACATTTAGCCGCTCATGACATCCTGGGCGGAGCTTCAAGTCAACTCATGCCGAGATCCGCTATGGATGAGCAGAGCTCTCAAGTGCAGGAGGCGCTGCCGACCGAGGATACCCATCGGCGCCCTCTAACCCAGCCTCCTGAACTGTATTGTGAGTAGCTAGGCGAGTCATTTAGGTTGTAGCACGCCTCCTGCAGCGCGAACGCATAGAATCCTGCGACCGAGATTTGGCTGCGCGCAGTTGAGGGTTTCGTCAGCCCACAGGATGCACGGCAAAGCCACTCCGGGTCGTGGTTAATGGCGTCCCATCCACGCCTCCATTGAAAAACAATGAAGAATTACGCTTGCGCAGCTCCTGCGGTCACGTTGGTCTTTGGGTTATGGGAGAATCACGGGATGAGGAACCTATATGTGTCATGCTAGCTGGTAGCGCACAAGTAAAGCCAACAGTCTTGCAGCACTCAACTATTCTGGCCGCCAGCACCTATAGAAGCAATGGTGGCAATACCTTTGTTTCTAGGTGGTGCAGATCAATAGGCAGTACTGAAAGCATCTTTTTTCGGGGCACACTCTATTCACGCGTTAATCTTGTTTCGTGGTACAAACTAAAATCGGCATATTAGAACAGATTTGTATTCAGCAGCATTTCCGGTTCTTACCATGTCGTATCAAAATCAAGCTGAACATTATATCGAACATCTCTCTTAACAATCTGATTATTGTTTGTTGCACGCCCTCTTGATGAATAAGGGCTCTTTTAGTGCATTATGACCGTTCTGATTTGTCCGAAACACTACATCATAGTTTAACCTCGTTTCATTCAAGTGTCAATAAAGAACGCAGAGAAACTTGCACAACAGGAAGTTTAAAAAATAAACAGTGGCACCAATGTCTAGAAAGTTGGAATTGAAATTTTCATGTGTCTATGTGATGAGATATATACCACCAAAATACTATAGAATATTCGAAGCCACTTATCCTGTTTAAGAAAGGCCGACTCATTGAGGTAGAGGTGACCTAACCTTTCAATACACAAATTCAAGGGAAAGTCTCTGGCGCAAAATTGATAGCTCATAGCCGCAATAGCGCACGAACACTATTGGGCACATTTCTCGTATTATTAAAATATGTCATCAAGCAAGTTAGTACCATTCGATCCACATCTATGATTTAATCATTGGAGTCGAAAGGAATCTTGTAATTCAACTGGTTGATGATTAGGTATCACTATTCCTAATTATTTGAATTCAAATTCATTACAATTTCTGCCTGCTCAGCAAAGTTGTTTATGGCAATATGGAGTCTCAGACGAGAGCCCCGCCACAAGTGCAAGCATTTTGTCTTCTGAAATTCTCCGGCTGTGTTACACAAGTTCTTCAGAGTTATATAAGCACCGCACTTCTTTTCTATCGCTTATTGGGGTGTGCGCAAAATCTTATAAAAAAACTTGGTGCTTCGACAAATAAATGAATTGATCAGTACAATCTGTTTGTTCCTAAAAGGCTGCTACAGAACTTATTCGGGAATGTCGTCACTCTTACTAGAATTTGAAATTGCAGCTGGAGAGCTGTACAATAGTTTCATACTCCGGCCTGATTCTATAACTATTCCTGTACTCAAACTATCAACCATTCGTTTAAGCACCGAATCACGGAAAAGCTGCAATGCCAGTGTACTTCACTTGCATTAATTTTGTTAAGAAACCACGTCAGCTTAAAAATTTGTTCCCATCGAACACCTGTAATGCTGAGCCACCAAACTGCTACACTTTCCTTAAAATAAATCAGGTTTTATTAATAAAATATTGTCACTTCATCGATTTTGACGCCATCAAAAACTAGTTTTGTGCGTTTCACTGAGCATAACCTCAAAAGGTGAGCCCCAGATGATTGTTTTAAACATTATCCATGCTTTGAGTAATGAACAAAACGCAGCACTCATGATCCTGCCACAGCAGGAGCCCGGCGAGCCACCACCGGCAAGAGAAAGAGCGTAATACAAAGTCGCACTGCTAAATACACGCTATCGTGACAATTTCATTTTTCGCTCAGCTCTGAACCTTATCGTTTCATCGCCTGCGAATGAAACGGTGCACGGAGAAATATATATATAAGCAGCAGGAATGGTGATATGTGGAGGATAGAGATACGGTCGTGATAGCGTATGAGCGATGAGCCAGGGATTCTCACCGCTCTCACGGTGATTAGCATCTCATAACTCAATAAAGGGAGCTCGCCAACAGCTGCGACGTCCGGCGAAGCTTTGCGTGAGCTCGGTGATAATGGGCACCTCCTGGAAGTTTGGACCACTTTCACTTTCCGTCATACTGGGAATGAGACAATTTTTCTTTATAAATAGAGGCCTTCTTGGAGAATGTTCATCCGACACGTCTCTCACGCTGCAATGACACTGGTTGCTTAGAAGTACTTGCCGCTGGGCTAGTTGATACTGCCCCTTTGTTCCCAAAGCTTAGTATCAAAAAAATTGAATCTTTGTACACATATTGGCTTTGTCGCTTGTACAGAGTGCACGTGGAAAAATTAAGAATGGTGACTCTTTAATACAACTAGCACCTTTACAGCAACATAATTGCTTTTGTAAGTTTCGTTATATAGAACCTTAGATTTTCAACAAAAACCAAACTGCATACGGTGACCAAATGCTACAGTTTTGCTTACAGACTCTTTTAAATTGGTTGCACAAAGAAAATGGTGTCGATGTATCCACTCTGTCACTGAAAAGCCTACGTGACATATTCGTATGATTGCCCGTGTTGCCGTAGGTTCACCTGTTGTTTTCTTTTTGTTTTTGCTGTCTTCATCACTATGGGTATTTTTCCCTAGGTTTTTTAAATGTTTACACAATACCCTTGTTCATTATTTCTTACCGTATATTCTTACTGTTTCTGCTGTTCTGTTCATGCATTGGGTATAGAACATGGCATTAGCTTCTGTAACCGCTCAGTGTGTGAGGTGGCAAGGTTCTCCTCAAGCTGCTCAGGGCAGCTTTTTCGCCTGGCCTTCTCGCAACCCTGTTGCGCAATAAACTTAATTCAATTCAATTCAATCAGTATGATGGAAAATTCTAGACGTCTGAAACACCCCAAGAAGAACGACGAAGCGCAGGACAGAAGCGTCACGATCTTTTCCTGCCCTTCTTCGCTCTTTTTGTGGTGTTTAAGGCGCCTACACTTTCAAGACGATAGTCTTTTTTGGGTACCTCTGACGCAAACATTTTGGTCTGTCTGTCTGTACACTTGTTGGTTTGTTCGTCCTTAACGGTACCCTAAACGTCAGCAAAGCACCCCAAACAACACTCCAAACGGCCGACCCCATCCGCAGTGCCCACTAATATTGCTCAAGGTTTAGCGTTCATACTTGTGCGATTGTCAATGAAAAA
Source organism: Rhipicephalus annulatus (assembly GCA_013436015.1). Lineage (NCBI taxonomy): Eukaryota > Metazoa > Arthropoda > Arachnida > Ixodida > Ixodidae > Rhipicephalus > Rhipicephalus annulatus. The sequence goes on along the minus strand of WOVY01011062.1, from coordinate 88,076 downwards.
GCAATTATTGTGCATATCTGAGGCACCATAGCAACACGTGAATACTATGTATGTGTATTTACCCGCACGTCGCGGGATCAAATCCCGGCTGTGGCGGCTGCATTTCCGATGGAGGCGGAAATGTGGTAGGCCCGTGTACTCAGATTTGGGTGCACGTTAAAGAACCCCAGGTGGTCAAAATTTCCGGAGCCCTCCACTACGGCGTCTCTCATAATCATATGGTGGTATTGGGAAGTTAAACCCCACAAATCAATCAATCAATTATGTATGTGTATTTAATACTAGAAAAAGCATACTTAAGTAATTCTAAGGACCATAGCGCTTATCACGCTGCGCTAACCATCCAACGTTTGCACGGAAAGGCAAGTGTTTCCAACGCTTTGCTAAGACGATGTGGTGGTGGCACCTACCCGTCGCCTTGTGTTCTACACCTTATCATTTCATAGACAGGCGCGCACGCCGCGTGCTTATTTTTCCAGGATAACTGGCAGATGTCTCCCATGTGACGAGACTTGATGCGCTCGTTCGCCTCCGCTACATGCTCGAGGCACACTAACGCAGCGCCTCCAGACTACCATTCACCCCATTTCTTGCGCAGAACATCAAATAAACGTTTTGTTCACTCTATCTAGACGCAAGACTATCGTCTTTAGACGGCATTTGCAGTGTAACATGCAGATACGGAGCCATTTTTTCCCCTCATAGTGCTGTTGGCTGTTCTTAAACAATTGCATTGAGTTACCCGAGCGTTTCGTACGTTGCCAGGCGATAACATCCCATAACGCTGCTCGGGCGACTCAAAGCTTAACGATCACGTCGTCTAGGATTCTTTAGCGGCTTCCAGAAGTGATAGCCCTAGCATATGATCATTTCTACTGAGTGACTGTATCCTGTTTGGCATGTTGAACATCAGATTTTTTAATTAAAATGAATAAATAGGAGAAGCTGGTGTTATTATGGTGGCACCGGCTACTCGTTTTCTCTTGATAGACAAGATTTGCCGTAAGAGCAACAATAAGGGCACAAAGTGCGAGACTGTACAACATACGACGTGAAAGTACACAATTGCCAAACTTCACAGGTTCATTCACATACAGCTATTAGGGTCACATGTTCCACATACAAGGTCGTTTCGCCTCACTTGACAGTTCATATTTGCCTGATAGGCACGTACACTATTTTCTCATACAAGATCTGTTCACACTAGCTACATATGTAAACAATGTCCACCTACAAGGTCAGCTCACACTGAGACAGATGATTACACATATGAAGCACACTATCTAAATATCACATATTTCTTTTTGCATGAAGACGACATCACATACGGTAGGTGAATAATTCCATAAAATGTTTGATTCTTCAAGAAACTTCTTCAGGACAAGTGCTCATTTCTGAAGAGCTGCACTTGGCCATGGACCTAGTATTTTCGTCACTGTGAAAGGCCTCCTATCTAAAAGTTGCGAACTTTCTCGTAATACTTGTCTTTGTGTTTCATATTTCAGGCTCTCCAGAAACAGGTGACGTATATCTTCATCAGGGTGGCCGCATTATCATTCTGTACTAAGCGCACGTTTTATCCTGTGTAGGAAGTGTCGCGTAAATGCTTTACCAAGCCGTAGGCGGTGGAGCTTTACTCATCATGTCGAGTACATCTTAATACCTGGTGCAGCTGAAGCAATCGACAGCCTGTGTACTAAGTCAGTGGTGGAGTTTTCAGGCAGTATACTGTTCAAATGTTTCTTGAAATGGGGTGATTGGAATAGCTGGCCGTAGCTGTAAATATTGTTACCTAGAGATGTTCTTTTTTTTTCCACCCTTACTGGTGATTCGAACTTCATGTTTTGTAGGTACTCATTTAGATCAGCGCACAAAAAAAGGACAAGAAACACAAGGAAGTGCACGACACAAGCGCTGTATAACAACTGAAATTTAATTTTTAAACAACGTGTCACACATAAGCAAACATGAAGGCGTAAAAAAAATAGCCTTGACACCTCCGAGCAAGCACATAATCAAGTATGCTGTAGATACGTAATATCAGCATCTGTGAGAGCGATTGAAAGTTGACTCACGCACTTGTCTCCAGCTTTTATGATTTCATACGCTTCACCGATTTCACGCATGCGATAGTCTCTATTGCTGAAGCTTATGAAATCATAAAAGATAAAGACCGGTGCGTGGGTCAACTTTCAATCGCTCTCACAGATGCTGATATTATATATGTACAGCATAATTGATAATGTCCTCGCTGGGAAGTGTGAAGGTTTTTTTACGCCATCATGTTTGCGAATATATGACACGTTTTTTTTTTGTTAAACCTTTAATTATTAGTGCTTGTGTAATGCGTCATATTGCTTCAGTCACCATTAAACACGCTTCGTGTGTTCGTTGGCCGGCTGAAATTTCCTTGCGCTGAATCCGTACAACAAGTCTTCTTCGGGTAAATGTCCAACGCGGCACCTACAAAGAACGGGAAACAGACAACACGAGTGCCGAGTCTCAACTGAACAATCTATTTCGAGCACATATCAAAATGCTTTCAAGTCACACGGGCATTGCCAGATACACAAGAGCTGCGTGGCAACAAAGCCGTTCGAGAATTCTATTTCTTTTCTGTGCAGTGCTCTAGAGGTTTCGCTGATAAAACGAGTGGCACCCGCGCTCATATGATAAGCTTCGATTATCTTTTGGTTCTTGATCGTTAATTTTGTACATCACGCGAATAAACTCCATCTGTCTGTCGGTTTGTGACAGCTGTTTCTTGAAACAAGGGTTGAAATTTGCGTCCGATATAGAGTGGGTGGCCATATTAGAAATTATCGAACTTTTGGCGGCACCATTGGATACTCTGACGCCAGTATTCAAACATCGACCAGATTTCCCGTAATACAGCGTGTCAAAAGAAAGCGGAATTGCATAATCTACCCCGGAAGAAGATGGAAACAACTTGCGCGTGTGCTTAACCTGACACGATACGATTGTCATGCGCTTAATTTTGTTGGACAGATAACATAAGCTGTATACCCCGTTCTTCGCAAGAAATATGACTTGTATTTTATATTTTGATTCTACCTTCTTTAAGCGATGCTGTATTCGGTGTGCGTAGGGATAGCGACAATTTTTGTTTCTTTTTTTTCCAAGGACCGAGTCATGTTAAGGATTGCCTTTAGACCTTCACAAACAGAAACTACTGTGGTATTTGGAAAACCCGCTCCTTTGATAAACAGCAGTTCAACTCTTCACGAAAACTAGACAGGCTAAAAGACGTTTAGAGGGGGGGGGGGCGAAGAAGGGGAGGCGCAACAGGCAGATGTGATTGAGTGCCATGTTTGTGCTCTATAAGTTATGGCAAAACATTTTGGGGTGGGAGGAGGCATGGGCTCGGTGTGGCGCCACCTGCTTACGCCACTAATCGCTGTTACCTACCGATTACTGCTTATGCTTTCATTGGTACCGTACTCGTAGAAGTGCCTAATTCCAGCAGAAGCTGCACAGCAAATCGACCTTTACTTCAAGTCACTGCATAAAACTACTATTCCGTCGCATTGCCCCGAGGGAAGAAATATTTTCATCCTGGAGTCAAACAATGGTTATGCCGTGTTCGCTTTACTGCACGTAAAAACTTTACAGGCTTGATTTTCGGAGTGCCACGGTCGATGTGTTCCTTCTTAAGTAGCTGTATTTGGCGCGCATTAGTTGTCATTAGGATAAATCACTAACAAACCCAAATTGAAACCCCCCTAAACTCCCACAGAAAACCTAGCCTCGCGACGCGGCCATGCAGTTCTACCCTTTGAAAATTTTCGTTGCATTAACCTTGTCTTGGGAAGGGCTGAGGCAACAACACTCTTGGCTTTTTTCATTATCTGCAACATGTAGAATAGTCAAGATGACAACCTAAAGCGCAACAAAGTCTTACGCCGTGCTTCTTCGTCTTACCTACTGTCCTTCTTTATTATGCACAAAATTTCTGCCTTCATATATAGAGCTTCAAGTGTCGACAGTTGTTGATGTATTAGCGGTCGAAACCAGGTCCTATAGGTGGCGTTATGTCCTACAGGTCCTATAAGTGGCTCCTATTTCACGCTCTTTTGGTGGTGGCATACGATAGATGTAGCCTGACTCTCGTGTCATTGAGAGCTTTCTTATTTATTTTTCAGAATGCTCTGGCTTGTGAATTCTCGTGTTGGCGACAATAATGCGTATTCACTGCAATTTACCGATGGGCTATTGTGAAGCTGTGGCTCGGAGAGACGAACACGTCACTTGTCTGTCAGAGCACTCAGCCCCTCATACACGATCAAACGAAGACTCAGCTCTGTAACGTTTCCGAACAAAATACGCAGGCTCATTTCAATAAAATAAAACCGCATTATAAAGAATTCATACCTGACACGATGATAGAATTGTTGTACTAGAAAACTAGTTGTGAAGGTATGTTCGGGACACAATAAGCATAGCGATAATGTTCTTCAGTTGTCTTTTGATATGATGGTTGACAATAAGTTATCCTTACCTCGACGTTTCACTGCGTTTCATAAAATAGATATCGTTTCGTGGGCTTCTGATCTTCATTTGCCTTTGAACATCTAATGAAAGGCGCACAAGAAATATTTAGTGGGTCATAGTAAAATGCGCATAGGACCTCATGGTATATTTCACGCGATTTTTTTCATGTTTTCTCGGTTTAATAATTGCAGAGGTCTGCCCGCACACAAGCCGTATTTAATGCGCTTATTTTCTGCTGAACATAGAGCTGATTAGAAGGATCTATTGTTTGCGCGTAAGTGGACCACTGCACCCGCCTACTTCTGTGGAATTTCGTTTGATCTCTTCATGTTCATAGCATTAAGCTATGTTGTGTTATTCGAGGCACTGTCGCACAGGGACACTTCCGTTTTCACAATGCGAAAGTCTTCTCAAACCCGCGTATGGTTGTGGGCCAAACGCCGCAGGCTTGCCGCTGTACACCGTCAACATGAAGGCACTAACGTCAACATCCGTCGTGGGTTGGGTTCCACTGAGAAGTTTTGATATGGCGTTGTAAAGACGTGCTGACGTGTAAGGTACTATGGAGTAGCTATGCAAGTGTTTCAGTTGCCATCACACCTACGGCATTTTATGCAGGTCAGTGTATCATATAGCCTCCGGCAGTAGGTACTTCTTCCGCATGTTAGTGCGATCACACTGCCGCACCCACACGCAGAAACTCTCATAAACTTTCGTAAACTCTCGGACAAAACATTAAAAAAACGCCGCATCGTTTTTGCTTCTTCGCAGCCTGCTTGCGTCATCTTTAGGAGGGAGATGAACTGCTATCCTTGTGTACTTCGCCCTACTCCATCACAAATAGTTAAACATTGATCTAGGTAAATGTCCCGCCCCAAGATATTCTGAAATCAATCTAAGTATTCCTTCTCTATATGCTGTTTCCTGCAGTATTTCACGTGATCCTGCACCTGCTGCTTCGTTCTATGCAGAGGCCGAGTCAGTGCACTAGGGTAGGCAGCACGAGCACACTGCATGGTTTAGGTCTGTGGATACGCGCATGTGTGTGGGCAGAACTTTGGAGCCAACTCAAACGGATGGCAGGGATGGGGGGGGGGTGCTCAGAGGGGCGCACACAAGATTGAAAGTGTGGTCCCACATGACGACCGAAGACGTCCAGCAGCAGGCAGTGGCAGCTGCCTCCGGTTTCCTTTTGCGGCACATCGCGCAAATGGATCAGGTCAGCTTTCCGCTGATGATGCATCATCGCTGCGAAATCCGAACCACGAAGCCCCTACACACCGCAAACACAACCCACCCACCCCGCAGATCTTTCCCTTTCTCATACCAGACTACTACTTTTTTTTCTGTTCCGTAGCCTTCGCCCCATATCCGTACCATCATAGGAGCAGTAAGCTGAAGAAAAAAGGTCAAAAGCAACTGTTCAGCATAATAAAAGTGGAAGGCGAAGGTGATCCCTCGTTTCTAGTTTGCCTGCCTACCTCCTCGAACTTTTTGTCTGTTTCTTCGGCTCGCACGAAGTCCGTGTTGCTTCATTATTTTCAACCTCTTCCTTCATTTTGTTGCTCCTTATATCAGAGCCGCACGTCTTCTCCCAAGTGTATTGTGTGTGCCGTAGCTCTTTACATAAAAATGGCGCTCGCAACGCCATCTTTACGGCACCGCTTCTCCGGCATTGAGTGAACCCTATGCCACTGCACGACATCACGGAACCATGCGGATAGGGCCAAGACCTGCCTGAAGGCACGGTTATAGTAGGCTGGCCAATGCAACTCTCGCCGCTCACGAAGAAGCTGCAAAATGTTTATTTGAAGTAGACGAAGGAAAAAAAAACAGGCGAAAGAAGGCTTCTGGCAGCGCTTTCGGAGTCATTGTTTTCAGAAAATCTCTCCAACCCCATAGCCTTTTTACGCGTGATGGGTAATTCGAGCCGTGGTGATCATTTATGATGGTCTAGTGTGATGTTTTCCCCCGTATATACTCTGTTCGCTCCGTTGTAGTGCTTTGGGTCAAAATTGGATCGTGTTGAGGAGGTGGAGCTCGCGTAGACAGCCTAGTGCTCAGCTTATTTCTTTTTTAAAAACGTGGGCGGTCTCCTACCATTCCGGGACGCAACCAGGGTCTTCCTTTTTCACCTTTTTGTCCATTTGTTATATATTGCCGCAGCAGAATTATGATGAATTGGGAGCGTTCACTCCATCGCTGTCGGCGTTTTCGTGCTGTCCCGTTATAGGAGCTAATGCGTGCAGTGAAGTTAGCAAAGATAACGTCAAATTTCGAGCTAACTTATTCTCGCGTAGTACTCCCTTTGCTCTGCCGAAGCCACCACATGGTTCTGACTTGAAAATTTGGCGTGCGAGCTCTTGGCCTATACAACAATGTGACTGGAACCGTCTGAAGTAAATGAGCCCTGGACAACGCGCTAAATGTGTCTAAGTATTCCATTTGACACTCACACACACTAGTACTTTACCGGTCACTTCTCCATATCCATAAGCAAACGCGACTCCGGCGACGCACCTGCCAATAAATACCTTGTTAGAGAGCTGTGGCTCGAGGAACAGAGAGTCAAGTCCCCGGGTTCTGCTAGTCCATTGTACTACTCACATTATGCGCCAGCCCAACCCGAGCAGGAACTTGGGTATATGCTGGAGCGATGGTATATGACACCACGCCAGAACTGAAACTTTTTTGAAAATGCGAAGTATTTTTTTTTGCGTACTGCAAGTACTTTGGCGTCTATCTGCGTATTCTATCTCAACTTTCTCTGCTTAGCCGCTTACGTATGGGTGCTCTCGGGATCATTCCCTTAACTTAGTGTGAACCATAATTAGTAATGAAGGGTAAGATAGTTTCCCGAATATGACGCACTGGTCAAGCCTTGAATAATGTCACAATTCCGTCACGTACGTCGTCTAACACTTGCCGCCAGACAGTGGCACATACCCTGGGAGGATGTGCCACTGGTATGTGGGTATGTGCCGCAGGTGACTGGCGCTTAGTATCTACCCAGGAAAGACGAGAGCACACATACGGGCAGTTTTAAAGCGCGAGTGTTAATTAAGAAAAATACTCGACATCGGTAGCTTCGACCTGACGAGTGCAAAGAACAAATGTCAGGATCCCAGCTGGAATCCAGGCCAAGCATCCGGCGCAGAAATAAAGCATTCTACCACAAAGCCACGCCTTATCTCGGAACTACTTTTCAAGTAGACACTACTCTTCGTAAAACGTCAATTAGGACTGTCGTGCTGCCTATCCAATTTCATAAACAATAAACATGTATATACTGCTACTATACAGCCGTGACGTCGGCTTAACATCATTTGTAGCTGGTGCCGTGCGCTTAACTTGATTTGTATAGCAGCGTCCCGGGCTACCATCCTCGCTTGCACCAGCGCTTTATATCAGCTTATCGCTTCTGGTGTTGCTAATACTAATGTTGCCGTTAGCATCATTGCGCAAGTTCAAGCAAATAAACATCTGCAACTCTTCAATATATGTATGTGCTTCCAACATTTGTACATGTCTTTGGTGGCATTTTATAACCTGTCGCTATATAAAAATTACAACATGGTCACCTTCCTTCCGCATGTTTCGCATAACGTCGATTCCAGAGGTAGGTGAGATCTGCCATTTTTTTTGAAGTTTATTACAACGAGCCAGAAGTACTGGAGGGATCACGTAGGCTTTGGGTCCCAAAGCTGTTGCGGTATTTGGTGTACAGCTCGCTTTCCTCTGTTGGCCGGTCCCACGTGCAAGCACAGCGCAACACAACGCGAAAGCTTCCCTACGCCAACCGCTCAGTGCTCAATCTTTCTAACTTGCCGTCTTGAAGGGTTCGTTTACATATGAAGGAGCGACTTAGGCACCAATTTGCAAAAATGCCTATTTCTTGTGACCCTGTTTTACCACATGGCCTGGGGTTGCCGAAACAAACCAAGTGTCCCACCCGTAGACGGAAAGAACACCCAGAAAAATGTGCAAGACCAGTTGCTGACATCACTAAATCATGAAATCAGGACCACTCCTGCTGGTGCACAGGGCTGGGGGCCCACTGCAAGCCATGGCTACCTCCAATAAAGAAGTCATCCAGCTCTGGTCGAAGAAAACACGCTCCTGACCGTACAATAACGTTTAATTATTTTTTCCCTATCACCTGCTCACCCTTTCACTCATAATGTTATCACTAGTGTCGAGTCCACTTCAAGATGCAGGTCAGCGTGTCAAGAAAGCTTCCATGTACATAATTTCAGGGCGACGCTGCACCTAACCATAACATGCTTTGTCATGAGGGTGGATCCCTCGCATCACGTTTGCCTGCCTACCTCCTCAAGGTCTGTACATCACGGCGTGTCCGAGAGAAGCCTACAATGAACCCATGAATTAGCGGATCTCGAGTAACCACACGATGAGAAAGAAGCTTCTTACGCCTGTTTAGACATTATTTTTTGGTACAGCCCGGTCATGAGCCTTGTTAGTATAGACTATTTTCTGGCTACCAAGATGTTATGCTTGAGTGCTCACGTTAAGACCAGCCAACGTCCATCGCGCAGTAAGGCGTCGTCCGCTTGAGACAACATTACTGAGCTTTCCCTGCACTACGTTTAGGATAAGTGATGGAGCGTTTGTAGTCGCTTGCACCGTGAAGGCGCTTAGACAGGCTCACGTGGATAGCGACCCGGCAGTGCGTTTTTAAGTCGCCCGATCGACCCTTGCGTTGGACAACGCAAAAAAGAGAGAGAGAAGCTTCCTGAATACCGTTTATGTCGTACTCATGAACACGTCAGTGTTTTGGTGTGGTTTTCTGTGAACAGTTTGAATACTATATTTCAATACTTATTGATTTTGTGTTTTAGCTCCAAGCCTGTGCTACATATCTTCAATATTTTTATAACAATGTATTTTCTTGAAAAATATTTGTTTCTTTCGAATGGTGTGAAGAAAGCTTCCTGAAAAAAAATAATAACCTTATGCTTACATCAACGCTCAGTGCACAAATATTTGTAAATTTCTAATAACGAGCAAACGTAATCTGGTCAGCGCGATGAGGCGTCCTTGAAAGCAATGGGTCCTGGTTATTTTCTCAGACTCGACGAAAACAACTTCCCCATTAACCCATGTTATGCGCACAACGCCCAATATAATAACTGTGTTTCGATGGCTCATTTCGGGACCACCTTACACGGAAAAGAATGTTTCCGTGCATGCTGGACCATACGGAGTCATCAATGGCCAGACCACCGCGTCAGAATGAAACTCACGTAGCCAGACTTCCTGGACGCCGCAGGCAACGACAGTCGTAAGGAAGGAAGTGCGAGACAGCACCTGTGCAAAATACAGGGCCAAGGTAGCTATAAAGCTATAAATGAATACGAGAGAGCGTGGTGTCGTAAGACTCAATTTGTTGAGCCATGCACTCCGCTCCCTCCACTCTCCGTCGTCGGCTTTGATGCACGCTCTGATTTTAATTTGGCACATTCACATTACTCTTATTTGTTTTTTTTCTCATTTATTCGTCCGTTTGTTCCTTTACTTAGCATTTAATTCTCTCGGCAAAATGGAGCGTTATTCTAAAACAGTGAGGCTGGGCGCCTTGTTTCTTTTTTTGTTTTTGTGTTTTTTTTCTAGGTGGGAAGGAGGGAGGCGCCTCAGCAACCTTGACATCATGGCAACATCAAAGACGCAATCACATAAAAGGAAATAAGGCTCCAAGAACGGCCTTTTAATCACGACGGAGGCAGCCGAAGTCGAGACGAGCCGAGCTGCGAAGGCCTGCCGTGTTTCTTTCCCACCGAAGTGCCAGACTACCGCGTGCCCTGACGCATGTGAGAGGCCTCGGAAAAATTGAAACCGCTCAGTGAAACACGAATATTGAAAAGAAGAAAAAGAAGTAAAAAGAATACGCGGCGCAGGCCCGAAATCTTTCCGAGCAAGAAGGTGAAGGAGACTGTATCGTCGTCCGCGCCGCTCCTGGTGGACACGGCGCGGCATCGTGCCGTCTCCAGCGGAGAAGTTGTCGGACAAGTTTCCCGCCGGCTACCGCTGCCACAGCCGGGTCGTTCTCGTCGTCGGTCCCGAGTGCGCACCACGTCACCTGATTGACTTTGCCTTGCCCCGGAATTCCTGCGTCTTCACCGCGCGCTTCCACTCCGAAAGCACACAACGCGGGTATTTTTATGAAGCGCTCCTTTGCGTAGTTGTGCACGTCAACCACCTTTCTGGTTCGTTCTACTTTTCCAGTTTGCCGTTCGCAAGTTTTTTTTTTCTGAAGTAGAATTTAACAGGAAAAAAAAACAGCTGAAAAAGTTCGTTACGACTAAAGCTGCGTCATCTCTTTGCGCTTTCGGCTGCCAACTGGAAGACAAAAACAACTATGTTTATTACGTGATACCTAGAATATACCAGTGCTTTTGCGTAGCGCCGGCTGCTTCTTTTTACAGGTGACACGATATTAAAAATGCAAGGCAGTGAAGAAAATTCATGCAAAATGTATAGGCAGACTTCATATAATTTTATGCGCATAGGAACACGAAGAACACGAAATACAGTACCGCCACATAAAGCTGTACTTCACATAAACAGCAGTTACACGAACATCATGTACGCTGTAAAAAAATAGACTATACAACGCCCAGTCACGTAGCAGCAATCAAAATGTGAAAGTCCATTTGTATGGGACGCACATGAAGAGACACAATGCGCTACATACTCGGGTCTTATCGTAAGTACCGAATCTCTCTAAATAGGTTTTTTTTTTTCGATAATTTCCAAGTACACCGCTGCCTTTAAAGAATTTTCGGACTGTTATCAGTGCTTGCTTTGGAAAGGCATGTTGTTTTGGCCAGTGGACCTAAGATTTTTCGGAAACTAAAGGCCCTATATTTCAGAGCTGTTTTAGTCAATCAGTCAATCAATCATTGAAGTGATTAATCTATCAAACCTAATTTTAAGAACAAAAACCTTATATTCAACCACTATATAGACCATCAGCCTTAAGTGGCTAATGGCCGGTCAAGTACAATGTGCCACATGAATGTACAGGACAGCCAAGAGGTACAAAACAAAAGAAAGGTCTCACATATGCATACAATAATAAGTATTCATTTGCTCTTATAAAAAATACGTGCTTGTAACTTATGGCTTCACATACATAAAGTTGTTTTGAAAAAGAACACAATGCAAATCGAGTTGTGCCAACATTCACACATGCATACATGCCTCAAATTGAGAGAAACAACGACGCATGACAGACTGAAATTATGAGGTTTCCAACTCTATAGTTCGGTTTTATTAGGTTCTATTAGTCTTTTGCCATGGAAGTTATGACATCTCAGCAGTTTTATATTGTCGTTCCTAGCATGCCGCGTATGGCACACAGGAGTGTGAGAAAAGATCAACGGACAAAAACAAGTTTATATTAACTGTGTTATTTATTTAAACGACAATTCTGCAGTGGAAGTTATGACATGGAAGTTATGACATCTCAGCAGTTTTATATTGTTGTTCCTAGCATGCCGCGTATGGCACACGGGAGTGTGAGAAAAAATCAACGGACAAAAACAAGTTTATATTAACGGTGTTATTTATTTAAACGACAATTCTGCAGTCGCGCCACATCGAAACTGGAAGAACACGCTGTGATTAGAAAATCGCACCTACCTGATCATCTTGGCCCGTAATTCTCGATATTCGCTTTTGAATTCGTTCAAAAGTTTTTAGGTGACTTCGGCAGATCACACCCCATGACTTTTGTAACAATTACGCGACAGCGACACAATGAAAAATACGGCGCACCAAGTACACCTTGGGAAAAAATTGCCGAGTTTTTTTTTTTTAATAGAGTATAGCAGCGATAACTTGCCTTTGCGCATACACCCTGTAGTTGCTCATGCCAGTTATAATTCTCATTGATACCTAATTTCTGAGTAGTTAGAATGAGAGGCTTGTTGAATAAAAGCGTTATTTATGACAGATTGAGAAATTTCATGCCAATGTGTTTCTTACTAATTTGAAACACTGTGTTTTGCTCGTTCTTACTTGTGTCCTACTTGCCCGCAGCACCCGTATCCAGCAAGTAGGTGCTGGCACAATCCGTGGCCGACTGTTCTACCACTGTAGACAAGTAGGATTTCAGGAGTTGTTCTGTTCCTGATCGCATGAGGTTGAGAGTGCTTTTAGGAATGTCATCATGTTTGCCTGTGTTGACTGTAACAATAACCGACACCACAATTTTGTAACCAGGAGTGTAAGCAAAATTCTGTGACCCAGACCACAACTCCGACCGCGACCACTGAAAGTCACCTTTCTTCCATGCATCGTTTGTCACTTAGAAAATTAATATTTTCTTGACTCATAGCGCTTTATGCATATATGTCTTAAGCTTTATAACACACGTCCTGTTGCAGTTGACCGTATAGAACCACTGAAAGAAATCCACTTATGTTGTGTCACTTAACAATTCATGCACTACGTCCTCAAAGAATTCTTCAGAGTTAGGTTCCAGTTATTGAATCATCATATTATTTCAATAGTGATATGTGGGGTTTAACGTCCCGAAACCACCATATGATTATGAGAGACGCTGTAGTGGAGGGATCCAGAAATTTCGACCACTTGGGGTTCTTTAACGTGCACCCAAATTTGAGCACATGGGCTTACAACATTTCCGCCTTCATCGGGAATGCAGCCGCCGCAGCCGGGATTTGATCCTGTGACCTGCGGGTTAGCAGCCGAGTACCTTGGCCACTAGACTACCGCGGTGGGGCGATTTTAATAGTGATAATGGTTAGTGTCATTGGCATGTTGCCTCACGTTTCAAAGGCTTTCTGGAATAGTGATAACTACACTTTAATTTTTTCCTCTAGGGTTGACGAACCCTCCATTCCTGCTGTAGGATTTATTGGCGGCTCTACGTGATTCCAACACCATCGGGAGAAAGAAAGAGAAATAGAGAGGAAAGGCAGGGAGGTTAACGAAGCTTGGCTCGGTTGGCTACCGTACACTTGGGGTGGGAAAAAAGGGGGAATAATAGAAAGGAAAGAGATACAAAAAATATATCAGTAAGAAAGAGATGGATAAATAGTGAGCTCGAGACTGCACGGCAGGGTTTCACGCTGTTCTTTTCACAAGCGCTCGTGAAGTATGGTGGTCCTTAAAAAGCACAACAGAGCTTTCGTGGCTGTGCGCATACGTGAAACCGTCGGCCAAGGTTCTGGGATCTCTTTTAAAGACGATAGGGACCTTCGACAAAAAAATTTTGGCCTGTGTGTCTGTCTGTACATTTGTCCGTTTGTCTGCCCTTAAGCTTACCTTAAACGGCACCAAACGGCCGACCCCATCCGCAGCGCCCATCAATATTGCTCAAGCTTCAGCGTTCATAGTTGTGCGACTGTTAATTAAAACGCAACTTTTGCGCATATCTGAGGCACCATAACAGCACGTAGATATTTCTTTATACTAGAACTGGCACACACAAGTAACTCCAAGGACTGTAGCGTTTATCGCGCTGCGCTGACAGTGCAATACGATGCTCAAAAAGGTAAGTGTTTCCAACGATTTGCTACGACGCCATAATGGTGGCACTGACCCGTCGCTTTGCGTTCGACACCTAATCACCTCCGAGACAGGCGCGCATCTTTCTCTACGGGCGCGCACGTCTTCGTTTTTGTTTTCGAAGATAACCGCCAGATGGCGCTCGTGTCAAACGTGTCTCGAGGAGGAGGAGAAAAACTGTATTTCAACAGAGGAGTTTAGAGCACGCAGGCCTTTGGGCCTCCGCACGATCCCGCTGCGTTCAAGCGTTCATTTGGTGGTGCTCTGTAACGCGGGCAGCTCGGTCGGTAGCCACTATCTTCTCAACCGGGTCACTGAACGCAATAGGGTCTTCCAGTCCTCCCAGGTCTTGAGATGTCCTAGGGATCATGGGGGAGGATCCACCGGGCAGTGACAAAGGATGTGTATAGCAGAAGCATGAGATTCAGGGCGGGGGTACAGGCTTGTGTAAGGAAAATGGGGTGATGGGTCAATAAAATGAAAGGAGAAGGAAGAGGGTGAGTCTTTAGCTGGCGGTAGAGGGTGGCCTGTCGGTCGCTGAGGGACTTTTGCGGTGGAGGATAAAGCTGACACTCTGCCCGATAGGCCTGAGTCAGCTCGTTTAAAGTGTGCGCGCGCTCCTTCGTGAATCCGAGATCGGAGACTGCCAGTGCCTGGTTTAGAGAAACTCGGGCTAAGAGGTTGGTGGCCTTGTTTTCAGGATTCCTGGAGTGCGCGGGCACACAGATCAACTCCACATGACGGGCCAGGGGTGCAACGGGGCGAGTCCAGTATGTAAAAAAGCTGTAGCCGTGGCTCAGTGGGTTGGGCGTCCGCCTCGGCTTCGGAAGGCAGGTGGTTCGAATCCTGCCGCTGGTCACCCACCGGTATATTAGGAAAGGCGTCCCCCGACCCGGCGCCCGGTTGTTTATGGGGTGCGTGAACGCCTGGGGAGAATCCGCCAGCAGCTGTGCGCTGCTGGGGCATTTCATATGAAAAAGCAGGGACGTGAGCACGGCCTCGCTTGAAATTTAGAATTGCGGTTTTGGAATCGGATAAAACATATCATGTTTCAGTGTTAACAAGTGCCAAGGCAATCGCAGCTTTCTTTGCAGCTTCGGGGGAGTTGTCTGGAGGAAGTGTGTGTGTGTGTGTGTTTACCTATTGGGAAGAGTGTGCGATTCACTATGGCGGCGACCGCTTCATCACCCACGCAGGCTGCCTCCACCCATACAGCGTCCGGTTCGGAGCTATAACACCTGTGTAGAGTTCTAGCACAAGCTTGGCGGCGTTTATCATGGTTGATTGATTGATATGTGGAGTTTAACTTCCCAAAACCACCATATGATTATGAGAGACGCCATAAAGGAGGGCTCCAGAAATTTCGACCACCTGGGGTTCTTTAACGTGTACCCAAATCTGAGCACATGGACCTACAACTTTTCCGCCTTTATCGGAAATGCAGCCGCCGCAGCCGGGATTTGATCCCGCGACGTGCGGGTCAGCAGCCGAGTACCTTAGCCACTAGACCACCGCGGCGGGGCGCGTTTATCAAGGTGGCTGGGGTGCATGTTACAGGGAAGTGGTTTAATGAGGAGTTCTCGGTGCAGGGGTCTTGGTATGGGGAGTAATGTCCGATCATTGGTCGGTATCTGGATTCCAAGAGAATGCAAGATATGCCGTCCAGTGTCTGTGTGAGGCGAAAGTATTGCGCTTGGCGGTGTGCGTCTGTAAGTTCCCCGATACTGTTGTGAAGGCCCAGCTTGAGAAGTCGATCGATGGGTGTACTTATGGAAAGGTGGATGGCTACTTTGTATGTCCGACGGATGAGGGCATCCAGGGCCTCAGTGTCTCGGCGAGATAGTTGGCGGTAGGGAGTGGAGTAGAGCACGTGGCTGAGTACGAATGCACAACTAAGGCGACATAGGTCACCCTCCTTCATGCCCCGGCGGTGGCCCGTGACCCGGCGGATGAGGTGTGAAATCGTTCCTACAACCTGCTTGAGTTTCCGGATTGTGCTAGTGTCCTTTCCATCCCTTTGAATATGCATGCCCAACATCCAAAGGGAGTCGACCTCAGGTACCAATCTGCTATCCAGTTCACTAATGATGGAGGAGGAAGGGGAGTTGCGGCTTTTGGGACGGATGCAGAGCAGTCCGGTCTTCTCTCGAGAACAGGTAAGTCCTACACTACAGCTGCACAGTTTTGTGTTAGGTTGGTGGCGGTTTGAATGGTGCCCTGTATGTCACCATCACTGCCATGGGTAGACAATAGCGTGATGTCATCCTCACATGGTGTGTTTTAGGTGAGGAATAGTTGCCAGTTGTCGGGCTAGGGGGATGAGAGTAACGTTAAATAAGAAGGGTGAGAGGACGGGCCCTTGTGGGGAGCCGACACTCTTTAGTGCGTGTGTTGGGCAAGTGAACGGGACGAACTGAAGTTCGGCAGTGCGTGCTGTGGTAAAGTTCTGAATGTAAGTGTAGACACGCACGTGTACCCCCATTTGATGGAGAAAGAGCTGTTAAGAAGGCATGATGCTCGACGTGATCAAATGCTTTGGATAAGTCCAGAGCTAGGATGGTCTTCGTGTGGCCCGGAATGAGCAGGTCAAATATGTCATGGGTGATTTGTAGCATAGCATCTTGTGCGGACAAAGGGGGGCGAAAGCCAACCATGCTGTTAGGGTGTAAGTCATGGTCTGTCATATGCTGTGTGAGCCTCGCCAAAACAACGTGCTCGAAAAGCTTGCCCAAACTTGAAGTTAGTGAGATCGGGTGAAAATTTTGGAGTGTGAGTGGGTTGTTGGTCTTTGGTATTAACATTACTTTCGCATGGCACCACGACTGGGGAAGCATGCCTTCCTTCCAACATTTGTTGAGATACTCCGTGATGTGAATGATTGAGTTGTCATCCAGGTTTCACAGTGTTGTGTTGGTGATCAAGTCGGTGCCGGGCGTGCATTTTGTGCGGAGGGTCAAAAGTGCGGCTCTTACCTCCGCCTCGGTTATGTCGGTGTCGGTTCAGGGTTCGGTTGTCCTGCATATAATGGAAGAGGACTTGGTGCTCCAGGTGATGTGTAGGTGGCGGGAAGTTTATTTAAGAGATCATTAGGGTTTTCCATGTGTGTGTGTGCATAAGCTGGGTGACATGGTGTTGGGTAGTGGTTTTCATGTGCGATGGGTCAAGGAGGTGTCGGAGGAGGTTCCATGGTTTTTTTCTAGTAAGCCTGCTGGCGATTCCATCGCATACCTGCCCCCAATAGGAGCGGCATAGCGCCTCTGAATGTTGTTAGATTTCAGATTGTAAAGTGGCTAAGCGCTTCTTTTGTGTCCTGTTATGTTTACCCCGTTTCCACCGTTCTAGAAGGCTGCGATAGGCATCCCACAGGTTCAAGTCTGTTGTTGAGTGTTGGGGTGTCTGGGGTGGTTTCAATCAGCCGCGTATGATGCTGGATGTCGGTCTGAAGAGAGTCTACCTCGTTGTTAAAGTTCGTGATCACATTGATCGCACTTGTATCCCCATTCAGTATGCTGACTGTTCAGATTGTCACCGATTAGCAAAAGTTGTTTCCCCGCCAGTCCATGGAGCTCCCGGAAGAGAGAGTCTGTAGCGTCAGAGTGCGTGCCTCGATGCGCTCGTTCACCTCCGCTACACGCTCAAGGCACTCTAACGCAGCACCTCCAGAATACCATTCACCGATTTTCTTGCGCGAAACATCAAACAAAGATTTTGTTCACTCTCTCCAGCTGCAAGACTATCGTCTTTCGACATTTGCAGTGTAACATGCAGATTCGGGGCCAATTTGTTTTCTGTAAGTAGTCGTGAATCCAGCTGACAGAGCTTGGCTTCCATAACAAGTCGTTCAGACTGGTATGCTGGGCAGTGACATAGAATGTGCTCAAGCGTCTCCTAGATGGCGCGAATGTTGCGTGCTGAACTGCTCTCCATTCCAAGGAGACAAGAATACACATTCGTAAATGCCACGCCCAACCTTATGCTACACAGCAAAGTTTCAGCGCGTTGTGGGAGCCCGGATGGCGAACGAAGTTGCAAGTTTGAAGTTTGAAAACCTTTCAAGTAGCAACGTTTAAACGGTATGCAGATCACAGAGAAACATATTTCTTTCTTTTTTTAATAATCAGTATTTTCAGTTGGAATTGCTTATAGTAACCATTCCAACTCAGCTATACTGTAACATTTCCCAACAACGCAGCCTGGAAGCTTGCAGATGCCCTGTGCTGGATGAATCATAGGTATTAACAATCTTAAGATTGTATTTTTATCGCGCATACGCTAAACTGAGTATACGCTTTCGCCAACGCAGCGGTCCTGTCAGGTCGTGCTCCCAACGAATCGGAGAAATAAGGACTCCCTTCAGCGAAATTCAACCTAGTGAAATAGAATCACTCCGCTAAAGCTGGCGACATAAGTTATTGGGGTAGTTAGAAAGCCAGCCGTGGAGGTCTGGGCCTAAGCGTAAATTATTACATCTGAGACATCGAAGAAAAATAATTGCTTTTTGCTTCGGTACCATAGCTGGGATAGTTGTGCTCTTACTGTTACGTATTTAAGTACCATTCTGTATCTATAGGCTGCGTTGCCTGTGACGGCAGAGGCAGACTGGGGCAGACTGGGGCAGAGGCAGGCCAAAATCAGCAGGAGACACCTTCCATGACACGGTCACCCATCTACTTCGTTCAAGTGCAAGTCAAGTTTGCAAGGTTAGAAAGGAAAGGTAGAAGAATAAGCATAACCTAGACACCTAAGTACTAAACACAAACAAGCTACGAAGACGGCTGATCTACGTCGCCTGCTTTGAACGCATCATGTTTGCAAATCACCGGCAAAAGCACAAACCTACGTCCAAACCAGGAAAGAAAAAAAAACAGCACAAAATAGAGCAAGGCTAGTTTGACGCTCTAGGTGATACGAAGGCTGTACTGTACTTGCAATGGGCCTGTCAAGCAGATTTAGTAGAGGCAGGAAAAAAATTTACTATGGCAAAAAAAAGAAACACCGCGAGGGTACATCATTTGCCGGGGACTCTAAGGCGGCACAAACACATGTTTGCCGGCTCCTTATCAGCGAAAAAAAAAAGCTGTCGCGTCTTGGTCGATGCGCTAAGCGCAAGTCACACGACCAAGTCACGCAAGCTTCTTACCGCTTTCTATTGGTACTTTGCTAGCTTTCTTGTTTTACCGAGGCTCCTGTTTCGTCGGCAAACGCTTGGCGTCACAAACCTCGTCGTCGTCGGCTAAGAACACGTCCCTTCGTCTGTGCGCTGATAAGATTACCGCTGCAATTCGGCGAAAACTAAAACGAACACACACACACACAAAAGCAAGCGCATGGTCGCCGCGAATCGTTCCGTGTTACCTCCTCAATTTCTCATCATTCGGAACACACGCGTTGTATAGAGACACTTTGGAGGTGTGTTGAATGTGCAAGTTCTGGCGCTGTTCACACGTTACAGCATCTGTATGATCCACTGCGACAATATATATATATATATATATATATATATATATATATATATATATATATATGGAGAGAGAGAGAGAGATATGCTTGCGTGTAAATGGAGTGCTGGATAATAACCCTGTCACAGGGGTGCCTGCAAACACCGTTTAACTCCATCCTCTTTACGAAAACGGAGACGTGGTCTCCCTTACGTCAAGGAAGTTAAACGAAGCTTTTCGCAAAAGAAGTGCAGTGACCTTTGCTAGCGGCGGAGCGGAGTACCCTCATCCCCGGTAATCTGTAGTTACGAAAAAAAAAAACTGCAAGCACAAATTGCCACACTCCGCACAATAATGAACTTTATCAATAATAAATGCCATTTCATGGCATAATTCGCTCATATAGTGCGTTTAACAAAAACAAAATGCACGTACAAGCGTACCCACTCACCGCACCATGCCTCACCAGAAGTAATCGTGTCTCCGAGTCTGTGCCAGCCATCCTATCCGCACATACCACGCCTTTTACATCTCTTCAACTAGTTCGCTTTTTACTGCTGTGTTTTTTAATCTATTTGAACACTTCCCAAACTTATAGCAGCGGTTGAAGTCGGGCTTTCTGCCTTCGTTAACGCTGGTAGTCGTACTGGCTTTACATGCAAACTGTCGTGCGACTAATCCGCAGCAAGGGCTTAGTGTACTGAACGCTACACTCGTGCCCATCCAATATTGGAAAGAACTTGGGATCTACGTGGTCGCGCAGCTTCAAAGAGCTTGCCGACAACTTGCAGGGTGCTTTACAACCTGCGTACGTAGATAACACGCGTACCAAAACAATTTTACAAAGCTGGCAGCACTGTCGTACGCTTTACTGCCAATATGCTTGCAGGTAGGCGTACGCGTCTGTAATAAAAGCCAAAACATGTTTTTTCTTGTTTATGTCTGATTAAAGTAGAGTTTATATAATCACATGTACGAATAAGAATGTTTTCAGAGGCATATGACGCTAAATCTTGCACAGAGAGAAGGTGCAGCAGCGCCTAATGAGCCCCTTGTGGCTTCTACCCAAAGCATGTAAAATTGGCGCGTCACATGGCCGTGACTACCTTTCTTTTGTATATGTTGATAGAGTTAAACAGAGTTTGGTGGAGGCCGTGTGACACGAGTGTAAAAGTTCTTTAACAAAGATGTAAGTCCGGGGTGAAGGCCTCATTATGAGACATATGCGCCTCTTTTTGCCTTACCGCGTGTACGTATTTCACACTGTAAATTTTGTATACATGTCTGAAGTAAACAAATCAAATTTAAAAATTTGTAGTTTTGCCACTAGGGCAAAACAATGAATGTCATAGTGAGAAGTGTATCTCCCGAAAAAAACACAAGTGATTAGAAGAGAGTATATTGAAGTTGTACTTCTACTCGTAAGTCCTCTACGTTTCAATGACCATTTATTTGCACATGGTACTCAGGAAATCATTTGTACATGGTTGTTCTTTTAAACAAATCTGGCAAGTTCTAAAGCATATAATATATAAGTTGTAAAGAGGAAGTCAGTGATACTCGAGCATATCTGAGGGGAACACTGTAGCCTGCTCTATTAGCACCGAGTGTGAGAGTCCATTCTAGTTTACCCGATTCATGTTTATTAAAACAAAAAGACCATCTCCTAAAATGTTCTATGTGTTTTACTGATAGCCCCATCACGTGTGAGGTACCCAGGACGGCTTTATGCGCTCCCATAGTAGAGCACCTGGTACTCTAAATCCTTACCCACTTTTTCTCAACACTCTTCTCTCATTTGCATTAAGTAAGTCGTATGGTTGCTGGGACGCCTTTCTGCTCTCCCATAGGAGAGTATTAGGTACTCTAACTTGTTAAACACTTTTTCTGGATACACTTCTCTGATATTATTGCTGGCGTTTCTTGTTCAGCCTTCTACTGAAATAAAAAAAAACCGAGAGGATGTCGTCTATGCTGTTTTCACGCCTTCCTCCTTACACCATAGCGTAATTAGAGAGCTTTAGTATAGCGGGCGCAACGGCCTAGCGCACGCATCACCCGAGAGGAAGCACGGCTGTGCATGCGCTGTACGTTAGAGAGATGCGTGCGTTTCCGTACGCGAGGGATGCGTACGTTAGATCTCGGCTCTTACGTTGCGCACGCTACAGCCGTTGGGTGTCTTCGCAGTGGCTCTCGCGAGATCTCCCCCTTGTGAGAGCACGAAAATCAAGATGGCCGCGACCAACAGCAGCACAATCAGCACTGCGGTCATGGCTGCGAGTAAATCCCGCATGCATTTTACGATTGCCCTCGATTTGGAGCTCCTTGCTTACGTGAGGAGCTTAAATCCGTTCGCTGACCCTGTGTAATGGACAGTTATCACTGTGAAACAGGAGTTGACAGGGATGCCTTTCAACGTCCCGAATGTCCGCATGTTTCATGTCTTGACTCGTGTCAACTATCGTTGGCTATTGTAGTTTATTGACTAGTCACTAGGTAGCGCCAAGTAACACTCCAAGATGGAGGTGTTGATGCTTAGTCGCAGTCCATGTGTCCGTTGTTGCGTACGCTAAACTGATACTGTAAGAATCAGCCTCATCTGTAACGTACGTAGCGTGCTAGCCGTTGAGCCCGTACCACCTTGGGCACGCTAAACTTAAACTGTCTACTGTCTTTTCTGTCACTTCGTCTGCTTTCGGCTTCCCTTTGTGTGTGCGTGCTTCTGAATGTATTTTTGTCCGAGAAGTCTGCTTGAGCGTGTTTGTATTTCTGTAAACTTTAACGTGTTTTAAGGGCGAAGCTCTTTAGGGCGTGGGTCATACTTTTGTAGTAGTAGTATGTTGTAGTAGTAGCACTTCGGGTTAGAAATTGCTCACTAGATAGCATTGTGTATACATCCTTGAACCAGAAGATGATGTCAAATGGAAATAGGGGTGGGGTATTTTTTTTTTAGTTGCAGAAGAGAAGAGTGAAAAGATTAGAAGAAAGGGGGCCCAATGAACTACGGAAGTGAACAAAAATGATAAAAAGGCATCTGCAATGTTTTTGAAACTTCTCAATTCTCTGAGTAATAAAACAAGCATGGAACAGAGATTTATAACTACGATTAAAGGGGTTAAACTAAAACGGGTTGAGAGGCAATTGAATATTTAAGAACAATCATGACAGAAAAAGTTAAACACCAAGAAAGCACTGCACACACCCTACCAGATGAGGATGGACTAATTAGCGCAGTGGCTCCTCCACTGCGACAACGAGAGTGGAAAAGGGCAGAGAACAGGGTTCCCAAGAGCACATCAACAGGCCATGACGGCATCCCAATGGTGCTAATAAAAAAACTAGGCCCAAACGCGAAGCAAACGTTATTCGAGGCAGCGAGCAAAGAATAATGGATGGTGAAGCCCCCAATGGGTAGAAACTAAGCAGGATGAGCATGATCAATAAATGAAAGGGATACAGAGCTGATAAAAACAACTACCGTCCTAAACAGTGACACCAGTAATTCATAGGCTGGAGATGCAGATAGTAAAAGAAAGACTACAGACATGGGTGGAGAGTGAGGGGGTGCTGGGAAAACTACAAAATGGGTTCCGTAAACGAAAGAAGTTGGAGGACAATCTGTTTTCATGGATGCAGTGTATTTAAATAGCGAAAAAAATTACAAAGGTCCGTGTGACTGGCATTTCTAGATATCAAGGAAGCTTACGATACTGTGATTCAAGAAAACTTGAGGGGAATACTCGACACACTACATGTGAAAGATGGAATAACTAATCTTCTGAAGGATATCTATAAAAGTAATAACAATGCAGTTATCAAATGAGAAGAACATGTATCTCAGACTATAGAAATACAACGCGGGCTTTGACAGGGATGCCCCTTGTCCCCTTTGTTATTTATGCTGTATATACAGGGACTAGAAACCAAGTTATAGGGGTGTTGACTCGGCTTCAGCCTCTCTTTTGCCAAGCAAGGAAAACACAATGAACATCATTATCAGCGTGGATGTATGCAGATGATATAGTATTATTAGCTGGCAACACGGAAGATCCACAGGGATTGATAGGTATCTGTGGTAATGAGGGAGATAGGTTACTTTTCAAGTTCAGTAGGAAAAAAAAATCTGCATTCACGGTTTTTTAATGATAACCAAGGCAGCGAGCATAACATACAAGAAGTCACGCTAGAAATGGTGGATAAATACAAATATTTGGGCGGATGGATAAATAACGGGGCTCAGTACCTAAGGAAGCGCTAAAATAGTAATGACTAGGGGTAACAGGAATAGACCTTTAACAAAAAATATGGCACTGTGGAACTACAATAGGTATGACGTTGTGAGAGCGATTTGTGAAGATGTCATGGTCCTGGGTTTAACAAAAAATATGGCACTGTGGAACTACAATAGGTATGACGTTGTGAGAGCGATTTGTGAAGATGTCATGGTCCTGGCTTTGACGTTAGCCAATGCGGCCTTGTGCTTGAAATCAGACGTTCAAGTAAGATTCCAAATTATACAACGTGGCATAGGTAAACTTGCTTTGGGAGCACACGGGAATACCCCAAATCAGGGGGTACAGGGAGACATGGGATGGACATCGTTTGAGTGCAGGGAAGCTAACAGCAAGATGGAATTTCAGGAGCGATTGAGAAAAATGGGAGAGAAGCGTTGGGCTAGGACAAAGACGGCAAAGTAACTACCAATGTGGACAGGATAGTTAAAATAGCGGAGGAGTTTTACGGAAATCTGTACAGTACCCAGGACAACCACTACCCTATTACTATAAGAACTAGCAGTAACCCAGATGACACCCCACCAGTAATGATAGAAGAAGTCAGAGAAGCCTTGGAGAGCATGCAAAGAGGCAAAGCTGCTGGTGAGGATCAGGTAGACAGATTGTGTTAGAAAAACTAGCCACCCTGTTTACGAAGTATCACCTGACAGGAAGCGCACCAGAGTCTTGGAACAATGCTATCATCATCATAATACATAAGAAAGGAGATGACAAGGACTTAAAGAATTACAGGTCAATCAGCTTGCTCTCCGTAGTATACAAGATATTGTTACGGTGCATCATCGACAGGAGCAAGCGTGGCACTTAGCGAAGATGAAGAAGACGCCTGTGCGTTAGGCGCTTGCACGAGAGGCAACTCAGCCATCTTGTTCTGCTGCCGATTCTCGGTGGACGCTGTCCTGTAAGCCAAGACCTTGCCCCGTCACATTTGGTGGAAGTGCTGGGCAACCGCCTCGCAACGGAACTTCGCAGCGGCCGACGTTTGAAGGGTCATTCCACAACGATGACGGAGAGTACGGCGTCTGCATCTGCTCCTGGTGTTCCTGCGGCCGGAGATGATGCGGTAACTACATCTCCTTCTGCGACCACAACCTTTGTGCTCGAACCCCCGCGGGATCCTGGCACGTTCAGCGGTTCCGGCGGTCCAGATGAAGTTGACGTTGAAGATTGGCTGGCAGAGTACGAACGTATGAGTACTCGATACCGATGGGGCCCGACTCTTATGCTGGCAAACCTGGTATTCTATCTTAGGGGAACCGCCAAATCGTGGTATGAGAACCATGAAACAGAACTTGTGAGTTGGACAGTGTGCAGGGAGAAAATGCTAGACCTGTTCGGAAAGCCGATTGGAAGAAAAATGGCCGCGAACAAAATGCTCGCGTCTCGGGCGCAGACCTCGACCGAGTCTTACGTCTCCTATATAGAAGATGTGTTGTCGTTGTGTCGCAAAGCCAATGCCGATATGCCGGAGGCTGACAAGGTCGGGCATATTCTTAAGGGGATTGCGGATGACGCATTCAACCTCCTCATCTGCAAAAATTTTTCTACAGTGGACGCAATTATAAAAGAATGTCGGCGCTTTGAGCAAGCGAAGAGCCGGCGGATTAACAGCGTGTTCACCCGCCTTCCGAATACGGCTGCAACATCATCTTGCGAAGACCGTGCAAGAACACAGCCACTACCTCTAGATTCATCGGATCAGGTGACCCGAATTGTACGGCGCGAACTTGAAGCCATTGCCTCTGCTCCGGCTCACACCGCTGCAAGTGACACCACCCCACTCACTGCTAACATGGTTCAAGCTATCGTCCGCCAAGAACTCGCCAGCATAGGTGTTCCCTCGGTGTGCGCTTTGCCCAGCCCGCAGCGAGCTTCATGGCGTCCACCTTCGTCCTATCGCGAGCAGCAGTTCACGGCCCGATCTCGCGACCCTGCGGCGTGGAGAACCGTCGACAATCGACCAATTTGTTTTCATTGCCACCGTATCGGTCATGTCGTCCGTTACTGCAATTACCGCTGGTCGTCGCCACCTCGGACTTCATCTCAACCTCACTACCGACAGGACAGCACCCGCTTCGCGTCTGCCGTGCAGCCTTCTCCGCAAAACAACTGCAGAAGGTTCAACAGCCGATCTCCGTCACCGCATGGTCATCAGTCGCGTTCGCCTCAAGGACGTCGCCAGTCGTCTCGCTCACCGCAGACTCGCAGGCCGTCATCTCCATTCAACCCCGCTCCTGCCTACCCGGAAAACTAAACGGTGCAGCGCCCGGAGGTGACGCTGCATCTTCGACTCCCTCCACAAATCCTCTCTTGACGCTTCCGACGAGACAAAATTTGTTAGACGTTGCCGTTGACGGTGTGCCTATTTCTGCCCTTATAGATACTGGAGCGCACATTTCTGTAATGAGCGCGAACCTTCGCCGACGCCTACATAAAGTGCTCACGCCTGCCGCTTCCCACAAACTTCGTGTCGCTGATGGGAGGACCCCTGATGTTCAAGGGATGTGCAGGGCCCGTGTGTCCATTGCCGGTCATCCTACATTAGTTCAGTTTGCAGTCATTGAAATGTGTCCTCATGACCTAATACTTGGTTTGGACTTCCTGTCACGTCATTCTGCGCTCATTGATTGTGCCACTGGTGCTCTTCAGCTTGAACTGCCGCAGTTTGCCGATTTTACAGCAGACTATTCTCCCCGTTTACGCTCTCGGCACCACGTTCGCTTGCCTCCGCAAGCTGTTACATATGTCACTCTGTCGTGCTCGCGTCATGTGCCCGACGGTGACTACCTCGTCACTCCTATAGTCGACGTACTGATGTCCCGAGACGTCGCCCTTGCTCACACTGTTGTCACCGTCACTAATAATACAGTGGTTATACCACTACTCAACGTGAGTCTCTTGACTCAAGTTATTCCGCAAGACATGTCTTTGGCCACCCTATCTCCACTTGACAGCTGCAACGTTACTGGTTTGGACACCGATACTACATCCCCCTGTCTTGGCCGCAATTACACTCTGCCTGCAGATGACATTAACAAGATGATTGCTCCCGACCTCACTGCAGTGCAAGCTGCCAGCCTCCGTAGTCTGCTAACATCATATAGAGACGTTTTCGACTTTGACCACCGCCCTCTCAGCCAAACAACTGCAGTGACTCACCGGATCAACACTGGTAATGCCAGTCCTATACGGCGGCGTCCATATCGCGTATCTCACAAGGAACGCCAAGTAATTCAAAATGAAGTGGATAAAATGATTACTAAAGACGTAATAGAACCCTCATCCAGCCCCTGGGCCTCCCCAGTCGTGCTCGTTGAGAAGAAAGATGGCAGCTGGCGCTTTTGCGTGGACTATCGCCATTTAAACAAAGTGACCCACAAAGATGTCTACCCTTTGCCTCGGATTGATGACGCCCTCGATTGCCTCCATGGTGCCCAATACTTTTCGTCTATCGACCTTCGATCCGGCTATTGGCAAATTTCCGTCGACCCCATGGATCGTGAAAAAACCGCGTTCGTTACGCCCGACGGCCTCTACCAGTTCAAAGTCATGCCGTTTGGACTGTGTAATGCGCCAGCAACTTTCGAGCGCATGATGGACTCCCTTCTCCGAGGATATAAGTGGTCTATCTGCTTATGTTATTTAGACGATGTCATCGTCTTTTCACCCACCTTTGACAGCCATATAACACGTCTGTCAGCCGTTCTGGATGTTTTTCGAAGAGCTGCTCTCCAGCTCAATTCTGCAAAATGCCATTTCGGACGTCGCCAAATCACCATACTTGGCCACCTTGTCAGTGCCGATGGTGTTCAACCAGATCCCGAAAAGGTGCGAGCAGTACAACAATTTACTGAACCACGCTCAACCAAGGACGTCCGAAGTTTTGTAGGGCTATGTTCCTATTTTCGTCGATTTGTCCGCAACTTCGCCGACATCGCTCGACCGCTTACTGATCTCTTAAAGAAGGACGTTCCCTTCGCATGGGGTATAGAGCAAGCGGACGCCTTTTCGGCTCTTATCCATCTGCTGACTACGCCACCAATACTGGCCCATTTCGACCCAGCATCACCTACAGAGCTTCGGACCGATGCCAGTGGCCATGGAATTGGAGCGGTCCTTGGCCAACGACAGCACGGGAAGGACCGCGTGATTGCTTACGCCAGTCGTCTTCTTTCACCTGCCGAACGGAAGTTCTCCATCACTGAGCGCGAATGCCTAGCTTTAGTGTGGGCCGTGGCGAAATTCAGGCCTTACCTGTATGGCCTAACTTTTTCCGTTGTTACGGACCATCACGCTCTTTGCTGGCTGTCATCGCTAAAGGACCCATCTGGACGTCTTGGTCGCTGGGCGCTCCGTCTGCAAGAATACTCATTCGTGGTCTACTACAAGTCGGGACGCCTCCACACAGACGCAGACTGTTTGTCACGTTATCCGGTTGAAACGCCCGACTTGACAGACCTTGATTCAGACCCCTGCGTTCTCTCCATCCACGCTTTGGGTGATATCTCCACCGAACAACGACGTGACCCGTCGTTACTCTCCATTATCGAGCGTCTGACCTCTGCTCCAACAGACCCTTCCGTTCGCCTGTTCGAACTGCACGACAACATTCTGTACCGTCGCAGCTTCAACGCTGATGGCCCGGAATTACTACTCGTGCTTCCCCATCACCTGCGTACCAGCGTTCTCGAACAACTACATGACGTACCTACAGCCGGTCACCTAGGCGTCTCTCGTACCTACGATCGTGTACGACGTCGCTTTTTCTGGCCCGGACTGTATCGTTCTGTGGTTCGCTACGTCACTGCTTGCGACCGCTGCCAACGCCGCAAGCGCCCCTCTGTGCTACCGTCTGGCCTCCTACAGCCCATTGACATACCGACGGAACCATTCTTCCGTGTTGGCCTTGACCTGTTGGGCCCGTTTCCTACGTCCACCTCCGGAAATAAATGGGTTGCAGTCGCCACAGACTACGCCACACGCTTTGCCATCACTAAAGCACTGCCGAGAAGCTGTTCCACTGACGTCGCTGACTTTCTCTTGTATGAAGTCATTCTTCATCACGGCGCTCCGCGGCAGCTGCTTACTGATCGAGGAAGGTACTTTCTTTCACGTGTTGTGGATGACATTCTCCGCGCCTGCTCCACTGAGCACAAGCTTACCACCGCTTATCATCCACAGACAAATGGATTGACCGATCGTCTGAACCGAACGCTGACGCAGATGCTGTCAATGTACGTTTCGCCAGATCACCGTGACTGGGACAAAGCACTCCCCTTTGTCACGTTCGCGTACAATTCTTCACGGCACGACACAGCTAGTTATTCGCCGTTTTATTTGCTATTTGGCCGACATCCAACATTACCATTTGACACGCTCCTTCCTTCGGCTGCCCCCTTGTCTACTGAGTACGCCAGCGATGTCGTTTCTCGAGCCCATGCAGCCCGTCAGCTTGCCCGTGATCGGCTGCACTTGTCGCAAGCGCAGCAAAAAGACCGCTATGACAGTCGCCACCAAAGCGTGCACTTCTCGCCGGGGTCTCTGGTACTTCTCTGGACACCAAACCGCCAAGTCGGCTTATCAGAGAAGCTACTATCACACTACCATGGCCCCTACAAAGTGTTACGACAACTTAGTGACGTGAGCTACGAGATCGCACCCCTAAACAATGCCTTTTCGACCACCTCACTCCAGACAGACGTTGTACACGTTTCCAGACTGAAACCGTATCACCCTCCTCGTTCGTCGCCGCCGTACTAAGCGCCGTGACGGCGCTTCCGCCGCAGGGGAGTGATGTTACGGTGCATCATCGACAGGAGCAAGCGTGGCACTTAGCGAAGATGAAGAAGACGCCTGTGCGTTAGGCGCTTGCACGAGAGGCAACTCAGCCATCTTGTTCTGCTGCCGATTCTCGGTGGACGCTGTCCTGTAAGCCAAGACCTTGCCCCGTCACAATATTAACAAACGTAATTGCTAACAGAATTAAGACAACATTAGAAATCAATCAACCAAAGGAACAAGCAGTACGTAGAACGGGCTACTCAATAAGCGACCACATTCATACTATATATCAGGAAACAGAGAAATGCTCCGAATACAGCCATCTACTATTCATTGCCTTCATAGATTACGAGGAGATCGATTCAGTAGAAATATCAGCAGTCATGCAAACACTGCGAAATTACGGCGCTGACGAAGCATATATAAACATCCTAGAAGAAATCTACAGGGGATCAACTGCTACCATAGTGCTTCATGAAGAAAGCAACAGAATACCAATCAAAAAGTGTGTAAGGCAGGGATCGGCAGGGATCCGCAGGCAGGAATCGAAAGGGTGTAAGGCAGGGATCTGCAGCAAACGAAAAAATGTACGAGAACTTCGGAAGAGAGCAGCGCATCGATATAGCCAGTAGTGCACTTCAAGTTGTAAAAGACTGTCTATTTGGGGCAGGTAATAACCGCGGAGCCGAACCACAACATTGAAGTAACTATAGAAGAATAAGAATGGGATAGAGCACTTTTAGGAAGCACTCTCAAATTATGACAGGTAGATTGCCACTATAGCGGAAGAGGAAGGTATATAACAGCTGTACCTTGCCGGTACTTAGCTGCAGAGCAGAAACCTGGAGACTTACAAAGATTGTTCAGCTTAAATTGAGGACGACGCAGCGAGCAATGAAAAAAATGGTAGGAGCAGCCTTATGAGACAATGAGAGAGCAGAGTGGATTAGGGAACAAACGGGGGTTAAGGATATCATAGTTGAAATCAAGAAGAGGAAATGGACATGGGCAGGGCATGTAGCGGGTGGACAGGATAACCGCTGGTCATTAAGGGTAACTGACTGGATTCCCGGAGAAGGTAAGTGGGTTAGGGGGAGACAGAAGGTTAGGTGAGAAGATGACATTAAGAGGTTTGTGGGTATAAATTGGCAGCAGCAAACACAGGACAAGTTAACTGGTGAAACATGGGAGAGGTGTTTGTCCTGCAGTGGACGTAGCCAGGCTGATGATGGTAATGATGATGATGATGATGTTGGGCTAGGAATGTTTTCAGATTCTTGTACATAAAAAATGTTGATACTAAATGAAGCGAACTCGAAAATTGTCACACAAGTATTTAGACAACAGCAGAATATTAAGCCAAAATGAAACATCGGTTAGAAAGAAGGTGAAGGAAACAGAGAGGGACACGTGGAAGATTGGAATGCTTACAAAATGATCACCGCAAGGCCTACCAAACTTTCAAGCAGCAAATCGCAAAAGAAAAGATCTACGATAATTCTCGGGGTACGTCTTTGCTGTTCGAGGCCAGAACGGGAGTAATGCGGGCCAAGACGTACCGAGCCAAATACACTAGCACAGACACAGTATGTGGAGCATGTGGAGAGGAGGACGAAACGGCTAAATATTTGATAATGTTCTGTAAAGGGCTCCATTATGTAGTCCAAGATAAAGGCACGGAATTTTTCAAAGTATTGGAGTTAAGAGACAGTGAAATGAAAATAGATTTTAAACGGGTAGACATAACAAGGAGGAGGCTAATTGAATGGTGCTTACAATCAAGGCGCGAGTGAAATTTAATCCTGAAACATATAGTGATAGTACTTGACTTTATGGCCAGGTGGCGTGAGCCACCACCCAATCTAAAAGGCACAGCCGGATACATCCACCAATCCATCTATTCTTGGAAATACTACCACTAGATGGCGCAAATGGTTTTTTGTATAATTAGAAATTCAAACCATATTCACTGAGTGAATGATGAGTCGGGCAAAACAGGAAGACAGAGACAGACACGGACGAATGGGTGGACGGATGGACACTTCATCCCACTTATCATCATTCACTCCGTGAATATGCTGTGAATATTTTGTACCTGTTAAGTTTATCAACGCCTGTCAAGTTCATTTGTTTATAAGTATTTTTATCTTCGTGCTAGCGTGCTCCAGTTCTTTTTTTCAAGACAATGGTCTTTCTTATGGTACTTCAACGCGAAACTATTGGTCTGTCTCTCTATCTGCCTGTCTGTTTGTCTGTACATTTGTCTGTTCGTTCGCCGTAACGATGACCGAAACGGTCCCAAACGATACCCCAAACGGCCAACCCCATCTACAGCACCCACCAATATTGGTCAAGTTTCAGCGTTAATACTTGTTTGATTGTCAATAAAAAGCAATTAGTGCGGATATCTTAAGCACCATAACAACACGTCGATATTCTGTATGCGTGTCTTTATACTACAGAAGACATACATAGGTAATTCTAAGAACCGTAGCGCTTACCCCACTGCGCCGACAATGCAACGCTGTGTTCAAAAAGGCAAGTGTTTCCAACGCTTTGCTAACGCGACACGGCGGTGGCACTTGCCCGTTGGTTTGTGTTCTACAGCTTATCGCCTCCGAGACAGGCGCGCGCGCTTTCCTTCGTTTTCGAGGATAACTGCCAGATAGCGCTCGTGTCTAACGTGCTTCGATGCGCTCCTTCGCCTTCACTGCGCGGATCGGGACACTCTGACGCAGCGCCTCCAGAATGCAATTCACCGATTTTCTCACGCAGAACATCAAATAAATTTTTTGTTCACTCTCTTCGTATGCAAGACTATCGTCTTTCGACGACAGTTGCAGTGAAACGTGCAGATACGGGGCTTTTTTTGTGTGTGTGTGACTGCACATCCGTGAGTTCCTCTTTTTTGCATTTCTGTCGGTGCTCCAGCGATTTTTAGTGTGTTTTTTCTTCTGTTCAAACATGGGTACGTCGAGTGCGCAATAAATGCCTCATCGGGAATAGAACTCGACTGTGAGATGTTTCTTTGGAACGATCAAGCGTTTGTTTAACCTCTACCTACCACCTTATGATCAAAGCAAATTAAAAAAAAACACTATCTAGGAAACTATGAAAGCCAGGAAGCTGTTCTTTGTGCAGACAACAGAAAAAACCCAGGACACTGCAGTTATGACAACAAGTGAAGATCCCAGCTAAATTGCGTACTTGGGCCGGTTGGTACATGATTATCAAAGCGAAAAAAAAAACAGTGCGTATCACAAGACAGTGACAAAGAACCAGCAGTGCTTCGTCCATCTCTTTCACTCTCCTGTGTTACGCGCGGTCTTTTTTTTTCGCTTCGTTGATCAAGAACCCAGCATTCAGAATAATAAAGTAATTTATACCAGATAACTTACTCTTGAGACCCACAGTAGACGCTGACATTGGCTCGTTAAAAGAGAGATAGCGAAGAGAAGTACCTGGACAGACTGTCATGAGCACACTTTTAAAGATCCCAAGCACAAAGATGTGACCTTCAAAACCTTGAATTCTTTGATGAATGCCGTTTTCACGTGTCAGTGTCATGAGGTAAAGTATGACTGCTAGTCATGAACCCTGCGGAAATATTTTATGAACAGACTACATTCCTTTGAGCTATTGTGCTGTTGTGGAGTTTTGAGAATCCCATGGATTATCAAAAAAGCTTCTCGTGCTTATCCAGACATGACCAGAATGCTCTTTTTAAGCAATAATGCCAGTAAAACTTCATCACGTTGGCTATGTCATGCGAGCTACCAGTTCACCAGAGAGAAAGTGAAGTTTGCCAAATGTGAAAGGCAACTGAAAACCAGGTCACTCATGCACAAGATGATTCTAGATGGCATACTCTGAAGGACATAGCAAACGCTCAGATGAGCTTAATATGTACTAAGTTGGTCTCAACAGGGGTCAAGTACTCATAGTGTAGCAAGGAGCCGCCATAAATTCGTCAATGACATGGCACTAAGCGTTCGTTCCGACCGCATTCATCTGTTTGCAACGCCTTTTCAAGATGACGTAATTCTGTAAACCCGCCCAAATGTCAGCTTTGTTACGTTAAGTTTTAAGTCACATATAAGTGCTTGTCCGTGAGTGTCTGCACTATCGCAAGTGCACAGTCATGCGCACTTGCGAAGAAGTGGTACGATACAATGTTCGTGTCCAGCCTATTGACCTGTTTCGAAGCATGTGGGCGATGTATCATGTCAACCCTCCTAGTGCGGCTGTACTATGTCAGATTGTGCTCTGGAAAGAACGAACACGCCATGCTCTGAGCTTGTCGCCGCATGGACACTCACACACGCACGCGTATACTCACACACACACACACACACACACACACACAAACACACAAACACACACACGTGTGCGCGCACGCACACACACACACACAGCTATTTCTTTCGTGCTGTGTGCCTGCGAAGGTGGTCGGCGACTCCCCGTCTGCCAGCAGCCTGTGAAACACGGATGCACACCGCTCTCCGAACGGCGGTGCAGTTTCGAATATCAGCAAAATCAGCACAGAAACGCCCGCGGCACTTCTCAAAGGCTCAGTCCACGCGTATCTGACACATCTGCGACGCGGATTGCCACGCGATATCGTCCACGATTCCAACCCTGTCGCGATACTCGAAGACGAGAAGAATAATTTCTAAAAGCAGCACAGCCAAGAAAAGGGGGAAAAAAGTACTTCGTATCAATCTGCGTTCCTCTGAGACACCGCTCAGTGCCAACGACCCTACTATCAGAGACTATGCCAGAACGGGGTAAAAAGGCTGGCAGAAAGAAACAAGAACGAAACGACTAGAGCAGCCGCAGAAATAAATAAAGGCTGGTCGGGGGGGGGGGGGGGGCTTGAAACTGAGAAGATGCCGGCAAGTACTACAACGCGTTAACTCCATGTTTCGAGGAGCTTTTACAACCTCGCTCCGCGAGGTTTCTTTCACAGCTGCCGTTTTCTGTTCGAGCTGCCAGATCGGTTCCGCAACACTTTTCACTCTCGCTTCTCTACTTTATTTTTATTAGCCGCTTTCTTTTCGGTTTTTTCTGGCAGTTCGTACGGCTTAGACTGCACGAGCCGACTATTGAAAGACAAAAAATAAAGAATGCAAAAGCTTACCCGTAAACGAAGAACTGGGGAGAACAGAAACTGCTGAGGACCCTTCACTGCAAAGGAAAGGTGTTTGTTTTTTTTGTTTTTCTGTTGATTGCTCAGAAGGACTGAAGAAAAAAAAAGTTATGAGTCAAGCAAGAACGCTGTATGCAAAGCCGGCCCGCGAGGCAAGGCCGTAGGAACATAAGACAAAAAGATGTATAAAGAAAATGACATGCTCCTCGCCTCTCCTGGTGCGTGCTCAAGCATCTTGTTACAAGCTGTTCAACTTGCCGAGCCTGATGGTCTGTCCAGCGTGTGATTTATGACTCACAGGCAGCAACCCGAACCCTCCACAAGCCCCCCCATTGCTTCACACCGCTACACAGCCGTTCGCTTGTCTGCCTCGCTGTAGCCAGAGAGATGCCTTGTTGTTTCCTTCAGTCGCACACTATCTGGGCCTCACGTCTGAGACCATGTTGCAAGCGCGCGCACAACACGGGCCTACCTTAGCGGCTGGTGCTAGGACGTGAGCTTCGGATCACGTGCGGCTAATGGTCGCAAGCAGAGAGCAGCCTTGCCGAGTGCGCGTACTTTGCATGGGTATTCAGCTTCCTTCCCGCCCTTTTCGCAGGGTGTCCTTGTTCGTTTTATGCGGCCAATTTTTGTATAAAAGTTGGCCAGCCATAGGAGCGCTGAACGGAGATGACCGGAGTTCTGGCATATGGAACTGAAACATCTCGGATAGCCGTGTAACTACACACACACAAAAAAAATGACAAACCACACGGCATGCAAATAGAACTGAAAATTACAGGAGCAAGAGTGAGTGACCGGAGGACAGCATAATGGGTCAGGATACGAAGATGATCAGGGAATATTCGAGTTTACATGCATCAAAGGAATGGACTTAAGCCGGCCACGTTACTGCCGTAGTATAGACAACAGTTGGGCGCGAGCGCTACATCTTCGCCGACTCTGGTCTTGGTTACCAAAGGAAGGGAGATCCAGTCGATAAAAGTAAGGTTCAACGGCGTGACGAGACTAAGAAGTTCACAGTGATGAAATGAAATCAGCTTGCACAAGATACAAGGCGTTGAACCTGCACTGGGCATAAATAGGTTAAAAACAATTAGGGCGACGGTGATGGTCCAAATGATAATGATGATGATGACGGCACGTTACACTATAGCGCGTAGCATGGCCTCAGAGATGGGTGAGGGGTTACCCATTGCACGCTTCCCATATCGGAGGCCATGCGCGTAGTCCACCAGTTCGTGAGAGCATCATGGTGTGGAGCTGGTGTCAAAGTTTTTTGTATACAGGTCCTCAATTTGATTCTGCGCGAGGCCTTGCGACAATTGGGTTGTGCATCTGGTTAACTTCTACAAGCCTTTGTACCTCGCTGTTGCAGACACAGCTCGAGCGTAATATTATAATCGAACTGAACCGGGCAGCGCAAAAATAACTGCGGTCATTTAGCAGTGAAACTTCACTGAAGAACTCGCTGTCTCACTAAAAGCTCACAATATCAGGAAAGATAGGGGGGGGTGAGGTGGAGTTACTGGCGAGTTTTCGTTTGCAATTATGTACCAACGCCACTGATGTACTCATGTTCGTGAACATTCTCCTATATATGCGCTGCTCTGGCGATGTTGCAGCAGCGCACGCTGCTGCTTTTCGTGATGCTAATTGTTCTCGAAGTTATGTTCTTTCTGCCCACTATTTCAACAACAATATTGCCTCGCCAGGAGCTCATCACCGGGTCACCTCTTGGCGGTTCATTTCGTGCCAACCAGTGGTATAGGTGTTCTCTACCCATAGACAACCTTCCTTGAAATACTCCGTCGAAATATATCTCATAAAACAATTTAGTGTCCTTTATGGTTTTTAATAAATGAGTTTATACAACCTTTAGGAGAAACTCGGACACTGTGGGACTATCGAAGATAAGTACACTGAACATAGCCCTTGCGGCGCCACTGCGGAAAGAGTTTGACGGCACAACACTTTACTCATAAAAATTCGTTGCCTACACCGACAAAACCATATCGTTCAAATTAATATGCCTTTGTACTGAAGGCGCACCTTTGTTCTAGCACCAATATATATCC
This sequence comes from Rhipicephalus annulatus, assembly GCA_013436015.1. NCBI lineage: Eukaryota > Metazoa > Arthropoda > Arachnida > Ixodida > Ixodidae > Rhipicephalus > Rhipicephalus annulatus. The sequence goes on along the minus strand of WOVY01011062.1, from coordinate 51,268 downwards.
CGCATAACCTTTTCTTTCATAGCTTTGTTACGACCGCCATCGGTAGGCGCCATGCTGTCGCTGAGAAGCGTAGCCGGGCCGCGTTCCCACGCCTGGAACCCAGGTTTTCTTGTAACCAGCGTCGAGAGCTGACGGGGGAGCGGCACTCTTTTAATCCTCAACCAAGTAGCCGACTCGCCGCTTGCCTATGCCCGCCAGGTATTGTCCCTGCTAGCCGGCGGATGAGACGTCATGTTGCCACGAAGCTGTAAGCCGTTCCAGAGGGGACAACAAAGACAGCGTATTCCTTTGAAGAAACGGCGACCGCCGCCACAAAGTGCCCTGCTAATTGAGCGGACAGATTGGCGGACCGTTTGATGCCTGCTGTCCGAAGCTTGGGACCCCTCGACCAGCGACATACACGACGAGCAAGAGCCTCTCTGGCGCCACCTTTAAGTGCAGTGATCTTGACTCGAAATTGGATGTTCACGTGCGCCGTGCATGCTCGTACCCCTCACCTGTTGTGTGCGTGTGTGATTGGTGTTCCACTGAAGAAGGAGGAGCCCGACAGGGCTTATAACGGCGCCGCAGAGTGCAGGACGTCGCTCTGAACCAAGTAAAGGTTCAACCACCACGTTCGTAGTTTGTGAAGGCTCTGAACTGTGTAGCGGTTCAACCACCACGTTCGTGGTTTGCGAACTCTTAACCTCATGCTGTAAATATTTGTAAATAGTGCCATAAACCTGTTTGTTTTTTCGTATCCCCATCTCGTAAGCGTTCGTTTCCTCAACCCGAAGCTACACCACGCTACCACAAGAGACCGGGTTTTGTTTTCGTATCCTCCAGCGACCTTCCTTGCGAGCCACAACAACTGGTGATCAGCGGTTGGATTCGAAGCTACAAGGAACAACAACAGTCGGCCCAGGAGAAGCAGCTGGCTTGAGACATGGATCACGTATGGGTGAGTGCTTGGCTTTTCCTTTGAGTGAACCAGGTTCTAAAAGAGGATTAAATTTTAGAACTGGTAGTTAACTTTGCCGAAAGACTCAGTTTCGCCGTTTCGGAAAGTTATTTTGGAAGTAGCGAGCACTCAGTACGATCATGAACTTACGGGAGCTGCAGAAGCCGGACTTGTTGCTGTTGTGTGAGGAATTGGGGATCAATACAAAGGGTTTGGCACGGAAACCCATAATCATACAAGTCATTAATGATTTGGGGGCTGAGGATGAGGAGCTCAGTGAAGCATGGGACCTCATCAGTCAGAGACAGAGACAGCAGAAGGAGGAGGAAGAGAGGCGTGAGCGCGAAAGAGAGCGTGAAACAAAAAGACGGGAATCTGAGAGAGAGGAACGTCGCTTAGACCGAGAGCGTGAAACACAAAGACAAGCGCATGAAATCGAGATGCGTAAACTAGAACTCGAGTTGGGAAAGAGGTCGGGTAGCAGTCCCCAGGAAATGATAGCTCTTCCCAACAGGGAGGTAGAGTTCAAGATGTCTAAGTACATCCAGCCATACGTGGTGTAAGGGGATATTGGTCTGTACCTGGCAAATTTCGAACGGATGTGCGAGAAAATGTCGTTTGAGCAGGACACCTGGTCCCAAAGGCTACTCACGGTTCTGCCCTGCGAGGCAGCAGAGGTTGTTGCGCGACTCAGCAAGGAGGACGCAGACAACTATGAGAAGGTCAAGGCTTGCCTTCTAAGAAAGTATAGACATTGCGCAGAGGCCTTTACACAAAGATTTAGGGGCGCTAGAAAGTCTAAAAGTGAGAGCTATCCCGACTTTTTGTACAAAATGAGAGCGAATTTGACAGAATGGCTTAAGAGCACAGAGTCATACAGTGACAAGAACGCTGTAGTAGAGAGAATTCTATTAGAACAGTTTTTGAATTGTCTCCCAGAGCAGGAAAAAAACTGGTTACTGGACCGGGGTGACATAAGTTCTGCGACGAAAGCTGCTGAACTCGTGGAGGAGTATGCGTCGCGACGATATTTTAGCAATAACCTGGGTGCAGATGGAGCCCACAATTCCAAGCCAAATTCAAGTAAAGGTTACGTAAAACATTTTTCGAGCTCTCGAAATGAAAAGGGGGAAAGAAGTGTTTCTTCTAACAAATTTCAAAAGAAGGACGATGGTGAACCTGGCGAAAAAGGGCAAAACGCGGGAAAAGCGAAAAATGCTTTTGAGGTTAAGAAACCGTTCGCTTGCTTCAAGTGTAATGAGACTGGTCACATAGCCGCGAACTGCCGAAAGGAAAAGATGGCGTTTTCATTTGTCAGTGACTGCGAAGAAAACATGAGGTTACTGGAGCCTTACATGCATGACCTGGTGGTAAATTGAAAGCCATGCAAAGTGCTGCGTGACTCGGCAGCAACAATGGATGTTGTCCACCCGTCGTATGTGTCACCATCCGACTACACAGGACAGTGCTCGTGGATCCGCCAGGTGGTGGAAGAGCAGAGCGTATGCTTGCCTGTCGCAACCGTTGTAATTGAGGGCCCCTTTGGTAAACTAACAACTGAGGCAGCAGTATCAGAAAAACTCCCTATATTTTATCCGTACTTGTTCTCAAACAAGTCGGATATGTTATTGCGAGAGAAGGGCATTCTCTTCGGTGACAGGGTAGTTCAAGCATTAACCCGTTCTAAGGTGCGAAAATTAGCAACTCAGCTATCTTCGGAGCCAAATAACACTGAGGAAGCGCATGACGTAACAGTGGTGCAAACAGAGGAAGACATTTCAGGCAACCGTGGCAGCGAGGCACCAGAGATTGGTCAGCCGGAGAAGGAATCTCGTGATAATGAACTTGAGTGTGCGTTACTGCCACCAGCATCAAATAGCTTTACTTTACTTCTGAGTGCGAACAGGGATAACTTGGCCACTGAGCAGTTAGAAGATGCCACCATTCAGGAGATTAGAGAGCGCCAAAGAACGAGTAAACAGGCCAGGAAAAATATTTCTTTCCATCTGAAGAATGGCGTGTTGTATCGCTCATACAGGGATAAGCGCGGAGTGGAACGAGACCAACTAGTCGTTCCCCAGAAATATCGCGCAGATCTGCTGAAACTTTCACATGGCAGTTCGTGGTCGTGTCACCTAGGACACAGAAAAACTAAGCTGAGGCTATTACAAGAGTATTACTGGCCTGGCTGTTTCAAAGACGTGGAAAATTTTGTGCGGTCGTGCGACACATGCCAGCGAGTTGGAAAGGCACAGGATAAGTGTAAAGCACCTATGGTGTTAGTGCCGATCATTACCGAGCCGTTTCAACGGTTAGTGATCGACATAGTGGGACCACTCCCTGTGACAAAGACAGGATGCCGTTACATTCTAACTATGTTATGCCCCGCCACTAAATTTCCTGAGGCAGTGGCACTGCGTGAGGTTACGTCACAGAGTGTTGTGGATTCCCTGTTGTCCGTCTTTTCGCGAGTAGGGTTTCCTACAGAGATACAGAGTTACCAGGGCAGCGTATTCACTAGTGTCCTCACGACCTCTTTTTTCGAAAGATGTGGCATAAAAATAGTGCACAGCTCTATTCATCACCCTCATAGCAATAGCGTAGAAAGATGGCATTCCGTCCTGAAGCGCGTCCTTCGAGGATTGTGTTACGAGAACAAACGAGACTGGGATGCATGCCTCCCAGCGGCACTTTTGCTTTGCGGACGGTACCCCCACGAATCCACTGGTTTTAGCCCCGCCGAACTGGTGTATGGTAGGTCATTGCGCTCACCTTTGAGAATGGTGCGCGAAGCGTGGGAAGGACACGGAGAAGATCCGACCGTGGTAGAGTTCATTCTCAATCTACTGGAGCGGCTATATAAGGCCAAAGAACTTGTGGAGGTCAGCATGAAGTCAGCCCAGGCCCGATCAAAAGTTTACTATGATAGAACAGCTCTTCAACGAACTTTCAATATAGGGGACCGGGTCATGTTGTTAAAAGCGTCAAGGCTCGAAGTACAGTGGGAAGAGCCTGCGGAAGTAGTTGCAAAACTATCTATGACCAACTACGCAGTGAAAATTCCAGGTAGACGTAAAGAGGTACGCATTTATCATTGCAACCTAATGAAGCCTTATGTGCAAAGAGAGGCTGTGGTGAATATGACCCTGAATCTTCCTGAAGAGATGGAGGACAACTTTGTTTGTCTAAACGGAGGGAAAGGCAGCGCTAAAGAACTCCTTAGTAAAACTAAGCAAAGAAAGGAACTAAAAGAATCCCAGCTTTCGGATCTTTGCGAGCTGATAGGAGAGTTTGACGACTGCTTTGTTGACAAGCCGGGTCGGACTGATTTGACTGAGCACGACATTGAGTTGACTTCCGAGGAACCCGTGAAGTCCAATTGTTATCGTTTATCTCCACGACAGAAAGATATTCTCGATAAAGAAGTAAAGCGCATGCTGGAATTAGGAGTAATTAAACCCTCAGAGGGCGAATATGCTTCCCCAATGATCTTGGTAGAAGTTCCGGGCAAAGACCCGAGACCTGTAGTTGACTATCGAAAGTTAAATGCTCTCACAAAGGATCAGGTGTATCCGATTCCGAACATTGAAGAGAGAGTGGAACAGGTTAGTCGAGCAGCTTACGTGACTACGTTGGACCTTACTCGAGGTTACTGGCAAGTGCCGCTCACTGAGCGAGCCAGCCGATATGCGGCTTTCGTTACTCCCGCGGGCAGCTATCAACCCACTATGATGAGCTTCGGTCTCAAAAATGCTCCGTTTTGTTTTTCCCGCCTTATGGACAAGGTTTTAAAGGGCTGCGAGGCTTTTGCTGTGCCTTACTTGGATGACATCGCTGTATTCTCCGATGCCTGGGTGGATCATTTGATGCATTTAAGGGAGGTGCTCGGCCGGTTGCGTCAAGCAGGGCTTACCGTAAAGGCTGAGAAGTGTTGTCTTGCGAGAGCAACCGTCGACTACTTAGGTCACAACGTAGGACAAGGTTTCAGGAAACCCTGCGAGCTAAAGATCTCAGCAGTAGCTGACTATCCCCGGCCAATAACAAAGACCGACGTCAGGGCGTTTTTAGGACTCACAGGCTACTACAATCATTACATCCGAGATTATTCCACGTTGGCAGGCCCTTTGACCGATGCTCTCCGCGGGACAGAGCCTACGAAGGTGGCCTGGGATGAAAAGAAAGAAACTGCCTTCTTAAAACTGAAGGCAACATTGATCAGCCGTCCAGTCTTGAAAGCTCCTGATTACGACCGCGAATTCACGGTCCAATGTGATGCTAGCGATCGAGGTCTAGGAGCCGTTCTATGTCAGAAGGATGACGATGGTAAAGAACATCCCGTGCTCTATTTGAGCCGGAAATTGAGTTCTCGTGAGATGGCGTACTGCGCTTCAGAAAAGGAGTGCGCTTGCATTGTGTGGGCCATTCATAAGTTGCAGTGTTACCTCGGAGGTGCTAAATTTACAGTAGAAACAGACCATTGTCCTCTTACCTGGCTGAAAACTGCGACATCGAAGAACAGTCGCCTTTTGAGGTGGAGCTTGATTCTTCAGCAATATCATTTTGATATTAAGTAATTGAATGGAAACGCGGACGCGCTCAGCCGCTCTTTCTAAACCATTCTGGAGTGCTCTTGGTGTATCAAAATTGATATTTTAGTTTTTTCGTGCATCGTATGTAAATTTTTAAGGTAGCACGTTTGATTTCTCAGCACCAGTGAATCCTGAGAGTTCTGAGTGTGAGCTTTTGTTAAACCTAGTAATTAAAATTGGTTTGCTATCCCTCTTTTGGCTTGGTTTGTTCGAAGGGGGCCGAGTGCTTGCTTGTACATGTGGTCGAGTATCAGAGATGCTGTCGAAGATTCGGCGATCACCCGGACCATGCCACAAGCGAAGGCCAGTTCTTGGCATTCAACTACTGACCCTTTTGTCGTCCCTGCGAGCAGCAGTGTTGACCGCTGCCCTCCGTGACTCATCTGGCGAGGGGGAAGCTGTTACGACCGCCATCGGTAGGCGCCATGCTGTCGCTGAGAAGCGTAGCCGGGCCGCGTTCCCACGCCTGGAACCCAGGTTTTCTTGGAACCAGCGTCGAGAGCTGACGGGGAACGGCACTCTTTTAATCCTCAAACAAGTAGCCGACTCGCCGCTTGCCTATGCCCGCCAGGTATTGTCCCTGCTAGCCGGCGGATGATACGTCATGTCGCCACGAAGCTGTAAGCCGTTCCAGAGGGGACAGCAAAGACAGCGTATTCCTTTGAAGAAACGGCGACCGCCGCCACAAAGTGCCCTGCTAATTGAGCGGACAGATTGGCGGACCGTTTGATGTCTGCTGTCCGAAGCTTGGGACCCCTCGACCAGCGACATACACGACGAGCAAGAGCCTCTCTGGTGCCACCTTTAAGTGCAGTGATCTTGACTCGAAATTGGATGTTCACGTGCGCCGTGCATGCTCGTACCCCTCACCTGTTGTGTGCGTGTGTGATTGGTGTTCCACTGAAGAAGGAGGAGCCCGACAGGGCTTATAACGGCGCCGCAGAGTGCAGGACGTCGCTCTGAACCAAGTAAAGGTTCAACCACCACGTTCGTAGTTTGTGAAGGCTCTGAACTGTGTAGCGGTTCAACCACCACGTTCGTGGTTTGCGAACTCTTAACCTCATGCTGTAAATATTTGTAAATAGTGCCATAAACCTGTTTGTTTTTCGTATCCCCATCTCGTAAGCGTTCGTTTCCTCAACCCGAAGCTACACCACGCTACCACAGCACCCCGGGATCACAACAGCTTCAATATTTGAATTCTCCAGTTTTAGCCAGTAACTATACAATGAGGTTTTGTGCCAATCCAGCTAACTTAATTCGTTTTATCCTTGTGTAGGAAAATGGGGCAGGGGCGGTTGGAAATAAAAAAATAGCCTCTAAGCAGTGCGAACAAATGGGATTCAGTAGAAGGCAGAAAAAAGACAAGAAGGCACAAGCAGATTTACCTGTTTGTACCTTCAATTGAGCAACATAAATTTGTGCTCCTTATTTTCGATAAATATGTTTCTGCTTGTATACCACGATAATATAAACCAGGTAGTGTAGAGTCGAAACGTGCGTCTCGATAGATTCGTGTGAGCGGCCGCGCCAACCTATTTATAACCTATTCTCCGAGACGGGACGCCAGATTCCAGCGGGACAGCACTTGCCCGTGGCAGCTGCGCAACTGTCGCATCATCGAGGCGAGCCCCTCGCACGCACGCTGTGCACACGACAGATGTGTCGTGTCAAGCAAGCGTGGCGGGGAGAAGGGAGCTTGACGAGACGACGCAAGATGACGCTGTTGTGCTCGACCGGTTTTATTATTATTTTTTCCCCTGGCGCTTCTCCGAGAACTTCATCGCACATGATCCTGTCGCTGATCCGTCGCCCCCTCACGGCCGCTGCACTCTCTCAACATCGGCCAGCGACCTTGGCTACGAAGTAGCGCAACGCTGCTGTTCCACTGACTTCTGCCTCCTGGCAGCGGAAGGTGAGAAAAAGAAGAAAGGAAACGGAAACGAAAAGAAGGTACCAGCGTCCTTGACACCACACAAGGATGCGTACGTCTTGAAGGTGCACGCGTGGCTTCAGAAAAAAGAAACCTACGCGCGGTTCCAGGCGCGTACACGATGAACGTACGCACGTACCCGCGTTGTCGCGCACACCAGGCACACACGCACACTGTGCCGAGAGACGTGATGCGCTGTACCCTCCACACAGCGTCGTAAATCCGCTCGTATACCCCCTCCGCGTGCTTAAAAGAGCAGTCCAGCTGGAAGCCTGTCTTCAGCGGGAACCAAGCGCAGCATGCCAAGCACGAGGTGGTTATAAAATGTCGTTAGGCTACCAGTAAAGTTAACCAAAACAGACACTACCAGTGTTGTTCGCGAGGTTGTTTTTATTCTGTAAGTAGGCGAATATATGTGAAAAACAAGCAACAGAAGCGCGACGAAGTACATGCCCCCTGAGTCACAGTGAGATTCGCAGCATGACACCTCAATGAAAATAATGATGATGAAACAGTAAAGCTGTCGTCAGCATGGGAGGCCGTGGCGATGCAGTGAGTAAAATTCCACTGTGGAAGCTACAGAGGCCAACGAGGCGGGCAGAGATGACTAACAACAGGTACACACACACACACACACTTCGAACGCCCACTGGGAGATGTCAAGTGTGAACGCGTGTCGACCTCTTTAGCACCATTCGTAGCCGCTTGTCAGTTGCTGTCGGTCGTAATTTCTTCGGCATTCAGGTGGGCGGGCCTATACTTACAGCCGTGGAGTTGAAGACGTTACCGAAAGGGCTGTCAGCGAGTTTCTTCAAGAGTGCCACGTACGTACGGGCACAACAAATGTTTCGTTCAAGATAGCCGGTGCAAAGTCATTCATAAACTTCTTGACATATTCCTTGACTTATGACATTGTGAAGGCAAATGAGGAACATTGGGTTTATTTTTTTATTAATTTCCTTAGCATTGACTTATCGACGCTTTCCCAGTGCTACTCTGTGGACCTTTGATTGATATGTAGGGTATAACGTTCTAAAACCACCACATGATTATGGGAAGCGCCATATTGGAGGTTTCCGGAAATTTTGACCACCTGGAGTTCTTTAACGCGCACACGAATCTGAGCACATGAACCTACAACATTTTCGCCAGCATCGAAAATGCAGCCGCCATTACCGGGATTCCATCCCGTGACCTGCGGGTCAGTAGCCGAGTACCTTAGCCGCTGTAGACCACCGTGGTAGGAATAGTCTGTGAACCAAGGACAGTGTCCTGATGGAATACATGCTGATACATTGCGCAAAGCTTTCGGCGTTTTCGCAGGATGATCATTGCGTGAGGAGCATTTAAGGAACACAGTTTCATTTAGCCGTCTTGAGCATCTGAGGACGAGTTTGTCAAAGTAAAACATCTTCTTAAATGGTCCATTTGAAGCGTTTTCGAGAGTTCTGCTGGTCTTTCCGTATCAACTGACTTCGCACAGCATCGCTCTTACTTTTCCCGCTTCTAAGTAATTAACTCAGATCGAAACAGCTCAATGAGCACATGCAATTTCGTCAATATGTGAGCAACCTTAGTCCCGCTTTGCAGCGACGGCCAAAGTTGCCTCTGAAACCAACAAAGCAAAAGCATATTAGTTTTCGTAACTGGTTTACCAACGATTCACTTAATTAACTAGCGGTGTAATCTCACGCAGAGATTCCTCTGTTCCACAGACAGATTTGGATCGGTGCGATCCGAATAGTACTAGCTCCAGAATTCAGGCGGCCGCTCTCAATCTCTCACTGAAAAAATACTATTGGGAGTGAGAGTGACCACTGGAAATGCCAGCGCTGCTGTCGATGGGACGTAGTAAATGACATCACGTGACTCACCTATGTCGTCGTCAGAGTAGCGCGCTTGCTTTCAACCCAGACGCAGTTCATTTTCAAACTTACGGGTTACTCACTGGAGTTGTCGAACGCTTCGCACAGCCGGTACCACGTGATATTGTTTCATACGTCACAGAAAAACTCCGGCAGATGGCGCCACAGTACGTTTTCACTCCGTTTCGCCAGAACCCATTGTGTTAGCTTAACTGCTAAAATGTCGCGCTCTTGTAAAGGTAACGCAGCTTCGTTCCAGCGGGATTCGGTAGCCTCATTTCGGTGGTGGCGAAATGAGGTAGTCTGGAGTTTTTTTTTTTTTTCTTTTTACTACGCCGTTTGTCATATTCATATATGGTTCTTGTACGCGAAACCTTGTAATTTATTTTTATTTTTTAGCACACTAGTATCACTATGCACAGCAAAGTAACGATGCTTCCATTTTATGTTTATTTTTACAGCGAAGGCTGTTATGAGGTCACAACATGGTTCTCGTGCGGCGCCATAGTTGTCCGCAGCCACCGCCGGTGTCCGTAACCACTCTCGCACAACATAAAGAAAAAAAACTTCTTGAATACAAAGCATTAAGGGCACAATGGGATACCAACCCAGGTACTCGGCGTCCCAGCCCCATAGTCTACCACTGAGCCACGCTGAATCTTGGAACAGCGTTGCAAACTCGCTTTCGGCAGGCTTCATGTCGGGAAAGGAATCGCGCATTATTATCAGTATTAAAGTGCTTTAGAACAGCAAGAGAACAACCAGGAGACATGTTGTGCGAATTGCGCAACGATTGGGTCAGTGAATGCACCAACCCTTTACAAATGTTTGATCTCGTTCACCTATCAACTGTGGCGCATACCCACCGAAAGAGATTGTGGGGATTGTAAAAGCTTCAAGCATAATTCTCCATCGTCATCAGCCGCAGCACAAAACAATTGCACTAATTTTCTTGCAGGTGTGCAGCAGTACCATGCTTCTCCGAAGAATGACGAAAGATGGTATAATGTAATCTAGTACAGTATGGTATAGTGAATACCTGCCTGCCAGCTGCACCATGATTGATAATTGTTATGTGGCGTTTAACGTCCCAAAACCACCATATGATTATGAGAGACGCCGTAGGGGAGGGCTCTGGAAAATTCGACCACGTCCGGTTCTTTAACGTGCCCCCAAGTCTGAACACACGGGCGTACAGCATTTTCGCCTCCATCGAAAGTGCAGTAGCCACTGCCGGGATTAGATCCTACGACCTTCGGGTCAGAAGCCGAGTACATTAGCCACTTGACCACCATGGCGGGGCTGCTGCACGATGATTATTGGCGCAGTGGGTACCCTGCAAGCTGTTGCAGCAGCTACCCAAAGAGTGTTAGCAAAGTCTCTGAAAGACCGGACTTCCAACTTTCGCTGTGGCAGTCCTGCGCGGCGCAGGACAGGCATTCTTTTTTTGTGTGGATGTTTATCGCACACAAGCGCCCACTCACAAGCCACATTTAAGCATTCCTGCTGTATGACCTAGACGAACAAACCATATTGTTTGGCGAGAGAATTTAAAAATAAAATTAAAGCGATATTTTGGAGCAGCAGTCAATCTCCTTCAACTTTTCTCGCGTTAGGAATGCTTAACCAATCAATGTACATCATATTAGAGATTTATGGCTGGGGACCTTCAACGGCTGGAGTATGAAAGCTGTTGCCCTTCTTTTTACTGTTTTGGGGTGCCACTGCTGAACAGAAGAGAGCGAAGTGCTTTTTGGCTTGGTGTCTTCGGCGCTGAAACTCTCTCTAGTGAACAATCATTAACTTTATGGCATCGTTCGAAACGCTCCAGAGCTTTCAAGATTATATATCTTTTTTTCCTGGACCGGACTGAAGCGCCAGCTGTAAATTGAGTCAGAGAAACCACACCCACCAGAGCGAAGCAGTCATAAAAAAAATAGGAGGTAAATACACTGCCTAATGGTTCAATTCTTGCTCTTACAAAGTGCAGTAAGCATTCGTAAGGGAGTCGTTAAAAAGCGAAGTGCTGTAGACAACGGGTGTGACAATGAAGGAAGCCACATTTAGGTTGACGACGATGACAGAACCGTCTCATTCGAGACAGCTCGGGAGGGCACCTGCCCTCTAGGTCGTTATTCTTACCCTGCCTGTGTATCGCGATCCCGCACACTGAGTTACATCATTCAAAGCGGCAGGCTTCCGTCATTAGCAAGGCCATTGAACGTGTCTTCTTTGCAACTTGTACCCAGATAGGCAATGGCGCAGGGGAAAGAGGTCACACCGTCGAAAAGCACCGTGAGAGGAAAACCACTCGCACTGTATAGAGTGCCTGGAGTGTGCATGCGGGGGGGGGGGGGGGGATTGTCGAAAGAAGAAATCGCGCAAAAAGTGGAGGTAGAGGCGAAGGGAAAATAGAAGGTGAGGGTGTGAGAAATAGGCACGGGATAAAACTAACAAGACGCAAAGCGACTCCGATGCGCGTGTAGATGGGAGTCAGTCGCGCTTTGACGCCTTTTCTTTGACTCAACTCACGCTTGCCGGTGAGCGTGTGCCCGGTGTGCGTCTGTCGCCCCGCCCTTGTGATTTAAGGGCGTAGCCTGGATGGAAGCGTCGTTGTACGCGGCGCCCCGCCAAAACGGAAAATGACCCGGCGGAGGGATGAGAGACAGGCAGACGTCTCTGTGCTTCCCACGTGCGTGTTTCTCTGCAAAGCGGGTTCGCACGCGTACGCGGGCGATAAGCCTGTGGTTTCCTCCGAATGGGCGCCCCCTGCGCGCACGCCGGGAAATTACACGTTCGACAAGAGAGCGACGCCGCGCTGTGGGCCACGTGGGAGTGCTACGAGGGCGCTTTGTAAGAGTGTTGCACACGGGCGGAAAACGCAACTGGAAATAGGCATCGGCCTGCCCAAGGTGGATACATGGAGACGATTCATTTGATGCGAGAAGATAGCCAGAATTTCGTAGTCTCTTTTTTTTTTTCAACTTATTCGTTACCCGCTGGTTGGACGGATGTTTCGCTCAGTGGGCATCTACGTGTAAGGTTGTCTTTCTGCGACTGTACTACACGTATGGGTGGTGCGCCGAGACAAACACCTGCGCTACACTGAATGTCAAAACAGGTCCTGTCGGCTTCCGAGCACTGACAGTCAGTGCTCGGAAGCCGACGCGATCTGTCTTCGCACAGAAAATCAGTCAAGGTCTTATTCAACTTTTTCTTTGATAGCGGTCTAATAAATAGTCTATCATCCCCGCTTTTTTTTCGCGCGTCTACTTTTCACGTTCTTTCTCTGTTTTCTTTTGCCTCTCCTAAGCGCTGGGTAGCAAACCGTATGCTACAAGGCTGGATGACCTCCCTGCCACTCCCTCAATTTATACTCTCTCTCTCTCTCTCTGTGCGTGTGTGTGTGTGTGTATGTGTGTGTGTGTGTGTGTGTGTGTGTGTGTGTGTGTGTGTGTGTGTGTGTGTGTGTGTGTGTGTGTGCTTTGCTTTGATTTGCTTTGCTTTGTGGTTTCCATGGCGGAGCTTTCTTTGCCTAATATTATTTATCTATTTATTTATTTATTCAAAATACCTTACAGGCCCACTGAAGGGCATTGAGTAAGGGAGGCATCGTATACAAACGAAATAACAATAAAGGAATAAGTAGTGGTAGTCATCGTCATTATTGTTGTAGTAGAAGTAGTACTAGTACTAGTGCTAGTAGTAGTAGTAGTAGTAGTAGTAGTAGTAGTAGTAGTAGTAGCAGGCGTCCGCTTAAGCACCTCTGGCAGCGCCATGATATCACGTGGTCTCGCTTTGACCAATCATGTGTAATAGCGCACATTTCCAATCTAGAGGGGAATTCATGGCATAATTTTATCTCGTTAGCTAATCATATCGACTCGTGCGCTTTCCTGACCGTACGTGGTCTCGCGCGTTTGGACTTTGTCTGGCTTGAGTATGCTGCACCCATAATGTAAACACAATTACTTTTATACGTTTTGCAAGCCAATGTAAAACTTTTCATTGCAATATTTCGCCAAGTGTCGTCGCTTTAAAAGTTCGTCTATCAAATGTGCCTCATTAGGCAATTAAGAAGAAAACAATAAATAGTGAGACTTACTCCGTGAGCATGCATTTCCTCGTGTCGCCGTAAAGTCGTACAACTCTGGTTGGAGATATCAAGTTGCCCCCTTTATGGTGCTATGTAGTTATAGACCAATACGAAAGTAACTGAAAAGTGCTGATTCAACATAACAACTTCATAGTGAACTAGGCATCGTGGACGCAGCTCAGGTTAGGGGCGTCCAATTTCAGGTGAGAAGCTGGTTGGCGCAGGGATCTCTATAACGTCCCTTCTGGCGTTGGCGCGCTCGGTAGATAATGTTCTACGCCTCCACCTTTATGTTTTTCATGAATGCCGCTTTCACAGCACGCGGACAAACGCAACAAAACGCTGGCACTAATCACTGCATGTGACGTTGTTTTGTTCTCAGTAAATCAATACTTTTGAGTGCTCATTCTTTTCAATTGAGATAACTAGCCTCCATATAACGAGCTCACGTCCACCATAGCGGATTGGCCAAGAATTGGGTAGTGGGAGAGAGGAAAATTCGGATATGGTTACATTACCTAATTTTGCGCACATCCTTTGTGACAGGTGACGGCAACATTTTGAAGGAGAAAACCAAGTCTCATGAGACCGACACTGCTGAAGGCCACGCACAAAATTGGGGGAGGGAGGGCCGAGAAGGAGATAGATAGGAGAGCATTCGCAGGGAGCGATAATTCAGTGGAATGACGCGCATTTGTAAAACCCATTAGAAAACGCGTTTGTTTTGAGAGAATATGTCATTTTAGATCAAAACTGCCATGTTGGCCCTCAGATATGCAGTGGAAAGGAAAAGACGGCAAGGATTCGTAGACAGTTGGATAAAAGGGGACCGTTATTAAGCAGCATACCTTCGTTTTGAAGGCGCACGTCCACTACAAGTGGTATTGATTGATAGTTGTGGAACACTCGTTCGCACTGGAGTGTCTCAAAGAAATGTTCATCAACATGAAGCATAGCCACATTTACCCATGCCTAATTTAATTCCATATAAAGCCATTCTTCAGTAACAGCAGGATAATATCTAGTATATACATAAGCTCGCTTCACTTGATAACTAATTGTAGGCGTCACGCCACCATTCGTCTGACGAAGTATCATGGAACATTTCTGAAATTTGCCTCCAGTTCTACTAGTAGTTATACAAAAGTCCAGCCGACGTCACTGCAGAAGCTGTCGCGCTTGTATCTACTTCCTGATCAATTAATCGGAACAGTTCTGTATTTTTTTTACCTTACCTTCAAACAAGACGACCGCATTCGTGAAAATGGAAGCATAGCAAACCGATCCCATTAACTTTGAAGCTTCAAGCGATTCAGTCATTATTCGAGGGTGCCACAGCTACAGGGACGTTCTGTGTGTACGTCATGAAATAAACATGAAAAAAACAACACGTAGTGTCTGGTACCCGTCCGGCTGGAGGTTTCGTAAATTACGAGCACATTCACAAACGCCAGGAAGAAAAGTCCCTGGCACCGATTTACCTTCGCTTGCCTCCAGTCGACAGCACATTTAAGAAACAGCTGCGTGCTGGCAGAGAGAAATGCAAACACAAAACAAAGAAAAATGATATTCCGCCCCGAAAGATCACTCGGGCATGGGTATAAGTGACTCGCCATAGCAAGCACACCGTACTCCCTCTTATAGTTTTTTCTTTGTCTCTCAATTACTTGTTCGGAGCAGGTGATAGGCCACACGCACAGTTTACAACAGCTTCCGACTTGTTAGACAAGGAATTCGCTCGTCCCGCGTAGCTTTCCCCACACACGTTTTGCCAACGGTGATCTGTGTTTCGTGTGTCCATCTCTACAAGGGGAAAGGGAGAGGGGGTTGCATACACAGCCGTCCTGCGGGTACGTGGTGTGTTCGTATATAATGCAACTGTGCACCGCCTCGCTGCTTCGATCCATATTCATGGCGTGACGCTTCCTTGACGACCGACACACACCGAGGGCGACAGTCGTAAAGATTACCCCCGGAGACGCCTTCTTGTGCGCGCCGGCGTTCTTTCGCCGCACCTATACCTGCTGAGCAATCGCCATCGTCGTCTCATCGTCTTCCCACTGCTCAACGTTTGCGCAGCTTTCCTGCTTACCGGATTTTGGTTTAGGAATTTGCTGTCTTCCCGAATTCATTCAGAAGAAAAATAAAAGGATGAATGGGCGTTGCTGCTTGGTCATCCCTGAGGTCTTCTCTTTTCTCCATGCTTAACTTTTCTCAAGCACCTTTTTTTTACTTATCCGTAAGCTGATTATCATGCTGGCGATTGATGGCGCAAGGTTTTGATGATGATGATGATGATGATGATGATGATGATGATGATGATGATGATGATGATAATGATGATGATGATGCGAAAGGTAATGATGATAAATGTGATAGAGCGCTCATTTAAAATTTAATATTAGAAGAATACAGAGCTCAGTAAGTTGGCACGCACTCATTCTAAAGTATTCATTCAATTAGTTCTGCGTCTGTGGTGTCCTGGTTTTCTTTTCGTTAGAGTAAGCATACTGCGACGTCTGCTTGCACTTCGGTACTATTCAGAGTTTCATCGATAAGCAAAATAGGACCGATCAGATTAACGTTTTCGCAACGACGCTTCATTCACTGATTCATTCCATTCTTTCCTTACAGGTCAGGAGCACGAATGTCTGCATTGCGACCGGACGCTGTGAAACCTGACGGACGAACATGAGAGCGGACAGCATGGACGCCCCTGTCGTTCATCGCTCTGTATCTATTGCGGCGCTTTTCTGACCTTCTATAGTCGTTCGCCACGTTGTATCGTTATAACCACAAGCCCTGCGCTGAGACTGGTCCCTTTCATGGGCTTCATTTGCTACATTTTATTCGCTGAGGAAGTATAGATGCACCAGGCCCGTAGTCTAAACGATCGCTCCAGCAGGACGCCAATTAGATGAAGACGTGGGCTGCTACAACGGACGCCATTTTTTTCACAGCAGGCACGCCTTTACGCCAAGTCTTTATTACGGTGTGACTACTTTCCACAACATCTTGTCTTTTGGAGGGGCAGGGACCAACGGCGTATTTCACACGCCGTCTTACCTACGCCCCATATTTTATCTCCTGTTTTATATCTCTCCCGTGGCTTCCTATCGCATCTGTGATTGGTTTCCATAGTTCTGCATGGCCGCTGCACATGCATTCGTAATTTTGCTTATCCGCAACATCTTGCTATAGTCTTCCGACGTAGAAGAAAAGAGAGAGATAAACAGGTGAGAGAAAGTAATGCTGAAAAAAACAAGTAGCCTACGGTCAATCTCCTAGCATTGCTAATCCTGAAACACTGAGGCGACTGTCGTAAATTTCTCTCTCACCTCGGGAACGAAGCCAGCTGGACGCCACACCACCGGGTAAAAAAACGCGTGTCCCGCGCTGGACGAAATCGAGGTTATGCCACCGGAATCCCCGCGGGTGACCAATGAGAGGTGAAAAGAAACATCAGTAACCGTAGAGGATGTTGCGCGCTACGCCAGAGGCGTCGTACGTGTATTTTACGCGAGGTGCGACCGACAGGAAGCTGTGGCTCTTGTGTGAGAGGAATTCACTCAAGTTCCTCGACCATGGCTTTCGCGATGAGCTCCGCCAGCGTAGAGACTGTAGCAATGACTGATCTGATCGTAGAGGATACAGCTAAAGTGAAGTTATGTTCAGATTTCACTTAGGACAATAAAGACGCACTAAACTACATTACACTGGTCATGTATCCAATGCAATCCAACTTCTACTTTTTTTTTTCGGGGTCAGAAATTCGTAACGTATTCGTAGGTATGGCATTGCGCTGCTAAACGAGAGGCCACTGGTTTGAATCGCGGCTATAGAGTCTGTATTTCTGGGGGGGAAAATGCAACACCACATGTGCACTGCGGTGCAGTTGCACATGAAACAACCGCAGGTGGGATACTCACATAGATAGATAGATAGATAGATAGATAGATAGATAGATAGATAGATAGATAGATAGATAGATAGATAGATAGATAGATAGATAGATAGATAGATAGATAGATAGATAGATAGATAGATAGATAGATAGATAGATAGATAGATAGATAGATAGATAGATAGATAGATAGATAGATAGATAGATAGATAGATAGATAGAAACATACTCACTGGGGCTTGTTGACTGCATGCTCGCCTTACAACGGAGGAGTACAATACGCTTTTTCCCCTCTTTTTTTTTCGTTCACATCATATTCCCGCGCTCAAGAAATAAAAGTAAATGGCAAATTACAGTGAGCATGGCCTACTGCTTCATTAACCAATGTCATTTACTTTTTCCTCCATGAAGAAATATAAAACAACATATCCAGTCTATGCGCAAAATGGTCCAATCTTCTCCGTGTCTTTGCCAATCTTTAAAAAAAAAAAAAGTAACGGATAACTCAACTTTGCACCTCGTTTACCAAACGCTACGGGGAGGTTTACTTTTTTTCTTTTTGTGTTGTAATAATGAAACGAAATTACGGAGAGTGTGAACCACAGGCCCAGGGCCACACACTTTAATCTATCCGCGGCGGAAGCCTGCATCCACGCCGCTGTATATCAAGAGACTAATCGGTACGCCAACGACGGTCACTGCCAGCCTGCGCGTAAGCGCACCCAAGAGTGCGTGCGTGTGTTTGCACGGACGATCGAGCGTGCATGCCAATGGATGGCAATGGTGGTGCTAGTAGCCGAACCGTAGAAGGGAGCAACGAAGAAGGGGGAGGAGGGGGTATGGTAACGCGCGAACAAATACGAGCAGCGCGGCGGACACCTCTAATGGGGACGCCGGAACAGCGATTATTGCGGTTATTACGACCTGTCAGCACTCTCGCCGAGCGGCCCCGTGCTGTAAAGGAGTGCGTGCACGCGATGCCCCTGAGAGCTCTCACGGCGGCTCTCGCCACGGCACGGAAACCGGCGCGATGCCACTGGCAGCCGCGGATAGTGCTACAAGCTAGTAGTGCAGCCACCCTTCCGTGTGTGAGAGAACGGACCGCCGAGGAACTCACGCTCGTGTTGCGTGCACGGCCGTCTATGTGTGCACTACACAGATAGAGCGATGACCACAAGCGGTGGGAGGAGGTGGTGAAGAAGCCCTCTATATAGTGTAGATAGGAGAGCGTCGAGGTGGAGTGAGGAGTGGTAAGAATGAAAGCTTGCGTGATCTGTGCCTTCCATCATGGGCCTGTTGCTGCTGCGCCTTCGTGGTGGGTAGGATGATGATACGGGTTCCCTCAGAAGCGCGCCGTGTAAGATGATGAAAACGTTAGACTTCCTCATTGCATTGAACGACTTTGTTGGGGTGACGATATTGGTTGCAATGAATAAGACATCGAAGAAACAAACGTAAACAAGGAAACGATAGTGTGTCAAGCAGTCTGCCCTTGCAAGCAAAACACTGCATGTATTGCCTTTCTTCGGTATTCTTTCAGTATCCCCCAAACATATAGATAGATACGCACCTCTGAATGTACGTATCTTCGATTACGGATGTTCGATTACGATGTCGTAGACTTATCTGCAATAGACGTGCAGTTTGACGCTGCTAACGTATTTGACCAATCTTCCGTTCTGCTTAGTTTTATTTTACACGAAAGTGTTTTATGTGGGGGTCCACCACGCCTTCGCAGACGTATTTCCGTCACGAATATGACTAAAACATGTGTACAAACAGATTGCAAAAAAAAACGAAAACAAATAGGAAAGGCTCTGGCAGCCTCAAACAAGCGACTTCTCGATCCGCAGCGCGTGGCCCTCACCACTAGGCCACAAAACGTATGTTGAGAGCCTTTCTAACGGCAAGCCATTTAAAAACGCCATGTACCGTTTCGCAATCCTCTGAGCTTCGCAACTTATGCACGTTCTCGTCATCAGTAGCGAAATGGCGCAAAGGGCTTGAGTTTGGGTAAAGTGCCTCGATGCCCTCTCATCCAGGCATCCTAGAGCTGGGTAGAGTCAGTGGAAAAATTTCTGAGCATCAGATCTGTTCGCCGCATGCTGCCACCGATGCAATTGGCTTACTCGCAACACGTGACATCGCACCGCCATATTCCTTCCAAGGGCTTTTGGTGCGGGAACGTTCAATGCGCATGGTGGCCGGGCTTGTAGCATTACCACAGTATTTGGTGGTATTTCGTCGCTTTTTTAACGTGCCATTCAGATGCAAGGAAGAATACTTCAGCAGCAAACGAACGTGACTGGAGAATTTCGTTTATTTTCGCATTCCGTGCGGGAAAAAAAAACGCGGCAGAAAGCTGTTCTATACGGGACTGCATATAGTTGATCGCAAGGAATTTGCCCCTTCCGAAAACAGCCGCTTCTGGAGTAACCTACGCCAAAATTACTTGAAATACTCTCGTAAGACAGGCTTTTTCACCCGATCCGTTCAATTTTCTCACTGATTAAAAACAACGAGCTACATACTCTTCGATTTGCTCGGCACGTTAAAGAGCCCCAGGTGGTCGAAATTTCCGGAGCCCTCCACTACGGCGTCTCTCATATTCATGTGGTGGTTTTGGGACGTTAAACCCCACTTATATATCAATATCAAATCAACTTGCTCAACTCCATATCTGTATTTTTTTAACAGACAGCGCATGCACTTCGAATAAACGGGTCAGGCATAATAAATACATCAAGAAGTTATTAAAATATTAACTGTTTACTAATTTACCTTGATGGCGATTAGGGCATGATCATTTACCTTGTCACAAAACACAAGCGTGACTGATAGATTGCGCATGAAATTTGGTCACATGAAGAGGCATTGGGAGATGTTATTAAGTGTATATCATGCTAGCACTTTGTATTCCATCGAGTGTGCCCTTACAATATTATTCATTCGGTGAGAGCAGACACAATAAAAACAATTATGTATTTTTGCAGTGAATCACGCTCATTATTCGGCTAGTTAGAACGGCTCATTGTGTGACATAAGAATATAACGAGAAATTCACGCTTCGAGCTTTTTTTTTTTCTTATCATCCTAATTTTGTAAAGGCTTCTCACGCACTCCAACTGCACAGATAAACTTACAACACTCTATATTATTACAACTTATAGCTGGGCTCGTTTCTTCGTGACACTTTTATTGCATATTGAACGTTTTCAACACAGATACTGTGTTCCTTTAGCATATACGCTTCAAAAATATTTGGGCTATGCTATTTCTGACAAAAAGCTAAAAAGTAGTCCGCCGAGAAAGCTGTAATAAGCGTAATTTCGAATTGAACCTCACCTTTGGCTGCTTACGCGCTGCCGATATGAACAAGAAAACTTTCATGCCGGAGCACAGATTTATCTCAATAACACGCCTCATGTCGCGTCAATCAAACTCTATCGATGAGTTTTTGTCCAGCTACTTTTTCTATGTGTCAGTCAGTAAATGTAACGATGCCAATCTCCACAATGACTAAAATTTTGATATAGAGTTTCGTTCTACGGTTATGCTTCAACGCATAGTGACGGCATCGGATGCCTCAGCAATAAATACTTGAGACCTGTCCCACTTCTGCACCTCTCCCGAACAAAACGTCACTAATCGCAATAGACGAAAAAAAATAATGCGAATGTCATTCATCAAAGCCGCAGAAGTTTATTGCGAAGCCACGTCTTTGAGACTCCTGGTATGAATAAACGAACTTGTCAAACGTATAGACAAGCTTTCATGCTCAGAATAACACCTTTACTAAAGACTCTTCTGTATGGGCGGGTTTTAAGAATCTTCGCTTGGGACTAATAAGCTTCGAAGACTGCAGATTAAGAGTTCTGTCACTGTTCTTACGACTTCTGATTTTCTCAGCACACAAGCTGGCAGTGTCCCACTTTTTTTAGGCTCTGTTTTTGCTATGGTACCTGCAGAGTGTAGGACGTTGTGAAAGCGCACTGCAGTCAAAGCGATCATTTGACCTGGCAGTTGATATTGCCACTAGTACGAGTTCTGAAAGTATTATTTCCATAGATGCTGGCAGGCTTGTATGTGCCGCTGTTCAGAAGAGAACGAAGATGCGCGTGCAGAGAAAAACGATAAAGTCGTATTGCCGTTGTTCGAATCAGTTTGACGTTCTTGTGTGCATTTATCTAGACGTTGCAGTTACAGTGTAACGTGACAATATGAAGTGTGTAATACTTGTGCTCCTCTTTATTCCCTTTTCTCACCAATACCGCGTGACAGTAAAGACCACACGTACGTCATGGGCGGTACTTCCATCTGATTTAGCTCGAGGCCTTAACGGAACGTATGTACTCGTATAAATGTGACCCAAGGCTTGCTCATGTCTGCATTGTGCGGGTGGTTTTTACTAGCAGCAGAACTTCATGCAGAAAGTAATACGAACCAGGCCAAGCAGAAATTCCTCTCAGTTATATTTTGCGCCCTTTTTTCATAAACACTTCTTTCAGTTTAACTTCTCACGCCATGAAATCAACGGAACTTTCGATATGCGTTCGTTAATACCCAGATAAGCCCAAGCATCGATTGCCAAGTACGGCTACAAGAATGACGGCAACGCGAATAAATGTCTCGTGACCACAACCGACGACATATATATATATATATATATATATATATATATATATATATATATATATATATATATATATATATATATATATATATATATATATATATATATATATATGTACAGTGCCAACTTTTATACGGCGGTAGCTTTCTCACCTCACAATGTGTAAGAAAAATACAGCCTATGGTCCTTGAAAATCCCCATGGCCCAACTGGCATAAATGAGTCGTATTTCTGGTAAAGCTTTCACGACTTGCGCGCTTCTATGTATCTTTCGCAAAGCTTTTCCACGCTCACATCTACCACCGCTTCATAATCATGACGCCACCATCTCAGCAGCCTCTCCTCCTGCCAACTTCTGCACCGTATACATTCAACGCAAACTATGCAATGGCGAATAAACCTGTGTCATTCGCACGCGATGACGACCTCTGTGTACACAAAACTCCTTAGCAGCACCAAAAAAAAAAAGAGAAATATCCAAACGGTCGCTGGCTTCACAGCGCCGGTCATAGCATATAGAGGGGCGGCCAAGAACAGGGGAGACACCTGGCGGCACGCGCCCATCGCTACGGGGCGCTACGCCTTAACCTCGTAAAACAGCCGACGACAGAAAATAGAGGGGTCTGCTAAGCGTCTAATGGCGGGGCTCACAGCGTCGGCGTCCTTGCAGCGGCGGCGGCAGTCCCATCTTAGTCGAACAAGGAGCATACCCTCCCTGTTTGTATACTAGGCTGCCGCCGTTGAATGCCGAGCCGCTCAATGTAAGGAGTACGGAGGTGTGCGACAGCCGCTGCGTCGCTATCCGCCATGCCATCAGTGAACTTCCGTGCAGCAATCGAGAATGACGAACAGTCACGGCTTTTTCCGTTACTACGTCTCTCACGGGAGACGACTCGAGCAGGATGTTCCTGCGATATCAGTGCACAACGTAGCAATTAAGAAATACAGTAACCTTTGTATATCAATATTTCTGAATAAATTTTATGGTATATATCTCCTCAATGACATCTCGAAAATAATGTTACACCAAGGTCGTCATGCATTGGTTCATCTTCATTTATGCCAATCACAGGTGGGACATATCGTTTAGACCTGCAAGATTGGTAGCCCTTCGATGTTTGGTGAAGGAGTAAGACGACAAGCGTACATGCAGGACAAGCGTGAAATACTTCGTCCATGCATCTATTGTGCAAGAGGACGCTGGTAATCACATACTCCACACATACAGTCGAAGTGGGGCACTTTGATCGGCCGCACTGTCCAACTTTGACATATGTACTGTACAGGTGTTGTATAAAACTTCCGTTCCAGTGGGGTTCTCAGGCTCACTTCTTAATCCTACAATGCTGAGAATCACTGCAGAGCGCGGACGTTAAATAAAGATAATGCTCAGCATAAACCAGTTGTGTCTTTAATTTAAGGCGAATGTCTTTATTGTGTCTGTTGGCGCTCCCACTAGCGAGATCTGCAGTGTACGCTTTCCGAGGTCTTAGGAAATTGGGATTGGGAGGTCTCGCACAACATCGCGAAAGCGAAAAACTCCCGCGACTACATCCTAGCAGTGTCTGCGCAGATCGCAAACAGTAATAACGTCATAAATTTTACGTTACATTATGCGACATCATTCTTTAGTCAAAAGTGAGTGGTATATTAATGCAGTGAAAATCGCATGATATGCAGAAGGTTTTATAATGGTAGCGCTACATGAGTTAGCTTGAAAGCACATTACAAAATTTTTAGAGGGGGGGGGGGATGGGATATATCACAAATTAATAAGCAGAAAGAGAAGGGGTTGCTTTTAGCTTGCACTCACATTACGCGAATACATAAAGGACCATGCCTGTTTTTGTAGTCTGGTGCAGTGGTCGGGTAAGCTGATACCCTAGCACAAACGACTTCTTGAGAGGAAGCTCCCATCTATACTTGCCGAATTTCAATCGAAAATTTATTGCGTAAACATATTGTTGAATATTCTGGACGAGGTCTTTTTAGCAAAATTGTTCATTAAGAAAATCAAGTGTGCTCTCGTAGAAGTGATTGCAGTTTTCCGGGATATAAAAAAAACAAAAGAGTATAAAGCTGCACCGCGACATCATCGGCGTTTCCACATTTTTTTATTTAACTTTTATGGCATCGCATCTCTTATGATCATATGGTGGTTTTGGGACGTTGAACCCCATATGCCGAACAACTTTTTACGTTATCCCTACAGTAAACCCACTCGCGCTTAAAACGCATAAAGAATAGCGGGCTCGGGCTCCGTGTACACTGACACGTCCTCGTTGTAGTGCCGGAAGGAATTTTAAAAACAACAATAACTATAATTCTTTCGCAAAAAGACTATTGCAGAGGTTTTGATAAAAGTCATGCGCCGCTAACGAAACTCTTACAAATTAACTATGTAAAGATTAAGCCAAGTATTATGCGGACACAACACACTTACAAATTCACAAAGTTTGACCATCTCAGTTTTGTGAGTCATTTATATTGGCAGTTAAGAGTGACAAGTGCTATACTTGAGTCCAAAAAAAATATATCTGCCTTGTGTGTCCCCCATATTCTAGAACGCCCCTTCACTCAACGCTCCACCTTCACTTGAAAAAGCCGATGGGAGCATCATCTTCAGGCAGGAAAAGTTACCGCATGTCTGCGATAATTTGCTGCTATTCTTCAGTAGCGCAACGTCATTTTGAGCCGAGCAGTGGCGCAGTGCTCAACTCTGTCAAGTGAAGAATGAAAGTCGAGTCGAGGAGCATTTCTGAATACGGGGGTGAGGTTCCTGTCCAGTGCTCTCCCAAAGTAGAGCACCAATTACTCTAAATCGTTCACCTGTTTTTTTTTTTTAGATTCGGAGCATCTAATACTCGAGGCTTGTAGTGCGGCGCCGTCCGCAAGCTTCCTCCTCCTTCTTCCACCATCTGTGCATCCCTTCCTCCTCTACACACCGCGCGCGCTTCACTCCTCCACCATATGTGCACCCTTCCTCCTCTACACACCGCGTGCGCTTCTCCTCTTCACGAACATTCGCTAGCTGTATAATGTAGCGCGCATGCGCCGTCACGCTTCGAGAACATCGGCAGCTGACGCGCGCGCATGCGCCGTCGCGCTTCGAGAACATCGGCAGCTGACGCACGCGCATGCGCCGTTGCGCTTCTCCCCCTTCTCGAACATTCGACAGCTGACGCGCGCATGCACCGTCACCCACCATCTGTGCCGCGCGCGCTTCTCCCCTTCGAGAACATTCTACAATTCTCCTGATTCTCCAGTGGACGCGCATGCGCCGTCGCGCTTCGAGAACATTCAACAGCTGACAGTGCATGCGCCGTCGCGCTGTATATATACTCAAGGTCGGCGCTCGCTCGCTCAGTTGCCGCTCGTCGGTTGGTTTGTACGGCGCGTCGACGTCCAAGGTCGCGGTGAAATGAATTCCAACGAATCCACAAACACAATGATCGACGTCCCTTCGACCAGCGCCGCCCTTTCGCATACGTGTGTACGTGTTCACTCATTTAACACCCCCTCCTACAACCACGTTAACCAATTTAGCCATCGACCCAAGTAAGTCGCAATTTAACACCCCATTTCACAACCACGTTAACCAATTTAGCCATCGACCCAAGTAAGTCGCACTTTAATACCCCGTTAACCAATTATATGCTCCGCATCCTCCTCAGTGTTCCCCCGAGGGAAGCTGCGGGCAATCTTTTTTTAAAAGCTATTGTCGACCATTTTTGTTATGATAGTCTTTCTTGGCAAAGCCAAAGATTCAGTCTGTTTGTTGGTGTCTGTCCGACCATGGCCTCCGAGATTACGGGTGCGTGGCGTGGTGCTGTGCGGCCGTCTCAATCACTGCGCTCCCAAGCAAATTCAGCGAATCTCGCCTCACGCGCCCGGCTACCGCTAGAGGGCACGTTTAATGTGGGTTCTACGAGCGGCGGAGACCACGGCAGAAAGCAGGGCACGCAGGATTTCAGCGTGCGTATGTTTTTTTTCTTCTCACGTGCGAGCACAAACTACAGACAAATTGTCTGGCTGCACTGATGGCATGTATTTTTATACTGCTTTTATTTAGTTCCGATTGGCGAATAAAAGCATGGAAACTGCTGAACTGTTCTTATGTCAATCATTTCAAGGAGGTATTATGTCGTCTGTGACACAAGCATTCTAGCATTCTCCCTTACTGGAGACGCGTATATGGGTGAAAACTGAGCTAATTATCGTCGTTGAATTACATTGTCATCCTATAGTTAGAGATCGTATTACTAATTTATTGCGTACCGATATTTACCTGGTGGTCAACCGAATTCAACTTACGCTCTGGAAGATTAAATGCGTGATCGTGCCACTTGTTATTGTGATAAGTAAATTTGCCGGAATATTGTTGAAGCTACTATTAGAAGACCTACATTTACTCCACACGTTTTTCACAGTGAAATTGCTTTGGTTATCATCGTCCCCTTTTTTTCATCTGTCTTTTGATTATGTTTTGGTAGCAGAATGACCATATCGGTTACAGTGATCTCGACTGCATCCAAATCAAAGGGTCGCGCATGTGGCAGAACGGCATCTTTCACTAAACCAAGAATTCGTCGAGGTAGGCTAGTGAAGAATAAAAAGCGTCAACTGTCCCTGCTATGCGACGCGCAGTGTTTCATAATAGATACACAAAACTCTGAACGCGTGCGGCGTTCTTGACCAACAAGAAAAACATCTCGATGTTCGCTCTCATATTCCCCAACATATCCACTGAACACCGGAGAACTCACAGTGCGAATGGGAGACCATATGTGACCAAAGCGCACCTGTAACCAGCCCGGGGTCGTCGCAGAGCCGGTGACATTCAGTCTATACCTCCTCCTTGTCTTCTGCTTCTGCGGCGCGACGGGAGGTAGTTGGAAAGAGAAACTGGGGAAGCCTCGTGCCGCGGGCAAGTCAGAGGCGTTGTACGCTTTGAGAGCGCGGATTTCGCGCCGGACATGACGGCGTTGGCGCATTCCGAGGAGTGAGCAAGACAGTTAGTGATACTGAGACAGTGCTGATGATGCTGGTCGGCTCAGTGACTGTTCCTCTCCAGCGGGTGTTATTTCTTCCTTACGCGCTCATGCTGTGGCATTCGCGTGGTTACCTTACGTGCGTGCGTTGCTGGCTTTCTGCATAGGGGAGAAAAAAATGGGAGTAGAAATCAAATTAATGTTTCATTGGATTGTAGCGATTTATTAATGAGTTTCCCACTGGTTACGGTTCATACGATTGATGCTATGTCAATGCTGTAGTTTTTTTTTTCCTGTTAGAGAAAGTGACGTCAGGTCTTGTTTCTTCCGTTTAATTTCAGAAATATGTTATACTGATGTGTGCCCGTCTTCACATTAGATAGGAAAAAAAGAACTCGGGCACGAGACGCCAGCATGCACAGTGGCGGCGTAGATCCGATTACAGAACGCTCCACATTTAATAAAAACAGACAGTCCCATCCGCAAGCGAAATCAGAATGCCGCATTATGTGCTCATGGGTTACACGCAAATAAATGGGTCACTTTCTTGTTCCTATCGTGGAACTGCCCCTGATTTAAATTGAACGCTGTTTAAAAAATTATTACAGGCGCGTTGACGTAATCACAGCTGCTACGCTTAGCGCGACTTGGTTTTATTGCTTTTAGGAACGAAGCGTTTTGATAGAATCACTTGGTTGGTCGTCGACTTCTCTCCAGCGTAGCCAGCATATCCACAGAGTGAATGATATGATGAGTGGGGCGAGGCGTCTGTCCGTCCGATGCGTGCTGTAGTGTGATAGGAGTCGACGGACGCACTGACGAACGAATGCACGGACGGACGGAGGGATGAATGGACGAATGCTTCACCCAACCAATCATACAATCAGTGCATATGCTGTAACTTTGTTTATTTATCTGTCACGGGCCGAACAGCGTTTTTCTTGTCGTTGACAAGTCCCACTGAACCTTCCTCACATAAGAGAAGACTCGTTGTTGCGAGCATGGCTGGACGGCCGGCGTGTTAGCCTAACTAAGAACACAGAGCGGCAGCCTTTTCAACCAAAAGAAAGAGCGCCACGGTGTGGAGACAAAAGCGGACCGCGCCCACTCTGAAAACACGTGCTCTCTGTGCGATTGGGACGGCCGGAGAAAACCCCGCCGCGCGCCGACAATCTCGGAGGCAATGGTTCTCGGGAAGACGCGACGTGCGTTCTGTTTTCCTCTCGTCGGGCTGTGGTGTTTACATCAAACATGCCGCGAGTAGGCGACTTTAGACGAAGTTCGGCGTGAAATCAGTCATGCTCTTCTGGGTGTCACACCGTTTTCACTTGTTCCGCTCTCACCCTTAAATATCAGAGCTATTAAAAGCATTATGACAACAGCTTATTTGATTAAAAATGATGGATGTTAGTCGTCAAGATCAAGATGTCTGACTAAGCGGCAACGTGGATGCAAACAAGTTAAGCAGTGCTATGGCTGTCAAACAACAAGAGACATTGCGAAAGCTCATTTACATCGCTGAACAGTAAACATTGAACTGCTTCTCTAAGGACACATTTTGCTTTCGTGTTTAACCAATTTTTATGACAGAAGGAGCTCACTTCTCGTCGACCAGCATTGGGCCGTCCAGCAAGCCCACGAAGCGGCCGCCAGGTACTCCCTGTCGGTCCCTACGTGGGAGACGCCCGCTACGCGCTAAGCGCGTCCTGCAGGACTGAAATAAAGTTTTTTTTCATTCCATTCCAAGGATCAACCATGTTGTTTTTTTTTTACAGAGTACGCTGTCGAGTTCCAAAATTGAAATATTATACGCACAAAAGTGGTCTCGCTCCTTTCTCTGTTTGCTGGTATTGTAACAAGAACGAAACGATCAAGCCTTATTTTTAAAGACGATAGCCTCACTCCAGAATACTTCGACGCAAAAATTTTGGTCTGTTGGCTTGTCTGTTTGTCACCCTAAGCGGCTAAAATCCATCCACATCTGCAGTGACCACCAATATTAATGATCTGGTCTCGGCTTTCATACTTGTGGGTATTGTCGATTAAAAAAATAATGTGATTATCTGAGGCACAACCTCAACGCGTCAATGTCTGTGGCGTGCTTCTTCACACTATAAAAGGCATACATAAGTAACTTTTAGGAATTTAGCGTATATTACGAGGCGCTGACAATGCAATGCTAGCCACGAAAAGGCGGGTGTTTTTTTTTTACAGCTTTCCTCAGATGATGCGGTGATGGCATCTGCCCGTCGCCTTGCATTCTACCAACTCTGGCCTCCGAGATTGCGCGCATAAGCCACGCGTTCGCTAAATCGGAGGTCATTTTTTCGTTTTCCAAGGTTACTG
This sequence comes from Rhipicephalus annulatus, assembly GCA_013436015.1. NCBI lineage: Eukaryota > Metazoa > Arthropoda > Arachnida > Ixodida > Ixodidae > Rhipicephalus > Rhipicephalus annulatus. The sequence goes on along the minus strand of WOVY01011062.1, from coordinate 21,972 downwards.
CCAGATGACACTCATCTCTCGCGCAGTGCTACCAGAATCCTAATCATCAATTTTCTTTTGCAGAACATCAAATAAACGTTGTATTTCCATAACAAAACCCAGCACAAAGATCGGCAGGAAAGAAAGGAGGAGGCAGATCAGCAGCCTGTCCTGTCTCCTCCTTTTTTTTCTTCCGTTTTTTGCGCTCGGTTTTTATTATGTATGTGAACCAACTCGCCCAAGCTTTAATCTTAGCAAGTTTTATTCTCACCCTCCAGACGCAAGACTATCATCTTTCGACGACATTTGCAGTGAGACGTGCAGATACGGGGCCAAATTTTTATCGTGTAGCTCCTTCAAATTACTGAGGAAAAGCATTCTCGAGGCAGCTTTTAATTGAAATATATTTAGTTTTATCATTTCTAATAATGTTTCTTTGAAGCGCCTTCTTAAAGGTCGCTGTCACCGGGATTCCCGTTCCGCTGAAGAAAATAAAATTAAGTGAATTAGGGCGCTTTTATTGCAAATCATAAAATCAATATAATCATCACCCTATAACCTATTCCTCATTCAATAAATATATGATTCCTGTGTGAACACATATCTAATTGTTCGTTTCTTGGCAAATTACCCAGAGTGGGCGTGGGTCATACATATAGGCCATCATCATCATCATCAACAACAACAACAACATTATCATCATCGGTATACACCTCACATCAATACTTACAGTAAGCACTCTACGATAGGCTTTAAGGGACAATGTTGCTCGCGATCACCTTCCTGTCTTCGCAGGATGGTGGAGGTGTTTCCTCACACGGCAAATTTACTGCGCAAGCGTATTCTCCAAACACATGGTTGATGCCTCCTGCATTGAAATTCGTTATAAGTCGCAAGTGAAACGTGTTGTCATAGAAGTATATATAGTTTCAGCGTTGTTGGACGCGATGAAAAACATGAGCACACACATGCACAGTAAGCAACATCCCAAGCTTCTACATTTTTTGTCACTGAACTTCCACAGTATTCTTACAGAACTTCCTTTCTCTAAACACGTAATAAAAAAAACGGCCAAGTTTAGCCTGTTTCTTTTGGCTGATTGGCAACCTTGTACTCTCGCAAATCCATTTAGCAATGGGCATACCTATCGAAATAAATTTAGATTTTTCGTTCACCCCAAGGAGCATTTTCACTGATTACAAGCACAGGCCCTCAATGACATCCGGTTTCATCTGCCAATGTGCCTTAATAGAACCGGTGGGCAAGAAGAGCTTTAGAAAAAAGCCTGCTGATTTTCTACACTCTTTTCCCTTACTTGACAAAATACAATCAAATAAATGTTTCTTTGCGCTTCATAGAAAATTTAAGAGATTCCCTTGAAATTTACGCACGTTCCTTTTATGTGAAAAATGAAAGACAGATTTTTTCCCTTAAAAAACTTCAATAAATGGCAGAATATTCACAGAGCGAATCATGGAGAGTGGAGCAAGCATCCGTCCATCCATTCGTTCTTGCTTCCGTCCGTCCATGCGTTCGTATGTGTGACCGTCCGTGCGTCCATTCGTTCATCTGTGCGTCCGTCCCTGTGTTCGTCCATGCATCCGCCCCTGCGTCAGTCCATGCGTCCATCCGTCGGTGCAGCCATTCGTGAGTCCGTCCATGCATCTGTCTGTGTGTCCGTTCGTCCATCTATTCAACACTCCATGTACCAGCATCTCGCATCTTTTCATCATATATTCTTCATATCAAAGCACCGCCATCCAGCGGACACTCCAAGAACTAAACGAGAGGTGGCACACGCACACTTTATTACGGTTTGCGCTTCGTGTCTACTGCCCACCTTTAACCACCTCGAGTTCATGGTATATGCTAGTTCACTGTATTCATGGCACTGCGACCCAACGCTCGCTAAACCACTGGGCATAATCAAGGAGGTTATGCCCAGCGAGTATGACGTAGCAACCCTTTCTTGTCAGATAGTGCTCAATGCACATGCCAATGGCTGCTAAGGGGGAATGAGAGACAGGAAAATTTGCCTTTTAGTTAACGCGCACGCTGCGAATTTTTTAGTGTTCATTAACGCACAGAAGAAATCTCTCACCGGCACCACCTTGGAGGTCAAAATGGACTGGTTACACACTACGACTACTACGACTACGAGGGACGAACAAGTGCCGCTATAAGAAGCTTCGCCCCTAAAACATGCTTTCAGTTTCGAAGTTAGGAGCTGGTAAATGTGGTTACCGGTAGTTTTTTTTTTTTTTTTTTTGGGGGGGGGGGGGGTACAACGCTTGTAATCTTGAAACCGTCTATAGAGCGCCTTTCATTCATTCCTCACAGATCAGTTGGTTCTTTCTTGACCTGTGATAGTTGGCTCAAGTATATGAAATATTTATATTTCCGGGCAATATTTCTTGGCCATGCAGCTAAGACGAGAAAGCCAAATCACGCGTGTCTTCCTACTAATTATTGTAGTCCTACAATTGTGTCCTTATTTTCAACTCGAGTTGTCAAAATAATGCTTTCGTTTTTTTTTTGTAGTTGTTTGACACAGGACACAAATCCCACCAGTAAGATATTCTGATTTGTTTCAATTTATCCGTTGTCCCATCGCAATTTCCAACGCGTGAGACAGCCGCGCTTTTTGCGTGTACCTCGAATGCTAAACGGCGTCTGCGTTAATAAGAAATGCTGATATGCACAGCTATCACTTTTCCCAGTGGTACAGAACGAATGACATACTGGACTATTTCACTTAGTGGTATACGTGTGGGAGACGCTCGTCAGATTTCGTGGTTGACGGTTGCCCCATCCGCGATGTCACATCTCTTCCACGACCGCTCCCTGATCAGAGCCCCGTCCATGGACTTCTCTAACCGTCTCCCAATCTTTGATTTTCTTCCTGTATATTTTGTTCTTGCCTTAACCGTTCTCTTGTGATAGCTGCTGAGGTGCCACACTTCGATGCAGACAGTTGCGCAGTTCACTTTTTTCTACATTTCCTCCTCAAGAATTACTACCTTCATGCCCCTAGTACATGTCCAGAAGCTCAACCTACGTACATAGCTCTGCCTTCATGGCCAAGAGAAGTTGTGTTTAGAAAAAGCCTTAAACGATTTTGAGTTCTTCGTACCCTACTATGGGAGAGCACAGAGCCATCCCAGTACACATGAGCGCATATCCACGAGTGTAGCTCAGGGTTATCGCACACTGATGCATCCTCGACGTGGAGCTTGCCAACATTTATGAACCAGTGGTAAACATACTTCCCTTGTTCATGAAAAATTTAAGTTCCAGATAAAAGACACGTACCGCTGATGAAATGCTCACGAAGCCGCTTAACCAGAGAAATTCGAAGCAATACTTAGACCTAATATGCTAACCTACTTAAAGAATATTACGATGGCCTCGTGGAACGGGTTGCACTGTGACATTGAGCGCCTTGTCCATCCTACCTGAGGCCAAAGAAGAAACAGTGCCCGTTCATATGCTATGGCGCTTTTCGCGTGTGACGATGCTTTCCTCTTAGTATACGGGGACGGCTCGCTGCTTTCGTATAGTTGAGTACGAAGTACTGAATATTGTAAAGCACTCTTTCCTAAACGTTTTATGCCCACGGGACGGCTTTCAGCTCTCCCACAGCGGATGCCGTTCGCTCTAAATCATTAACCACTTTTTCTGAACACACATGTTCTAAAGGCGGTGGGAAACGAAAACAAATACGGTCACTCTGTGCCGGGTTCTTGCTCACTAGATATTTATAGCATTGGGCCGAAGAGCACTTCCCGCTCTCGGTGATTAAGTATACATAGTACTCTACATCGTCAAACATTTCTTCTAAACACACAACTGAGACGGCAGGATGTCTCCCATAGTAGAGCATCAAGTACTCTGAGTCGTTAAAAAGTTATTTCTAAACACACAAAACCCGTCCACGCATAGTGTGAGACGGGCACAGCTCGAAGCTTCTTCTATAGTAGAGTGCACTGTACTCTAAATTGTAGAACATGTGTTCTATAAACACGATTGGGTTCTTACGCGAATCTGGGCCTGCTCATTGTTCTCCTCTGTAGGATACGAAGTCTTATAAATTATTAAACACCTTTTTCTAAACACACGGTTTTATAGTAGGGTGAAATCAAAACCTTGATCATTAACAGTGTGTTCTAAACACTGAACGCTGTTTTGGTGTTCTCGTAAACGTTTGTCTATAGCGAATGTCATGATGTTATGTTAAATTTTAATGAGCTTCAACTGTCTGAGATATAATAAACTTTTTCCAAACATCCAAGCAGACTGTCAACGAAGGCTATTACAAGGTACACTAGCACCTCTGTTCATCAAGAAAGGCAGCCAGGCCTATACTCACCAGCAAGCAATATTTCTGAGCAAGTTTATGACCAATGCAGCATACACACCACATGTACTTTGCAAATAGACCGGAGTGAGACAAGAAATTTTAGACACATCTCGATGCCCAAACTGTCAGGAAGTGAGCAAAGCAGATTCACACTATTTCATTTCAATTCTCTCAGCTTTATCGCGAGAAAAACACACTCAATGGTTTACACGTCACAACGTAGGAACCTAAGGCATTGTGCTGCAATCTAATGATGAAGCACAAAGCGCATTTGCAAACTGTCCTAATGTAAGTGACCTGCTCGGACTGGTGTGGAAGACACTGACCATCTCATATGAGAGTGACTCTGTTGAATCGCTAGTGAACACGAACACAAACCCGCGCATTCTCTGAAATCAGACGAACCGGTGCTAGTTAAATATACTTACGCTGTTCACCCAACCACCCTTGCCCCACCTATTCTCAAACAGCAGCCTATAGAGCCGTCCTCTTCAATGAAATAAATGTTCATTTTGATTATTCATGTCGGCAATTACCCAAACAATAAGAACGTTTTATCCCTACAGGACAGCAAATCGTCCTCCCACAGCAAAGTCCATACAGTTCTTCAACGCATTTGTCTTCTAATTTCATATCTGGCTTGCTAGCTGGTAATTGGATACTAGCAGCAACACCTTACGGTGTCGGCTTTTCGGCATGTCATGTCATCGTCACGTACCGTCATCAATGTGTCCCACTTTTCGCCACGGGTCAAAACCATTCGTGTTATGAGTTAAGGGTGCCTTGGTACTGTCTAAAGCATTATGTTTGGCTTAGCAGTGGTATCAGAACCCACGACGAGGAAATCTACCGAGGCCCTTCAGTTCATCCAAAACTAAAAAGACAAGTGTGTTTCAAAGTAAAATGAAGAAATAAAATGTGTTTGTTGGCTCTATTAAGGTGTATGAGTGGTGCAATAACTAAGGCACAGTGGGGACAACACTGGTGACCACGAAGGTTGGGACGCTGTTGTCATTGATAACGTGAAGCACGCGGGTCGGCTTTTTGTTCTCCCATAGTAAAGTACCAAGTACTCTAAATCACTGCACACAATTTCTAAACACATGAATAGAACAGCTTACCGATCTTCATAGTAGAGCACAGATTTAAAACGTTAAGCCTTTTTTCTAAACACAACGCACAGACCTACCTTACAATGCATGCTCCCGCCTCGGTGGCATAGCGTTGAAGGTTCTCGATTGGTGGCAGAAAAGGCTCGTGATTGAATCCTGACCAGCTGTCACATTTTGATGGAGACAAAATGCCAAGACTCCTCTATATTCAGAGTTACGTGCACTTCAAAGAACCGGGGGTGGTATAAGTATCTGCATCTCACCACTGCACCATCCCTCAATATTATATCATGCTTGTGGGACCTAAAAAACAAAGAAATTTTTCGCTAATTTGACCACGCACTCTCAGCCAGCTACTGCATAACAAACAGCATAGAAGCGGCACACCCATTTACGTACTGAATAAAATCCTGCTTGTAGAGAGCCCAGCGAAAGAAAAAATATCCGTGACGCTTCTTGAGCTGCGGCGCTAAGCGGTAGTCATGCCTACAAACGTGTACAACTTAGTATAGTCCTGCCTACAGGTTTGTATAAACTTAGTTTAACACCACCGCAAGGCGGTAGTGTTATGCTAAGCTTTTAGGCGCTTTTGGGGCTTTAAGCTTCCTTGGCGTTAGCTTTTGTAGTGCCTTCAGCTGCAGACAGGTATAAAAGAACTTGTTGTTGGGCTAGTTGGTAGAACATTTAAAAAAAAACTCATTTGAGCGGAAACTCAAGACACATTCACGTACACAAACATGTGTGTGCACACACGTGCATGTGTGGTGTCCCAGTGTGTGCTTGTGCGTCAATATATTGTGTGTTTGCGCGCAAATCAGTATTTAACTCCCCGGATGCGTCTCCCGACTACAGCAGCAACTGTCCTGAATAGCTTATCTACTTCATCATTGCTGTACTACCCCTTAATCTGGTATGTAGAGTTTGAATTTGTTATAGCACTTTTTTTGGTGGTCAAAAAATGTCGTTCGTATGAGAGCCTTGAGATACTTCAGAAACTGCAATGAGGCGAACATGTAGCGTAAGCATGACCACGCGCAGCCGAGTACCTTAGCCATCAGACAACCGCGGCGGGAACACTCAAGATAAGCGTGCCGTTTCTTAAAGTGCAACCGTAAATAAAGCACGGGCGAAGCGAGGCCTATCTACTCAATTCATCTAGGTGCGGGCAGTGCGACGGTTACTCAGTACTTCTGGGTTTAATTTCGTTGTTTTGTAATTAAGCTGTTTGAATACCGGACACATCATTCCACGGCAATCATTTTTTTTAATCTGCAGCTACACTACGCACGTCATCCCCTTATTCTTGCAACGACTGCTTCACCCTGCATTCGCTATACAGTTGAAACTATCACAAACTTTTGTTATGAGAATCTAGCATTCAGGAACGCTTCTGGAGCATGCATGTTCTTTCTCTGCTCTCCCGTGGCCCACCGCGGCAGTCTATAGTGGCTAAGGTACACTCGGCTGCTGACCCGCAAGTCGCGGGATTGAATCGCGGGATTGCATTTCCGATGGAAGCGGAAATGTAGGCCCGTGGGCTCAGATTTGGGTGCACGTTAAAGAACCCCAGGTGGTCCAAATTTCCGGAGCCCTCCACTACGGCGTCTTTCATAATCATATGGTGGTTTTGGGACGTTAAACCCGACATATCGATCAGTCAATCTCTGTGCTCCCGTCGTGGAGTGACTGATGCGATTGGCAGCTAAAAATGTCAATATAAATGAGAGTTCATTGATGGCACCGACATTTTTGTAACTAGACTACCCACACATATGTAAAGAGCGGCGATTTTTGATGAAATTTCAAGAAAAATGGCGACTTTTGGCGAATCGCGCTTCACAATCACTGGCAACCCTGACGATCACGCGTTTTCCGTGGCTCCCGTGGTGCCGTCGTTTCGTTCCGTTATCTTAGGACGACCGTTTTCGAATCGCTTAGCGCTGGTATTCATGTGGGCGTGTTTCCTGCTGGCAGCTTGAACGTGTTCTGGACGCTTCGCGATGACAAAAGAACTCTCCTTGTGCTGCGAATGCGTTCGTTCCGTGATGAACTCGCGCCTCGAGTGCACCTGTCGCCGCGACTACCAAGCAAAGGTGAAGCACGTGCCACGTGCTCAGCACAGTCTTGAACACGAACGGTAAGTGATGCTTTTGTTCGCTACTTGCTCCTGTCTATCGTCGCTGGGGCGCTTGCAGGCATCGTTCTGCACTTTGTGTCACGGGAAATGTACAATAAGAAGCAGAAACAACGAGAAAGACATTACGCGCACATATACAACAGCGTGAGGTGCGTGATGTGCGTGTGAAGACTACTGACCTGAATTCTTCGACCGGCCAGTTAAGCGACGCGCATGCGCGCTTTGTTAAAGACATTTTGTTCGATATATAGGTTCTTGCGATGAAGCGTATATTCAGCGACGTTCTTTGAAGAAACACTCAAGTTAGAGGCCTCGCTTATTGCACCGTCATTTGGACACCTGGACACTAAGCCGATGTTTCTTTCCATATTACTCTATTCCCAAACTTGACGTATTTGTTGATCGTGATAATTGTGCGCCCCCGTTTTCCATCGTTTAATTAAGGCGCATACAGAAGTGAACTAATGTGGACTTCCTTATTCCGCCGCTGAAATATTTGGATAAAGCAATATTTTTTTCATCAGAGCGACTTTCATAAAACAATGATCAAAACTGTGCAAGTCATCACACCTTGTTGCTTTGCGTTGCGTGAAGACCTTCTCTCGCACGCTTCTCTCGCAGCGGTTTATGACAGCGATAAGCAGTCACGGCGGTTATTGTTTTTGTGGCCGATAGCAAAACATGTTCATCGTAAAGCCACCATCATCGTTGCGGCCCTGTCCAGATAGCACGATGGGGCCAGTGCTATGGTCGTTCGTACGCGGAACGTTAGATAGCACTAGAATCATCGTGCGCAATGGCACACGAGCAGGTTTGTCACGTGGTTATTTTTTGTATTTCGCGGGCATTTGTAATTAGCAGAAAAACACTAATACTTAAAAGATATAATGTTCAAAACTATCTATTTGGACAATTCGCAAACAGATCTACAACTTTCTCATTGAAATTCTTCATCCATCTTCGTTCCTTCAAAATTTATCTAATTAAACACATCTCAAAAACAATATTTGAGAACACAAAGAAGTGTCTAACTCCAAGAAACGGTGAGCAACATGCATTTGGTCGCGTCGTGATTACGTGTTTCGGCATATCTTTAAACTGTGTCTAAATTTACGTGGAATACCCTGTATATGCGTTCAATGGCCGGCGCTCATCTCGTATGGCAGGTAAATTTCGCCCGCGCTTTCCCATAATATCTTTGCTAGGCGTGCCTGCACGACAATTTATTTCTCAATACAATATTCACAGCAACTTCATGGGTAAGCTTTTTTTAGTGTGGAATACAGACGCACCTGTGATAGAATGGTTTTCGCACACTCTGGCTTCAACGTTCTGTACTCAAAGGCTACGTGGCTCTCTTCATAGCAGCTGCCACCTCATTGTCTTTTATCACATGAGAATTGATACCTGCGTTTCCCTTTTACGCTCGAGTTGGAGCAGCCAGCGGCTGAACAACCGACAATGGTTTATCAGGACGAAGATAAACGGGCGACCGCGCGCGCGAACCCTGCATAAATTGAGGCTTGCGTATAAGCGGTTCACCGTCGTGTACCCTTCTCGAACCGGAAGCCGGTAGAAGACGGTGCATCCCATAATCCCTCGCTCTTTTACTGGACACCTATTGAACCCCAGCATTTTGCGGAATAATGACGTATGGTACCGCAGAGCCACGCTTGGTCTCGGAACTACTCTTCAAATAGACTCTAATTTTCGTCAAATTTTAATTATTGTTGCAGTGCTGGCTATCCAATTTTATCATCATTACACATGTACTCTTATGATACAGCCGTCACGGTGGGTTAACGTCAGTTGTAGTTGAGTGCTATGCGCTTAACTTTATTTATGTAGCAGTGTCCACGTATTCCAGCCTTGCGAGCACCAGCGCTTTTTATCAGCTTGTCGTTTCTGGTGTTGCTGATACTCATGTTCCCTTTAATATCGTTGTGCAAGTGCAAACAACTGGTTATATACACATGCACAACTGCTCAACATATGTGTGTGCGTGCAACATTTGTACTTATATTTAGCATCAGTTCCTAATGTATCGCCCAATAAACAAATTGCAACATGGTAACCTTCCATCCTCATGCTTTTCATAACGTCGATTCCAAAGGTACCTGGGAGCCCCACTGCGGTGGTCTAGTGGCTAAGGTACTCGGTTGCTGACTCGCAGGTCGCTGGATCGAATCCCGGTAGCGGCGGCTACATTTCCGATGGAGGCGGAAATGTTGCAGGCCCGTATGCTCAGATTTGGGTGCACGTTAAAGAACCCCAGGTGGTCGAAATTTCCGGAGCCCTCCACTACGGCGTCTCTCATAATCATATGGTGGTTTTGAGACGTTAAACTCCACATATCAAAGGTACGTGGGATCTAACCAATTTTTCGTTAGGCTATCTATAGTGGTGTGGGAACGCGAAAACGCGCGCGTTATTATGTGTGTGAATGAGGGCGAGCCAGGTTGCGCCAGACTTTAAAAATGTATCTGCTGCTTCGGTTGCGCACACTTGCACCACTTCCCCTTCCCGCACGCAATGCGGCCGGGTTTCGTCGACGCTCAAAGATAAAGGGTGTCTGGCTGCTGATTTGTGACCGTGAGGCTGTCTTGATGTATCACAAACTAGCTCAATCGCAAGTACTAATTAGCTCCCGAAGACAGCTGAGACCGCTTGACCACAGCAAAACCACGTCGTGCGGGTTAATAACGTGCGAATCGTCATTGAAAATTTGTGGTACACAATAACGTACCTCCAACCAGCTCGCCATTCCAATTCATTGAATGTCAGATGGTCGAAATTTCCGGAGCCCTCTACTACGGCGTCTCTCATAATCGTATGGTGATTTTAAGACGTTAAACCGCTCACATCAATCATATCAATTCATGGAATGCATCACGACTTTCGAAGACTATTGATCACCAGAAGCAGTCAGATAGAAGTGGCCCGACACCTACTCGAGTCAAGGAGCTACGTTGCACAGAACTACAGAGACAAAGGAAAGACGAGCGTTTCGGCTGCACGAATTTAGAAGGGCGGCAGGGCGGTGGTCGTACGGCGAGAACTGCGCCGGGCTGTGGCGCGGGCGGAGGGCTCTACATGCGTGCAGGGTGGTTCCTTTCATCTGCCCGGACTGAGTTAGTCAACCTACGACACGGAGAAAGAGACGCGATGGAGAAAAAGGACAGGACGGATAGCCGGAAAAAGACTATGGGAGAATGAAAATGGCGGGGAGAGAGTGAGCAAAGGGATGGCACGACTTGTCGAGCAAAACGACGGCAGCAGCCACCAGGTCAAAGGTGTATCGCCGATGAGGCGCGCAAGCACGCATCGTTTTCGCGTTCATCGGGGCGTGAGGAGCGGCACGCTTTGGGCTTCCTCTTTCGGTACCGTAGGGTTATCTCCTTGCTCGTAACACGTCCTGCTGCCTATACATATTTTTTTCGCGTCCCCCCCCCCTCCGTTCGCAGTGCGTCATCGGAGGGACCGTTCTGTTCCGCTACGCAATGTCTGCCGGCTGCTCCGTATATAAAATACACACCTGCTTTTTTTTTCGTATACAGTAGGACATGACGTAGATACCCTTGAAGTTACTGTGTGCCATAGCGCATATTCGTACCGGTATAACGAATTTTTTTGTAGGCCTATCCTTAGCGCACAACCCGGTTCGCTTGAGAAGTCGAAGGTTGGCACACTTTGATTAGGCGCTGGAACTCATGTAGGGTAACCCTTCTAGCAAGCCCTTTCTTCCCGGTGCCTTTTTTTGTTCTTGTATTTCGTGGAGTTAGCAAGTGTGGAATGCCGAACGTCCGTAATAGGGGCGCGGAAGGCAGCCTCACGCAAAATTTGGTGGCATTGTCAAGCGGTATTAATCAGCGATTGAAGGAATCGAATAATAATAATAATAATAATAATAATAATAATAATAATAATAATAATAATAATAATAATAATAATAATAATACGATGATGATGATGATGATGATGATGATGATGATGATGATGATGATGATGATGATGATGATGATGATGATGATGATGATGATGATGATGGATCGAACCCGCGATTTTCGGGTGAGCACAGCCCAACACCGTAGCCACTGTTCCACGTAGACGGAACCGAAGGAATCAAACTAGTCTTTAATTTATTCATGAGGTTAATTACAAAAACTTTGTTAACAGAGGTCAAATTAAAACTGCGCAAGGGCATATCCCTTGTTCATTCCAGATTGTGTAAATGTGAAAGGGGCGCTTTGTGTATTAGCGTTTCTTATATAGTATGCCCTCAATCCTATGATGGATTGTCATCTGCGGGTCATCGCCGTCAGCAGGCGAACGGCCGCACGATGTCATAGCTGGACAGGGAAGGCAGAGTGTTGAAGAGGCCGAAAGGCTAAACGGCTTCGCGTACCACGGTTTGGTGCCTTGACCCGGTTGTAGATTAGGTGTAAATAGGCCGCGTGCGGCTTACGGTGTATTGTAAGTAAACAGGTTTGATGGATATATTTATTGCACCACTTTGGACTAGACAAATAATACAAGCCTGTTTCGACTAACACATTTATTTCACACTCGCATCGATATCTTGTTCAGTTGATCAATCTCACACAGGTATGCGATTTCTAACCGTTTTCGAACGTTCGAGCGCGAATTATGTTCGCATTGCGGTGAAAAATGCTGAAAAAAACACATCAGGATATGCTAACACACATTAGCCGTATCACTACCGAAGCAGTTCGGCTTTCCATGGTAGAGCGCCAATGAGATACAGTACGGGAAACAAAGCAACAGAGCATATGAGGTACTGAACAGAGAAATTCCGGATTCATGGCAGGCAGGTAGTTCAACTACGATGAGAATATCCCCAGCTACGTGGCACGCAAGGCGCTGTATTAAAGGATCCTATATACAGCTCTATACGTTGCGCCGTGCCCCATCATGACCGTCCGATTACTTTTTGTTTATTATTCTCCAACGAGGGTCAAGGGAGCCGGTGTGGACATTCAGTGTCACGAGTCGCACCTCAGTTCTCAATCGAGGTCGGCAGCACGACCACGTAATAGAAGTACCGAGCCTGTTGAGTTTCGACCCACGTGATCGGCCACACGTCTGTGGCTTACTTTTCCCATCTGCTCAGTCATTATATTTCAAGCGACAGCGGGACGGCTTTGCTCTCTGCACTCAAGCATAGCCGAAGTTCCTTCACCTCGAGTCCGACCTAATGCCGTTACAATCGCCTGGAGTGATCTACGCCGGGACAAGCGCTTCGACGGCGCAGACATGAAGACGTCAACGCCTCAGCACCGATAATTCCTTGGCCGCCGAGCCTCCCACCACCCGTAATTGGCCTTACACTTCGGCACCGCAGCTGCGAAGGGTCCGAGGTCTTTGGACCTGACAGCTTAGTGAGGGCTTTGGTTGACCCACTAACGTTGCCCGGTCGCTAAGGGAAAACCCTCGAACAAAGGATTACGCTTTTGTAGGTCCCTCGCTGCCGCGTGCCAAAGGCATCGACACAAAGGGCTCTCCCTTTCGTCGCGTCATCATCTCTTGTCGGTCCGCTCGACGCTCAAGCCGTTCTTCCGCGGTGACGGCCGCACGTAAAAAACCGCGCTTGCGAAGTGCGTACGCCTCTTTTGAAAGCACAAGCTTGCAGCGCATTTTCAGGCTACGCCATTGCATTTGTGCGCGGGCGTTCGTACCGGCTATTACGCTGACAGTTACGGTCCGGGACGTTGCAACGCATTGCTTCGTCAGCGCGTCAAGATTGAGCCCGCTGTTGTTTGTTCCAGTACCGCTAGTGATTTTGTCTTCTTGTTGACATTGTTCGCGAACCACGTTCGTCTTCCGTACGCATTTCTTTGGGGCCTCTTCGACGTTTCCCGCTGACCCAGATATCAGCGAGGAACGAACGCATTGTGTGCGTTCCGAAGAAAGCAGCGCGTGTGTGTTCCCCTTTCAACGCACTTGTCGACATTCGCGAGGCATGGCATCTTGGACGGTGGTGGTTCGGCCATTACTGAGCTAGACAGCGGCCGGGCCACCATTGTGAAGGCCCTTTAATGAGGCCCTGCCAAATAGAAGCGTGCTCGCGTGCACTTTCACAACTTAACGCTTTTTTCTTTATCATACTATATTTTATGTCCGCGAGCCTTTCAATGCACCATTCGCTATTCATTTCCCGGAATAAATTACCTGGTACATTGAATCAGCTGTATATGTGCAACAGAACCTTCTATGTAAAGAAGAAGAAGAAGAAGGTCTTCAATGAGAAGAATGAGGAGAGGTCGGCCTTGAAAGCGGGTTTCTGGCCTGCTACTTCTCACGGGGTAAGGGAAAAAAGAAAATAAAGAGGAGTGTATGATGAAGGGTGATTGTGGTATAGCACAATGAGTCACTGCAGGCAATGTCTCGTTCGGTGTAGTATACTCACAAATGTCTCTACATTAGCAGATTCTCTAAAGACGGGAATCTAAACCCTCCTATGTAAACATGTGTGGATTAATGAGGGCCTGGGGTTGGGCGTGACTAAAAATGAGATAGGAGAGAACAAAACCACTATGATACGACTCTCTAGTCATCGTCATCATAACTTCCGGCCAATTTTATGCCCACTGAAAGACGAAGTCCTCTCCCGCTGATCCCCAGTTTATTCTGCCTGGGCGAGTTGGGTCAATTTTAAGTTTCCATTGACGGGCCTGTTCGTATTCAAAGATCGTTAGCATCCATCGCTGCTTTACGCATGCGACCACCGCCAAGGATAAATATTTGTAGCAGCTGGGGGAGTTTCAGATCCTGAGTAGAGGGGTGAGATTCATTTGTGTCTTGCTGGCCGGATATCCTCTACAGTAAGGCCAATTGCATTCCCGATGAGAGAGTCGTCTACAGATATAGGAAAAACAGGCCAGGTGACTCCTCGGTGTAAAAGGCAACACTGAACATGTCACCCACACACACACACACGCACGCACACACGCACAAGAGAGAGAGAGAAAGAGCCAGATTCGAGCCTTTGGCACAAAAGCTCTGAGGGGCTCAGCATTTGGTGCGCACCTTTGCACATGAAGTGAGACGCCTTGGCGTTGACGTTAACGGTACGGGCTAAGATAGGAGAGCGACTCGCTCAGCTCCATACTGCGGGGTACTGCATGACCCATACTACGACAGATTACAACTATTCAATGATAGCGGAAAAAAGCTTACGTGCCTTTACGTAAAATTAAATTTAACAATATGACTTCGTTATATTTGGAAAAGGTGTTATTTCCTCCGAGAGATTCGTGTCCGAAGGAGCTGAGAAGTTCACAGTTGCTTTTGTTGTAAAAAACAAAAAAACCTCAACTGCTAGGTAAACGACAAGAAGAATGAGTGGCAGGAACAACTGCTTTCGTTTAGGGCAAAAATTTATAAGTTATGACGAAGAAAACATAGACATAAGCGCTACAGCAATTACAGCGCCACGCTCTGATACTATTCATGAACTGTTGCCACCAGCTTTCTAGACAGCTTTGCGTATTCATTTAAACCTATTTATTGTTATGTCCGACACCATGCGAAACGATATCGCAGTTTTCAGTCAGTAATTATTCTATCCGTAATTATAGTAATCCTAATATTTACAGTGTTAACTCTGAAAGACGGGGCTCGGGAGTACTCTTCATCTTTCCGCACAAGTATCGACGCTTAATGATGCCACTTCTGCAAGGTTATTGAACTTCATGCGCACAAACAATTATATTGAAATTTTCGCGAGATACTTCAAAACGCAATCGGGCTACAAAACTCTGAACTGATATACGCAACTCAAGTAATATGATACAGGCGAACAAAGACACAGTCGATAAGAAAAGCGCCAATAACTCCAGATGGCACAGCGAGCCCAGTTGTGTACGCTCAGCGAGATACAGAACTCTGCAGATCGGACACGCTTGCCATCAAGACCTCTTCGCAATGAAATGTGATTGCATGTCGCACTTGTTCACCGTACGCCTAATGAGGGCCCCATCAGGGGCGCTACAAAGTATTCGACGACCCTTTCTGCAGAGCCTGGGAAGATTCAAGATAGGCATGAGCCGTAACCAAACCCTAACTGAACCAGCACCATGAAAACCGAAACAAGAAAGCGGATTCTCATAGCCAACCATTGCCACGCCTAGCTCTTCCTGCATGAGCTTGTCGTAGAGGTCTGCGCGTACGAACAAAGCAAAGCGTAAAGGAAATGCAAGAATGTAATCTGCCGAGACATCGAAGTTATGGGCCTCGCGATGGTCGAGTACGGAGATGCATGCGTTAACCACTCCTCCGACGGAGTTCGGCAAGCACACTCAGGGGCCTCCACGGCCGGGACACACCCAGGAGCAGTGAATTACAAAACAGTCGGCACCACGTGCTCCGTTTCACAGTGTGCACCGTGCGAATGCGCGTAGCCTCAGACTCGATGTCCATTGGAGCGAACTTAACTCTTCGACCCAGTGGTGCGTTGAGGAGAGGCGTAAAAAAGCGAGCGCGCGTCGCTGGTCCGCCGATACCGCCGAGCCGTACTTGTCGCTGTTTCCTTTCCGCCTGACCGAAACGTTACGCGGTGCCAGCGTCCTTGGAAGGTAGACAAGATCGGCGTGTGCTGCCGTGTGTAGTACTTGCAGACAGCGCGATACCCCAAGACGTGCCTACACTGTCAGTTGCGTCAAGGTCGTCTTCCTCATTGTGCCATGCCTCTGAACGTTCGGAAAAGGACGAGGTCGTCCTTGGCTCTGTTGATATTGTGTATGGTAAGGCGTGCGACTCGATGGCTTTGCCAGACCAGTCCGGCTTTGCCGTAGTGGGCTTGCTGGCGTCTGATTAGATTAATCTGCTTCTTTTTTGTGTGATTTTCGTTTGTTGGAAAGTAAGGCATATCATGATCCCATCAAACTCGTTTGTGGCACGTTCCCGTCCTTTTTTCAAAAGTGGGTCTGGCGGTAGGTGTCGCCCCTTGCACAGTTTCCTACCATAATCCGCGAGCATTGAACGCAGGATATGGTACCAGCTGATATTCTCGAAAAGTCTGAAGATCTCCCGTCAATGTGCAAGCGCACAAAATGCTCCAAACGGGAAGCGCCTTCTAATACGCAGTTTACATTATCTGCTCTTTTTTGTCGAATTTCTTATGATCATCTGTCCGAAATAACTTCCTAAAGCCTTGAGCAGCCTGAAGTTTTGGATAGGCGCCCACTGTTGCGACCGGGGTTTCCAGACACCGGGGGTCCGGGATGAAGTTGTCGAGGCAGGAGGAAGAGAGACTTGAAGAGGGTTTATTTACAATATATACATTGCGAACTCCCTACACGGTGAGCCCTCAAACGTGGCAGGCCTCTACATGACTCCTAACATAGCGCTCCATGGTGCTTGGTTCTACATGGTTCTGCTCGGTTCTGCTCTGTTCTGCCTGGTTCTCTTCTCGAAAAAAAGCACACCGAATGAGCCGTGGGGGCTCATTATAAAGGGTCTGTCCTCCCCAGATCCCTAGATCGGGGACCGCGTACAGAGGGCACCGTCCAACCACGGATCACACATTACCCGCGAGGGTGACGAGCACGCACGGTCCACGTGAACGTTCAAAATTGAAGCGTGGTCACTGCACGGCCATGTGGCACGAACGTGGCTCCTCCTCGTCAAGGGGTGTCGCTGGGCGAGGGGTCTGAAGTTGATGACTGCATCCATCGAAAGGGCCGCCGTAAACAAGCTTCAAATGGTCGCCGAACGACTCGTTCAATTAGCGGGACGATTTCCGGCCGCCGCCGCCGCCGTCATCTTCCAAAGAAGAAGCTGCACTTGTGGTCTCCCGAACTGCTCACGGTGTCGTGGCGGCAAGACGCCGCACCCTCCGGCCAGGGGGGAACAATACATGGCGGACACAGGCCGCCAACCCGTTTGGCGACTAAAAAGGAACATCAAAAGGAACGCCGATCCACTGTCAGACCTGGCGCCGGTCCTAACAGTAGGCAGCCGGTCGTTCGGTTTGGTTTGAAGATTAAAGGAGCGCCGCTCCCTCTTCAGCTCCGGCGCCGGTCACAACAGCTCGTCCGCCGGCGGGAAGAAGCGACCTGAGGGTGACCAGCTGCACAGGTTGCTCGAAGTGTCGCTGTGTAGTGCTGTCTTCCAGGCCACTGCTGATGACGCTCAGCCAAGGACTCTTTCCCTCTCGTTCCTTGTGGCTCCCCTCTGGGAAAAGCATTCATACACACCACCACAGGCACGGGAGAGCACCCTGCCCGCACTGAGACACGTCGAGTCCGACAAATTATCCAAAAGCAACCTTACTTAAGCAGTATTACCAAACACAAAGCAGCAATCGGGACGTTTCTCTGAGGTTTCACCAAAACTCCTAATCCCGATCCGATAATAATCTTCCCATCAAACTGCTTTCAAGAAAACTAATTGTCAAGTGATGCGCTCACCGTGGCATACCCGAGTGCCTGCGTGAGTAATCCGCCGTAACCCACCAGGTATCATACTCATAAAATGAAGCATTTTACTTCACGCTATCTTTTAGTTCCCGAAATTTAGTGCCGCCAAAGCCAGTCGTCAATTCCTCTTGAGAAGACGAAAGCATAACTGCCGTGCTGCACCTGCATTAGGAACCTCTTTATTATACATCCGCAAACGCACATCACAGTGCGCCTGCCTGGAGGAGATACCACCTAACCGTTCCCTTGCTGTTGCCACTTTCACAAAGCATACATATAAACTCACGAGCTAGCTTTTCTTACACACCGGACACATGCGAACAAAACATTAAATGAACAACAAAAAAAGTTTCGCATGAATCCTGAAAAATCTCGCAAGCAATAACTTTGCGTCTCTACGCTCAGTCATAATTAGTTCATAACGTTGCTCCTGCTCATTTACACGTATCTACCATGACGCAGGCTCCTATGCGTGTCGTTTATGCAATCGCACAACGCTTACCTTAGCTAAACGTACAACGCCCAAGAAATGAACAAAACCAAAAAATGTGTTACCTAAACACTATTTGGTAGACGAGATTCTTAAAAAACACATTAAAATCCAAAACAACTTAAACAGTCAAAAGCAAATTTCAAAACAAAATAAATCCACTAATGACCATCGTCAAAAGCTCACGGATGTCTACTCCTTTTTGGGACTAACGCGCGGTGTCGCGTCCTGTGGGTCTTTTTAGGCGAACGGGAAATGGAACAATGGCAAAACCCATTCGCTTCGCCTCCGACCCCCGCAAAGCTCTGCGCTGACAACCTGCGTTCTTACTCTCGCTGAGTACCTCGCACTCCCGCAGTCCATCAAACATGCCGTCGATAGAGCGACGAAAGGGTCTGCCTTTCTACCCAACGTGCTTTTTTTTTTTTTTTTTCGTTTTGTCCGGCGGCTCGGACGCATACAAACCAACTCCGGTGCCGATGACAAACGCCTAATTCTGTACGCTCTAATGCGTGTCACTATCCTTCCAATAGATCTATACAACGCATATAGGCTACCAAAATGATAGAGCGCTAACGAAAACAAAGTACAAACGAGTTATTTACAAAATCACAAAAACAAACAAAATGTTCCTTTCAACAGTCCCGAGTCGACGTTTTCCGAGAGGCTAACAGCTGTTCGCAACAACTCTGAGTCGAACTCGCGGTGGTCGCGCCCGGAACGATTTTCTCGAGAAGCGGGGTCTACAACACGCGTCAATCGCCCTGCTACCGAACCCCGCGACGTTCCTCGAAGCCGACTTGCTGTCGCTTCCTGCCCCTCGAAAACCACCGACTCTTTTGCCCCGCACCCCGTCCAATGCACCGCGAGAACAACGGAAGGGTCTCTTGCCCCTCGACCACTTACGCACACAATGCGCTTCTCTTTTCTTTGTTCTCTGGCCGCTTGGACGCTTGCGATACGGCAACTTTCTTGAAATTTCGCTCCGCCATTTGAATACATTCCTCAAACGCGTCGCGATTTTTGCCCTGCCTGTTTTTACGGCGCTTTCTCCGTTTTGCACGTCTCTTGGTGCCGTCTACGGAGCCTTTCGCCCATCTCTGATGCTCACCAGCACCCACATGCTCATCTGATTTTTCGCGCGGACTGTCTGGATAATTGCCTAGCAATCTATCCTTCAAACACTGCCGCGTACGATGCGCTTTTCTTTTCCGGCGGTTCGGACGCATACGATACAGACCCGTCAGAGATGACAACGGCACTTTTCTCGCGATTTTACCACGCCGTTTGAAACCCTTACTCAAACGCGTTGTGCTCATCTCGAGCTTTGCCTTTTTGTTGCCCTTCGGACGCTTTCTCCCCTGTGCACGCTTCTTTGTGCGGACCTGGGAGCCTTTCGTCCTACTCTGACGTTCTTCATCACCGATATGCTCCTCCGCCATCTCGCGCGCCCAGTCCTGATGATTGCCTATCAGTTCATCGTTAGACCGCGGCCGCGTAGATTGCGCACTTCTGTTCCTTACTCTCCGGCCGCTCAGACGCATGCGATTTAAGCCAGTCAGAGAAGACAACGGGCCTTTTCTCGCAAATCCGCCACGCCGTTTGAAGGTCCTCGTCAAACGCGCCGCGCTGATCGCGAGCCTTGCCGCGCTTCTGTTTTTCGGACGCTTTCTCCGTTTGGCACATTCCTTGGTGCCAAACCTGGAGCCTTTCGTCCGCCTCTGACGCTCATCAACATGGTCTACAGGGCTGCAAGGTTCGATGGAACACTCTGTTAATCTTAACTTCGTTTCCACCACCACGGAACCCTCACACCCTGCTGTGACCGCGAGCTCTTTTCCCTCAGAATGGGTTAAAACCTGTTCCATTCCTTTACAGGCACTAGCCTTCTCTTTGGCCTCAAACGGCACCGCCGCTATATCTACAGATATCAGACCCGCAGCACTCTCTTCGGCCCTAAACGGCACCGCTGCTGAAACGCACCGTTCGTGCGGTACATCTGCAAATTTCTGACCTGTAGCCCTCTCTTCGGCCTTAATCGGCACCGCCGCTACGTCGCACCGTTCGTGCACTTCATCTACAGATGTCTGACCTGTAGCCTTCGCTTCGGTCTCAAATGGCACCGCCGCTACATCGCACCGTTCGTGCGCTACATCTATGGATTGACCACTCTGCTGCAATGCCACCAATTCACAATTAAGCCTTTCTATCTCTTCATCTAATTCCTGCATCCTTTTTATATGTTCTTCATGCCTGCGCTCAGCTTCCAATTCCTCCTGGCGCCATCTTTCCTTTCTTTGCGCCCTTTGTACTTCCTCCTCCTGGTCCAATAAGTACATATTCCCGAAGTGCTCGATTTCCTCATTGTCACTATTGCTTTCGAGAATCACTTCGCGGAGTTTAGAAGCAGGCATATCATCATTAAAATCTAGCTCCAGATCCCAACACAGGTTCAGCAGGTCCTCTCTTGTCAATCTCGTAAGATCCATGGCGACTACTTTGCTTTGGCTCAGCTGTGACAAAACACAAACCCACCAGCGTTTCAATTCTGGGTCTAGAGAAATTGAAGCCTGGCAAATCTCACAGCGGAGACCACAAGCTTAAGCACCCAAGTAGCACTACGTGGCCAACATCCCTCTCTACTTTTTCTTGTTAATTTTTCACTCCTGCTTTTTACAACATCCTAAAATTTAACCCGCCAACGTACCCTTAGAAATTTTGAAACATTACCACTTGTTCCTATTGAATCATCTAAGCTTTCCTGCTTTAGCGTACTTGCTCAGATAATCATCCAGTGCTGCCTTGTGCTGAGATAACAACCACAGTGGCAAGGCCAGTTGTGGTTATATCTATCTTTTAACGAATCTAGGCTAAAAGACTCGATGATATCTCAGCACAAGCCAGGCACTCACCCCATTACGTGCGGTGGTGGTACGCTGCTTCGATCCCGCCGAGTTCCAGGGCTTTCGGCTGGCCTCCGGTACATGTCGCTCTCCGTCGCAGACTCGTATCCCACCGCTGCCACCAGCTGTTGCGACCGGTTTCCAGACACCGGGGGTCCGGGATGAAGTTGTCGAGGCAGGAGGAAGAGAGACTTGAAGAGGGTTTATTTACAATATATACATTGCGAACTCCCTACACGGTGAGCCCTCAAACGTGGCAGGCCTCTACATGACTCCTAACATAGCGCTCCATGGTGCTTGGTTCTACATGGTTCTGCTCGGTTCTGCTCTGTTCTGCCTGGTTCTCTTCTCGAAAAAAAGCACACCGATGAGCCGTGGGGGCTCATTATAAAGGGTCTGTCCTCCCCAGATCCCTAGATCGGGGACCGCGTACAGAGGGCACCGTCCAACCACGGATCACAATTATTACCCCGAGGGTGACGAGCACGCACGGTCCACGTGAACGTTCAAAATTGAAGCGTGTCACTGCACGGCCATGTTGCACGAACGTGG